>JBBIGA010000038.1:5710450-5732819 GCA_037576975.1 Alestes dentex
AGGAGAGAAACTCCACTAATGAACTCTTGACGAAGAAACACCTGTTAATTAAACACCATTCCAGGTCGATTCCTCATAAATCTGATTGAAAAAATGCCAAGAGTGTGCAAATCTGTCATCAGAGCAGTAGGTGATGTTTTCAGTATAAATCTACAATGTTGCCGATAATGAAAACAAAGGAAATAATTGAATGAGAAGGCGTGTCCAAACTTTTGACTGGTAGTGTAGGTATATGTATACATTAGCGGTGTCAAATAAACAGTTAATTTCGATCAAATAATCACAGAAAAAAATAACGTGTTAAAAAAATTTACGCTGATTAATTGTATCACGTGAATTTGAGCACCCGTCCGGTTCTGGCCACAGGTTCTGTGTAAAATGAAGGCGGAGGCGAGAACGCGCTGCTTGGCCCAGTGAATGGAAAGTTTACGTTTAAAAACAGATGGAACGACTGATAGGAATATTGTTATCTGCAATTCATGCAATAAGGAACTTTTCATCATAACACATATTGAATGTAAGTTTTGCATTACATTAAATACATTTTCATATACAGGCTTATGCTTAAATGGAAATTTCAAAGTGCTGTTTTATTTTGGGAAATGCTTAAACGAATTCTAAGAATGTGTAAATACACATTAATGCTAATACTAGTGCTAACTACTCATACCAACTACTATGTTACTATGTTAATCCATTAATCCAATGTTATTTTATATTTTGATGTCACTTCTATTCTAAAATGAGTCAAATGGATTAAAACGAAACCTCTCTGTAAACAAAGCAGAATTTAAATAATTCCACACTATTCAATAAGTGTTTCTTCAGTGTATCATAGTTTGTTCCAAACAGCGTGGATGCTAAAGAATGACTGCTAATTACGAAGAGACAGATGTAGAACACAGATTAAAAAAAACCTGTTAAAAATAGTTAAGGAAAATAAAGGGCAGCAAAATCCACTATGAATGAGAACAACCTCTTGGATATTTCCACAGCTCAAAACTAAGTGTGTCAGCTGGGGTAGGCATCATTATTCTGGTGTTAGAAAACCAAGTGTGAAGAGGCACATGCTGCCGGTGCAAATAAAGCTTAAAAACAAATCCAGTGAAATACAGTAAAAAAATAAAAAAATAAATAAAATAACCGCAGGGGCTGTTTTTTGATTGTTGAATAACTTGAGGGTTGAGGTTGAATCCAGTCAAAAGGCAGCTCTTTCCCACATGCTGATGGACGCCTACATGTTTTCAAAGCAGCTATTCAGTTGTTCAATTCGCACGTCTCCATTACTTCAGACAATCTATGCCTTGGGGAAGGATCACAAAGACTTAAAACACACACTGACTACGACAATCAAAACTGAATGGAGTCCATACAGAATGGCAGGTGCTGACACGCTGAACTCAATATACACTTCATAAATACACATTTTAATTACCGCCGTGTGCTCTGATCACTGGCTAAAACAGGCTGCATGCATTTTGTTTTTGCCAGTTGCATCGTCATCTAATGTTGAACCCCCTTTCAAAACGAATTCTCTATTATGTGAATTTCAGAGACATCCTGTCATGTTTGTACATGAAGTCTGTAAGTTCTGTAACTAGGATATTATCGAAATTGCATTATATAAATAATAAAACTATAATAAAAGTTCTGAGTGTTTAGTCCAAGGTCTACATTTTTGGAAAATCAAGGGTTTCCTAAATGTAAATTCATAAATCATTATTGAAGCAAACACATAAGAATAAAAAGGCCAGCTTTAGCCATTCCAAATTTGCACTTTCCTTTGCAAACTGAAGACATTTTCAAGTAAAATACATCATTTCCCCCCAGGATGGTTTCTGCATCACTGATACACAGTATTGGCAGTAAGAATTCACATATTTTCATGCTTCCAACATAAAACAACCACTTAGCAAAAAAAGCTGGCCAATCCAGTATGAACTATAATGTTAAAGTTGATCTCCAACCATGGAAGAAAATGTTTGTTCCTAATTAAATTAACAGTTGCTCAAAAACAGTAACTCAAAAATGTTGACCAGGTTGATAGGCAGATAAAATTTCAGACCACAAATCTATATTAAAACTTACCATTAAATACAACGTTCCTAAACTAACAGACAACATGATGGGATACCACAAGAAAAGCTAGGATATTATGTAATTTTGATGAAATACTCTTATAGCTGCAAAAATGAATTCATTTATTCATTACTTCACATGTAGCCTACATGTAAAAACGCAACGAATAAATTCTGCTCGGAAACATATAGGCGTCCTCAAGGTTAAACTGGTGACATGTTTTAAACTGCTCAGGTGTGGAGGCACAAAACCTTTTAAAAGAAAACTCATGCAAAGCTGACAAATGCTGCATGATTCTTCCCTCCTCCCTGAAAGCCCGCTGTGCTCTGCTGGACTTCTCAGGGTAGTTTGAGTTCTGCTGACTCAGATCAGCCTTTGCATTCGTATGACGCAGCACTCGTACGACCTTCCATCTTCCCCTCTTCTCTCTTTTTCATTCTTATGTTTCGCCTGCTGTCTTGTTTTATCCTTGGAAGAAAGTGGACAAAAGCCTGTTGAGGTATTTTCAGGTTTTAATCTCCCTTCTTAACTGAAGTAAGCATGTTTGAAAACACTCCACTCTCTTTGGTTCACGACAGGAAACATACAGTAAATGACACAGATGTAAAAAGTGACTTGACATCTCAGACAGCAATTAAATACAGATGGTTAAACATGTGCAAAAGTCACGGTTCATGCTCTAATTGCAATGCTCTAATTTACAAATATTTAGTATGATCCTTTTTTTTCTGTTTATCCGCACACAATATCTCATTACATCACTAGCCTTAAAAAAAATGACTGCCTTTAAAATATTAAATAAATTATTTTTTAAATAATTATTTTCTTCAAAGCATGGTCCAAGATCTTAGGGTTGCAGGATTCAAAGCGACTGTGCAAATATTCATCTCACCCGCTCATCAGTATGCAAGTTAATAATGAAACGTTTTCTCCTCATAATTAAGAGGAGGTCTGAAGCCAATTAAAAAAAAATTGTAATTACCAAAAAAAAAAAAAAAAAAAAAAAAAAGAGACACCGTTGCAAATTATACCGCGCTAGTAAAGAGAAGACAAACGAAGCCGCATCTTACAACGAAATTACCCGATGAATTAAGCAGACGTGGGATAATGATCTAGGTTCTTTAATTAATGGGGGGGGGGGGCTTTGCGAGATCTCAAAGCAGGAGACAGCGCAAAAGATGATACTGGCAACATCAAGGACTACGGTTCCTGGCCGGTCTGGTCAGAAGACGCCCTCAGCGCTGTCCTGAAGCCCACGCACTGGCACGAGCAGGTCCCACACTGCAGCGAGCCATGCATCAATGGAACACAATACACAAAGGGACGTGCACTGAAGCTCAGAGGTCTCACTCTCCAGTGGATGGTGCCAGTCACGCTAGTGCCCTGGCTGAAGATACCCTGAAGTGGGCAGTTAGGTCCCTTTGATGCCAACCATGGCACAGGCACACTCTCCACGATAGGAAATTATCTCCACCCGCACCGTGACGGCAGCGTCGGACCAGGCGGCGAGAACAAAAACGTAGACCAGATCCGTGCTCTTCTGCAGAGGCCTTGAGGAAAAAAAAAAATCAGCAGGCAAAAAAACGGTACTTCTCCGAGCTAGACTGAACACCACGCCAGTGAGAGACCCCCTTTTTTCCCCTCCCACCACACGTTCTCTTGCTGCTTTGTCTCTGCAACAATGTGTCACATTAAGCAGAGATCAAGTATGCAAAACGGGCGGGTGATTACAATAAGCCAAACCGGCACAAAGGCAGGAGGAGGCAGGCGAGGCGGTACGCAGATGCGTCGGACAGCGGGACGTGCCCGGGCTCCGCTTTGGCGCTCTTGGTGTCGGACTGTGTTGGGCAGGGAGCCGCTGGCATCCACAGGCGTTTGGAGGAGCTTGTGCCGAGTGTATACATGCACATGCCTTTACATTCCCTCTTGAAGCTGGTTCCCTCTCCCCCACCTCTTCCTCTCTCTCTCTCTCTCTCTCTCTCTCACTCTCTCTCTCTCTCAAGTCACCATTACCACTGATTCCAGAGATACTCCAGCAGGGGAAGAAGAAACACTGCCCGCTCTCCAGAGGGGTACACACACTGAGCCAAGTGGGCAAGGCGGCGCTGGCGGGGCAGGGCGGCAGAGAAGTTGAACCTTCCCCCAAAATGAAAAGGGGAGGGGGTGGTGGTGAGGTGTGTGTGTGTGTGTGGTGGGGGTGGGGGGGTGGGGGGTTGACTGCATTTAAATTAGCGCCCCTGATTTTGCTTTGCGTGTTGGCGTTAATTAATTCGCCTCACTGTTGTTTTTCAAAATTAGCTTCTCCCCCAGCCCCCTTTGAAGAAAGGGAATTATGTGCCCCCTTTCTGCATCCCCACTCCACCTCCTCACGCCCCGACCACAGGAGTCAGGCTTTCCCACCCACCTAGACACGGGACACGGCCACCAGCCTTTTGTAAGAACACACCGTATTGGTTGTTTTGTAAGGGAATGGTGTGTGCCTGTCGCCCCGTGCCAGCTTGCAGAGGGGGGAAAGAGGAAAGGGAACAGAGGGCAAAGAAAAAAAAAACCTCTTTGTAAGTTATGGGAACACTCGGAGACAGACGCAGGCACTCATAAATTATACGCTTCATTTGCATATTCCTGGCATAAGACATTATGCAAATATCTGCCTATTTGCATAATGGATTCCTCTTGTTGCCTCAGTTGCTTCTTTTTATTTAATAATAATATATATTAAAAAAAAAAGAGAGAGAGAGAAAAGTGGGAAGAATGCTGCATTCGACCCCACAGAGGTGTGTGCCAGCACCCCGAACGCATTCGCTGCTGTTGCCAGAATGCTAACTCCTTGGCTGGAATGAGGCAGGAATAAAATTAGCCCTAGAAAGAAAAAGCAGAGGATATCACTCTGAAACAACTGGGATCAGAGGCACTGAGCAGTGTAATGCGCAAAATAAGACTGACAAGGTATGCCAGAGTGTATGCGTACAGTATGAGTGTGTCCGAACGTGTGTACGTGCGCGCAAGCGTTTTGCGTCCCTTAATGAATCCGTATTTCGTTTCCTGTTTGTGTGTGCGGCTGCCTGACTAATTATCAGCAGCGGGCATACTTGGTTCTGGGAGGATGGGGGGGTGGGGGTTTGCTTGTTATTAAATAATTAAAAGCAGCTCTGTCTCCCGTTTTTTAACCTCATCAGCTCCAAACGGCACGAAACACACACACGCGCGCGCACACACGCCAAAAAGACATAAAAATAGACGGCAGTTCGTCCATAATAATTACTTAATCAAGTATGACAGACGCCGCTAATTTAAGCTCATTCACAGAAAGGTTTCACAAGAAGGCTAATCACGGAAGACAAAAGATAATTAAGTATGCTGACTTCGTACACAGTGCGCTCACAAAAATCCCATCGCAATTATCCAGCATTGTTGTTTAAACTTTATTTCTTCTCGTGAAATGAACATCCGAAATCCCCTCAAGTCTAAACCAGAAACCAGAAGAAAACAATCATTTTAAAAAAGGAGGAAACTTTTTAAAATGGCTATAGAGAGGTGACTAGAGTGGCTGGGAGAAAGAGTGTGCTGTGAGAAAGAGTGAGTGGCAAAACAGAAATAAACCCAGAGAAGGCAAGCAAAGGAGTGAGAGAGCGGGAGGGAGAGCACGGGAGGGAGAAAAAGGGAGGAGAAGGGTGGATAGGGAAGAAAGAAGGGGTGGGAGGTGGTTGCAAGGAGGACTTTGATTATTTATAACAAAATGCCATCGCAACATCCTGCGGAGGGATCAGACAGCAAAACGTCAACTGCGATCAGCTATAGTCCAATAAGCAGCCTGAGCTCCTTCCCAGTGTGTACAGTGGTGCAAGGGCATTCCTCTCCCAGGTCTCCTCCACTACTACAGGAACACTGG
Source organism: Alestes dentex (assembly GCA_037576975.1). Taxonomy (NCBI): domain Eukaryota; kingdom Metazoa; phylum Chordata; class Actinopteri; order Characiformes; family Alestidae; genus Alestes; species Alestes dentex. Next base: position 5,716,419 of record JBBIGA010000038.1, read on the forward strand.
CTGCGGGGCTCTCTGTCACTTCACCTGTGCCATCGTGCTGGAGAGGGCAAGGCAAAGCGGACAGGCGGGCGATGCCAGGCTGGGGAGGGGCGCGGGGCGCGGGACGCTGGTGGGAGAGGAAAGACGTTGAGCGCAATTCATCGGCTTTTAGAATCAATTAACCCGCATGTTAATTAATGTCAAGCTTATGGAACAAAAAGTATGGGGGCGTGGGGGGGGTGGGTGGAGGAAAGCTGAAAGAAACAGAGGGGAGGGTGTAAAACGAAGGGAGAGAGAGAAAGAGAGAGAGAGAAGGGGGGTGGGCGAGTGAGAGAAACAAGCTGCAAATGCGGATGATGGCAGGGAAAAGCTGGCACAGTGCCATCCATTCAGAAGTAGCACCAAGGCGGACTGGCGTTCGTTTTCAGACGGTAGGCGGGTAGACGTATCGAAGAAACAGAAGGACCGGCACCATTTGGCTCAAACTGGCGAGAAAACAAGTTTTTTTTTTTTTGGCGACTGGTATACAGCCGGTATCGGACATGGGAAAGCTGGTGGTGGTGGTGAGGGGGGGTTCTTGAGTAGGAACCCCAAACTCAAGCCAAAGACAACAGATAAACGAAGACGAAACCATCTGCTATGCATGATTACTGAAGAACAGCGGACGTCGAGCACAGAATTTAAGTACGGGTACAAGTTAAGAGGGACTGTCTGGCACTACGGCGGGGCAGGGGAGACCACGGCAGTTCTCTACCCAGATCATGCGGGACAGAAGGTGATGCCACCGCAATGGATGCTAAACAGCAGAAACCAGAAACGCATTCCCTCTAGGGATGGAAGGGGTACGAGCAATACAAAGACTGCGTGGGCACCACTGTGGAGAAAGTTGCTGTGGTGGCGCTGTCCTGAGAGTGGCAAAGGGGGGTGGAACGAAAGAAAGCACCTCCCTCCCTCACCCTCTCTCTCCACTCTCTTTCCCTGTGCCAGGCAGGCAGGCAGCCAGCTAGGCAGTAGACGCCATTGCCAATGCCCTTGCTGGCAGCTGTGGCGCGGCCGCAGAAGACAAGGTGGTTTTGCGTTGAATGTTTTTGTAGAGGCTGCGTTTCGCAGATTTGCAGCGACATCTTGTTTTCCGAAAGACGCCAGGGCAGAGGGCCAAAGCAGTGCCCGCGTCTATCGAAAGGAATGCCAGGAGCGTTTGCAGTGGCATCTGTCGTGGAAAAATGAAGAAGCTATGAGGATGGTAAACGAAGAACAAGAGAAACTACAACGTGCCATCGCGGGTTGGTTGGCAAAGATAAGGAGAATGGAGAACAAACAAAGACAATAGCACGCCGCTGTTGACTAATTAAACACACAAAAGTTTATGCCGGTAATTAGCGCGACGGATTCAATGGAAGGAACGGGGCGGATTACAAACAAATTCCAAAAAAAAAAAAAAAAAGACAAAAACAAAACAAAGGCGGCAAGCTGTTGTATGGAAGGGGTGGGTTACGAAGCGGGTTCCTTTTTTGTGCCAACCTCCCCCACCCCCCCGCACCCTCTTCTCTTTAACCACACAATTTTTCTCCACACAAACCACCACCTCTTGACAAGCCGCCTGCCAGCCACAGCAGTGGGGAACATCTACCATGGGCATTGCTGCTTCAGACACTGCCAATCTGCCAATCGCTTGCTTGCAGCGAGAGAGGAGGGACCAGGAAAGGACCTCAGGGACTGTGCCAAGGGCTCAACAGCAGCTGTTTACAAAAGCCACACGAAAAAAAGGGAAAGACCGAGAATCAGCAAACATGGGGATGCATACTAATGAACTGCCACATAAAATTATAATCAGGCACACAGATGGGAATTCATTTATGCTCCTCTTCCTTAACGAACCGTTAATTATTCTCATTTTGCTAAGATGAAAATCGCGGCTCACATTCAAGCTGCGGTGTGTGTGGATTTCAGCTGGTCAAGATTAACTTTTTGAATAGGTGGAAAAAAGGAGAGGAAAAATAACAAATAAACAAAAGAATTAAAAGAATGAAACTCTACCTTAGGAGCAAGCAAAGCTATGACAGAGAGGTAGGCAGGCAGGCAAGGCAAGGCAAGCAGGCGTGTGTGATTTATCTACATTCACAGCAATCACCAAGGAGATGAATGGCTCAGGCTGTAGTCTCTGTACATCGTCAACCAGTGTGGGAGACGGGCGAGGGGAATGCCACGCGGACAACAGCCGTGCAAGAACTTGGTGGAGGGGGCACAGAAGGCAGAGGGACAAACCCGCAGCCACAATTACAGACACTTTTGGGGAGGCGGAACTTGCCCCTTCAACCTGGCTGTAACTCCGCCAAACGGGGCAGGGGGCTGTGGGAACATTTTCAGCACCCCACTTTTTTTGCCCCTCCATCCCCACACCCCCTCCTTGCCACCCAATCAAGAAACTACCAAACTCCTCCCGTTCCTTTTGTTTTTGTTTCGGGGTACACCGTCCGTCACAGATGCAATACAGACAGTACCAACTGTTCCTGGGTGCCGGTCCTGGTACCCCTCTGGTCCGGGAAGCGCCGACGCAGTTCCCTTGCGAGGTCTGTGGGCATCGGGCACAGAGCCAAACACGGGCGCCGCTGGGACGGGAGAGATGGGATCGTTTCGTTGAAATTCATTTTTCATTTGTTAAAATGCGCCGCGATAATTAAAGCGGCAATTAGCGCGGGGGATGGAGTCTCATCAACTTATGGTAATCACGAGTGGATAACCTAAACTTTTCCTTCCAGTTCTTCATCCTCTTGGATTTTTGTCGGACAAGGGGCACGGTTGTGGAATATGAATAATTGAAGAAGTCATCCAAAGGGAGGGATTATAAGATCTTTGTGCTTCCTACACTGCCTTGGCATAACCTCCAAGATGACACAGCCAAGGCTGCCACCAGGATAGCATGGGCTGGGCAGATGGTGGCATCTTTTGGGGCATCTCCAACACGGTCGCTTATTACGCGTTCGTTAAACACGCAATTAACGATTTCATTTGTAAATCTTGCCGTGGTTTACTTTTTTTGTCTTCCTCTTTTTTTTTTTATCTTCGCTCCGGAGCGTATGTGGATATTATAACCATTTGGAGCTAATGAGGTTTGGACAATCTGCCTTTATTTTAATTCCACTAGGGATGTTAATTGCGCCTCGTCTTCATTATACAAATGGATTACAAAAAGAAGGGAAAAAAAGAGACTGTTGGCAGAGACAAGGAGGGAGAAAGAGGGGGAGAAAGGGGGGAGACAGGAGGAAAAGAAAAGGAGAATATTTTCCTTCCCTCTCCATAAGCCAGCATTCACATAATGCCACACTACATGCAAACAAGCAGAGAAAAGCTACTGCAATGCTTGGCAATGCTAGTCTCTTCCAAGTCCTCCCCTGGAAAACACTGTCTGTCTCTCCTCTCTCTGCTTACTGCAGCCACATCCTTCAAATGCCAAGGAGCACAGCTTTAACTGCATGTGGATCTTACAAAACATGGTCAAGAGAAACCCCGGCTGGAATTTAATTTCTGTCGATTGGATATTACCATCGTTATTAAAGTGATTAGTCTTCTCGTGTTATTAAGGCTGAGATTTGTTACAGTGGTGTCGTTTGGCGGGCAAAGCTGAATGGAGAAGAGACAACAAGAGAGAGACTGTGGCGGGGCACCGGCTAATGTCCTCTGTGCTTAATCATCGTACAGCAGAATGGTTTTATGCATATTTCATTTGCATATCATTAAATCGCTAAGGCACACTGGCAACTGGCAGTGGAGAGTGGGGAGCGGCGAACGGAGGAGCACAAAGTGTAAAAAAAAAAAAAAAAAAAAAGAGCGACTCATTATGCGATGGCAATCTTCAAAGCTGCGCGCCTGCTTTTTCCGGCAACCTGCCAATTCGTTTTAATTCAACGTTAATTAAAAAAAAGTGGGTGCGCTCAACCTTTCAAACGCGGATTAATTGAGCGTCTTCTAATCTGAGGAGCACGAACATTTTATGCGTACAGCGAATGCGTGTAAATTATGTGGATACATTTATTGTACATATTAATGGGATAAAATTAATATCGAAGATCACTGAATTACACTATTTTTTCCACAGGAAAAGGATTATATATTTTTTTTCTGGATGTTTTTTTCCCATTTTATTTTTTTCATCAGTGAGGATGAACTGTTATGTACAATTTGACCGGTGGATGCTATTTATCCCAATATGATGCTTCTGAAGGAGCCTGGGGGCTCTTTGTTTTTGCGCCGCATTTCGGATAAAGCAGACATTTTGTTAACGAAAAAGTTGAAAGGAGAGCGGATATAAGCGGAGGCTGGCACCAGGGATGGCAGGCAGCAGGCTGGGAACGGGCTGAGAGGGGTGCGGGGAGAAGCGTGGGAATCGCCAGGGGCGTCCTGTCACGGGCTTTCATATTGTGCCTCCACCAGAAAAGCAGAAACAACATCCACGCCTCACCCACACGTAACCCAGTGCCCAATCGGCTCCCTGGCCTACGAAGCAGATTGTGTGCATAATTGACGCATAAATTAGTACATCTGCCTGGACTCCGATTGCCTGTATTAAATCATTAGGAGCGATTAATTCTTTGTTTCTGATTCAGAGTGCCCACTGTCTCCTCCTTCTTCTGTCTGGCACACCGTCCCTTTCAGAGGAACACAAGGGGAGCATTGTCGCCTCCTGAGATACACAGAAACACTGACACACGCGCACACACACTCACACACAGGGTACACGCGTATGCAAATAATACAGACCGTGGACCGTCACACCCTCTCAAGCTGCTGCCTAATTATCTGAGACAAACAAAAGAAATAAAAGACAATGAAAAACACAGTTATCAACTACCCTGCACGCGTTTGTTAATCCATATGTAGCACTATCTATAATATTTACTAAATAAAAAGAATAGAAAGGAAGACATACCCAAAAGTACAGAGAAATGGAAAAGCAGTCCAAAATCCAATATCTAGATCAAAATTTTACTAGGATAAAAACATTTTAACTGCCAGTATTATTTAACTCACGGTTTAAAAAAAAAAAAAGTTCTCGTGAACGCGGATAGATCCGAAATCGCAGCCCCACGCGTCTTGATCCCGCCCATCGCGTGCCAGTTCCCCCAGGGTGCTGATTTAGAATATGCAAATGGCGAAAGGGGGGGTACGAGCGCGCAATTAGCCGTGTTTATGAATGCTGTAATGAGAGCCGGAGGGCGCGGGGGCGGCAGGCTGGCAGAGAGAGAGCCCGGAGCGCAGCGGGTATCCGCCTGGCGCTTTGGAGCCACGATTCATGCAGATGTCGCTGTAGTTCTTCCAAAAACGCTTGCTCGAGCGGGAGAGGGAGGGGAGGTAACAAGGGCCTCATTTGGCACCACATACACCTCCACCATATGGTTTTTAAAAGCACGCGTGCCCATGCGTGTGCACGTGGGGGGTGTGCAATGTATGGGAAAAAGTCATGGTGGTCGAGGGGAGTGGGTGGGGCGTGTGGAGTTAACAGGAGTTGGGGGGGGGGTGTCCCTCTATGGTGGAATGCTGACGTAAATAAAGCTGTTCGGGCACAACGAAGGCAAAGAGGAACTGACGAGGTGTCCGCTGGGCGCGTAACATGGAGCAGACATTATGCAAAGTGCCTGCATTAATATGCATAAGGAGCCGCTTTATTATGCAGCCGGGCACTAAAGCAATATTGTTTGGAGCAGCAGCCGCACTCTCGTTACACTCAGGGAGTGTTATCTCTCTCTAAGCAAACACTACCCTTCTTTTCCTCGTTTCTAACCACTTGCCGAGTGGTTCATTAACACACATCCCCGGAGCTCAATTTGAAAAGAAAACAAAAAACCAGCTATACTGTGGTAGGGCTGCTTGCATATTAAGTCTCTGTCTCCCACCATCTCCTTCGTTCTCTAATGGTGCTGTAACTAAAAGTAGAGAGACTCTCCACCCCGCCCCCCCCCCCCCCCACCAGACCTCTAAAGTGGCATTACCCAGCGCTCAGATAGCTTCCTGACAAATGACATCAAACGACACAAACACACTGCCATAGGCTCATGGGACACTGTGAAATATGGAGCGATAAACCATCACAGACTGACTGAAAACCATAAAAGTGGGTTAACACGAGAGCAACAGATACATCCAAAACAATCCAAGCAAACATGGTGTTTGTGACATGCAATACTAATTGTGTCATCAGCTGGCTAGGCCTTGCGCATTTGTCACTGATTAAAAACGGATGCGCAGAACACACGGACGTGTTCCCACCCCTTGTTGTCAGTCAAACAAAAAAAAAAAAAAAAAGGAAACAAGCATCCCAGGAGACAGACTAGTGGGGCTTTGCCAGTATTTGGCAGGAGCCACAGAGAGCGTGCTCCTCTCTCCTAGCACTGACTTACTGAGTCCTCCAGAAACACTTGACCTTGTCAGGTTTCCAAAGGCATGTGTCCTCCTTTTCTACTGTAGTGACAAGCTCCCTCAGTCACAGCCCCACCAGCTCAACATCCCCCGCCCAGGAATCTGGGCCAGCAGCCACCTCCATGGCACGCAGCGAGAGTCCCCAGGATGACACAGACACATCTTCAAATGCTCTGATAGCAGACTATGATGTAACTTCTGCATCGAACACAGAACAGAAAGGTTTAAATCAGTATTACAGCAGCGACGATAGCAATAATTTCTGTCCACACAAATCAACTACAAAGAGGTCTTATCTCATCGAGCAGTGCCTAATTTGTTGCATCACGCAGAATTTACTGCACGCTTTTGCTTTAGCAATGCAAACAGAACCAATATGACTTCAGTTAAGCAAGACATCCTCACATTCCAAGTGCTATAAAATAGATGTCTTGGCTCATGACAGAAAACCGGCAGTGGTGCTGATACTGTGTTGCAACACTCTTAATGTTATCAGACAAATTGTCTGCCTTTACAGACTTGTTTTTGTAAACAGTTGGTACATATAAAATGTTTCTTAACCCCTTGAACTGAATGGCTTCTATGTGGATGGGAAACTGAATTATTTGCCCTTAGAACTGCATAAATTATACTAGTTTCATAGTAGATGCTGAATCATTTTGGATGTTTTATAGTAAATAACGGATGGTTACAGTAGCTCCTGAATAATAAGTCTTAAAAGTTAATAAACCAACCAAAAATAATCAATATGTTCTATTATCTTTACAAACTGGTAAGTTAAGGTGTGCAAAACTGCAATATTTTAATGCTTTACAAATCAGTTATATTACACAACAAATATCATTATTTGGAGTACTTGGAGTACTTAAGGTACTTACTGAACACCGACCAACGGCATCTTTCATGAGGAAAAATATGACGAAAAAAAGTGTTTTAGAAGTGCGGCACGACTGGAGCAGTATGTGTCAAAATAAAAGAAAAAAATTGTGAAAATAGAAAACTCTATTATGTTTACGTACTGCCCACTCCTACTGTGAACTTCAGAAATGACAGAAAAGGAAAGGGTTCTCTCTGTCTAAATATTTATATGACTCTGATAACACCAGTGACAGTAGAACCACATTTTATTAGTCTTTTTTCCACCTGAAGTTCTAAGCTAGCAAATTTCTAGTAAGTTTAATGCACCAAAGTTCAAATCAGTAGCAATGTTTGCCTTTTAAAGGGCCAAACTGGAATCTAAATTAAATGAAAAATCTGTTTAAATAACCATAATCAAATAAAGTGGCTCATCAAAGGTACAAGGAACTGGCTATTGGCGCAATGAGTCGTCCACATGCACCCTTGATAAGGTCCCCCATGGCATTTATGTTGTAAAATGCCTCCTTATGTTTAATTATTGCCTCATTTATTTAAAAAAGAGGGGAAACTGATAGAAGTACAGATCCCACATAGTAACAATTATCATTAGTTCAACCTAAAAATATATACATGAAGTAACAAGCATTGTAACTAGTACAACTTACACAAAAGCTACAGTATGAATTTGTTAAAAAAAATGTTTTAGACATAGTCTTGTTCTGAAATCTTTGCATTTGAGTGCAGATTCAAAAACATAAATACAAAATGTAAGTCAAAAGGCGACGGAATTCGTGACATAAGAGTTAAGTGCCCACCCAACTGTACTCCTTCTAAAGGGGAGGCTTTACAGAAAGGCTTGAGTCACACCAAGCAGGGGCACTCTAAGCTAACCTAAGCATTTGCAGCACGCCAGCCGTTCACCTTCTGGCCCCGTCATGTTTGTGGACAGGCTGTGGATGGCCCTGCCCACCACTAGAGCATGTGGACCTCCTGCAGCACCAGCATCTCTTTAAATGCTGCCCAGGACGTCAGGGCACGCGTTAATTGGTTCCGGGTTATTCCATCAGATTAGTATTAATAAGCTGTCGTCGCTGTGATCGAGATGACCTGCGCCGTCTTTGTGGCTTTTCGGAAACTTGCGTGAAGGTCAACTGTCAATCATTCCCACGATATGATAATAAGCCTATAAGGCCAAAAGAGGATGTTATTAGCTACAGCAGAAACGGCTTAAAGAGTGGCTGTCATAACACAAGGGCAGCGCGGCCCAGCAAGTTCCCATCAGCCAAACTGCGCAAAGCGTGAGTGTGCATACGTGCAGCCTGCACCTGGCTAACGTGAACTCCAAAAAATGAGCAATAACCGGGTCAGAGGCGAAATAGAGTGGTATGGTTCATGTCTAATGCTTGCGGGCTTGGGCTATTGAATATGCAGCACTTTTGACACTTCTCGTTTGGAACGTGAGAAACGTCTTGACGAAGCAGCTGAGCTGGCGGTGCTAAGCAGGCCTTGTTGTCCAAGTCTAAAGAGAAAAAAAAAAGCAGTATTTTGGCTTGGGTTAGCAAGAGCTGTCACAGGTGCATTAAGATGTAAAAATGTGCCAGCAGAGCTCAAAGCCGCAGCCAGGGAAACCCCAAGACGCGACTCAGAAAAAAAAAAAAAAAAAAGAGCGGCTACAGCTCCTCAGATTCATGCATGCACCGCGTCACGAGCGCAGGGAGCCCTGGGGCCTATCAGCCTCTGCCTCTCGTCAGACGCCAGACGGGCCGAGAGAGGGTGAGAACGTGCAGCCTGGCGGTGAGTGATTGTGGGTGACTGTGCCTGCCCGATCGCTCCTCAGTCCCGCAAGGCCTGCACCGGGCGGCTGGCAGGGGAGCCATTACACACACGTCTCTGACAGCTCACTCTCTCATTATGGCAGCGGGCGGCATGTAGTCCCAACACTGCAGCAGCACCGTTTGAGCTCCAACCCACGCCCCCAGCCTTCCCCCCCATTCCCATCTTCCCGCTTTCCTGCAGACATGAACGGGGTGTCTCCCCGTGTGCTGGCAGCATGACGTCCCCTCGCAGCACTAGTGCCCTCTCTGTTCTTCTCTTACATCTCCCTGATCTCCCGTAAGTCACAGCTCAACCGCGAGCCACAGCACATGCTCTCTGCAGCTTAAAAGTTTGAAAACACTTGGCATACTGATTCGTTTATATTTGACCGAGTCACTGTAACTTCCTAAGATTTCAATCTACTCACTATAAAAGCTGTATAGCAAAAACCACTGATCACTACTTACTTATCATCAGTAATTAACATTCTATTTATGTTATATACTGAGCAGTAATTCTCATTAAATCTGATGCACTTGCGTGTGCGTGTAGGTTGTTATTGGCCGTGGGCAACAACAAACACTTCACTGCGAGTCAGACTGAAAAAACATTCAATACGAGAAGACGACTGCAAGATGAAAAGCAGTTTTCAATCAAAACATGTGATGCAAGCACATTCGCAAGGCAGAAGAAACAGGTGAGGAAAATGTGGGCCAAAAGATGGTAGATCTGTTCAAATTAACACGTCCAAGACAGAATGACCAGGCGAGCCACATCTACAGCAATTAACCAAAGTCTACCAATCTGGGAAATGTCTGTTGGTTCATCTTCCCTCACATTCCTAAACGTCAAGCACACAAATCTTTCTCCTTTACCTCATGCAGCAGGAAATCAGTGCAGTAGAGCACGAGTTTCTGTTTTGGAAACACATACAAAGCAGTATATTTAGCGGAGCACGGCGTTTAGAAAATCTTTATACTTGATTCTTCACAGTGATGTTCAAGGTCAGTAACACTTGCGTGCACAGACACTGTGAAATATTTTGCTGTCACTGTCTAGATTTCTGGACCGTGTGAAAAATGCAGTCTTTCATAAGACACATATCTATAGTCCAACTGCACTGTACTTACACAAAAAAACAGAAATGAAATCAAACCATAAAATACGTAGCCAAAAAACTGCTTCACAAACAACTCAGCCAGGGCCAAAACACTGACCCACCTGAAGGAGTTGATGGAGGTGAATTTGTTGCTCTATTGTACTCGTTATTTTTGTCAGATTTATCCAGAGCAACTTACAATCCGTCTAGATGTCTTGGAATCAGAGCTATTGTGTAGAAACTCTTGGAATCAACTTTACCTTTAGTCAGGCAACATAACCACATACCACTGCAGTTATGTTATTTGAACAAAATGTATTCAGTAATGAAAAGGTACAAATTGGCCCTTTATCCTGGGAAAGTAAAGGTACACAACTGAACTTGACCATGTTGCACCTATTAGGGTACAATTATATTGTTTATACATCTGGGGACAACAATTTACCTGGTCAGTATGGACAATGTACATGCTATATATAAAATACAGGTACACCTATTAAATCCAACTCAGTCTACACTGCATACTGTAGTTATATCTTAAGTCTTCTGCCTCGGGATTTCATCATTGCCTGTGAGACGGATGGCATTTCAGATATTAACTTTATTGTAACTTTATTTTTAATGCTGTATTGCTTTTGTAGTCTACAGCACTGTTCTGGACACATCGGAAACAATTTCTTTCCTACTAATTGTCTGAAGCTGCATGTTTTAAATGTTTCTGCGGCTTCAACATTACTGAAAATGTTTATTCCGAACTTTTAAACGATAGTGTACACTTGAAGGCTGTAGGGGTTCCAGTCCACCACACACTCGACTTAAGGTCTGAGAGCTCTCAGTCTGTCTGTACACGGCTCTGTGTCTCAGCCACGACTTGAGAATAAACAGGCTAATCTTTCATACGGCTACAACTGCCAAAAACTGTCTGTCTGGACCGCGTCCGAGTCAGCCGCTTCGTCTCCTCTATCTTGTTTGACTAGTGTGTGTTTATTCTGACACTTGCATGTGCCAAACTCTCTCTCCCACATACACAGACACTCACCCACGCACACACAAACACACACAAACACACACACACTCACACAGAGGTGGTGCGGTAGAGCGAGGTGATGGGTAAGGTATCCACAGGGCTGATGTAATAAAGCAACAGTGTCCTGCTGAATCACTCAGTCTCTCTGGCCTGGGCCTGCTGCCCCAGCGCTGCCTGTCACCGCTCCAAATTACGTGTTCCTCAAAATTTACAGGCCTGTCAGGAGATCCCTGTCCAAGTCTCTGACCCCACCAAATTAGATCAGGCTGCGCGTTTGACAAGAGAAAGGCCGAGACGAGCCGTTGGAAATAGATGCAGGGAAGCTCCGGGATACGACCTCTGTCTGCTGCGCCACATATTCTGCTGCGTCCACACTTTCCCCCCCTTAAAGGGCAGTGACAGACTTAATTGGCTCGGAGGAGACAACGTCTTGCAGGCATTTTCGCAGATTTCTGGGATTCTGGTGCCGCGGTAGCTGGCTTCAGAGCGCGGATCTCGCAGATGCACGGGCCAGCACATGTAGCTGCTTAAGTCCAATATGCAGGAGGCCCACTAGAGCCCAGCTCAAATCACAAATAAAACCTCCACATAAATAAAACTACATGTACTCAGCAAGGCTGTCCTCTTTCCAAGCAAAATCTTTATAGAGCTGACATAGTTCACAATCCCAGGCTGAACACCAAAGAGAGAGAGAGGAGAGAGAGAGAGAGAGAAAGAGAGAGAGAGAGAGAAAGAGAGAGAGAGAGAGACAAAGAAAGAGAGAGAGAGAGAAAGACAGAGACAGAGAGAGAGAAAGAGACACAGAGAGAGACACAGAGAGAGAGAGCGAGAGGGAGAGGAAAAAGAGAGAGAGAGAGAGAGTGAGAGCGAGAGAGAGAGCGAGAGACAGAGAGAGAGAGAGAGAGAGAGCAAGAGAGAGAGAGAGAGAGAGAGAGAGAGTGAGTATGTATGAGAATGGGAGTAAAAAAAAATACACATTAGATGTACACAGCTGTGGCCTTGGACATGGAAGCCGTTTCAAAATTGTGAAAAAAGACTTAGAAAAACATCTGCACTCCATAATGAAGTGTATGAAAGGATTTGCTTATTTCTACAGGGCTGATGTGCCTATTTCTGTGTGAGCAGAGAGCATGGGTACTTGTCTCCGGTGCCACAGAAGGTACAGTGGTGATCCACTTGTCAGGAGATTACTCTACGATGAGAAAGATCATTCACAGGTAGTAGTTGAAATAACTGTCCAAACTCATTTCGAGGCTGGTTTGACACGACACCCAAATATGTGATGGACTCGGGTTGAATTCAAATTCCACATATGGGTCCAAACAGCCCACCTCCCAGTGCATTTCCCCCCTGCTTTAGTTTTTCTCCTTACTAAATATTTCCTCACTCCTTCAAAAACAAATAGTTCCGTTAACAGTAGCATGTTCCACTTAAAGTAACAGAGCTTTAGGATTAAACAGGTGAAGACACACATCTTGCTGTTTGGGATGTTCCTCCAAAACACTGCTTTATAAATAAATTCTTTTTTAAAAAAAACCCTGAATCTTAACTCTGGGTCATTGGTTATATCATTCCATTCCATGTTATTTTTTTACCTTACATATCCGTGAACTAATTAGAGAGATAATTATTGTTTCAGTTTTGTACTCCATCAGGTCTTAAATGGTGTATCAGGTTTTGATGGGCCAGCTCAGGTCATGATGTGGTTCAGGTTGAAATAGGACCGAGCTCAAGGTTGAGTCTGGACATGGATCAGGCTTGAAAAGAAAGTTCCCGCACTGCATTCAGATTAAGACCATATTTTCTGAGCAGGTTAAAGCTCTGCAGAGAGCTAACAGGCCGTTTGAAAGTACGCAGTGAGCCTGCTTTGTGCTCTCGGGGCGTGTCTCTTACCTTGGGTTTAAGGGTTTTTGGAGCAGATGTAAAATCAGCAGATGACTCTGCCTTGCATTCAGACTCTCTCACAGTTCCTTCAGGGAGAAATAAAAACAGAGAGGGGGAAAAAATATGATTACTTGGTTTAAAGATTATAGACATATGGACACTGCTGAGCACCGGAGGGAGTTGAGCAAACTTTTCCTTCTCCACTTTGGCTGCAGGAATTAACAGTGTTTTCAGTGGGGATGCTGAGCATTAGAGCGACTGCCGCGAGAACAAAAAGAGGAAATGTGCCTTTTACAGCTTACGCCACTTTTAGTCCTCTTTCTTTCTGCTGTTTTATGGTTTGGCTTTTGTGTCCCGGGCTCTGAGGAAACGGTTCATTAAATAGGAATGCCCATTTTTCCTTTTATTTTTTAATGCACAGGGGCATTGCCCAATCTGCAGCGAGAGCGAAAAGCCAGACTTCCTCCTGGCTCGGGCTCGCCAGTCATGCTGGCTTCATTAGACCACAGGATTCCAGCAGGCCTGTAGAGCAGGAGGAGGCCGAGCCAGAATACTAGAAGGGAGCTGTGTGGCTATGAGGATGAGGATGGGGAGGAGGAAGATGGAGCAGGTTGAGGGAAAGAGGAAAGAATGGCTCCAGAGCCAGCCAGGGAGAGCAGAGTGATGAAGCACAAGCGTGGGATGAGCGATGGGGAAATGGTGGTGGTGGGGGGGGGGGTTGAAGAGAAACACCTCATTTACCTTCTGTGGAGAGACGGAGGAAAAAAAGGAATAGATAAATGTGGGAGCGGGAGAAAGAAAAGAGGATGAGACAAAAATAATCTGCAAATAACCTTTCAGGGCTGAACAGCCTTGGAGGCGAACAAAGTGCCATCTCGAACCCGAGCACAGCGCTAATCCCTATCTTGCGGTGTTCCGCCCTTGCCTTGATTAAAAACAGGGCCCATAAATCAATGGCGGGAGATGGAAGGCCACCCACCGTTCCCTGAGTGCCCGAGATTCACTCCACACTGGAACAGCGCTTGATTTGTTAATAGTGTACATAATGGCGACCATTTTCACAAGCCACATTAAATCATACGCCGCTAGCCCCCGTGTGAGCATTAAAGCAAAAGAGGGGCTCAGTGATACAGAACTCCACTCTTGAGGTTTTTTTTTTTCATACTCCCACCAAAACTCAAGACTAAATTGGATTTTCCCTGCACTGTTTTCTAATTTGAAACATCCATCATTTATTATTAAAGGAAGAAAAGAAAGGGAAGGCTTGCCTACGGCAGCCAACACCCCACACCCTGTTCTGTCCAACACACTTCACACACACACAAACACACACACACACACAAACACACACACACACTTATGCCCTTACCCTCAAACCACTCTTTTTCACTCAGATAACTGAGAAATAAAGGAGGGACTGAAATTCACATGGTGGCCAATCTTGATGTACACGGCCATAGGGATTCTCACTGGAAGAGAAGTCCCCCCCTTTGTGAAAAAGGGGGGGAAGCCCGGGGTGGAGTGCCTCCACGTGGCCTTTAGCCATCCTGTTCCGTATTATTGGGACGTGGCGGCTAAAGTGTTGCAATTAGTCCGCCCTTTTTCATGCAAATCAAATTGACAGCACAACAATCAGGCGGTTCCGCCAGCCAGGCTTTCTCTCCGCGCTCGCACGCGCCCGCTCTGGCATTTGCCGCGGCTGCCCACATTTGCATTATTTATCATATCAGCGTGAACGTGGGGCCCCTGTGCAGCAGAGCCGCCGCTGATTAGTGTGGCATTACATATGTTAAGCACAAAGAGAGTGATTCCCTTTTCCTCATGCCCCACTGCACCACTTTGGGCTCCTGAAGAGAAAACAGGGAGCTTATTAATATCCCACAGCTTCAGAAACAAAATATGGCCGGGTAGAGGGGTTGGAGGGGGGGGGCAGTGACAGACAGAGTAAGGGGCCAGACGCTTAACTCACGTGTGCATGCAAAGTACAGCGCAGGGGTGAATAAACAGACCAAAGCTGCGTTTCGGTCAAGTGTCAAGCTGGGTTTGTCCACTAGTCCAGATGAGGGTGTGGATCCAGGCTGGCTAGCGAAGCCTCTGCAGTCTATCATTCATTACACTGTAATGTATGCAGCAGAGCTGCTCGTGGGGACAGGTGGCGCTACAGCCTTATGACTAGCACCCCCGCCCGTCCCTCCACCCTCACAACAACGAGCACACTGAAGCTCGCACACAAACACGCGTTCTTTCATTGCAGAAACAAAGATCACATGAGGGGTGAGTGTCATTTATATCACAATATTTTCCACTGTGATTGCTAACTGTATGATAATATCGTGGCATATAAATAACTAATTAATTGTAATTAATTGCATTAAAAAATAAAAAAGTAATAGTGATTGCCTAACACTTCATCGTGGTTAATGATATCACAATATGGCACTAAGAAAACAAACAGCTATAAGATAATGTGTGTGTATACAAATAGTGTTTCGCATGTCTAACGATTTTAAACAGAGAAAAGTTACCAGAAGAAAGTTCATGTTTAAATGATGTTCAGGTGAACCTGATGTAATCTCCAGAGGTTTTTGCCCAAACTGTTGGAGCTCATGCCAGCTCAAGTGCACACTGTTACCAAAACACTAAGACACTAAACACAAAGAAAACACAAAGAAATGATGTTATGGATGCTGAATTGTAATGCAAAATGTTAAAATGACTTTATTAGAAGAAACATCAACTCTTATTAAGTTAATGCACAGCTTTGGGGGCTTGGAGGGAGACTTCGTACTCTACATAACACATTAAGTATGAACAAACTGAAGTTGTAATTTTGCACTCTGTTGAGTTGTAAAGGTGCTTATAGGTAACACACTACAACAGCTGCACAAACATCAAATAAAGCAAGGGATCCCGATGTGACCGTGCAGTTGGACCTTGTGAAACCAGAACTACTTTGTGGATCTAAGAAGTCTTTGGTAAAACCACAACTTGTTTGACTAAAATACACAATTCTGTGCATGTTGAATATCAGGATTACTTTCTGAATGAATGTCGAACAGGTCTAATTTCAAGCAGTTGATGTTTAATTCAAAGTTGTTTTAGTCCTCTTCTGGTCTGTTTTTAAGAAACTGTTCATATTTGTATCAGGGGTTTCTGAAGGTTTATCACAATATCCATGATATTATAAAATCCCTATACTGGGTCAACATCCCACAGGTTTTCACTTAAATATAGGTATTCTCCACCACTATAGCACACACACACACACACACACACACACACACACACACACACACACACACACACACACACACACACACACACA
>JBBIGA010000038.1:5781664-5792812 GCA_037576975.1 Alestes dentex
AAGTGATCACAGACCATATTAAAGTTATAACCAGACCATACTAAAGTGATAAGCAGATCTACACTAAAGTGATGACCCATTCTAAAGTGATAACCTATCCATTTTTTCTCTATCTCTATGACATCTCTCGAGTTCTGATGACGTTGCAGCGCACCAGCAGGCAGGTGTACAGTGATGGTACCCAATAACATCATGAGCCTGAATTTTTTTGGCTGGCGCGTCTACTTCATTGGATATTATAATCAAATATAATTTATTGCACCATTATAAAAGCCTGGCTCTTTCAATGCATCATGACACTCTTCTTATTTTTAAACATGTCATTACATAGAGAAACATGGAGGACTACTTACTACACCATAGCCAGCGCCACACACACAAACCCACACCCAGTCTCTCCCTCATAAACCCTGAGAGAGAGGGGGAGAGAGAGAGAGAGAGAGAGAAAGAGAGAGATGGTGAGGGAAATAGAACAGTGAGAGTGAGATGGAGAGGGGAGAAAGACAGAAAGAGGGAGAGAGAGAGGGAGATGGAGACAGAAGAATGAGAGATCGAAAGGGAAAGAAAACAGATGGAGAGAGGAAAAGGAGAGGAAGGGAGAGAGAGAGAAAGCGAGGCAGAGAGAGAGACAGGGAGAGAGAGACGGATGGTGTGCCAGCAACATTTGTGGGAAAGTGACAGAGATGGGTGTGTAATGCTATTGATCAGCGCCACCCCCATTGATCTCCAGAGAGGCAGTGGTGGTCTGGATTAAGAAGAAAGTCCTTTAAACCTGTATGGGGCATTACATCATCAAAGCGCTCCCTGGGCCTCATCAGCCAAACATGGTAAACGGATTTGGAAGGGGGGGGGGTTGACTCGATTATAGAAACATCATTTGGAGAAGAATAAATCAGCTTTATTGTTTGGATTCCATCTGAACGCTGACTCCGGCTCGCTCCGAAACGACGCCCACACCTCTGCTTCCCTCTCTCAGTATCTCTCCACATTGTGTTTTCTTTGAGAAGTGAAAGGTTCCCCGCTGCAAAGTTGAGATGTTGTTTTTGAAAATAATTGGTTTAACCGTGGCTCCCGCCTCCTCGAGGGGAGAGAGGAGCTATGAAAGCGTTCTCCTGGGCCCTACTCTTACATCGCAACCAACATAGCTACTGTCTGTTTGGATTGTGCTCCATATTGCATAATACAGAGCTGCTGCTTCCTCTGAAGACTCCTCAGTGTTACTCTGCTGTCTATTTATGCTGCTAGTTGCATAATCACGTTGGTCCAGCTCTGTCGTGAGCAGTGTTAATTGGAGATTTTGCAGGGCTGACACATTCCTTGCTTTCCTTAAAAGCAGGTGCTGGACCACTGGCTTATGACACATACTGCCTGTCCACTATACTACAATCCTACCAAGTACTTCCACTCACTGGCCACTCCATGACCCCCACCTACCTCGCAAGTCCACTGTACCCTGTCTGACCCTGACTGCAGACATCATTTTCCAAATCAGGCTTAGGGCAGGTTCACACTTTGCATTCGGATTTGATGGAATTTAACAGTTAGGACCATGAAGCCCACTCTCAATAGAAAGTGGATTCACGGATCAATCAGATGAATCACACTACTCTTCTTCCTTTCTTTTTATTATTCTTTTATAGCTGAGTTTTGGCACCGCTTCTCCTCCTAGGCCGTGTGAGATATTGGCACCGTTCCAATTCTGACACGTTCATTTCCAGTGTATTGCACAAGTGTACAACTTTTGATTGGGTGATCAGTCAAAATATTGATAATTTTCCCCATTGACTTGTGTGGCTGTACATTCAAGTATTGTGACGTCACCCCGGAGCTGCTAATACTGCTAAGCGGGTAGCCTGTGATACTAAAAGAGCATCCAAACATATTTCTGCTCCTCTGCTCAAAGAAATGAAGAGACCACCACCATTATTTACATCCTGCATTTCAGAGTTCTGCTATTTCACTCATGCTAATTCAGTGAGAACAGATAATAACTTAATATGAAAACTGCTCTCTCAGCTCCAGCCAGCAGCTAACAGGTAAGCCGTGCTCTAACACTGGTTTTATGTGTACATTTCTGTTCATAAACAGCCTTTAAGACACTAAAGCACCGGGCAGGTATGAAATGAAATGTGTGCGTCACTGTTGTGAAAAAATAGTCGGCCAGTGCTTGTTTTTAGTGCTGAGGCTGCTGTCTGTTAACCAGCAAGCTGCTAGGAACAAAATATCGCTTCTGGGGCCAGAAAACTGTTTCAGTCCCTTTTCCAGTTTGAGTACACAACACTTCTTGGACAGCGTCTGAAAATTCCTCGTTTAATTGGTCATTCACAAAAATGTATTTTAGTTATAATTTGTTTAGCCAAAAATATTTTATTGTTGATGGTATATTTAATTTGATCTCAGACTGCGTAATACAGAATCAGAATCAGAAAACTGCTTATGTGATGACTGCCACCACACACAAAGACACAAAGAGACACAAGCCACAGAGACACAAGAATAACATAAAATAAAATAAGTCTAAATTAAATTTAAATAAAAATCTGTAGAAAGAAAACAACCACAATATGAATAGACTATTCTACATACAGAAATGCTTGGTATAATATCTATCTATAAGTCACGCAGCTTATCTATATCACATTATTTGTTTTAGGTTTTATCTTTTGAATTTTTGTCAAAGTGTCTTCATTTTAATCATAGCCAACTCCACACACTTGCTTGGTCCCCCCACCATCTCATCATGCTACCAGTGCTTGGAGTGTGGGGGCTACCTCCTGCATACTGGTGTGAAACGCTGCTTCCATGCTGTTCTAATCATTGGACATTTTCTCCACATACTTGGAGGTGAGTACCAGCACCAACTCTGTTACATCAGCTAACAGATGGCTATGATGTCAACGGCAGTAGACCTCCGGCCACAGAGAGCTTCGGTATCACCCTGTGTTAGAGCCAACAATTATGCAGGTTCGCCACTCGGGAGCCCGTATCGTATTTTACATGACCTAATGACCTACTACTGTGAGTAAGTGGTAATTTAACCAGCACTATCAAGGTGTTTGGTTGCCACATTGGGGGACGATGGTGACAACACAGTTTTGTCGGGCTAAAGTGGGGATTGAACCCAAAAGTCAATGATTTTGTTCAGGTCATGTATCAGACAATGTTATCTGTCTGAGTTCAGGCTTTGAGCAAGTATACCACCTCACTAATAGGTGAAGATCAGATGCACAAATGATCAGATCCCTCTACTGTTGGAATTCCCAAAACCCCCCATGCTGCACATTTTTTGTGTTTGTCCTGCTCTAACACACCTGACTCAGCACACGAGGAGCTTGTTAATTAGTTAATAAGTTGAATCAGATGTGCTAGATGAGTGTATGCACTATTGTGCTGGAGCGTGGGTTCTCCAGGACTGGAATCAGAGGCCCCTGTCCTCATTCATGCAGGGGTGCATTCATCAGTTGTTTTACTCACGCCCGTCTCATACAGTCTTAGAGGGAACATGAACAAGTCCAAACCTGAGACTATGTAACTACTCAGGTCAGAGGTTAATGACTAAGGCATGCTGTTTGCATGATGCTGATTGGTGATAGGAACGATTTTTGTTTCCCGGACAGTAGAACTGTTTTGATCTCGTAATGTTTCCACACAAATAATGTTTTTTGCCCTATTTCAGGCAAAGCCTACCGCGCCAACTAGTGGATTTATTACTACAGGAAACTAGTAAAACAATCAGAGATAAAGCATAATGTGCAATAATGACCTAAAACAACGGTCCCCAACCTTTTTTTGCATCACGGACCCGTTTCAGATAAAACAATAGTTTCATGGGCCAGTATGGATAAAACTAAAATAAAGTGCGTTTTTGCGAGCTTATGGGCTCAATTTTTGATGCAAAAGATCTTTCAGATTCTGATAATCAATAAAATATATTTTATTCTGTCTTTCTGTGCGGCCCGGTACCAAATGACTCATGGACCAATACCAGTTCCGTGGCCTTGCTGTTGGGGTCCTCTGATCTAAAATGTATCATGTTGTGTACACCATGGGCGCCAGAACCATATTATAGCAGGGGGGACATACCCCCCCACTTCTCAAAATCAGTAGTTTCACCCCCCCCCACTTTTTTTTTCCTAGAAAAAAGGCAAGATGTGCGTGTGCACCCATATCCCCCCCACCCCAATATGGCAGAGGCGTGTAGCTGAACACGCACTCCCAAACCCCCCCCACACCTCTGGACAACGGCTGAGACTATGTATGTAGGCGACACTCCCCGCCTGCGAGACATAAACCGATGCGCCCCCCCCCAATCAAAAATGCTTCTGGCGCCCCTGGTGTACCCACATACACATTTCCATTTTAGCTCCTCTTTGGGCTCATGTAATGTATGACCTATTAACGGTTTAGATGCTTTTTAGTGAGCAAGACTGTTTCATGTTCAAGAAGCTTGTGAAGACACTTGTTAATTGTTAGATCCAGTGTTATGGGGAGGCCTCACTCACAGCTGCATGACTGATGCTCTTTTTATTTCCAGACTGTCCTGCGGCCCATTGACCTGCCAGGTCCAACACCTCTCCCGGCACTCCTTCCCCAGGACCTCCAGGCGTCTCTCCTACACCAAAATGATGACTGCGGTGTGGAGCTGTGGAGTTATGGTGTGTCAGAACCTGTGCTGTATGTCTGAGTTTCAGTGCACGCACCCACACACACATAAACACACACATAAACACACACATCTGCACACACCTCAGTCTTTAGCCATCTGTATCAGTTTCCTTTTTCTGGCCTGTGCACAGGTATTGACTGGGACTACGAAACAGACAGAGATTGAGAGTGTGAGAGGGAGAGGGAAAGAGAGAGAGATCGACTGAGAGGGACTGTGAATGGAGAGAAAGAGAGGGAAAAAAAAGGCAGAGAAGAGACTGAAGGTAGCTCTCAGCTGTTCACTTGTACTTAAGGAGTGCATTTACTTCCCATTGATTTCCAATGCTTTAGTCAATTTCCTGTCACTTTTCATTGCAAGTACATGGGATCTCAGTTTAGCTGCTTACAGGAAAAAACAAGGCCGGTCCGGAGGGGAAATGCGGGAGACATTTCACTCACTTTCAGGCTCCACAAAGCCGTCTTCCGCGGACGCGCAGTGGCACTGAATGGAGTTATAACACTCCTCAGCACATAACAAACACCTTCACAGACTGCTGAGATCTTTACTGTCGGACTCTCAGATTAGAGCCCCCACGATCACTCCATCAGACCCGAGTACTCAGTGAAAACATTCAGTGTAATTAAAACCTTCTACAGTGATCAGCTGGCTGTTTGCATGATTACAGATTTGTCCAGCAGTAAGACACATTCCTTTGTGTGAACTTTTAAATGTAGAGGAGACGAAGCCCTCTCAAGAATAATGTCTGTTTACTGTAAAGTAACATGATAATGTACAGGATAATGATGTATAAACATTGCACATTTGCACATTTCAGAGAAAACCAGGTTTCCTTTTATATGCCGTAAAACAAGAAAAAAAAAAAAACACCGGGGAAAATAAAAAAGCGTGAGTTGAATTGCTTGTCACCACATGAAGTCATTTTTGGGTTGAACTTGCAAATTGTCTTTAGAATGTAGACAAAAATAAAGGATAAAGAATTTTTTTTTTTTACAGAATGTTTCATTTATACATTAATTTCTTATCTTTGCATTCTTCAAAAACTGCTATCACTCTGGAGCACAACTGTTTAAATGAAAGTCAATCAGATGATCAGTTTGCCACTCATGACTATACCTTATACCAATATTTAGCCAAGACAAAAGATTAGTTCGCAATAAAATGCAAGCTCTAATCATGATAATTATAATCAATATAATAATCACTATTATCACCACCCCTACCACCACCACCAACAATAATAATAATCATAAGAACATGCTAAAAGGTGGCTTTCACCCTTTATCTTGCCCGACTGATGCAACGTTTACTTTTACTTTCAAAAGGGAAAAATATGTATTTTGTATTTATGTATTTTATGAATTAAATGAATGACTTTTTATTACGGCCCCCACAATTTCATGTATGCATTTTTTCTATTTGAGTGTAGTTAGGCATAGTCCAATGACAAAAAATTGACTGATGCCAAAAACATTCCAGGTCAAAAAATGGCAGGAATGCTGTCACTCCAATGAGGTTTCAGAATCACTCCAGGAAATGTGCTGAGCCTAGATTATCATCAATTGTAAAAGACGGTAAACTGAAAGACTTGCGTGCATCTGATTTTCTGTATGTTTTTCAGTGTGATATACTTGATGGTATGTGAGACCATTAAGGCCGGCCCTGATGAAAACCCATTGCTCTTGAGCTTCCGCAGCCCGATCTAAACATTAATAACTAGATTGAGCAACACTAGGAGACGTGTGTGCAGGGGAACAAAAGGGAGAATGCAACTGCATAGGGATAATGGATCTTTTGAAAAAGGCCCGCTGATGGTCACGGTGCGCTGCAGTTTTACAAACACAATGCCAAACGCACTCTCTCCCTGCTAATGCTGTGAGGAGGCCTTGACAGGGCAGCGGTGCCGAACATGATGGTTTTGCGGTGTTTCTTCTTCTTCTTCTTTTTTTTTTTTTTATAAATCTTTTTAATCAGCCCCTGGCTCTGCACCTCTGTTGTCTCGGGAGGGGCGAGTGAGCAGCTTTTTTTCTCAGATGTTTCTCTCTCTCTCTCTTTTTTTTTTTTTTTTTTCCTTCTCCCAGTTCAGTTTTAATCAGAGGCTGCTGTTGTCTCGCAGTGAAAGTGGAGCAGCATTCCGTCCTGTCTTCTCTCGGAACATAATCTCCTCCTCGTACCGAACATTAATCCTTCCTTATTTCACTCTCACTCTCTCTCTCTCTCTCTCTCCCCCTCTCCCTGTCTCCCTGTATCTCTGTGCGCTCCGGCCTTTATTACTTCCAGGTGTGAAAAGGGCCGAGATTCGCTCACAGGCAGATGTGTGTGTGAGGGAGAGAGAGGAGAGAAAAAAAAGAGAAAAAAAAAAAAGAAAAACAGAAAAGGAATAACC
Organism: Alestes dentex; assembly: GCA_037576975.1. Lineage (NCBI taxonomy): Eukaryota > Metazoa > Chordata > Actinopteri > Characiformes > Alestidae > Alestes > Alestes dentex. The sequence goes on from JBBIGA010000038.1 coordinate 5,788,714, forward strand.
TTTGTTTGGCATTGTGCTGTTTTTCAGAAGGAAGTATTCGAATGGGGTTTGGTTCTCGGAGGAAGAGGGAAGAGATTGGGGGGGGGGGGCGAGTGGAGCTCTGGAGAGACAAATGCATGGACGGAGGAGAGCGGCAGGCTTTTACAGGCTGAACTGTCCTCAGGGTACGGCCGTTTGAGCCCCGTGTTAGTGTTGGACACCACATCCATGAAGTGGTTGTCTTGGCAAAATGAACTTCCATGTGTGGACAATGTGAATAGATGAATACTAAGTTAATATAGCCCCCCCCAACCCCACCCCGCCTCCTACCTTCTTATGAGGCCTTAGAATAGCATAGTAAAAAGAACACCGATTTTATCATGTTGGGTCATTTCTTGGCGAGCAGTTCATCGGTTTTATTGCTTTTGGCCGACCTATGTTTATTGTGGTATCGATTAAAGGCTAGTTTCTTCACAGATAAAAGCAAGAAGGGAAATGCACACACACACACACACACACGCTTGCATGCAGTTTGAAAGAGAAGAGCACTTGTGTGTGTGTGTGAAGATAGAGAAAGAGAGGGAGCAGTGATGACAGAATAAGGGAAAGCTCCGTGGGGAGCACTTGCATGGAAAGTTCCAGAGCAGACCCCTGTCCTCCACCGTGTGTTATGAGTTTGATGACTTGTCTGTGATCACTCCCTGTACACTCCTGTTTTTACAGCCATTTCAGCACTAGCAGAGCCACTCATAATTCACCTTCATTTCTCCCTAATTCCTTCCACAGAGCACAAGCAGACAGTGTCAGAGACGGTCTTCAACCCCTTCTACACCGCAGCAACGGTAACGCGCGACCCTCCCATGCATCATCCGCCGATAGGGCCAATTTCAAAGGTGGATCTCTCTTTCTCAGGTCAGGATTAATCACTGCATGGCCCTCAAACACTCTAAATATCTTTACTATGAAATGAAATCCTAATTCTCTTGCTCTCTGATTCTCTTGTCCCCCACCTTGAGTCTTGGTTCCTCTGTATGTTCATCCCGAGGGAGTTTTATCGCTGTGGCCCCTGTCCTGCCTGCTGGCCGGTAGGACCCACAGTTCTGTTAATCTGCTTTGTGGCAACATCTGTTGTGAAAAACGCAACAGAAATAACCTGGACTTGACCAGCAACTGGTTGGACAGGCTGGGGAATGTTCCCCTTTAAACTGGATTAGAAATATCGTATTTAAAATGCAACTATCAGCGGCCCTTAGCTCGGGCTCAGCACTAGTGAATTAGACATTGTGGGGGTAAACATGATGAGTTGGAGGCATCCTAACTAAATAAGTGGCTAAAATGAGGTATCTGTCACGGTTTTTTGTCGTTCCTTTGGGTAAACTCTTATTTTGACATGTCTGAGCACACCGGTTTTGAGTTTATTAGTTGTTTCAGCTGACCGGTGTGCTCAGTTGAATTGATGTGTAGGTTTTATTGGTTTGTGGGTTTTGGGGTTTTGTATTTAGTTCTGTTTGTGCTGGACCTTAGTTGTCAGTCCACCATCATTCAACCTGGGGTTTGTGGTTACTCCTGTCTCCTTAAGAAGGAGTGTTGATTCATGTTCAGACCCTCGTGCCTGTTTCCTTTGTCAAATAAAAGTAATAGAAAATGGAAATCTGCGTATGCGCCCCTTGCCTCGACACGGAGAGAGGGCACATGACAGTATCACTAATGTTATTTCAATTTCTTCTATATCATTCATTGTAAATGTTATTTTAGAACATTTTAGAACATCTGTTCTATACAAGGAATTTATAGCATTCCAATATTTCACACAGTCTTCAGCTGTTGTATTCAACTGATGCGGAAAAAATGGAGATACATGTGTTTTTTTTGACAGAGACAATATATTATACAATGTAATTTAATTACTACAATCTTTCATCTAAGGCACCCTGCTCTATTTGGTTACAGTATGACAAGAAGTTTATCACTATAAAACTGAATAAAAATGCTTTATTTCCAGCATAGCCGCCTTATTTCTGATCAAAATGACTCAAACACATTATACTCTCATATGTGGTAGTCATGGGTAGGACCTTCTGAGTTTAGGTTGGACTTTAGAATTTTTGTTTAAGATTTTGCATAACAATAACTTTCCTCTATAGCAACAATTTTCAAAAATATTGTCACTGTCAAAACAAAACCGTGTATCTTTGTTTGTCTTTTTTTTTTGTCACAGCTTAAAGACACCATATTTTGTGAGCACTTCTAACGGACCTTCACTTAATGGACCACTAAAAATACTCCATTTACATTAACTTCCAGTATAATTTAATACTGTTTTTCCTTCTCTTGGAAAGTTTCAATATTGGACACAAGAGGTTTTGTTTAGGTAGCAACAACAGTAGTATAAGTAGAGGCTTCTGTAACCACCTACGCTACATCTCACTTATTATTGTGCTCCTTTTTGCTCTCGCACATCTCTTCAAACAGACCCAGACTCTTTAGAATGGATTCCTGAATTCCTGAGAGAAACACAAATGCTGGGAGAGCTGCTAATCCCTCAATTTGCTCATCTTAACTGAAAATTACCGCCTTATCCAGCAGACACTAGAGGCTGGGCGTTCAAGTTCAGAAGTTCATGTCTGAGCAGTTAACTGCACAGCAATACAGCAAAACACCTCCCAGTGAAGACAGTCGACGTCTTCTCCAGTCCATTACATTCCTTCCAGAGGTGCACCCTTCTCGCCTACAAAAGACATCAGAACTGTCCATTTCCACTGTAAAGCTTTTCTATTACGTATATCACGCACTCACCATATGAAGGGTGCACTTAGCTGAGGCAGGCCGAGTGTATTCATATGACACATTTCATCCATAGGGGCAATTGGAAATGCTTAGAATAGGCAAAAATAAAAATAAAAACAGACTAATAGATATAGGATAACAAGATTTAGAGGAAACCATACTGGTCTCAAAAGTTTAAAGAAATAGTTCAGTGAAAAGTTCCACTTTTCCTAGTTTGGAGTCCAACTTTAAGTGCTGGAGCTAGAAGACTAGTGTTTGTTCGCAGGTCAGTAATCACCCAAATGGTTTCTGTAAAATATATTCCTGAAACCGTCTCAGCCATCTTAAACTGCATCCATCTCTTCATTAAGAACTACACCACTACACATCTACAGTTCAAAGACACAAAGAAAGAGTGCAAGGAAAACACAAGAGCAACAATACAAAACAACAGAACAAGACATTTAGTGTGGTCGACAAAAGCAGCTACAATACAGTAAGTTGGAAACCGTTTTCTTGCAATGGAGTTGTTTGTGCAAAAAAGGACGAATAATATTAATAATAAATCAGTAAATAAAGTTGCAAAAATTAGCAGCAGCTGAACAGAGAATGTGCACTAACATACACTAAATAAACAAAGGTATTGGAACACACCTGTTATTCAGGGTTTGGGCCTCTTACCTCCAGTGAAGGACAATCTTAATGCTTCAGCAGACCAAGATATTCTGGATAACACCATGCTTCCAACTTTGTGGACCCAGTTTGGGGAAGAACCTTTTCTATTCCAGCATGACTGTGTCCCAGTGCACAAAGCGAGCTCCATAAAGATGTGGCTGGAGGAGTTCGGTACGGAAGAACTGGAATGAAGATTGCGAGTCATTCCTTGTCGCCCAGCATCAGTGTCTGACCTCATAAATGTTCTACAGAATGAATGGGCACAAATTCCCACAGAAACACTCCGAAATCCTGGTGGCTTTGCAGATGTAGCGTGTGGATGTAGCGTATGGATGTAGCGTGTGGATGTAGCGTATGGATGTAGCGTGTGGATGTAGCGTATGGATGTCGGTGTGGATGTAGCGTGTGGATGTAGCGTATGTCCATGACAGAGGAGCAGAGAGACCCCAATGATCTCACTATCCTCTGTAGGGTCTTGTGATCCGAAACAGAACAATTTCTGTACCAAGCTGTAAGATAAGATGTTACAGCTTTGTTATTCCCATAAATGGGAAATTTGCATTGTCACGGCAGAAAGTGGACAGAAGCAAAGAGCAGCAAAAACAATGGAATAGAATAAAGTAGTATAAAAATACAAATGTGCACTATACAATGTGCACAGAAATATAAAAATGTGCAC
>JBBIGA010000038.1:5794759-5805430 GCA_037576975.1 Alestes dentex
TGTGTGTGTGTGTGTATGTGTGTGTGTGTGTGTGTGTCTGTGTGTGTGTGTGTGTTGAGGGGCGGGGGGGGATCCTCTCCACGTTTGTTATATGGAGGCGATAACCCCCAGCATTTATGAAAAGGTGGCCTTATTAATTTCAGACCACACGTGCACACCCGAGTGAAATTAACATGCAGTGACCTTGACTTGATTGTCTTGTGTGTGTGCATGTGTGTGTGTGTGTGCATGTGTGTGTGTGTACAGGGGCATACAGAGAGGCCCCCCCGTATGGTTCCGAAGGCCGCAGTTTGGCATGAGTGACCCACAACCGCTCGTTAGCCACGGTTCTGATAAAAGACCAGTCTGTGCTAAGACCCAAATAATGAGGCTCCCTCCCACCCCAGCGTCACTCTTTCTTTCGCACCGGAAACCGCATCGCTCCTCTCCACAACTTCACACATCTGTGTGTCCGCAGACAAATCCTAGTCCAACACATCCAGGCCGGGTTGGGTACCACTATGCAAGAGGCAATTTTCTCGTTAGGAGATTAGCATCAGATAAGCGGGTGGGGTGGGGTGGGGTGGGGGTTGAGATTAGTTTTGCTGAAAATTTATCTTTCTGAGAGAGGAAACTTTCTTAATGTTCCTCTCAGGTCAAATGTACCCCTGCAAATTTCATAGAAGAGCAGGGGGAAAAAAAAGATGTGCATCTGGGAACGCTAATGATTTTCAGATTTGATTGACTTTTAATCAACTTTTAGCCAAGGCTCACGGCGCTCTTTAAAGTAAGACGCGTTTGAACAAGGCCTCTGAGGTGCAATAAAGCCTGGCAAGAGATGTGGCTCTGATTATGAAATTATTATTCGCATAAACGCACCTATGCATCCATGGATGCACATCGTTAGGATGTGTTTTGCATCTCTGTGAAACTGTTCTCACTTATTGTAGTAATGCTCGACATGCTAGACTGCTGTTTACCCTCGCAGGATGGGAAAGGACACAGATTGAGTGTTATTGAGATTTAGGCTTCAGGATTTTTCAGCAGTGTGACAGTATCAGAACAGCAGGCATAGGAATAAATAGGGTAATGTGTATACACACACACACACACACACACACACACACACACACACGCATTAGCCTAGCAGACCATGGCCTGCGAATCCTTCCTTGCCGGTCAATACTTATTCCATCAGGCCTCTCAGGTGCCTCCATGGTCCAAGAGGAATGGACACGAGAATGCGGTCTCGCCCAGTCAATTGGTCGACAGTGGAGCGCACTTTTCTCCTGCAAACAACCTAATTCACAAAGTAATAGGGATCTGTCTTTGAAATCCTATTTCCTTCTGCTCAAACTCTCAGCACGCTCGCTTCTGCCAGAAGTGCTTTTTACGACAATAACTCCAGATAGCGCCATGCGATTGTATGTCGAAGCGATTCTCTACACCGGGGCCTGGCTGTAATTAAAAAAAAGGCGAAGAATGCACCCTGTTCTCGCCACCGAGCGTCAAGTTTTTAATATCTGAAGTCACAGCTTTCTGTGTTTGTAGGGCTTTATTCGAAAGAGGCGCCGGCATCTCTCCTTCCTGTAATTCCATAGTAAACACAATGTCAATATTTGATTTATATGGTCGAGCCGCAGACATGCCAAAAAGCGGAATTAGGTTTTTAGCCCACGAGATAAGCCATCCACGGCGACAGGCGCTTCAATAGCCAGACTGAGTAAATCAAATGGAAATCTGCCTCACTGCAATATTCCACGTATATTCGTCCGCCGTGATTGCTTTAGCATCTGTCAGCTTCCTGTCTGTGCACATCACAGGCATGCAGGGCCCTCCCCTCGCCTTCCAGAACCATCCGAGGTTCAGTCCGTTTCTTAAAGGAGGGGTTTGGCGAACAATTTAGTCTAAACGGTTTTCTACTCACCTCAGACGTAGCCGCAACACGTGGGCGTCTTTAGCATGGATGCTTTAGCTATAGATGCTAACAAACACTAGAAGTCTATAGACTGCTCCAAAATTAAGAACATCTTTCAGCCAGTTCAAATTCGCATCCGGCTCATCGGTAAGGTGGCATGAACTTGTTGGTGTGATTCAGGACACAGAACTCTGAATCCCCTTCACGTGTATTGATTCCAAAACTGTAAAATATAAGGTAGCTTCAGGTAAGGCAAATTCTAGGCCCAGAGATTATTATATTGCAGAGCAAGCATCACACATCTACAAGACAGTCTTCACAAGGAGATACTTTTGGGGAACTTGGCCAGGTTGTTTGAAGACTGAGAACAATGAATTTGATGAATGGAGTGAGGTGTGCTGCTGCTTGATGAGAATTAAACCTGCAGCCACACTGGCCTATAGCACTGTTATAGAGTAACACTGTTAATAGAAAAATGAAAACAGAGCAGGACATTGAGTCCAGCTATGACATTTCTAAACAACACTTAGTGCATCATTAATACTTACACAAAGTGCACACGATGCACAGTCGAATTAAGTGCACCCTAAATGTTAGGACACACAGCAGTATAAAAGTTTTCCATTCTGATTCTGCATTTGCAAAGCTTTTTCTTCGCTTGCCCGTGTCTCAGTCAAACTGGGTGTAACATCATCCTCTCCACTAACATTTCTCCCAGGTGAGTGTGTTGAAGCATTCTGATCAACCAGTTACATGAAAGAACGTTTAGGGCCAGCTCTCTGGCTTTAAGCCCTTCAGTTTAGTTGAGGTGAATTTTTATAGCTCACAGTAAGTCAAACCTGCCCCAAACCACACTGACAAGTCAGCACCACCTTAGTAAAGAGCTGGGTATGATTTCAGCTGACTAAGAGAAGTCTTGGGAGGAAGAGGAAAAGATTTGGGAGACCACTGACTTCTAGAGTCTAATAGTAGTATTACTAATTACTCATAGTACTACTACCCCAAGTACTATGAAGCAAAATTTGGACACCGAACTTGCCTTTGGTGATTGAGCACATCTGGGATAAATTTGGCTTTCTGCTGAACCGTTTCTTTAAGTGGATGCTGGGATACTGAGAAAGTGTTGGGGAAACAATATACCACACCTCACACTGGCTTTGATGGCCGGGAGTTGGGAAACGAGCTGTGATGTCAGAGGGTCAGGCTAGGCCTCCAGTGAGCAGCTCCTCACAGGCTGCTCTAAACGCCCGCATTAGACGCACTCTTGGTCCTCCAGGGCAGAGCTCGGGGTGGAGATCTCGGCCGTCTCTCCACTCCTGCCTCGGCATCTGCTCCTCAAACGGCCGCTTCGAACCCCGTCTCTGAAGGGTTAAATTATTGATGTGAAACGGCACGCTGGATCTCGTCTGGAGCCTGCTAATTAGATTGTAATTATGGCAGAGCTTTGCGAGCCTGTCTGCTCTGATTAGAAACACTTTTGCGGCCTGATCCACCTGACCTTTCTTTTAAAACTTCAACTGCTTCAGATTAACCGCAGCCACTGGGGGTAAACACTTAACAAATAGAGGTGTTTCTGGATGAGAGATGAGGCTAAAGCTCATCTGCACTCATCTACAGAGACAGAGACAGAGAGAGAGCGAGAGAGAGAGAGAGAGGGAGAAAGAAAAGATTAGAAGGAGTGTGACGATGAGTTGAAGGAAGTGAAAGTCTGAGAAAGAGAGAAAGTTAGAATCAAACTTTCAGAATGAGTGATGAAGGGCGAGAACAAAACAGTGAGATGCAAAGAGTCAGAGAAAAGGAAAGGGTCAGAAACAGAGAGCAAGAGAAGAAATGGGCAGAAAAAGAAAAAAAAACGTGATGAGGAGAGCGATGAGAAAGAAAAAAGAAAGAAAAACTAAGGAAGAAGGAGATGAAGAGAGATAGCAAGAGAGAGAAAAACTGAAAAGTGTAATGAAGAGAGAGAAGAAAGAGAGCATTGTAAAGGTACAGAGAACAAGAGATGGAGAAATTAGGAAAGAATATGAAAGAGAGAGAGAGAGAGAGAGAGAGAGAGAGAGAGAGAGAGAGAGAGAGAACAAAAGGCTTTCAGAGAACACCATAATGAAGAGAACAAGAGAGAGAGCATAATATAAGAAAAAGAAAGAAACTAGAGGAAAGTATTATGAAAAGGAAAGCAAGAAAGAGAGAGAGAAATAAGAGAGGGACAGCGTGAGAAAAATAGAGAGGAGGAAAGGAAGAGTGAGTGTGTGATGAAAGAGACAGAGGGACAGTGCCTGATGGAGAAAAAGAGTGTGATGGAGAAAGAGAGAAAGAGAGTCTGAGGGACAGCAATGAAGGAAAGAGAGAGGAGTGAGTGGAGGCAGCAGGGAGAGAGAGTGAACGAGAACACAGTGAAGATGGAGAAAGAAAGAGGGAGAGGAGGGGAGAGAAGAGAGAGCAAAAGACAAGCAGAGAGAAACAGAAAAAGAGAAAAGGGGGGGAAGAAAAAAATCCAGACAGACGGTGTGTAATTTATCTGTCTTCTTGTAAGACACTGCAGTACCATAAAAAGATGCATTTATGCAATATTACATCAGACTCTGAGACAAATGGAGTAACTGCTACATCAGTGTAACATCGTCCCAGGTGTGTGAGGAGCAGTTCTCTGAGAAACAGAGGAGGGAGGGGCTGTACGGGGCCTTTTGTTTTTGTTTTTTTTCCTGCAATCTGCTGGACAATTTTCTACACTGAGACATTATGCAAGAATTTCTGGGCTGAAAAGCATCATATGAGTCTAATCATGGACTGGGGTTTGGGAAAGCAGTTCACATGAACGTTGGTCTGACCTGTTGTTTTTAAACGTGGGCCAAAGAGCTTTCAGTACAACATCACTGTATAAAGCCCAGGTCTGCCCTGCAGTTCATTATCCGCTGCATGAAAACAGAGAGTCGCGTAATGAAAACTTGTAGTGTAATTCGGGCCTGCTGGGTCTACCTGTATACACACTGGTGTCTCAACTTTTTCTTTCCCAACAATGATACTGCAGCTTATCAGTGGATATTGATACAACATTTTGTATTTAAAGCCATTTTTCCTTTTTCCCCTGAAAGCGGGTTGCAGGTGTTCAAGACCTCTCATTGACACTTGAGACCTCAGCAGCAAAATTTAGGGGGGTCTCGCAAAAACTCTTCAAACAATGCAAAACAGATTTTTTTTATTTAAAGATGCTAATTTAAAAATGTGCCATATTGTCTTTTCCCCCAAAAAGCAGGGGACCACATTTACCAGACACTTTTTATCCAAAGCAACTTCCATTCCCTAACCACAGGGGGCAGTCTCCCTGGAGCAATTTGGGGTTAGGGGTCTTGCTCAGGGACCCTGTGGTGGTTTGCTGAAGGTAGGATTTGAACCCATGATCTCTTGGTCCAGAGGTAAGTATCCTACCTACTAGGCCTCCACCACCCACTTTGGGACCTCAAGCTGCAAAATTAGGAGAGTCTCTAAAAAAGTCTTGCCATGCAAAATAGATTCAATTGAGCGATTGCTCAAGTTAAAAATGTGTTCAACTCAGTTTGCTCACGCACAGATATTTTATTTTGGTTTGCCTGTGGATTACCATCAAAAACTCTGTTGTTTATTTTCATTGGCTTCCTGAGGTACTTCATAAGATTTAAAACTCTAATGCTTGCCAACAAAAATGGTCCAAAAATGGTCCAGGTCCGTCTAACCCATCCGCACTGATCAGACCGTGGCTCACAGCTCGCACTCTTAGAGCATCAAGCACAGTCCAACTCGTCCCAGGCTGAGGACATACAGTACTGTGCAAAAGACTTCAGCTCCTATGTAAACTGTTTAAAGCCATTTTTCTCAACATGTGATAAAGTTTCTTTCTGCTAGCAAAGTCAACATTAGAAAAAGTGTAAACATTAAAGAAATGTGATAAAAAGTATCAACATTTGTTTTGTCTGTATAAAAGTAGCTGATACTGTGTGAGCTGGTGAGGAGAACACAGGTTCGGTTCCAGATTCCTCCTCGGTTCCTCCAGCCTTTGTTCGGATTGTGAAACTCCATCAGCAGCTCCTGATTTAATTAAATGAAGGACTGATCGAGTCAAAGCAGGTTTCTGATGAAACTACAGTAATACTGGACTTCCACAAGAACTCTGATATACTGAACATAACATCACTGTTTACTGTATAATGTTAAATATAATTCGTTTTTTTTTATTTATTTAGTATATTTAGTAATACTAAGATGAAAAAACATATTATTTTTGCAAAGGTCTAAGACATTTGCACACAGCTAGACATTAAGACTTGTTATCAACTTTGGCACTGAAGTGGTGGACAGAACTTCCCCAGACTATTAGAACTGCTGAGACCCTCAAACGATGACTGAAGACCCTCCTGTTCACTGAGCACTTCGGATAACAAGTACACAGTCATGTCATAAATGAACTTAACTAACACAAACTTCACAAATAACTAAAAAACAACTGTCTTCTGTGTGTGTGTGATCAGACAGAGCCCTGGTGGAGTACTAACTCCATGTCTGGTAGAATCTTTTAGTAGTTCTTAATTTTAAGTCTAGGCTTACTAATATAAGGGAGATATTTTCTTGTGGACTTCAAAGCATGAACAAGAGTGTCTGGAATATGCTGTAAATTCCGTCCATCCTCAAACAACCACCTTTCACCCCGCAATAGACAAACATTTAGTTTTGTTTCATCCGCTGCCGCCATATCAACAAAAATATTGATGAGAGTGGATCCTGATAACAGTATCATGTTGGTAACAAAAAAGTCCTTGTTTGTGCCGCTACTGTTTCACGCTAAATTGCCGCAAGCAGTTCTGTGGTAATTCGGCCTCCACTTGTTATAGAGTCATATTGAACTTGTTCTTTGTTACCTCCAGCCTGTCATTTTCTCCTGTCATTATCACTAGCAGCACTGGGTATTGGCTCCCAAAACACTACAGTGCTGAAGTTTGTACACTCCGGTTCAAGCGATCTTTTGTCGATTTTTTAATTCACATTCTGAACTCCTGCATATGTGAATGCACCTTAGATTTTTTTTTTTACATAGAGAAAAAATATGAAGCGCATTTGTACAGTAAAATGTGCAAAAATGCCATATTTAGGTTCTCTTCCCTGTAGAGGAACAAACAAACAAAAGAACAAAATCAACAAAATCACTGTAGCAGCTGCGCGTAAACAGCTGTATCTGAGTGTAGCCAGTCAGGTTGAGGGCTGTGAGAAAGCGTGATGGATTCTGGGAGCAGATTAGAAACACTGGTCTGTCTGGATAGCGAGCCAGGCCGCAGCGAGCGACCGCTATGAAGGAGCAGAATGAATTTAAAACCGAAGCCGTTGTTCAGATCAAAGCAGATTGAAGAGGCTAATGCGCGCAATGTGTACATGAACTTGCAGGATCCTCGTAAGACATATAATCTTATACGGGACGGCCGGCTGCGTGTTTGTGTGGGGCACCCTCCCTCCCGGCCAGAGGAGCTCACACGCTGAGGAGCGTCTCTGGCACTCAGGGCGCACCTGGTCTCCATTATCTCCCCATTTCACAGGCCCACACCCCCTAACAGGCCGGCCTGGGAACGCAGCGGCCGCGCCTTTCATCCTGCCGCCATTAGAGCAGCCAGCGCGGGGTCAGGGCCCTGTCCCACCACCCGTCCAGCGGCAACGCACAGCAACTGACTTCGCTTAAGAGGAAGAAACAGACGGGGTGAGGAGGTGAAGAAAGCAGGAGAAACGTTGAGAAGATCGAGTCTCCGAGTTCTTACTATATTCAGAATTAATCCCTGACTCAACCCACACCCCAATCTACGCCTCTGGGATGAAAATGGCCTTGGTACATAATGGACTCACAGACACACGGTCAGAAAAGGTCTATTATATATATATTGTGTATTTTTAACAGAGTCTTTAAAGGAATAGTTCAGCAAATAATCTCGTTTGCACCATTTCCATTTTCCCCAGATTTAGTCGATCATCCAAGACATGTTTGAAGTCCAGTACGGTGGTGGTGGCTTAGTGGGTAGGATACTTGCCTCTGGACCAAGAGGTCATGGGTTCAAATCCTACCTTCAGTATACCACCACTGGGTTCCTGAGCAAGACCCTTAAAGTTGCTCCAGGGAGACTGCCCCCTGTAGTTAGGGAAGGGAAGTCACTTTGGATAAAAGGGTCTGATAAATGCTGTAAATGAATAATGCTAACAAATACTAGACGTCTGCAGTCACCCAAATAGTTGAAATGAATACACCCCAAAAGTGTTTTCAACCCTCTAAAACCACACACAACTCTTCATTAAGGTGGTTCAGACATGTGGCTTAGAATACAGTATGACTTACTGTAAAAACAAAACTTCACAGTGTAGCTGAGCCGTTTTAGATCTACTCTCACACACACACACACACGCACACGCACACACGCACGCTCAGCCGGATACAGTATATTTCATAACATTTGTGCAGTCACACACACAAGCACAGACACAGTACATGCATAACACCCCACTTGTGCACTCTCTCACACACACACACACAGTCCCGGCAGTGGAGGAGTAAATTATGGACTTTCACACTTAAAAGCACACACACGCCTCAGGATTTAAATACGAGCGCGGCCGCGTAATGCTGAGTGTTAGATTTATTCTGCTTATTCTGTGGGTTTATTCCTCTTTAAAGAGGCCCTCTGTGTGATGGCTGGAGAGGCATGGACCTCTCTCTCTCTCTCTCTCTCTCCCTCTCTCTCCCTCTCTCTCTCCTGTGTTCCACATTTTTAACCGTTAAAGTGCTTTACCAGATCCGGCCAACAAAGGCCCAATCTGAGAAGGCCACTGAGTGAGACGCGGAGCAGATGGAGAGTGTGTATGGTCCCTCCATTATCATCTTTGCATGGGAGAGAAGAGGGGGAGAGAAGCAGCCGTAATGAAGTGTAATGATCCACTCTCTCGGCACCATATACTTTCTCTGCCATAAATCTTAGCAAACATCTCAGGGGTTAAAAAAAAAAAAAAAGAGTTTGCGTCTCGCTGGCGGAGGCCTCAGTGTAGCGCCCCGCGAAACACCGCTTTGAGGTTACCGAGATGACACCTTAGAGCGAAACTTTGAAGTGCAGTAAAAATATCCCTCTGTTTCTGCTGAAATGATTTATCGAGTATTGGAGAAAAGAGGAGAGAGTGAAGGAGAGGGCAGAGCCACAGAGAGAGAGAGAGAGAGAGAGAGAGAGAGAGAGAGCGAGAGAGAGACAGAGGACAGAGGACAGAGCCACATTCCCAGCACATATTCTCTTCATTAGCAAAAGGTGGGGGGGGGGGGCGAATGCTCCGTTATTGGCTGCCGTCACAGGCTAATATTCCAGCCTGTCAGGGCCCATTTTTGCTCAGTTTTGCTCGGACTCCTTCTGATGGAGCTCATTTCCTGTTAAGCAGAACCAGAAGGCGCTGTGAAAACTGCGACACCTGATCCTGTGTCCGGCCGACGGGAACCGCGCCGCCAGAGCCCGGCGGCTGCCAGCACACCCTCCACACACACCTTCCCCCTGGGCTGCACTCGGGAGGGGGGCCGGGAGAGCAGGGCATCTGAGAGTCAGGTAAACTGCCCAGCCAAAGACTCCGACTCTGCTCATCTGGCCTTTATCACTGCCGCAGAGGCTCAAATCTCACCATTACACTCCTGCCTTGAGCCCGCGGCCCATACGGCACACATGGGCCTCTCCGGCAAGAGCGCTTCATGGACAAGGCCGTCGATCACTGTCTACGGGACACAAAATCAATGCATTGAGTATATCATCATTTTTGGAACAAAACTTGTATCTCAGATTCAGCTTTTTTTTCCAGTTTTACATCAGTTGAAAAGACCAGCTGATCTGTACATTGTGTCAAAATGTCATGCGGGACAGACCAACAGAAATGGTTCAAAATTACTTGACAGGATTACATTGAGTTCCATTTATTATGAGTGTCATTAACAATTTTTACCTTCTCCGGATGAAATGAACCATTTCGGAGATACAAGGCAACAAAATATTTATACTAATATATGTTAAGAAACTATATGTACTAATATATAGCTAAAAACAGTGCATACTAATGAGCAGCATTTCCTGCTGCTTTCCCCTTTTCTATTAGGAAAGGCAGCAAGGTGCCTGTGACAGACGTTTTTGCGGGAGAAGTGCAGCGTTTTGGTAGTTTAACTGCAGCTCGCACCAGTGTGTGAAACAGAAGTGTTGTGAAGAGTATATGTACTGAGAAACTGTAACCATGAGCCTCGATAGAGAAACGGGGAGCATTTCTGTAAACTCTGAGATGACGCAAGGCGGCGTGCCACAGCTCTGGCCTGAAATCGGTGTGTTTCTGGAGAGCGCTGGCTGCTCGCCAGTGGAGGTGTGTGTGGGTGCACAGCGCTGAGAGCTGATGAGTTCGCCCTCTCCTGCCCATCACATTCCCATCTGATCAGACTCTCCTGGCCCTGTGCGCGCCTTTCAGGCGAAGCCTCGCCACTTCCCCCAATTCAAAAGCGGGACTCGTCTTTCCTATTTAAATCTATCAAGCCCCCTGGAGCCCCCCCCAACACCACCCACCCATCATTTCTCCTGACAGATAAGATTGAATTAGCCTGACCTGTCCTCGCAGCTCCGCCGTAATTTGGCTTTGACATTGATAGGGGAGGAAGACGCACTGCCGCCGAAGATAGAGGTGCGGGAAAGAGAGGGATGAGAGAGAGAGAGAGAGAGAGAGAGAGAGAGAGAGAGAGAGAGAGAGAGAGAGAGAGAGAGAGAGAG
>JBBIGA010000038.1:5821336-5837271 GCA_037576975.1 Alestes dentex
TGGAGAGGAGTGGCAAGCGTTGCAGACCAAATTGAGCTCATTTCAACAGCATGCGCGAGTATTAACACCGAATCGCGCGACACGTGACACTTTTCTTTCGCCTAAAAAACGTTTGACGCGCTTCCCGAAATGTGCGGCAATGTGTGTGTAGGCCAAATACACCTGCTGTACATCTGTGGCCGAAAAGAGAAGCAGTTATTCACAAATATTCCTTGGTTTTGGTGAGGATTTTAAAATAAGAATAATTTAAAACTTTACGAAAAGGGCGGGGGGGGGGCATTTGGATCGAACAGAACCATTCCCGTTGCAATGAGTTGGAGTGAGAGACCACTTTGGACATAAAGGCAAAAAAAATAATATATATATACCATACCACCATCCAAAACAAGGGACACCTTCAGGGAAAAAGAAGAAAAAAGAAGAAGTCTTATATAATGCTTTGGAATGAAGATGTCCCTTGGAAACCTGTAATAGACATATCGTGCATGAAAATGGCTTTACACCCTGCAGAAACCTGGGGCGAGTCCCTACATGATTTTCCGGGAGGGGAGGCCGCCACTCCAGACTTTGCGAAACAGCCTTTATTTCCTTCTGAGACTCGTTATAGACGGAGAGGCGTGATGACGCTAGACGTGTAAGTACCAGATGTATTACAATATGTACATTTTTGGTAACCACTATTACATGATGATCTATTTCAAGTGAGGAAAAACAAAGCCTTATCCGGCTGCAGGGGCTTTACCTCCCTACGCCACACACTTCAGAATGAGGGGAATCAGACGGTGATGTTCGGAATTACACCTCATAGTCACCTTAGAAATGAGAGAACTCAAATGATAAGAATAATAAGAATGAAGAAGAAAAAAAAAAAACAAAAACCCCGAAAAACAAAAAGCTGTCCTTGCTTAAGAAGTCAAACTCAGGTGCGGTATTTGGAATGCACTGTTCTTTACAAATGTAATAGATCATTGGCTTTTGACATTGGTCTGCTCAGAAAGAAAACAAAAAGTAAAAGGAAAAACGATAAGAAAAAAAAAAAAGCCAAAATGTCCTTTGGAACATATATTCACAGTCTTCAGAGTTCCGTTTTTGCAACAAGAAGAAAAGAAAAAAAAATGTTGCAGAGGCAGGGAAATGGTTTATTGGTTGTTTTTTTTTTTCATTAAAGCTTAGCCAAAAAAGCAAAATGAGCATGCATCTAGGTATTCTTCTTTTCAAAAATCTACATTAGCAGCAAAACGTATGTCCTCAAAAAACCAGACCTTATACATTTTCTTAAAAACGTAACGAAACGTAACGAAAAAAAAAACAACACGAAAACGGATCTCATGTGTGACAGAAGAGTTAAACAAAGAGATTCTCAACTTCTATCTTACAAACTGCAATGGCTCTGTAATGGTGCTACTCCACAATGCAAGGACGAGGGTCCTTTTTTGGTTTTTGGTATTCTTGGTATTTTTTTTTTTTACGTAAAAAAGCCACCGGTCCGCTCGCAAAGAAGCAAAGACGGCAACTCTGATGCGTACTCCTTTTATTTTAAAACTTTGTTGTCTTTCCTTAAAAACAGCAACAAATTCTCAAGTATAAAGAAGCCTCTTTTCTCATCTTTATGCACCAATGGTGAAAGTGTTTAGTCTTTGGATTTTCTTTTCGTTTTAAAGCGTGAATTATTATTATTCTTTTCATTTTCATTTATGACGACAACAAAAGAGCGGAAATAAAAGAATAATAATAAAAAAAAGAATAAAATAAAGCCCATAACAGACTGCAGCCACACTGCGTGAAACACAAAAAAAAAGTTCTGCTTTGCAAATCCACAAATGCAGGGGACGAAGAAGGGGGGGGGCGGTAAATAAACACGGAAGGAAGGAGGGAGTAACACAGAAAGACAGTCAGACAATTGTAAGTGCACAATAAAGTAACACAAATATAATTGAATAATGATTTTTGAAAAAACACACCCCAGATCTCCTTTCTCTTTTTAGGTCAGTGCTGGACCAACCGTTGACGGAGAGAAAACCCTCATGAAATAAAAAAAGGAATTCTGCCCAGTCTGTCGGCGGCAGGCGGGTGAACGAAAATCCAAGAAGCTGTGGATTTGACAGAATAAAGTATAGATCAGTTCCTGCTCCTTAATCTAGTCTATCGGAATGACCAAGACAACATCAAATGAAGCGCCTTAAGGTTGGACAATACAAAAGCTAAATGTACACAAAGATTTTTCAGTCTACCATACTGTTTAAATTCATTTCCAATGCAACAATCTACTTAACACCAAAAATGTTTATATCTATCATAAATACAGAAAGTTTTTTCCTTAAAAAAAAAAACTGAAAAAAAAAATTGTTTTTATCCCTCACCAACAAGTCTGCAATGCTCTTCGTGTCTGGGTACAGTGGGATTTGTTATTCTCCCATTTAAAAGAATTTAAAAGGTTTACAACTAGCAGTTCAGCTACCCATTTGAATGCCCAGAAAGCTGTCATTAAGTTAGTATCACTTCCAAATACTTTCTGTCAATAAAAGTAATACAAAAACAGAAATGTTTATCAATTTTAAGGAACAAAATGAATAAAATAATGATTTTATGTAACATAAAAAAGGTTGTGAGCTGTTGACCTGAGAATAAAATAGACATTACATTATTCTTTTTTTTTTTCTTTAGCAAGCCATTGGTATTTGAATGCTTAGATAGCAAGAAAATTGTAAGACTATTCTCCCATACAGTACATACTGGCTTTGTGTAAGTGTGCTATTAGGTGGAAACACTTTTGCAAACAAGGGACAGCTTGTTATCTCGTTCTTTGTATAGACAGGGTCTGGGGGCCATTTGACTTTGAGGCAGTCCATTGCAATACAGCATTCCCCTCGCAATATCCACATGTTAACCACAGAAGTTTTGAGTCGAAATAAACTAAAACCAGCATGTTGATATGGGAAAACAATCCACTAACATTTAAATTTTTGGTTACAAGCTTTGGAATTGCAGTTAGTCTTTACACATCTTTTTTTCTGAAATTGGTTTGTATACTTTTAAACATATTTTAAACATTGCTGCTTTTTTTTTTACTTCTGTGTTTTTATTCATTTTTTTTGTCTTTTGTGTGTTTTAAATATTGTCCATCACCGAAAGCTCTTTTACAATCTGATGGAGTCTGTTCCTACACTAGCCATTTTACTACTACAACTATCACTGTCTTTGAGACAGCCGGGCTGTTGTGGCTCCTCTGCCGACCTGCCCAGCCTGTCCGCTGACTTCTGACTGCTATCAGAGTCAGATTCGTCGGTAAAGACGTCTGTTGGTATCGAGGTCTGAACCCCTGAGGTGCTCAATGAACTTGAGGTAACCGTTGAAGGTGAGGATACTGGAGGAAAAGAAGACGATGTAGAAGGAGTGGCGTTGGGCTTCCCAGCTAAAGCTCTAGAGAAAGGGGCCTGGGGCCAGGGTTTGCTGGCAGCTGTGGCGTTTGGGGGGGCAGCCGTAGAGGAGGAGCACGAAGATGCAGACGCAGATGAGGACGGCGTGGTGTTTGACGTTGTTGGCGGGGGAGATGGGGTGTTGTTTGAGTGAGTGACAGACTGCGAGGTAGATGCGGTGTTAGGATCGGGGAAGCAGGCTGAAGAGTGAGGTAATAAACTAGTAGCGTGCTCTTTGGCATTTCTGGCTGATCGCGTGATTGTTCTGTGTTTGTGCAAGGCTGAATCCAGGTGTTGACTGAGTGCTTTGTCCCCATCCAGGGTGGTGTTACAGGCCAGGCAGTCGTAGAGGCCACCCTCAGCCGCACTGCCACCGCTGGGGACCCGAAGCAACATCTCTTGCAAGTTTGCCACAGACTGACCGAAAAAGCAGATCGACTTAAGGTGGCCGATAGCCGCTTCCTCCTTGCTGAAAACTGCTTGACATTTGCGGCACGCCAGCCGGTACTGAACTTTGGGGACAATGTATTGGTCAAGAAGGGGGTCTGCGCCTTTACCATCCACTTCGTGCTGCTCAGGGGGTAGGTTATTGTGAGAAGAAGAGGTATCAACTGGGGGAGTTCCTTTCCGCTCCTCTGTTTTTACTGAATCTTTGGCAGAATCTTTACGGTCCACCGAGGGCTGAGAAGGGGCTGAAGTTTGGCTCGCTTTGGGTTGCTGGATTTGCTGAAGCTGCCGCTGCTGCTGCTGAAGTGCCTCCTGCAAGCTCTGCTGATATTGCTGGTAATGCTGAAGCAGGGATCCTGGTGACAGCCCCATCAGGGCTTGTGATAAAGCTGGGTTGTAGGGGAAAAGACTTTCCATACCATACATAGGCTGCAGGTATCCACCCTGTAGTGCACCTGGAATCTGGGGGGCATAATACGGAGAGAAACCTGGCATAAAATAGGGCAGGAACTGGCTGGTAAGCAGAGCTGTTGGATCTGACGCTAAAGCAGCCTGCAGAGCTTGGAGCTGGGCAGGATCAACCACGTACTCCATACCAGGAGTGGGCATTGAGGTGGCTGGAACTGCTGTGTCTGGTTTTTCTTTCTTGGCGCTGGCAGCAGAAGTGGAGGGAGCAGGAGTTCCTCCAGTTGATGATGGTGTAGGGGGTTTCTCAGCCTTCTCCTTGGTCTTCTCTTTCTCCCTGGCCCTTTCAGGTTCACGCTCTTTGGGAGGATCAGCCCGTGGGCCTGACTGGGTGGTCAGGGAGTTTGACGTGGACGTGGTAGTAGTACTTGAGGGGGCAACGGAAGTGCTGGCCTGAGCTGGGCTGGGTGAGGCCAAGGAGGAAGAGGAGGGGATCTTGTTGGGTAAACCAGATGTGGGGAGACTAGGTGAAGGAACACTGGCACCAGGCATGTTCAGGATATTTGGAGGCTTTGGAGGGGTTAAAGCTACGAGAAAACAACACAGAATTAATAGGAATGAAGTGGGAATTTTTTAAAAACACTAATTACCATGGGATTTTATTCCTCATAGGAACACAACACAATTTTTATTACAATGAAGGATACATCACACGGGTAATATTCAACATCTTAAGGTTTGTTAATGTAAGTTGCTCTAAACCTGTTCTACTTGAATATGTTAGTGATTGCTGAGTCAACTTACCTGAATTAGATGAGTTAAATCCTGCAAGGGAAGGGCTTCCAACTCCAGGCAAGAGGACAGGGGGTATCCCTTGCAGATTTGGATAGGCTCCCTGCAGATTCAGGGCCTGCAAGGCAGGACTATCAAACATTCCTTGTTGTTGCATGGCTTGTTGCTGTGCCAGTCCAAGGACCTCATTGGCTTTCTTGATGCGATCCATCTCTTGCTGGGCCATGAGCTGACGAACAGTGGCTGGGTCGAAATACTCCTTCTCTTTGTCAAGCTGGCTCCCAATGGTATCCTTTACTTTGGAGATGTGTTGTTGGGAGAAGATGTGGTCCCGCACTGAGAGACGTGCACTGTATTTAACACCACACAAACTGCACTCTGTCTTAGGTCCCTCATAAGAGGTCTGGTTGATGCCAAAGTGTTTAGCCATACTGAGCTTCGCCTTCTTTTCCTTAGCACGAGCATTCTGGAACCAGACTTGTACAACTCTCTTTGGAAGTCCAATGTCATTGCCGAGTACCTCACACTCCAACATAGTGGGTGTCCTGTAATCACTAAAGCAGGACTTGAGCACTTTCAGCTGGAGGTTAGTCATCTGAGTTCGGAAGCGCTTTTGACCAGGCCTATCTCCACTGTCAATGCTTCTACTACCAGATGCCCCAGGGCTTGGTGAACAAGGGTCGGCCAAACTAGACGTTTCACTGTAATCCACCAAATTTTCGTTTTCAAAATCTTTAGCGTAATAACTTGTCGCAGGGCTCACTAGTCCTGACGACATCTGATCGTCATTCTCAAGAGATGGGACTGTTCCTCCAGTCTTGGACAGGAAATCTCCACTGTTGTGGCTGTGCTTTGCATCAGCACTGTCATTGTCAGCATTAGCCTCATCACCCGTGGTGGTATCAGTGATAGCAGTGTTTACAGAAGAACAATCATCATTATCAAGCTTGCTCTGGTCAAAGCTCATGTTCACTGAGGACATGTTTGGGCTTTCAAACTCCTCCATTCCTTCGACTTTGATAGATGTTGGACTTAAAAGTGCCCTCGGAGACAAATCCAAGCTCTTACTTACAGGTGACAAGGATGAGCACTGGGCATCATTGTTAGAAGTGGCCATAAGGGTATAGTTAGCAATATCATGAGGATCCATCTTCAAGTGCATGCCCTCCTGTTCAGATATTAAACCAGTAAGTGCTAAATTGTAACCAGCACGCTTTGCCTCATGCCAGTGACGTGAGCGGATGTGGGCTTCCAAAGCTGTTTTTGCCTTAAATAGGGCTCGACAAAAAGGGCAGCGCCGATGGGCTTGAGCTGGCCCAACAGCGCGAAACTGCCCTTTTCGTTCCCTGGCCCTTGTGTTTTGAAACCATACTTGGACCACCCGTTTTTTGAGCCCTACCTCATGAGCGATGTGGTCGAGCATTTTTCGTGTGGGATTAGAGTCTAGTAAGTATTTCTGGTACAGAATCTCAAGCTGCTCAGGTGTAATAGTGGTTCGTAGACGTTTGTCTCTTTGTGGCTCTTCCCCACTATTAGTGCTGTCATTTTCACCGGGACTAGTGCCTGCTTTCTCCTCCAGCTTCCTCTTTAGAGAGTTCATGGTGGACGTAGGTGTTGATGGAGAGGTGGCAGAGCCACTGGGTATTTGTGGCAAAGCTCCAGCAAGAAGCTGGCTAGCTAGCAGAGGATTGTTAGGGTCAAATAACATAAAAGGCATGTCCATAGGGCGATCCAAAAACTGGGGGTGGATGAATTGGTTTTGAACACTCAGGAAATGAAGCTGCTGGTGTTCTTGCCAATGCTCAAATGAGGGAAAGGCAAGCTTGCACTGCTCACACTGGTAGGGAATCATCTGTTGGGCCAGCTGCTGCTGTGATGCAGTAGCTAAATGAGAATTGAGAGCCATGAGTGAACTTTGAGATGGAGTCTGGCTGGTGTGAGAGGCTGAGGCTGAAGCACTACTGTGCTGCTGCTGCTGGGAGAGGGAAGGTGAAGAAAGCTTTGTGTTCTTTGGGGCCGTGTGAATCTTTTCCTCTCGTGGTGGTCTCTGTTGTGAAGTCTCAGTTGGGTGACTGCTTTCCTGTTTCAGTGATAATGGTTCTCTTTGAGCCAGAGATGTCTCTGCAGAGTTTTTCGATTTCTCATCAAAAGTGTTTGATGTACTAGCAGGAGCAGCTTCGACTTTCTCAGATGATGTCAGGTGAGAGAAGGACGAAGATGAAGGTGGGAGAGGGCAGAGACTTGAAGATGATGGCATCGGTGTGTGACCTGATGAGCCAGAAGGTGTGTAGTATTCATGTGACAGATCGACAGAGTCCTCGTTTTGACTATCGTATTGTCCTTCTTCGTCCTCATCTTTGTAACAAAGCTTCTTTTGATGCTTAATGAGGTCAAATATGCGTTGGAAGATCAGACTGCATTTTTTGCACTGATAGTTCAAGTTGGTAGTACGAATGTATCTGTCATTGGACAGTTCACGTCGCTCGCCATCCTTTGCTCCTTCTCCTTGGTTCTCATAATTTTTTCTAGCTTTCTGTCTGGCGTTCTGGAACCATACAACAATGACTCGGGTTGGCAGGCTCAGAAGATTAGACAGCTGCTCAAATTCATCATCTTTAGGGTAGGCATTGGCATCAAAGAAGTCTTGAAGTACTCTAAGCTGGTAGTCTGTGAACCGTGTCCTTGAAGACCTCTTACTGCCACAGGACTCATGTCTTTGGGGCTCTGGGGAAGGTGGCTTAGAGTCGATTTTGGCATCCTCTAGAGTAGTAATGGGGGGATTGTTGAAATTATAGGGTGAGTCTTTGTTGCGTTGTCGCTCTTTGAACAGAGTATTCCGGAACCAGTGCTTGATGACCTTTTGTGGAAGTCCCGACTTGTCCGCCATTTCCTTTATTTGTTCCTCGTTTGGTGAATTGTTGATGTCAAAGTACTGTCGCAGAACCCTTAGCTGGTCATCTGTGATGCGGGTGCGGGGCCTCTTGTTCTGCTGCTGCAGCATTGCGGGTGTGAGCTGCTGCTGATACAGTTGTGCAAGATCCGTGGCCAGACCGGGTTCAACAGATGGCAGCTGGGCAGGAATTTGAGAGGGTAGTGACTGGAGTGACATGGGCTGCATCATGAGTGGAGAGAAGAGAGGAAGATCCATTGCCATTGGAATCTGAGCAAGTGGACCTGGAGGCTGTGGGGTCGGAGCAGTTGGTGGAGTGATTGAAGGGGCAGAGACAGGTATATTTGGTGTCGGTGCCCTCTGTGGAGGTGGTGGCGGGGGTGGGGGAGGAGGGGGAGGTGGGGGAGGAGCAGCCTCAGGCGTCTGCGGTCTTAATGGGTAAAGCTTGTCATACTGTTCTCTGTACTCCTTGGCAAATCTCTCGAGTGATCTGAACGGGAAGAATGCCTGATGAATGTGCTCCTGGTGACTCTTCAGAATTAAAATATTGGAGAAGAGCTTACCACAGGCCTCGCATTCCAATTTCTCTAGCCCCTCCACAGGGTCGACAACTCTAGTGATGCCACCAGGTGCATTTGACCCGGTTAAAGATCCTGCGGGCTTTCTCTGAGCCTTCTGTTTGTTTTCGTTGTACTGAATTACCAATTCAAATCCAAAGTTCTCCAACAGCACTTTGGTGGCATTACCACGAGCGTCCGATGCGATTCGTGGTGGAGGGAATCCAGTGTCCTGGTTCACGTTAGCTACGGCCTGTGTTACATCTTTCTTTTCTTTGGATTTTGAGTTGTCTGAGATATCCTTTGGAGCATGATCCTCTGTTTTATCATTCATTTCTTTATCCTTTGGCTGCTCTCTGTCCTTCTCACTATGAGAAACAAGCGGCTTTGGTTTTTTCTCGGCAGAGTGCGAGAGAGATGCACTCTGCTGAAGTAAAGCCATTTGGCTGGAGGCCTGCGAGTGAGAATGAGTTTGGTGCTGCTGCTGAAGGTGGTGGTGCATCAGCTGCTGTTGCAGGCAGCTCTGCTGGGCCTGCTGGGCCTGGTTCTTCTGTTCTTCCAACAGAGATGCAGCAGAGCCACTTAAGTTCAGAGAAGAACTGTTCAGGTTAATTTCTGGATTCAGCTGGAATTCAGCCCCAGGGATGTAGAAGGGAAATAGCAGCTGCTGCTGTTGAAGTGGCAAAAGAGCATCTGTTGTCATTGGGAAGTGCTGTAGTAGGGGGTTGAAGAGCTGAGACTGAAGTAGGGCAGCTTGCTGCTGGAGCTCTTGTTGGAGCTGGGCCTGGGCTTGTGCTTGAGCCTGAGCCAACTGCTGCTGTTGCTGGAGCTGCTGCTGGTGGCCTCTCGAGGACAGCATGTCTGCAAATTTCTTCTTCTTCACTTCCTGGTTCTCAGAGGGAGAAGGATGACAAGCGGAGTTGGACATGCTCTCAAGGCTGTGAGACTGACTCAGGTGGTTTCCTCCCAGGATGCTGTGCGCTGTCTGAACGCTCGCTGGAGAACAGCTGTTGTTGCTGGAGCTGGTCGTTGAGTTAGTGGGTGGGATAGGGCTGGGGGTGGAAGTGCTGTTAGAGGTGCCCCCACTTAAACTGCCACTGCTGACGGAGCTGGAGCTGCCACCAGCTGCTTCAAGTTTGGCTGCCCTGGCTTTAGTCTGGTGGAGGACAGAGCGCATATGAATCTCCAGGGTAGAGCTCTGACTGTACGCAACGTTGCAAGTGCTGCACTTGAAGGGCTTATTATCGGGGCTGCTGGTTGGCTCTGGCTGACCTGTGGTGGATTCCTGCAGGGCCCGTTTGACCTTGTGCAAGTGTGACACGGAATTATAATGCACAAGAAGAATGTTCTTCTGGGTGAAAGACTCTTTGCATACAGTACACTTGAAAGGACGAGAAGGATCTAAGAATTTTTCCATGGTGAAATTGGGACCTTTCCTAAATGGCAGCGCTCGCTTGGGTTCCGATCCAGAATCCTCTTGCAAAGATCCCGAGTCACTGCCTGTTGGGCTCTGTTTTTCCTCGGGATCACTGTCTTCTCCTTCCTTCTCATCCTCAATCAGACCTCCTTGGTCTTCTCCAAGCGAAGGGTCACCCATAACCATCAGGTCTCCATTCATTAGCAAGCCGCCGTACAGTTGCTGAATGTCAGCTTCACTCAGTTCAAGGTGACTTGTCTCCAGGTGTTTCTTCAAGGCCTGCAGGGTCCTGAAACTCCGCTGGCAGAGACAACACATGGTGGCTGCTCGGATAACATGATACTGGGAATGCAGCTGCAGTTTCTCTATCGTCTTAAATGCTAGACTACACTGGTTGCAACGATATTTATATACATGACGATCAGAGACAGGCAGTTGAGGCCTTTTGTTGTGGACCTCATTGAAGTGCATCTGAAGCGCATTGGAGGATTTGAATACTTGGTTACAGCCTTTCTTCCAGCACAGGAATCCAGTAGTGTCTTCTCTTGTAGGCTGTTGATCTTCAAGAGGCGACTTGCGAGCTTCAATTATGTCTGTGGCCATAGAAAGCCCTTTCTCAGGCTCAACCTCTGTACTTTCTGTAAAAAGAGGCAGAAATGTAATGTTAGTTTTCTGTGTAAAATGTAAATATTGTATATGAATACAAATATTTTGTATGAATTCGACACTTTGTTATCGTTTTGCATAAATTATATTCCCACAAATACAGAAAGCACTGTTTTTCATGATTTAGCATATAAACATTTCGCAGGATATAAACATTCCACAGCATTCTCAAAATCACTGTAACATTTTTAGGCACACAAAACAATCGTACCTGTTTGTTTCTTGGTGTCATCAGAGGTTGAGTTGGACAAGGATGTATTTTGAGCCTCTCTCTCCTGTCCAGGGACTGGTATGAACATGCTTGCTGGCAGCACCTCTGATGTTGCCACCTGGAAAATAAAACACAAGGTGTGTCACGTGTTAATTACAGGTCTTTAACAACAGCCTCTGTCTTGGAATGCAAGAAAACTGAAATGAGTTTACTCTTTAACACTATTACATAGCAAAAGGAACATTTTCAGTAAGGTCAGTTCTCCTTAAACATATATCTTCTCTCTCTCTCTCTCTCTCTCTCTCTCTCACTCTCTCTCAAATACACACACATCCACACAAAAAGATGTGGTCAAAAAACTTTTGGAATACATAAAACATTAACGCAGTCAGAGAAATCCACTCTCACACAAGCACTAATCACATTACTTCATTTTTTTTACTTTATTTGCCATTCCCGGAATTTGCACTTTGATCACTGATGGTGTATTGTCACAAGCTGGGAAAGTTCTGCTGCAGCCAATTAGTGTGATGGGGCTGAGAAGCCTACCTTAGCCAGCTGAAAAGCTTATTAGGGGGCCTAATTAAATAATTCCTCCTACTCATAAAAGTTGTATCCCATTCCGGCGTACGCTCGAAGTACAGAAATTCCACTACTGGCGACGGAATTCTGGGTAGTTCGACTACTGTCAGTTTAAGGTTGTACTCGCACATTCTGTTTAATTTGCCGAGCTCATTAAAGCTTTTTCCAGACCGAATATTAGCATTTCAAAAATTGAATGGAAATCATTTCAAGAAGCACAATAACATGAATAACGTGTGAAAATATAGATGGTAAAGGCTATAAACTGCAGTATACTTGTGAGAACCTTAAAAATCTTTTTTTTTTCCCCCCTACCTGATTTAATTCCCACATTTGAAGGGGTGCAATGAATATTGATTAAAACGGTATACAACGGCAACCAGCTTCGCCTCGCTCTCCAAAGGTTGGAGTCAATCACTTGTGAATGACCGCAGCGTTCCCTGTCTATTCAAGCAGCTTCTCATCTTTCTCAGAACTTGTATCTCGATGCCCCCTTTCTTTCTCTCTATCGGTCTAGCTCTTGTTGGGGGAAAAAAAAAAAAATCATCAAATGCACTCATTAACCGGCTCCTATTTAACAATAATCAGTGATTGAGATTGGAAGAGGTCGGGAGATGAGGCACTGTCTGCTTCACCTTCCTTCAATTAACTCCCCAAACAGAACAATCAGCCTCACTACCCATGCAGCATTTCAATTCTTCCATCCTTCCGACCTCCCTCCTCCTCCTCTTTCTCACTCTTCCATGTCTAATTCCTGCTCTCGCTCAGTGTTTATGTCCCTGCATCTCAATCCCCCTTTCCCTCCTCATCACACCATGATCTCCATCCCTCACCACTTAATGTGTGTAGAGACTCTGCATGCCTGATTAAATTAAAAGCTATGTCTTTCACAACAAGAGGACTTTCGATCACTCAAAGTGAACACTGTATTCTGCACATTATATCATCCAAAGCGACCCACTGCTGCATTACATGTATTGCAGGGTTTGTTTTTTTTTATGCATTAAATAGACAGTATTTTGTGACAAAGACAAGGATTCATTAGGCAACCGCACTAATTACACTAATTCTTCTAAATCACATAGAGAAGACTGTTTTATCCCGGTGCTTCCGTAAAATGTAATTATGCTCCAAGTCTGCCAGAGGCTGTAAAACCTACAAATACAGTGCATTAAAGGGAATGCTCCCTAACAACAACTGCCATATGAAAGTACGCTCGTCAGCCTGAGCCGGAGCGCATGAAGGACACAGTCCTCGAGCGAGAGCTAGTTAGTCAGGCTTGAGGTTAAGTGGAGCTGTTAAGAAAACCTTGTCCGTCACAATCTGATTAGCGCGTTCGGATTCACACTGGGCGAAAAAAGAGAGAGAGAGAGAGAGAGAGAGAGAGAGAGAGAGAGAGAGAGAGAGATAGAAATGCACTCATTTGCTTTCTTACTTCCTTTTCTCCTCCAGTCTCCTCCACACACACAAAAAAAAGGTAAATTAATGTGACCAGTATGGGAGGTTTGCGAAAGCAAAAACACGTCTGTGATTTACATTACAAAGTGGACTGTTTCTAGACAAGTGCTTCATTAGGAGACGAGAGGCGAGCACAGAGAGTATCCCAAGGTCACTTTTAATTTGGACCGCCTAATTGGCAAACATAGTTCCAAATGGCTATCATCTAGCCAGACTGAGAATTAATGAAGCACAATTATTTTCATTACCCCTATCTAAGACAGACAGAAAATGAGACACAGAGTGAAAGAGGGAGGGAGGGATTGAGAGAAAGAGAGAGAGGAGAGAGAGAGAGAGAGAGAGAGAAAGAGAGAGGGAAGGGGGAGAAAAAAGGAACCAAATAAAACGTGCATCCTTATGTATGGTCTGAGAGAAATAAAAGTCCCCTATTTTCAGAATTCATTAAGAGCGCCTGCCTGACGCATGCAGAGGGGGAGAGGATCTCTTTCTGCTTGTAAAAGGGTGCTGGTTTTAATGTGCATTGTATTAGCTGTGTTTCTATCATGTGCCATTCTTGTAGGGGGCCCGGTGCATTATCATCTCTATAAAAGGAAAAATATTGCTACCTGCTCCTAATAATGCCTTCGCCATTTGCGCACTGGCTAGAGAGCACAGACGGCTTAACAGCCTTCGGAGATGCTTCTCTGAGCGAATGGCCGGCGAGCAATTCAGCTCCACGGGCAAACATAAACATAATTATTTCACCAGTGCAAATTTGGAGAAAAAACCCCCAAAAAACAAAAAAAAAAAAACCCAGAGCCATAAAGGCAGCACAATAATGCTCCTCTGTAGTGTTGATGGGGAATGCAATAGAACAAGGTGAGTCGCCTCAAAGGAATTAAAAGGAGGCGGCTGATGGAGGCCTTGGTGCTCCGGGATTACAGAGCTGGTGGCAAATAAGTTAAAATGGATGATGTAAGTGTTACTACAGGATATGAAAGAGTTTCCAGGATAGGAATACCCTCACAAGCAAGCAATCCTTTTTGAAATCTTCTTAGGACTTAAAAAAAAATAAAAAATAAAGTAGGCTCATGCAAATATCACTGTGTTCTTGTGGCGGGGCATGGCATGCTCTGTAGGCATCATGTATCAAAGGTGCACAAAAATGATCGTAAAATTACAAGAGCTGAGTGCGTGGTACGGTCTCTGATGCAGCCAGCTTGACATTCATATTCCAGCAGTAGGGGACGCAGGTAGGGGGTTTAATATTATAAGAATGCACCCTGTGTTCATTAGTTCACTGTAGCGTTGCTGCTTTCAGTATTCACCTGAGAACAAGGCGGGCAAGTCACAGACTACATCTAGATAATAATATTTGCATTGTCTGGACTTGCATTTCATTAGTGGGTGGGGAAAAAAAAAACCTTTTCATTCAATTTCAATTCATCTGTGTCCCAATTACTTGAATATATTAATGACTGGAGTGTTTGTTTTTTTGAACTGCACTAGAGTGATCACTGAAACAAGGGGAATGTCAAGGCAGCCTAGAGAGAGAGACAGAAATGGGAGGAAGAGGGGGGCACTGGGGGCGGAGGAGAACTAATTATCAAACTACCCAACAGAATTATCAGGCTGGAGCAACAGTGTGTCTATGGCTTCCTTTTTTTCCCCCAAAACACACCCACACACATTCTCTCTTTCAGAATCGAGTGTGATAACGCAATGAAAGAGAAAAAAAAAGGCCCATTGACAATGGGCATGTCAGTACAACAGCTGGAGCAGAGCATGATCCGGCCGTCCCGAACCTTTTCGCACTATTATAACTGACTCGCACTGAGTCAACAGGACACCCGGGGGCCATTTCACGATTAACAGTTTCAGTTCGTGTTTTGATTAAGCCTCAAATGTCATCAATTACATGGAAGAAGACAGCCCAGACAACCTCTTCTCTGCTAGGGCGTGGCCATCCAGAGGCAGTGAGTCACTCGGCCTCAAAACAGCTGTGCTCGGCCCCCTCGCACCACCGCCGCAGGGGGACCAGGTCACAGTGGGCCTTTGTGTACAAATGCACAGCTTTCTTACAAACAGGTAGACAAAAGAATGGACCAAGGAGGCCTT
This sequence comes from Alestes dentex, assembly GCA_037576975.1. NCBI lineage: Eukaryota > Metazoa > Chordata > Actinopteri > Characiformes > Alestidae > Alestes > Alestes dentex. The sequence goes on from JBBIGA010000038.1 coordinate 5,836,275, forward strand.
GTGCTCCTCTTTACCCACTGAAGCCTTGCCCACACAGAAAGCTGTGGGGACACTGAGGGTTTTTAATTAAAAAACTACTCCCGCTGCTGATGGGATGGGAGTTACAATGAGCTAATGCCATGACATTTGCCCTGGCGGTGTGAAGCTAGTGTACCCGTGTGCTGTGAAAGACCATATGTAGTTGTGTTTTGAGGTTACATTTGATGCAAGAAGGTCAAAAGCAAAACAAAAAAAAATCCATCCCCCATTTAAGCCAGGTTATGGGGCTTCAAGCAGAAATGGCAAATAAATAGAGGTGAACGGTTAGAACGGACCTGGACTGGAACCCTTACATTTGGCTTGTACTTTATGTACATGCCAGTTTGGGACTGCAAACATACAGGCATTCCTACTATAAAGGTGCAGGGACCCATATCGTATATTCTAGTATAAATGAGTAAAGTAAATAATAAATAAAGGAGCATAATAAGTAAAGACAATTGAAACAATGACTGAGACTGCAAGGAAATCAAGAGTCTGTCTTGACATAAGGATCACTTGAACAACCATAACAAGTCAGTGAACTTGAAGAAGCGTGATATCTATGGCAAGTGACACACACACACACACACACACACACACACACACACACACACACACACACACATGCTGCCAAGTAAACCCTCCCTGCGGGGAAGTGGGCACTCACAGTGGCTATTAGCTTGTCAACGCAGTCCGGGGCCACGCTGTGCAGGTGCGTGAGGTGGAACTGGAGGTGGATCTTGTTGTTCAGCATGTCCTGGCACAGTGGGCACCGCAGCATGGGCTGGACCGAGTGCTGGGTCATCACGTGCATCCTCAGTCGGTTCAGGTCCGTATTCGTGAACTTACAGTAGGGGCACTGGTACATCTGCCGGTCAGAGAGAGAGAGAGAGAGAGACAGAGAGACAGAGAGACAGAGAGAGAGAGAGAGAGAGAGAGAGAAAGAGAGAGAGAGAGAGAGAGAGAGAGAGAGAGA
>JBBIGA010000038.1:5874986-5893376 GCA_037576975.1 Alestes dentex
GAGAGAGAGAGAGAGACAGAGAGAGAGAGAGAGAGAGAGAGTGAGAGAGAGAGAGAGAGACAGAGAGAGAGAGAGTGAGAGAGAGAGAGAGAGAGCTGATGAGGATTTATGGCAGACGAGGAGATGGCAAAATAAAACTCCAAAAGGGATGGCCCTTAAATCTCATTCCCCCTGCCGCAAAATTCATTGCTGTTGCAATTGGGCGCGCTGATAGAGCGTCGCAAAAAACGACTGCTGCGTTCAAATTATGGCTGCACTCTCTACTAATATTTAACATCATTAGAAAATCATTAGAAAACCATCATAAAACCTGGGATTATGACTAGAGCATTAAACACAATGATTATTCAGTGTGTTCCTTTCCCCCGCTTTTGCCTCGGAAATGAGATTTGCCTCGCTGTGCCCGTGCGGGAGGAAAGTAAGAGTATTCCTCATAATTACTATAACATTTGAAAAACATTGGCCGGCATAAATTACTATACCATTATGCGATTGTGTTTTCTTCCCCCCCCAAAGCAAAGTTCTTGAAGATGGGCTTTTGGGGGAGTGACAGTTCCAAGGAGCATTAATGTAATTTCACTCAGGGCATAAGCGAGCTAATTCAGATATTGTTTCCCATGCCTGCGCTGCACGGACGTTAATACGTTGTTTCTCACTGCATTTAACTGGACACACAAATAACCTACATTTGCACACTATGTGTGATGACTCTACGGGCTCTCCATCAGTAGGAGTGTATGGACCCACACTACAACAGTGTTGCTGTCCCTATTAGTAAATAGCAATACGCCTTTGAATAATTATTATACATACAGACTTCTGGACAGTAGTCTGGCCTACTTGTTGTGTGCCCATGCATTCCTTCAAAAGTATGAAATCAGTGTTTTCAATTATATAACACACTTTATTGCGGATGCATACCAAAACCGCTAGAACTTTAGATGCGGTAAAAGTGCTACAGTCAACAATTTCATGTAATCCGAATCACTTGTAGGAAATTGAAAACAATACAAAGTATTTGAGACGTGTCCAGAATGATGAACAGAGCTGCAGATAATTCTATATTGACTGAGAAAGCCATTAAAGGCCCATTTCTCACGTGTATACGCTCGTCCTTATTTTTTCCCCCCTCCTGAGGTCCGCTTACAACATTTGTGCTCTTTTATGTTCCAAAATCAATCATCATTCATTTTTACATGATCATTTTCCATCCTGTCTATTTCCCTTTACAGTTAAATAGGCCGGGTTGTGTTACTGTGCCTTTAAAATTGATATATGCACATGAGCTCTGTTCTGATTGGCTGCCCTGTATTGCGCCTGATTGAAAAAGCATTCAGGACTGAAACGCTCCTTATAACTTCAGTATGAATGGGCGGGGCCAATCTGCTGTAAGGTGGTTCGGCGGATGGACGTAAATGGACGTAGATGGTATGTTTTAAAGCTTTCACAACATTTTCGTAGTCCTTCAAACCCAACAGTTCAACAAAAAAGTCTTTTTGTTTTTCATTAAATGACACCATACATTATTCAACACTGTTCTTAAGACCTGAATAAACATTCATACAAGTGATTGAGTGTCCATTTGAGAGTAAAAATAAAGCCATTATTTATACGAACAGTGATTGTAAACGTCTTAGTGGTAGTGCATGTGTGTGGGCATTCAGTAGCAGTAACAAGCAGAAAGATAGAGGGCATGTAATGGAGGACTCTCTCTGAATAGGGATGAAAGGTGGAGGGCTGGGGTGAGTTCCCAAGCGCTGTGTTTGTCTCTGTTTCTCAGGTGGCGGCGGCTTTTTCGGCGACCCGCTTCACGCGCCCCCCCGCTGCGGAGCTAGCCCGCGGATCTCTTCCCAGCTTTGTCGTGAGGAGCAAACGTACTGACCCCTGACCCGAGCCTAAAAGCCCCCCTGCTCCAGCTTGGAAGACACACTGTGCTTGAAGGAGTGCAGATCCATGTCCTCCTCAAATCAATCTTCCCACTTACAATGGAGGCACAGCGGTGGTAGAGCTTAACCCCTTCCAAACACACACACACACACACACACACACACACACGGCACCCCATGACACAATCCACATTAACAACACATGAGCAGTGATTGCACCAGCACATCGCGAATGAACACCGCCATTGCAGGGGTGTCCCGATATGCGCGTGCACGCACACCTAAGTACCACCACGCCTTCACTGCAAATTCTAAGCTAATGCAAGATGAAATGTTCGCAGCTAATGCAAGATAAAATATGCAAAATGTCTAAAAATGGCATAGTGTGTATGCGTGTGGGGTGGGTGGGTGGGTGAGGGGGAGGGGTCAGCCCACCTTGGTATCATGGCTGAAAATGGAGCCCTTGTTTTAAGGGGGTGAGAAAGGAATCTTCCACCTCTTTCTAAAAGTGAGCTCCAATTTCTTTCTTTCTTTTTTTTTTTTCAAGGCAAGGAAAAAGCAGGAGGTTAATATAAGAGCAACTCCTTGTCAAGGCTTTGAGAGTAATTCAACTGACACGGATGAGAATCAATGTTCCTTTGAATGCATTACTTGGCAGAAACAGGCCTTTTGTCCCTTAAACCCAGCCGGCGAAAAATGATGCCCTTCGAACAATGGGGGAGAGGTGAAAATATAGAGAGTGAGTGAGTGTGTGTGTGTGTGTGTGTGTGTGTGTGTGTGCGTGTTAGGGGGGTTGGGGGGGGTGACGACGAGTGCAGGCCTTCTCTCCATTCCCTCTTGCTGGAGCCAAATGGATTCCGAGCACTTTATGCATTAATCAATCAATATCTCTCACTGTACATCAACGGGCGCAACCAAGTTATGAATGACCTTTGGAGCAAAAAAGAAAAGGACACTTTAATGTGCAGAAGACTGTGCATAGCTTAGTAACTTTGGCCCGGTTTTCATCACGCACGATTACACTCGCACAAGGCACGGGGGCCATTAATAGAGCTCTAAATATGACGAGGTTACTCGTTATTCAGTCGGCACGTGGGGAGGGGACCGGGGTGCTCTCGGGACTCGGGGGTGTGTGTGTGTGTGTGTGGGGGGGGGGGGACGCCGCTCTCGCGCAGCGTGGATGTCCGGCTGTCATGAGCTCCATTATTGCCCCTCTTTATTCGCAAATAACCAGGCGATCCCATTCACTTTGCTGGATCCTTTTACTCACATACGGCACCGTATGCGAGAGGTTGAATATTGCACTCAATGTGTTGCCTCTCACGGCCATTGTTTTCTTATTACGCGAGTAGCGCGGTATCTCGAGTGCCATACACGCGTACACACGGCTCAAAGCATCAGTGTCGCAAAACACAGCCGATCTGCATGCAGTCACGAGTGGATCTCATGCGCTTAGAGTGCACTCCTTTTGTAGTGGTGCTAATTTAAAGATGGCTTCGATGCAGAGATGAAAGAAAGCTGGAGCAGCTGGCCCACTCAAGAGCACGCGTTTACCAGAGCCTGCCGGTTAGAAACCGCGCATAATGTGGCAAGTTTCTGGTTGATTACTGCGATGCATTTAGGACTTCTCCGAGCCCGGCTTTAGCGTGAACAAGACACAGCGGACCTCTCAGGATCTGCTGTTGCGCCAGAAGGGTCCTCGTGAAGGTGCTCGTGGAGAACTGTGGGTTTGGTTTTTTTTATTTTTTGGTTCTTTCTTGCCCCACTTCATCTCAAAGCCTCATAAATTCAGCTGTGGAGTGCATTCAGTTATCTCACAATCAAAGTTATTACTAGTTCTCGTCCTACTCCCTTATGTCTCATAAGTGTGAGGCAAGCAGTTTTCGTTTTTTGAAGAACAAATCTCTCAAAGCCGGGATTCGCGCGACGACGAAAGGCAAGGAGGCCGCTTAACTTTCTGAGCAATCAAAAACTCAATAATTTCCCATTAAAAAAAAAAAAAACCCCGAACGATAAAATCAGATGGCATTTGGCCATGGGAAGGAGAGGCTTGGTAAGAGGAATGGATTTCAGTACATGAGAGAAAGACAGAAAGAGACACGGAGGGAGAGGGAGAGGAAGAGAAAAGAGAAAAGACACTTTTCTGAAGGTGGGAAATGGGAGGCAGACAAAGCACGAAAGAATTTGCCTTCTTTCTTTCCTTCTTCTTTTTTTTAATAGGGTGGAATAAGAAACGGACGGGCAGCAGTGGGGGCTATATAGCGCTGGGGAAAAAGGGGGCTTCTCTTTGGGCCTCCCCCTCCCCTGGGCTCTGCTGGAGCGTGGAGGTGAAGCGTGGAGACAGAGTGGAACGGACAGGAGCTGACTGCACGGAGAGGCCGAGAAAGGAAGAGCCCGGGCCAGGGGCACAAATTAATGCTATTGTGGCTCCATGCACAATGGGGCCTGCAAAGTGACTGCGGAAGACCCTTAAACAAAAGAGACATCGCTCGCTCGCTTCCCCCTCCCAATTAGATTTTTTCACCCCGTTTTACATGACAAAAAATGAAAAAGGGCCAGTTTTTCCCTAATTCCTCCCTGCTGCATTATGCACCCTTGACACAGGCGCCTCGGAAACCAAACAAGTGGCAGATTAGCGCTGGGCAGGTCCTGATTGACAACAACCTGCACACACGGTTTGGACACCTCTGCTGTAACTCCATTCTGCCTCTGACATCCCACGCCCTCCCCCAAACCCACCTCCTGCTTTACAAGCGCCTGAGATATTCAGCAAATATATGAGAAAGACACATTTAAAAAATTCTCATGGCTCGTTTCCTGTCTTTGGCCGGCTCTTGTGAAAACGAAACTTATTAATAATATCTAACAGAAAGATACTAATCACGCTTTCCAAGCTGTGTGAAGAGAAGGAGAGACGGAGCTTTGTGGGATTATTTGGGATTTTTTTGGAAGTAATATGAGACTATTTATCAGGCACCTCCGAGAAAAAGCACTGACCTGAGATCAGGTCTCGTCGGTTTGTGTAATTATCTTCGGTGTTGCATGAAAGACAATAGCTGATCCCAGATTCGTATTTTTAAACCATCTTTATTAGGAAAAGGATACGACCCCTCAGCTGGCTTGCCGTCTTGTCCTCATCTCCCTGGCACTGGCTGGATAAGGTTGTACAGTGAAGTGACACTGGAACTTCATGCTAATTTCTGGGCCCCCCACCTACTCCAACTGTTCTCTTGCTCTTTGGAGATGCTATTAGGGCTGGTTTGAATATTCAGATGACCAGTGACTAGAGACAAGAGACCAAAATCCCTTTATTCTGCTTCAGGTCTCTTGCAGGGCTCCATCTGCACCTCTTACAAGCGGGGTACAGTAGAGAGAGAGTCAGGGAGAGGGAGCGAGAGATCTTTTATGGTGTCTCAGGCGTCAGGACTTGAATGAGAATTATGCGATACATTTGTGTGGACATTATGAAACTGTTAACAGGTAGTGCTAAAAAGGAAATATTTTTCGAGGGGCCTCTTTTTAAATAGCGGCTGATGGTCCTTCTTCGGGCATTACAACGGGGATGCTCGCTAAAACAAGTGCGTGAAGCCCTTGGCCAAAGTGAAAGGGGAGAGTGAGTCTTTTTATAGCAGTACTTGCTCTAATGTAGCGGTACACAGCTGTAAAGTGGGGCCAGAATCGCATGTCCTTTCCTCTTGACTGTACAGCAGCGCCGAATCGACTGGATACGCGGGCCTCTCCTGTTTGCTTACCGAGCAGGTTGGCGTGAAAATTGACCTTTGCTTGCTTTCTAAACAGTGGATTATTCATCTTAATGCTTTCAATTGGTCAGGCTGGGTTAAACTGGAACCTTCCACCATATTTGCCATTTGTTCTCCCCCTCGCCTTTCTCTCCCAGTGTTGTTAAAAGTTCATTTTTAACTGAAAAAATATGCTCCACACAGCCCCAAGGGCTCAAACAAGCACAACAAGAGTCCCGAGATAATAAAAAAAGGCCATAAACTGCAACAGGGATTAGAAAATTGACAGGCAACGACAGCCCTTGCAGTAAGCGTTTAATAGGTGATGTGTGAAACTAAGACAGGAGCAAATTCATGCCTGGCTGGTGCTTTTGTCTCTCTTTCTCTAAAACATGACTCTAACAGCCCCCCCCCCCCCCAAACCCTCTGTGGGTAATAAGTGCTACTGAGCGCTCTACGTTTGACACAATCAAGAACAGCGTCCTCTTCCTCCTTATGGAGAGGCCTCGCTCCTTCAGAATGGCTCCATTGTTGAAGTCGACCGCTTGCTGGCAAACTGGACCATAAACAGACACCACAGTGAACGATTGCCAAGACACATAATACAACACGTGCGAAAGCTGGTCTAATCCATCTGATGAGAGCCGGCGCCTTTGATGTAGCACTTCAGCTATAATGAGCGGAGAATCGCACCGCACCCCGTTTAATATTCCTGCCTGGATTCAACGTGCACCTCCCGGATAAATATGCAACAGTCACTTCTTCGCCGAGACTGTAGTCTCAAGCACATCAATCAGCGGTGCCGGGCCATATCACTCAGCCCCATCCAAACAGGCCGAAGGGAGAATGTGTCTGCTAGCGGCTAATAAAACAGCAGCGGCACGGAGGCAGGGCCCGAGCAGACAAAAGAGACAGTGTGAAGGCTCGAGCTGTCCACCCGAGCAGGAGAGACGTCATAAATCCAGCCACGGTCAAACAGCAGGAATGTCCCGGTTTGTCAAAAACAAACAGCAGCTTGTCTCGGACCGTCACTGGCCAGAGGAACCCCCACATCTGGTTAAACAGAGCTTGCCCTCTGTCAGGAAGCTCAGTCTGGACAAACAGGGCCCAAAAAGGACCGGGCTCCACGCTGCCTCCGCAGGTCGCTGTGATGTACTGCAGTTTCCCCCAGACGCATCAGAAATCAGCTGCGAAGTGCACACGCTGTTGCGGCCCAGTTTTACGGTGCAAATAAAGTGCATGAGCTCCCTCACGTAAAAATGACCTTAAATGAGTAAATAAACAATGTAATTTGCATGTTTACTCACTACTGTTATGCCTCGTCCAAGGCTGTTCTCTGATATAGGCTACTGGATGAAGAATATAATTAAGATATCCTAGCCATGAGCCATGCATATAGAACTGTAGAACTGGTGAATCAAGGGTCCAATAAAGATGTTAGGGGGCTTGGCTGCCCCTGGGTTATGGGCCCCAGGGCCACTTTCCCATCCGCTGTGTCAGTGGTTACTCCATGCAGCTAATCGAAGAGAAACACAACTGGAGGCCACAGGTGAAGTCTGTGAAAGTGAGAGAACCTCTGTACCTGAGGCTCAGCTAGCTGAGGTCGCTTCCCTTAACACGAGGAGAGGAGAACATGATGACGTCCACATGTGGGCCCTTGCGTTCACTCCCCTTCAGAAGGCCCTGAGAGAATACACTAATGTCACATTGATCAGGAGCCAGCGGTCCTCTCTGCATCCCTGCCTCTTTCTTTGCGCCTTTTCGCTCCCTCTCCCTCTCCCGTCTCTCCTCTGGGCTGCGTGTGAATAAGCAAGCGCGGGGCGAATCAATGGCAGCTGAACGCGTCCACAGGTAAAGGTTAGCAGGGTTGACTATTGAATTATTCCTGCTCTCCTCATCAGGGCCATCTGCCTGGCTGCCTCTAATTGACAGAGTAGAGGGACAGGCTGGGTTTCTGCGGTGTTTGTGTGCCACAGTGTGTGTACATGTGTGTGTGTGCGCGTGTGTGTGTGTGCCCAGGCTCATCTTCTGCACTGAAGCTGCAAAATGACAGGCAGCCCCTCTCAATGCCAGTCAGTCAAATCAGTGCACGGGCTATAATGAAAGGCGTAGCTCGCCTTTCAGAGTGGGTTTGTTTCATGTGCCAGCGTTTGAATGGAGCCTTCAGAGTGTGAGTGAGGGGGCAGGCAGGCGTGTGTGCTGCGGGAGAGAGGGCATTCTTTACTTCGAGTTCAACGCGGCTGTCAAAGCCGCCGTGCGCACGCTCAACTCATCCAGAGCAGAGATCACGGCCTTTGATCTCCTCTCTTTCTCTCCGCGGGGAAAGAACCCATCTTATTAGGAAAAAAAAAAAAAAAAAGAAGACCAAAATCAAAACTTTGCCTCCGATCGAAGTTGGGAAAAAACTTCTCCTTTGCTCACTCCCTCAATCTGGTTTTTGCCTATGGTCAAATGGAGCCGCCTGGGCTCTGAAAGCCAGAGAAAAGAGACTTGTCTCGCTTTTAGAGGCAATGCAGCATCAAACGGCGCATTCCGATAGTGCTCAGGAATCTGCTGGCTCTTATTGCCAGAATACATCCACAAACATCCAATCAATACCAAATCTATCAGAACGTACTGTACACACAGTGAGATCATAATGCGGCACTTGGTGAGGCTCCAAGTCAGCTGTGGGGAGTGCTACTACTTGCTTATGTAAGAAGAAATAGTACGGTTGGTGGGAATATGGGACACAAGATGACCAGCCAGGTTCAAAATTTTGGATTAAATATTCCCACCAAAAAAAACCCAAAAAAAAAACATTTCAGTACTAGAAAGAATCAGCAGTAGAGGACGAAAGGGAGGGAGGGAGCAAACCTCGGCCCAATCAGTAAACAAAGGGTGGGGTGGGGAGTCGGAATGGAGGGGTACTACGAGGAAACAAAATAAAGAAACAGCTACTGAAAATGTAACTGTCTTCTGGTCAACGCTTCAACAGATTTACACGTACAGGAGATGCTTGCTGGAATAAACCCTGTAAACTCCTTCTAATAGCATCAACAACTCATAGACTTGTAAGTAACTCAAAATATAGTCCTGAAATCTTTTTCATTCAAAAGTATAAATAAAGAGCAGAATTACTTCTTATAAATGATGTGAGTCCACAATTCAGACAACAAAAATAATATACTTGAAGATTTGATGCAAATAACACTGGTCAATCACTCATACAGCATCTTCTCATGTAGCCCGACCCTCTGCACATTCCTGCTGAGTTTCATTTAGCGATGATTGACAGCTCCTGTCCTGTATAGCCGTTAAACTCCTGCCGGACATAGGAGCTGTTGTGTGTGGGGGGGCATGAGGCAGCAGACTGCCACCTGAAACCCTGGCGCCCCACTTACACTCTGAAATTCCCCACCACAGCCTGCCGCACCCCGGAATAGAACTCATTAGCACGTTTGGTAAGTACAAATGAGATGACTGCCTCCTGATGGCTTGTCTATCTTTTGGATCAGTTTTCAAGGAGAGTGTCTTGTAATGATGGGAGGTGAACTGAAGAGGAGGAGGAGGGGAGGGTGGAAACTAATATTATAATGCTCCATCCCGCCTGTCCTGCCAGGACTACACACCTCACCAGGGCTTGAAATGGAGGGCCTGATGACAGAGAAGGCCTCTCTCGCCCTCACGACTGAACAAGTGGTGTGTGTGTGTGTGTGTGTTGACACCTGTGTTAATTCTATGTGTGAGTGTGTAGACAGTAAAGTAAGCCACACGTATAGTTTGCATCCTCAGTATTATTCCGGAAGCAAGAAGTGCAGATTTATTTAGATCCACACACGGGCCGTTCTGAATGTTCACACCTAGGCCCCTCAGTGCACCCCTTTAAAACACACACACACACACACACACACACACACACACACACACACCTGCCTGTGAAGCCCTGTGTATGACCCCAGCCCTTCTCACCTTCCTGCTGGGGCAGCTGTTGGTCAAAGGCATCCAGGACTGGCCCATAAAAAGGCAGAAGAAATCTAGACACAAACCGCTCTGATTCACAGACAATCCAGGAATAGCAGCCGGCCTTCTCGCTCAATTTGCAGCAGCAGGATGAGCCAGTGGAGGAATTTAAACAGCGGCCTGTCCATAAACCAAGAGGCAAAGAAAAGACTTCCTTGTGTGCGGCTGGACGAGACAGCTGTGCGTGGCCCTGCCTTAACGTGCGTCGAGTGGAAAATCTACAAAGCCATCGCTTGGGCTTTTTAATAAAAGGCCTAGTTTCTTTTTAATATCGTTCAAAATGAAAGGTAATGTATTTATGAAATTCATGCCACGTTTCGTGGACTGCAAACAATTTCCTTTGCCTGGCTGCACGCTTCGGTCCGAGATTAAGGGAAGGCCGGCTGACAGGAGCCGGCCCGGGGCCCCGGGGCCCTCCTCTGCCTCTGATGTCCCCTCATCTCAACATGTAGCACGCCAATTCCAGAGTTTATTAAAAAAGAAGCTTCGGTGCTTTCTGCGGCTGCTGGTGCCAGGCCTCTTCCCAGGCCTAATGCGGCGTGGGGAGCTGGAGCAGACAACAGGGGAGCAAAGAGGCCAGTGGGCAGCAGCTATAATATCCGGTTTCTGGGAAGGTTTACTCTGCATTTTAACAAGTGTGTAAAGAGGAGAGGACATTCCAGGCATGGCTTTTGTCTACATGCCCCTAAGGGGCCTGGAATTGGAGGGGATGCTAAACTGCACTGGCTCATCCCACCTTTCCTGTCCTCCAGAATTTACTGCAGATGTGCGATACATGCTTCGCTCAGACATACAACTCAGTCAAAGACAAACGTACACACACAGTCGGGGCGTTGGCCATCTTTCTGACATGTTCCCTTCCATCCCAAAGAGACAGATTTTTTTAATCGCTCCTTCCTTGTAGTGTCGATATGTCCTTCCTCTGTCCGGGCACTTCTTCAGCCTCCAGAACTGAACTTATATCCTATAGTTGCCTTAGCAACTCCTTTCTCCAAGCGTCCCCAAGATTTTACCTTAATGCAGACATGAGGGTGGATAGCCAGATCATTTAGGCCTCTGTGCATTTTTAAGTACCACCCAAGAGCTTCCTTTTTAAATGAACAAGTGTCTGGCTAGAAACTGGATTCTGCCTAAATACATCTTCTGGTCTATTTCTAGCCCTGATTTGAAGAACAATGACATATTACTCACAACAACATAAAATGTGGGAGCGTTTTTAAGTTTGAGTAGCTCTGGATCAACAGACTGAGGTGGTGGGGAAAAAAAGCAGGGCCATTATAAGCATGGATGGCAAAGAAAGGTGCTGAACCAGCATAGCGGCATTTGCACCAGGTCACGGCACAGCGATCAAGGGTCTGCCACTGAGACAGCTTCACAAAAGCAGCACGGCCGGAGCATGAGGTCACCAGCCAAGTCACAGAAAAAGTCTAACCACCTCTCATTCCCACCTAACCGCTTTTGTCTTTCTCTCGTGCATCTCATTCTTCAGCATAAAAAAACCCCCTGAATTCATTAACTCTTGTGATGTGAAAGACCCCAATGTGTCAGCCGGCTGTATGCCCTGGTGTGCGCCACTCACGGAAGAGATCCTGTCATACGGAGTGTCACAAACCACCCATCACACGCATTTCCACGCAGGGAGTTTATGTGTTTTGGTCTGCGTCTGCGCCGTAGGGTGTGGGAACATCTCTGACATCTCCTTTGTTTTGCAGGCCATTAAAAGGGTTAAGAAAGATGGACAGAGTCCAAGCTAGAGGGCAGCATGCTTGAGAGGCACATTTTCTGAGCGAAGGAATGAATGAGAAACAATGGCTGCCTTTTATGCCTGCACGTCTCTAATTGGACATCGGTCGCCCGTCTCTGCCACCCAGGCACTCCGTGGGCAACGGAGAAGGGCAAAGACACGCGGCATCGAAACTCCGCCCACACCGCCTGCTCTTTGACCCCCGAACTGTCTCCCCATTTCTGCATCTGTGCGCCTGTTTCCTTCACCAGCGGCTCTGCACACACCCAGCCTTCGGCTCCTCAATACACGTGCATGGCTCGAGTAGCCGTTAATGACTGCTCTATTAATCTGAGCAGGGACTCAGTTATTACTGAGAGAAGAAAAAAAAAATAACAAAGCAAAGCAGAAAATATGGATCAAACTGAAAACAAAGCAATCAATATTTCCACAATCAATTGTTTTCATCAGCAGCATCTGCTATGACACACTTTCTCCGAATTAGAGGTATGGATCTTTTTTTAAAAATGATCCTCATTGGTGGTGCTAACAAATGACCAGAAAATGGGATCTGACAGATGCGGAGGCCGTTCAGAAAGAGCCGCGCTAGCCCTCCCTGAGGGGTGGCCAGCCAGCCTTAATGTAGGGCTTTTACAGCGCTGGAGCTTCTGGTTAATGTGCATTAATGTGTGAGGCCGGGATCCTCAAGTCCTTCTGTACTAATTGTTTTGTTAAAAAAAAAAAAAAAAAAAAAAAAAAACGCCAGGGTCGAGAGGTGTCACCACGCACCCAGGTTTCGAAGTGTCGCTTCACAAAGTCCTGAATGCATTAGACCTCATACGGAATCTAGTAGAGGGACTTAAGGGAATGGAGAGGCCACTGAAAACAAGGAGACAAGGGCAACATTGGCTTAGAAGCCAGGGCCCACCACATACCCCCTCCACCTCTCTCCCGGGGTACTGCCACATCCTGAGGTTGTATTGCTCAGTGCTGTTTGAAGTTCAGGGGCTGGCTGGCAGGGGGTGGATGGCTGGGGGAGACTGACTTGGCCTGGAGAAGTGGCCAAGCACCTAACACCAACCAAGCTGCAGTCAGGGGAGTTCCTGCCTAGTTGACCCAGAACTCGAGGGCCAGCTTTGTTTTAACAAGCAGGGAACCTTCTACCACTTCAGCGACTGAGCCTCGACCACAAGAAAGTGAGCAGCGCCTCAGAAGACCTAGCAGGGAGGAAATTAAATGTTACACCAGGAGGGAATGGTTCGGCTCCGGTGGGGGGGGGTTACAGCGGTTGTGAGGGTGGGGGTCATGGAGTAAGAGTGGAACTTGGTCCACAGAAAGGTAGTTTGAGGGAAAAATGAGAGAACTGGGAGGCGGTGGCAAACGGAAAGTGCGGAATTTGCATAGTTCTCGCACTGGCCGATGAAGAGGTATGTTCATTATCGGCCTAATTCGATCAAGATGCCTGAACGAGGGGAGGGGCTGGGGTGGTGGGGGGGTTGTAGCAAGCAAAGAAGGCAGACATTCTTTATTACACACTTCGTTTCATTTAACGGACCTCTAAAAACATATATAAGAGGTGAGGGAAGAGGGGGAAGAAAGTGAGCCCGAGCCAGGCCAGGGGGAGCGAAACGCTCACCCCGTGCTCTTTAAAGAGACGTGGCTGGCTGCAGAGGAGCAGCGGGCCCAGAACCAGGCTGTTCCTGGCACTGAGAGAGAGAGAGGGAGAGAGAGAGAGGGGGAGAGAGAGAGGGAGAGAGCTGGCCTGGATGGCGGGAGCCCGAGCCTGATCCCGCATCTGTAGGGCAATCAATCAGGCCTTCAGCGCTCACGCTGCAGCCGGCCCGGCTCGGTAAACAGCGCGTCACAGGCTATTAACAGAGCAGTTCCTCTGGAAGGGCCCTCACTGACTGCTACTCGCCCTGACTGTGACGTCAGTGAGCAGGTATCAGCTGACTCCCGCTCTCTCTCTCTCTCTCTCTCTCTCTCTCTGTCTGTCTCACATGTGCATAAAACAATCTCTGATAATAAGACTAAGCCGGTCTCCCGTCGAGAGGGCCGCGCTTCGATTTGCACTCACCTTGTCCTTCATCAGAATTTCCCAATCAACACAAGCCTCACCGTAAGTCTTAATCACCTGCACATTCTTGACAGAATAGTACAGAAATTCAATAATACCGGATTGTGGAAAGAAGGGTCGTAATTAAAGACATCAAAAGCTCACAAGGCTACTGAGCGACTCAGCCGTCATCAAAGTATGTGGGCATTTCTTGTCACAGTCCAGACCCCCCTCCCTGCACCAGCCCCCTAAAAAAAACTCATTTCAGTAATGGCGGAACAATTATGAGGCTGAAGCCAAAATTTGTCAAATCTTGTGCATACACAAGTCCTTGGCTTTGATGCAACTTTGAGAAAAGATGGCAGAAGGAAGATGTCAGCATATGCGTGTGTGTGTGTGTGCGTGTGTGTGTGTGTGTGTGTGCATGTGTGCGTGTGTGTGTTTGTGCCGCTCTGCCCACACAAGCCCACTGCAGGAGCCATTACCTAACCTCCAGCCAGCCTCACAAACAAGGGAATCCATTAACGCACATCAAAGGTTAGCTGAGAAAATATATAAATAAATACATCAACCAAAAAAACGCGAGAGGAGGAGAAGGAGAGTGAGGAAAAAAAAAAAAAACCCCAGACTTGTTTGTGAACTCCACCATAACCTCCCCCCCTCCCTCCCTCCCTCCCCAGCAACACGCACACTCACTAAAATCCCCAACCCCCCACCCTTTTAACCTAAGTGGACCTTCCTCTTGCCTTTGCATGTTCACTTGTCCACTGTACTGTAGTCATTAACATATTTGGAGTGCAGCGAGCAGAAAGCTTAATTGTCCTTAATTGCTCGGCTAAATATGTTCTCTAATGATTTGCCTCAGATCTGTGACTGCCTTTTGCGCAATTTCCCGGCCGCTGGATTCATTATCCCTGCCTCCTCTGAACAAAGCGTCTTCAGAGGCTGACTCCTTTTTTTTTTTCTCTCTCCCCCCTTTCCTTCTCTCTCTCTCTCTCTCTCTCTCTCGTTCCCTCTCTCTCTCCTGAAGCACAGAGGGCGGCTGTGCGTTGGCTGGGCTGCCTGACTGGCGGAAGAGGAGGGGAGGCGAGATGCACAATGGGGCCCTTTTGTCAGGGTGCGGGAGTCAAAGTGATTAGAAAACCAAATCCGCGTTCAGACAGAGTGTTAACTGACCACAGCCCTGTTTCTCTCCTCACTGACTAACGCAAGGATCCCCGCTCTCGAACCCCGCCCCTTCTGTTCCTGCTGCGGTGCCACAGTCGGCCCAGAGAGAGTCCCAAGCCTGGTCCCTGAGCACCTCTGCCCTTGATATTTTGGTGATTTCACACCTGATCCAATTAGTCGGCTGATTACCAAGCCCTTTAACTGAAGTGGGTGTGTTTGGCAGAGCAAAAAAAAATTCAAATGTGCAGGCAAACGGCATCCGGGACCAGGGCTGAGAAAGGACTGGGCTTAACAAGCACACAGTCACTGACTCCGCCCACTCTTCAGGACATCCTCCCAGTTGATCGGTGATCTATAAACGACCACGTCCCGCTCCTCTACCGTCCCTTTCATGTCGGAGACGCGGCCCAGGAACGGACGGCTGTCTGCGGAAACTCTTTGAGTCTCAGAGCACGACATCGCGGGGAAAGGAAAAAAAGTCACTGAGAAACTTTCAGCTCTCTGTAAGTGGTTAATGTGCTTTGAGCACAAAGAGAAGCTGAATGAGGATATTGGGCACATTTTCTTGAACAGGATTCAAAGTCTCCTCAGAGAACGAGCTGGGAGCAGAAAGATGCTTTTGCCTCAGCGCTAGCCCGCATGCTGCCTCATTTGTAAGTAAGATCAAGCTTCAAGAAAGAAGAAAAAGATACACGTACTACGGGAATGTCTTCTAATAGCATTTTGATAAAACAGTGCGCAATGTTGATTATTCAGAAATAACGGAGATTTGTTTACTTAAACAAAAGCTTGTATTCTTATGATACATGCATAAATCCAAAAGACTGCAGTAAGCTACAGGGAGTGCTGGGGGGTGATACTGTTTTGTTCGTCACTTGTCATGCAGACGGCCTTTAAAGAATAGCAAGGCAGAGGAATTCAAGTACGCATAATAGTGAAACTGGTCAATTAAAAAATACATGACTAAAATGCATCACTTCTTATGCAACACTAAGAAAACACGTCCTACCAGCTATAGTTTTAATTGAGCAGAGCAGTGGCGTTGAGGATACTCTCTTAAAAAAACAAACATTTCATTTAGAGTTCTTGGGGGCGCTGTCATAGAGAAACCACTTTAGTTCCAAAAAGAACATTTAAGTGGATGGTTCTTTATTGAATAACTTTGGTACATGTGATAAGGTGAAGCCCAATTTACAAGCCAAGCCAAGAACAATTTAAAATATATATATACATATATATCTATACTGGCAGTCCTCAAGTTACGACACATATCCGTTCCTTCAGCAGTGATGTAACCCGAATTTTGGTGTAAGCTGAAACACACTCTAGCCTGAGTCACTTACCGATCCAAACACAAATCATAAAAACACAACTAAGCCACAGAAAAAAGAGCGTATTACCGCATATTATGCCACCGCACACAACCAAACTAGTTTGCCCACGTAGTCCGTAAGTATGAGGCTAACGGTGTAAGTCAAGTGGGAGTGAGAGTGAGAGTCGTAAACTCGAAACATGGTATGTCGAGACTGTTGTAACTCGAGGACCCCCTGTATGTATATGTGTATATATATATATATATACACACACACACACACACATAGATAGATAGATATGTTTGTGTGTATGTGTGTGTGTGTGTGTATGCGTGCACATAAGGGTTCAAGTGCATGCTATTAACTCTTACCTGTGTCGCCGGAGGGACACTTGCGAATGGTGAAGATGGTGCTCAGGTCCTCCTCCTCCTCGGGAAGGCCCTTTTGCAGACGCTGCAGCTTTCGTAGGCTCTCGCTGCGCTGGTGCTTCATAGAGCGCACGTGCTGGATCAGGTTCAGTTTGGCCTTGGTAGAGTAGTTACACAGCACGCAGTGATAGTAGCACGCCTCACCCTCCACTGCACTCTCGTGCTGCTGCAAGTGCTGTGAAGAGAGAGAGAGAGAGAGAGAGAGAGAGAGAGAGAGAGAGAGAGAGAGATGTTAGCACTGAGCTTCACACTCACACTGCCTCCACACTTTCAATCACACCGCCTGCAAATGAATAAGTCAATTACAAATCAGAGTGCTGTTGTTTAACACCAGAACTTCTTCCACCGGCACGGCCTTATCTGGACCAGGCTGTGTGTGTGTGCGGGAGTGTGTGCAATCTGTTGCGAGGCTAAACATTCAGAAATCACAGCGATTTATATTTAAAGTCTCTACATAAAGCTGTCTTTCACATTTGCCGCTGCGTTAACATTTACTTGATAAGACGCCAAGAAAATTTTCACACGCTCGGTTTATTTATTTTGATTTAAAAAAAAAAAAAAAAAAAAAAGATTTTTGCCAGCATTGCAGCAACAGTTGCTACCAAGGTTCACATTCTGTTGCTGGAGCATGGATAGGTCAGCTGTCCCCAAGCACGGCGGGGTGGACAGGGGGTGGGGTGGGGGGGGTCTACGCTCCAGAAGTTTCTTCCCAGAGGATGAGCAGAGGCATGGAGACACTGAGGGAAGGAAGCATTGATCTCCTTCACTCAGGAGAAGCCCTCTCGTCTCTGAAAAGGAAACTCCAAACATCTGCCCGTTTCACGCATGGGATGCTAAATATTGATCTCCAGTGAGTCAAAGGCTCCCTCACAGAGAGCGGGAGAGAGTTAGAGAGAGAGAGAGAGAGAGAGAGGGAGAGAGAGAGAGAGATAGAAAACCACACTCTGAAAGCATCTAGAACATTCCTCGACAGGGGAAAAGATCCTTAGGGGGGCATGTCGGACAATCCACAAACCCACAACAAGCCCTGACCACATCACACACCCTATAGTGACACAACACACTCCCACATGCCGATCATGGAGCATAATGGCCTCAATCAATGAGACGAGGCCAACACTGGATAGCCCGGCTTCACCGCTGCACGTGCCTGACCACCACCTCATCAGCATCTCGGCATGTCGCCTCCGAGCCCCTCGCTCATGCATACTGTTACCGCTCGCTCATACAGTCCTGACAGGGGGGGTTTCATACGACACTTGAAGGCCTATCGATGGATTTCTGTGGCTGCAATCAATGCCAATCACAGGTAATTCTCTCTCTTCTCTTAATCTTCATGGCCATCGTCTCTCTGCTGAGATTTAACGTTCGCAGAGCGAATTAGATGAAGAGCAACAAACATTTCTCTACAGCCGGGGAATCGGGACCCAATCATATACACAAGGCCGAAAAAAAAATCACACTCGCTGCCTGTCATTAATGTTTCATTACCGTCCGCCAGCCAAACTATTACAAATGAAATTTCCTTGTAAGCGAGCAGATGCATATTCCATGTCATTAAAAAAAAAAGTGTGAGAAAGTGTGAGGAAGGGCTTCAGAGGGTCTTTGAGAGCCCCCACTCCTAAGTAAACAGAAATGGGCCATGACAGCCACAGTAATTACTATCTGCATTTGCGTATTAGGTCTGTTAACAGTAAATTTGTTGCCTTCTTTTACTGTGTGATTTTGTTAGTCCTGACAACCGATGAGATCAAGACCACAGTGGTGACAACGTGAAAATATATTTTGTTGCCTTGAGAGAGAGAGACAGACAGAGAGAGAGATAGAGACAGAGAGAGAGAGAGAGAGAGAGATACAGAGAGAGAGGAGAGAGAGAGACAGAGAGAGCGAGAAAGAGAGACGGTGAGAGAGAGAGAGAGAGAGAGAGAGAGAAGGAGAGAGAGAGACAGAGAGAGAGAGAAAGAGAGACAGAGAGAGACAGTGAGAGAGAGAAAGTGAGAAGGAGAGAGAGAAAGAGAGACAGAGACAGAGAGAGAGAGACAGACAGAGAGAGAGAGACAAAGAGAGAGAAGGAG
>JBBIGA010000038.1:5893476-5905116 GCA_037576975.1 Alestes dentex
GAGAGAGAGAGAGAGAGAGAGAGAGAGAGAGAGAGAGAGAGAGAGAGACAGACAGAGAGAGAGAGAGAGACAGAGAGGGAGAGAGAATGAGAGAGAGACAGAGAATGAGAGAGAGACAGAGAATGAGAGAGAGAATGAGAGAGACAGAGAGAGAAAGAAAATGAGAGAGAGACAGAGAATGAGAGAGAGAATAAGAGAGAGACAGAGAATGAGAGAGAGAATGAGAGAGAGAATGAGAGAGAGAATGAGAGAGAGAAAGAGAATGAGAGAGAGAATGAGAGAGAGAGAGAGAGAGAGACACTTAATATCCTTTGCTGACCACCCCCAAACCCCGACAAAGGTCGGGGGAAACAAATTGATTCATTAAGGCCGAGGCCAGGCCCACTTTGTCAGGCTGCACTTTGATGTGATGCCCGCACCCTTCCACCCCCCCCCCCCACACACACACACATCCCCCCCAGCTTCAGATGCAAAAAGCCAGAGAAACATTAGATTTTTAACCCAATTAATGACACATCACGTGTTGACAGGAGAGAGTGCGGGAGGAAAAATATTACGTTCCTTAAAATGCTCTCACCCCTCCTCTGGTAATATTTAATTTTCGAGGTAATATCCTAATACCCCTATAAGGGGGTTTTCTGGGCAATTCCGTTCCATTGGCTCGGTATCGTATGTCTCAATTGTACACCTCACTCGTACATTAGGGCCGTGGCTTTCAGGAATGAGCCTCTGCTTTTCGGCGTGCCCCACAGCTTCGTGTAATGGAGTTATTAGGTGATTGTAAAAGGCTCTGCCTCTCTCCTTGCACGCTCTCTGCCTCTCTTCTTCTCCCTCCTTCCTGCTGGAAGCAGAGGAGTGAGGTCATTGAGTAGGTGCTGCTGGACATTTAGGCTTGAGTTTCTACCTCTCTCCCTCCTTCACACACGAGCCCGAGCGGTGAGCCGCACGGCGGATTTACTCACATAAAACACCCAATTCATCCACGCTGGGTTTAGTCAGAACAGATGTCTTAAGCGCATGCAAAAAAAAAAAGATAAAAAAAAAAAAGATAAAAAAAAAAAAAGAACAATGACGATTAAATGCAGGCAAGTAGGCAACAACAAGGTTCTGCTGCAGCTCGGACCCGAGACCGAGAGAGCAAAAAACACAAAAAACCTGAAAGAAATCGGACCATAGGTAGACGTAACTTCAAAGTCCAGACGGGAACGTTGAAGAAAAGCTAGGAGTTTTATAGCTCCTATAAAAAGAGCAGGATTTACTAAAGGGTGAACCTGAGCTGGCCTGGCCCAGAGAGGAGCCATATATCACAGTAACCCTGAGCAGGCTGCAGACAGGGCCCAGCCTGGCTCAAACTACATATATAGAAGCCGTGCCACTACCTGGAGCTAATGCTACACATGCTAACGATGAGCCAAACTCCAGAACAGCTGTGGATGGGGATGAACCAGGAAGATTCATGACAATATTGCCATTCTATCTAAGGCTGCACAATATATCGTCTGTAAATCACTATTACGATATCCGTCTCTGCAATACTGATATCAGAGAAGGATGCAATACGCAAATGGGCCTCTAACCAATCACAGTGTTTCTGACAGGGTGACTAGTCACAGCTCCAGGTGAGTTACTAGGTGTTCTGATGAATCAAGGTGTTCATATAATCTGAAAAAAGTCAAATTATTTTGGCCAGTCTTCGGCCATTATGGGCACTGATTGGCTAAAGTGTTTTTAAAGGGCCCATATTTTCATTGTCCTTCTACTTCATTACATCTCTGATGTTTGATTGGCTGGTGTACCAAAAAAAAAAAAAAAGACACAATTATCATAATATATTCTTACAAGACCATTTTCAAGCCATGGAATCAAACAGGCTGTTTTTGTTACTGTGCCTTTAAGATGGATATATGTAACTGATCTCTTTTCTGATTGGCTGCTGTGTACTGCAGCTCATTCAAATGACAGAATGGGGCTCAAACATAAAAAAACACCTCCAAAAGTACCAAAACGTTGCATAAAAGTAAAATGCCCCCCATATTTCCCCTTTAATACATCTGAACAGTAGCTAAAACATCTTTGTGAAGATCAAGAAAAAAGTACCTGACACTGTTTATGAAGATTCATATAAGACACACACACACACACAAACACACACACACACACACACAAACAAACAAACACACACACACACAGGCACACACAGGCACACACATTTCACACAGCATTTCATCTAAAGCTATCCACATGAGGGACCCCTGGAGATGCTATCTCCTCTTAATCTCCTACCCAACCCTAAACACACACACACACACACACACACACACACACAGACTTGGGCCTGGATATGAAACGCAGTAACGTAGAGAGAGATGGGCCATGTGTGTGTGTGTGCTGTGTCTGTTTCATATGATCCTTAACTGAAGCTCAGTGCTGATAAATCATCTCCAACTGGAGCGGAGGAATTCAGCGGCTTAATGAAAAAGTCATGTTTGGAGAGTGTGTGAGTGGGGGGTGGGTGGTTTGACCAGGGTGCTGCTGAGGAGCCTGCCCTCCATCAGGGCCCCAGCGCAGCCGCACCCCGGCCCCTGGAGCTCCCCTCGGCTTCAACAAATAACCTGTGCAGCCATGAAGGAGAGGACTCGTCCTTTACAGCGGAAGGTCGCACCTGAAATCTTCCAGTAACTGATTACTGACGTAGTTGATGTTTTTGGATCAAATAAAATTGCCAAACTATTTTTCATTGTTTTTTTTTAAAGTATTTTTAATCTAATCAGATCACCATTTGGTTAATAGTTCCAGACACATTTACATAAGAAGCGTAATTTTAATGAAAACATTTTTAAATCAGGCCAAAATAATGAAATCGGATCACGGTGAAATATGAGATTTCATGCTTTGAATTGTTTCCTCAGTAATTGTAATCAAATTAAACGATTACAGGCCAAGAGATTTACATTGCTACTTGATGGAATTAAAAAGTTTCAGTATCACATTATACGAACTGTGTTTACCGTCCCAAAGCGAGCACGCGGGCGCACACGCGAGAGGGGGGTGAATCAACACCCCACGCTGGTGTAGGTGAGGAGAGGTGTAGGCGCCACCTCATCCACTCCACTGCAACTCAACCCTGACCCCCGGGCATGGCTCCGCACACATTATCCGCAGGTATCACTTTCCACACCTACCTGCTCTTATGCACAGATCTGCATTAGCATCCACTTTAATGGGCTATAAAAACGCACCTTTTTCACCGGGTAGCGCTTGAGCTGCCGGAGAGTGCTCCGAATACAGAGTGGAGCCACGCTGCACCGGCAGCAAGATTCGCCAGGCGAGCAAGTGCCCAGGCGCTCATGTGCTCCCGTGTGCGAACACACAATGTGCGGCGCGCAAGCCTTTTTTGGTCCTACCCCAATTTCCACTATTACATCTGGCAGTGCTGTTAATACACAATTAATGCATGAAAACAGATGACTATCCAGTGGCTAAATAGCTATCAATTTCTCCCAGAGCTGGCCAATTCCCAGCGAGGGGGGAGCCAGAGAGTGTCTGGATGTGTATTGCTTTGTAATTATCACGATGATTCTCGGCAGTAAGTGGTGAAGCCGAGTGGTTTCCACACATACACACACCAGCGCCATCGCACACATCGCCTGACAGCGAGAGCCGGGAACAAGAGCCAGAAAACCCCCAAAACTGAGCGAGCAGAGCTTCCAAACCCTCTGATATCATGATGCCCGAGGCCCGGGTGTTGTCTAAAGAGGTACATGGGGATCCAGTTCGGGCCCTACGCATCATTTTGATGGATAACGTCAAGTGTAGCACCTTTGTTACACGGGCCTTGGTGATGTCATGGCTGAAATTATAGCCAGTGAGGTCACTGCTTTGCATCCTGAAAAGAGACAAAAGGATTGGCCTAATGGGCAGAAAATGTGTGGCTGAAGAGTGAAGAGGGAACTGAAGTCTCATATCGCACCATATGTGTGTGTGTGTGTGTGTGTGTGTGTGTGTGTGTGTGTGTGTGTGCATGTGTGTGTGGGAGAGTATTTTGTTTTTCGTTCAAGAGAGCAGAGATAGGGCACAGGGTGTGTACATTTCCCCCTCCAGGGTGGATAAAGCACTCGGGAATGTGGGTTAGCCGCTAGCAGCAAAAGAGTGAGTTTACATCTTGCCCTCTCTTTTACCCCTTATCTGGCTTTCTCTTTTTTTTTGTTTTCTTTCTCTCTCCCTCCAAGCAGCAGCAGCAGCAGCAGTGGTAGGACCAGAAGCCGCGACCACAGAAGCCGCTCTAGATGCCAAGTGTGGCGGCTGGTTCAAATTAGCCACTGCGAGCGGCGACATGCCCAGACGCAGCGCTGTGGCTGGAGAAACAGCGTTTACCCGCCCCCTAGCTGCATACCTAGCGTTTCCCGCCTCTCCTCCCCGCCCCTCACTAAGCCTCGCTTTTCCCTGGGTAACTAGCCTCTTCCTGGTCATAACTCTGATGGAGCAAGAGTCTGTGGGAATAAAAAAAAAATCTACTTCCAATCCTAGTCGTTCAGCCGAGACGCGCTCACTGTTTACTTTTGAGCAACAGGGCTAATGTAGCTAAAACTAATAAAAGCTTATACCCACCAATTAAGTTTGATGTATGACATGCTGTCATCCAAAATCAACCAATATGTGAAAGAAACATGCTGCACTGTTAAAAATACTATTGACATCTTAAAGCAAGAGTTGAGTCTTTTGTTCATTTTTATACACTCTGTGTCAGAAACTTCATATCTGAGATTTCTTGACATCATGTGATTTATTGGTAAGTCTGTAACTGCGAAACATGTCCTGACTGGTCAGCTTCATTTGGGGCTAGTGGGAAATTAAGTGAGCTCAGTAAAAGTGTGTAGGATCTCTGTGATTCATCCAGGCCCCTCCATTTTAAAGCTAGGTGGAGATGGATGACTATATATGTCCAGGCACAAGAGAGAGAGAGAGAGAGAAGTAGAAGAAAGAAAGATGTAGAGAGACCCTGAAGACAATCCTCCTCCCCCACGGCAGCGTATACCTCTCCGCCTCACTTTAGCACTAAATAAAGCAATAATTATTGAATTCCTTTGGAATAAATAAGCTGCTAGAAAGTAAACAATAGGAACATAATTGCAGAGAGAAGGCAATCAATGCTGGCAGTCATTTGGCCCTTGTTGATTATGTACGCAGTCGTTTGTGTACGTTTCTCTGGGCGGTGAAGTAACGGCGTTTGCGGCGATGGGGAGAGAGCGTAGTGACAAGAAGGTAAATAATACCTTCTAACATACAGCGCAGCAAAACAAGGGCCGATTAATCCCTCCTCCGATAATGCCCCCACGCTCTCAAACAACAGCCCTCGATCAGCTGATCAATGCGTCCACATAATTCATGTGGCGAGCCGGTTCGGGAGCGGCAGGATAAGTGAGGGAGGCAGAGACGGAGCCGGCAAAAAGGTGGAGATCAATGCCAAGTGTGGTTTGTGACAAAGTGGTGCCTGTGCCCACCACAGTCTCAGTCGGGCCCCGTCACCTCCCTCCCTTCCTCCCCCGTGCGCCCCCCCCCCCACTCATTAGGCATATTTGACTAAGCATGGCCATACATGCATAATGCGAGGCCCTAATCGCAGCCAGATAAACACATTTCCCCCCGTTTAATGAGCTGGGCCTCTGCTCACAGTGTACGGTAAATGACTCTGAAAGCAGGCAGGAAATGATGTCAAGCCTGGGACAACGAAAAAAAAAAGACAGAGAGAGGAGGGAAGGAAAACATATTAATCGCTAGACGTCGCCCTCCACTCTGAGCAGCTAATTAACAGCTTAGCCTCCCGGTGATTTTATGAATGCGGGCCCTGTGGTGCCGAAGCCCCGCAGTACAATACTCCTGCCTGCAGGAGGCGACAGCTGTGTGGAACTGCGGGGGCATGGCAGGCAGCTGTTCCAACCGTCCCCCAGACATCTGCAGCTGTCCTGTGCCATCTGGAAGTTTAAGAGGGCAGCTCAGAACCTGCTCCGGTCCTCCTGCCTGCCTCTAGCAGCGAACCCTTCTATTTGGGGTCGGGACGGTGGAGGTAATTATTGGGACGGGACAGCGGAGGAATGTACTGTACGTCTTGTGGCGAGCAGACAGGAGACAGATGCGATCAATGCAGAGATGTTTGGATGCCCTCAGAGTGTTTAATGACGCCTTATCTTGGTCTGAGTAAAAGCTGGGCATTAGGGAGCCGCCTCGCAGAAACAGATTATTGCAAAACCAGCGGTGATGTCAGTGTAACCCTTGTTGGTTTAGTAAGAACTTAGCAATGTTTTGACATGACAAAGTCTTGATTTAACAAAGCATTACATTATGTTTATGGAAGGAGCTTATAATAGAATATCATAGTACATGGTAGACTAAATTTAGAGGATCTTAAAAGAAACCTAAAGATCTTAATAAAGGGGAAGGGAACTGAACTCATTTACCTCTGGAGGTCAAGATCAGGTCACACGACAAAACAACAACATCTGAAGCACTTCCCTAAAATGTATCGCACTCTCGAACTATTGCGTCAATTTCTCACTTAAACGAGCAAACAGACAGTCCACACAAACGCTGGCTTGCTACAGGTTCTAAACAGAATCAAAGAAATTTGCGGGATTTGAGAATCACAGAATCTTTCCTAGTTCACTACCTGCAGTTTAGCGTTTGCCAGTGTGACAACTGCAGCACTGCCTTGTGGGACGGAGCGGCGAGCCCCAGCTTGTGCAGCCGAAGGGGGTTGGGAATAGGGGGCAAACGGGAGCGAAGAGCACGGTGTAGCTGGGAGGGGGGCTCCCAAGACAAACTGCACTTGTGATGATTAATATAGTCGAGGAAAATTAAATTCAGCAAGGGAGCATTACCAAAAACGTCATTAGTCTCTGACAACAAACATCCCACTGTGCTCCTCAAGGGAGTCGCTTTTGTGACGGAACGGATGACATCTGCTCCAGAAGACTCGGCCCCTCGGCCCCCGGGCCGGGCCCGGACCTGCAGAACGACGAGTCAGCAGAGCAGCGGCTGTGGAGCCGACATATGGGCCGGCGCTAAGGGTTACTGCCCGGTAAAGAGACCTCACAGGCCGGGCTAACACGGGCTGATTCACTTTTAATGCCGCCATCACGGGCTATCAAAACGGTCAGAAATCTTTAAAACCTAAAAGTTGCACATGAATATCCCTTTAATCTCGATGCTGAGTTTCTGCTGACCTTCGCCTTTTTCTCAGGCCTTCATTAAAGGGAGGTGCCATTTAATGTGGAACGTGTGTGGGTCTCACAGGATAGGCTTGAGAGCTACCGCCCTGAAAAACCTTTCAACATAGGGGTTTCAGGATTTCAAGGAGTATTTTCATTTGCGGGGAGGGACTTAAGGTGCTTAAGCACCTGATTCTGGCACAGCTGGTGCTCCCCGTCCACCAAAAAACTTTGTTCGTTTTCATTTCGCTACAGTTTAATTATGTTAGCGGCACAGTTGAATGCAAAAATATACGAAAAACATATACGAAGAGAATGTGAAAGCAGCGTAAACGTATCCCTCCTGCTCGGCCAGGCCCCTATGTAAAAGGGAGGAAGAGGCCTTACAGCGCTGGCTCCTCGGGCGTGTATTATCTAGCTTTCACCTCTGGCGCTCCCCCGTTTGGCCGCGTAAATATTTCATTAGCACATAATTGGTTGCTGCTTCAGGCTAGGCAATAAGGCGGGCGAGAAAGTAATGTTGTTGGGATTTTTTTTTTCCTCCTTGTTCTTCTTTTCTATCTAAAATTCACAAAGCTGAGGCTGAAGCTGGGAGTGCTCCGTGTTTGAACTGGTCTCAGATGAGGAAGCGTTCGAGCTGCCAGGCTCGGCCCCCTCTCCTCCACCCAGAAGCCCGGCTTAACGAGAGACCGGGAGCACTGGGTCGTGTGCCAGCGTAAATATTTAAGCTGAGCTTAAAGGGCCCAAGCTTTTATTAGCTCTGCCGTGCCAACAAAAGAGCAACAGGGATCTTGGAGTGCTCCACTTCTTAACGTGCAAACGAGCAGGTGGGGGCGTGGCGGGGGCGGACACACCGTGGGCAAATGAGCGCATTTGCATGTCCGCACGTTACGCGCGTTCGGAGGGCGCCGGGTGCTCAAAGTGACTTTAGACTCCTACCTGACTGCGGCCCTCTCCACTGTCCTATCGCTGTACACTCTCAAGCTGCCGTCTTAACTCAACAGCTTTTCAAGCACCGACAGCAGAGCGTAGGTGCTCTGACTGATCCTACTCGCACGCGCCCCGATTCAAATTCCCGGCCATAAATGATGCAGGGAAGGTCTGTTGAAATACCACATCTTCTCTGTAAAATGAAACATCTGTGCTGAAATGCAACGGCAACATAAGAGATGCATAGACAGAGCCGCGAGACATAAGCAAAGCTATGAGCGGAGCGTGTTTTTATTTAGTCTAAGTTTGAATAATGCATCGGCGTATAATAACAATAAAGAGTTTAGGTTAGCGTAATGTTTGAGGAACCTGGATTTGCCTCTCGGAGGGAGAGTGCGTTCACTGTTTGGAAGAAGAAGGAAAAAAATTGCCCCGAAGGCTTGCCTGTTTTGCCCTTCAGCAAGACATGAATTTGAAATGGGTTCTTTTCAAGCTCTGGTCTCTACCCTATGCCCAGCGGAGCGTGTGCACTTGTGTTTAAAAAAAAAAAAAAAAAAGTGAAGCTCTCTGGGCAAGGCTCGCCCCTCTCCCGAGCCACCCGGACCGAATGGGACTCACAAACACTCGCCGCTTTGTAGGTCATTCGGCTGGGCCGGCTCATTAGCTGGGAACAAAAATAAATAAATAAATAAATAAATAAAAAATGAACTTTGCTTTTCCATAAAGAAAGAGAAACAAAGTGCTCATTGATCAGCGGGATCGATCCCAGATCAATAACCTAAACCCTCATCATTCCAAGTGCAGCATAATTACAGCTGTGATATGGTTGTCATCACAAAAATCAAACATGGTGCAGGCTAATTGGAGGCAGCTCCATTACTTCAGTCACGTACAGCCCGAAATAAATAAATAAATAAACAAATGCTCTCCAAAGCCCTCTGAAAGGACTCTGCTAGCCGGGCACAAGAGCTTCCTAAAATAACCCGCTCGCGCCATTAGTCGCCATGTCTTCATGGAGGTCAAAGCGCTGGCTGCCCATTCGGGGACATCTAATACGGCGGGGCGGCCTCGAACACCACAGCCAGGCTTTGTATCCCTTTTAATGTAAATTGCACACGCAGCTTACGAGATCACATTAAGCCACTTTTTATAGGACAACTTGTGATTTTAATTTATTAATGTTTTGGAAGGGTGCCATTCTTAAGCGATCTACAGCGGGCTGACCTCCCTGGATAAAGTACCGGTAGGAGAAGAAAAAAAAGCAATTTCCCCCCCACTAGGCACTGCAGGAAAAAAAAAAAAAAGTTTGGCTTAGCTGCAGAGAAAAGGCAGTGAAAGATGGTGACATAAGCCACAGCTAAACAACATCAAACAGTCTGAGCCATGCTTTCATCACACTGGCGCTCATAATCAGCCGCAGTCCAACTTCCTGTAGCTCTGTGCTAAAGCATGGTGACTAGTCCAGCTCAGAGAGGAGAGTGTTAATAGGAAGAAAAACCCCAAATGAGCCTCTGCGTGCTGCTTGGGGGGGGGGGGCCGCACTCTTCCTTCGGCTCAAGTTTCTGTCACTTTCCTTTGCGGCGTGTCCCTCCTATCAAAACCTTGTCGTTGTTTTGCACGCCAACTGCCCTTGTGTGAACGTTTTATGACCAATGCACCGACAGAAAGGCTCCAGACTTACCTGGAACTAAACTGGGATCCATTAAAGCGCATTAAAGTTAAGAATGTTTTTTGTGTTTTTTTACCCATTGATTATAAAGTTAGTGTTTAGGAGATACTAAGACTTCCACAGAGGACACTGAAAGAGTCCAAACAGGAGTGCACAAAGTTAACAACCAGCTCTACAGCCCCCCCCAACCCCCATCTCTTTGTCTCTCACTCTTTCTCTCTCTTTCTTCCTCCCTCTCTCTCTCTCTCTCTCTCTCCTTGCATTCTCCACCAAAGTGCCGGGGGCGCCATGCTTGTAAACGTAACCACAGCTCTTTGAGAGCGGCGTGTATTTACAAACGGAGGTATGTCGGAATCAAAGGAATTACCACATGACATAACACATTAACCAGACGGCGGACGGAGAATTTATAGAGCAAAGCTGGTGAGGGTGGGGCTCTGGCGAACCGCGGCGAGCCACTGTTCCATCACGCACAGCTGCAAGCAGGTAGAACTCACTCACCTATGGCCAGTCTAAACGCAGGACTCCACTGCTGCCATGCTAGCACGCGCCGGGCCCTCCTCTCTTAGCCAGGTGTGAAGCGCCCGCCCCTAACCATCGCCCCTGCCCCCCACTTCCTATGATGTCTCCACTTGCTCAATATCTTGCTCAAGCTCCATCTCTTGCCTGCTCCTTCTTTATCTTCTCAGCAATCAAATGCTACATCGCTCTCTCTCTCTCTCTCTCCCTCACAGTTATGTAAGCTCACTCGCCCTCCCCGCGCTGCACCTCCTGTGAGAAAGTACAGTAGTTAAATCCTTTGTGCTCCTAGGTCTAGAGATAAAACCTCACCCCCCCCCAACACACACACAAACCATTTCCTTCTCCCTCTCTCTCTCTCTCTCTCTCTCTCCCACTCTAGCCCAGCTCTTTCTCTCCTTTTTCAGTTTCACGCTAGTCTCACCTCCAGTTTTTATTTCGCCCTCATCAGCAGAGGACTAAAAATAAATGATAAATGGAACATGATATTTTAAAGCCTTATCTCTTATCTGTTCTTACAAGGGAATAATAGGGTAGTTAATCCTGCAGATCTCCCTCAGATTGATTAATCAGCACATGCGGACAATCAAATAAATGATTAATATTCTCCAAACCAGCCGGTCGGACAGTTACCCCGAAAGCATCAGTAATAATTCAGTAAGTCTTGCCAGACCAAAGCTGCATCTGCCTCGCCGCGCACTGGATCTCTGATGTGCTGGTGGCTTTGAAGTAACTGCATAACAAACTCCTCTGCTGTGCATCTCGCCAGATCTCAGCGTACGCTATCTAGAAAAAGGAGTTTGCCAGATTAAAACTCCTCTCGCCTCGCTGTAAACTGAAAGGCTGGGCGTTCATACAGCTTACAGCCGGCTCTCCACTCAACCCCTGCTCCTTAGAACACGTTTGGACTGGTCAGGGTTAGAGCCAATTTGTCATGATGTCTTTATGCTACATGTGTCAAATGCAAACATGCCATAAGAATGTGAACTTGCGATAACATTAGCTGTAAGTAAGACACACATGGCCTAACAACTACATACATCCAATACACCCTGGTAGTGTCTCTTATGTGCAATATTTCTTTGAGTGCAATTTTCTGAGGCAACATGTGCAATTTTTGGGGTGGAATATTATTACTAGTCAAACAGAGGGAGCAGAGAACAAATAGACCAAAGAGACTTACCTGAGAACTAATAGGCCAAACAGAGGGAACTGAGAACTCATAGTCCAAAAAGAGGATATTGAGAACTAATAGTCCAAACAAAGAGAACAGAGAAATAATAGACCAAACAGAGGTAACTGAGAAGTAACAGTCCA
>JBBIGA010000038.1:5905216-5915986 GCA_037576975.1 Alestes dentex
TGTGTATATATATATATATATATATATATATATATATATATATATATATATATACACAAAGTGGAGATATAAAAGTATGTAAGAACACTGTGGGTACATACATACATACATACATACATACATACATACATACACACACACACACATATATATATATATATATATATATATGTAAACCGACATATATATATATCCATAGTGTTCTTTCATACATTTATATTTCCACTCTGTACATATATACATACATATACTCAGTGTGTACATACATATACTTATCTAAGTTTACATATACATATTTATACATATATACATTTTTCAATACACACATCCATATTTTATATTTTCAGTGTTTGTATAGTGCACTTTTTATACCGTACTGTTGGTATAGTTTTAATTCTATTGTTTTTAAATATTTGCTGCTCTTACCTTTGTACTGTCTACTTTCTGCCGTGACAATGCAAATTTCCCACTTGTGGGACTAATAAAGGTGTATCTTATCTTATCTATCCTTCAAGTGCAGGTGGGTTTAGGACAGGGATGTCAAATTCAGGTCCTGAACGCATGTGTTTTTCCTCTGCAACTTACTAACGCTTTGGAAGCTAGTTGTGATTTGATGTGTGTTAAATGAGGTTTACCCCCTGGCAGAGCTGTAACCCTCCAGGACACCCCTGATTTATGAGGTAGCTGACTCGACCAACATATCATATATCACTGACCAGTCATGTTTTTCAGTAGTGATTATGAAAATGTAGCTGCTTAAAACCAGGGCTGGTGCTGGTGACAAATTTTTTCTTTACAGTTGGGCTCCGGTGTGCAGGGAGTGGAACAGGCCGCTCTGGTTGTGCGTCGCTCTGGTTGTGTGTTCCACGGGGACAGATGTACCCACGAGTGCTGTTTAGCGCCGCGTCTCCCCTCGCCCTCACCCCGAGCAAACCGTGTCCCGGTGATGGATCCCCTGTTTATTCAGCTATTTTTAGGACAAAGGCAGTGGGGATCTCCACTGAGAGCGCCTCTATTTACTCCCCTTCCCCACAGTGGTAAGACTCCCACTGGGGTCAGCAAACAGCCATCCTCCCTGGACCACCCGCCCCCTCCCCACATCTGCCAGCCTGGACTCACAGGCTCTTATTAATGTGAGAGTGGGCCGAGGGAGGTCCACCGTCCAGCCCTTCACTAGGACGCAGTGTTGGTGTGAGTGAAATACCAGTGGGAAGCAGTGTGTGCTTTTGTTTTTGGGCATTTTTCACAGCAGAAATGCCTTGAAGAAAGTGCCAACCTACCATAACTGGACCAGCAAATTGACTTTGTTGTGCCCCCCCCCCCAAAAAAAAAGAAACTATTCATTTATTTTAAAAACCAACCCATCTTTATTGTTAAATTAAGGTTAAGGTTTAGAAAAATCATACATATTGTGTATGTCCCCCTGCCCAGCCTCCTCCATGTGAAGCGGTCCCACGCCAGCACTGACCCTGACCCCCCCCCCCCGCCCCGACGCCTTTGTGTAGGATGACCGTCTGACTGAGTGTGCAGCTGTCTGTTGTCTTCCTGGCTGCGACACGCTGGCTCCCACGAGCCCTCACCACAGACATGCCTAACATTACACCACCGAACACAAGGTCCAAAGCCACCTGCACTCTGCCAGTCACCGCAAAGAGCCCAGCAGGGCCGCACACTTACATCAGCACGAGTATCCAGTCTTTAACTAATCCACGGAGCTCTCCCTGAGTGCCCTGAGACCCCTCACACCCGCAGCAGAGGCACCATTAGCTTTTCAGCAGGAGAGGGCCACTCTAAGACCCTGCCAATACGGCTGGTGATATACGGCCCAGTCTTTAATAGGCATAAGCGCGGCATGTAAAACAGTGTTGCGAGAGGCTCTGCTCTTCTATAACTGATACAGCTCACTTTGATCTCATCTTAGGCCGGGGCTGTTTATAAATCAGCCACACAAATATTTACGAGTTGGACGAAAGGGTGGGGGGGGTGTCTGGATTGTGTCTCTGGCGTTCTTTTCCCCTCCCTCGTTCCCTCTTTGGTTTCTCCTCTTGCTGGCCCATGTGCCGATGAGAAGTGGGGTAAGAGGGAAAGGGCCTTGGGGCCACATTATATCACACTTCTGCTGCCCGGCGGGTCACACAGCTACTCCACGGTTCCGTGAGGGGGACAGGGTTGGAGAAGGAAAGTAAAGGACGGCCCAAAAAAAGCCCTGATTCCCATAGCGGCACCAGAAACAGTGCAGGGGTTCCTCGAGCTACGACACACGTAACCCGAAATCTGGTGTAAGTGGAAACACACCCTGGCCTCAGTCACTTACCGATCCTCACACAGTAAAATCATAATCTAGAACATAAAAACACAACTAAGCCACAGAAAAAGGAAAAGGACATAAATATACTGGACTTGTACACTGTACTGTAGTAACGGAAAAAATGATAAAAAAACCTGTAAAACCACTTTTAACAGCCCAGAATGGTATAGATAAGAGTACTGGGGGACAGCAACTCCCTCACTCATTCACCGCGTTATATTCTGAGTATTCTGCGTATTCTGCCTATACTGCAGAACTTCCGCCACGCAGAACCAAACTAGTTGTGGGAGTGAGCGTCATAAACTCGAAACATCGTCTGTCG
Organism: Alestes dentex; assembly: GCA_037576975.1. Taxonomy (NCBI): domain Eukaryota; kingdom Metazoa; phylum Chordata; class Actinopteri; order Characiformes; family Alestidae; genus Alestes; species Alestes dentex. Next base: position 5,907,847 of record JBBIGA010000038.1, read on the forward strand.
AGGCTGTCATAACCCGAGGACCCCCTCATACAATAATTATCTGAACGGTCGGCAGGTAACATTCTCTTATTAACACTGAACATGCTGGAACAGATTTGGGCGTTTATTAGTTGGTCAAAGTTAGAATCGTTAAAATATGAGTACACGACAGTTTGTGTGCACTGGCTCTTGTAAGCATCAGACTCATCTATACTCGGGCTCGATACATGTATAAGTGTCTGCGTTCAATATATATCGCCTTCTGCTCCCTTTCTGCTCACCTAGCCTTTCCAGTTCGCGGTGTGCACAATGGGACGGCCCACCTCAGGCAGATCTATCCTCTTTAATTGCTCCCCCTAGCCCTGACCTCTGCTCCCGATCTCCTCCTGATATACAGCATCTCTATTAAGCCTGGAAGTAGGTAAATATTCTTCTAATGACCCCTCGGTCCTAACGACGCAGCCGAAAATAAGGAGGGGGGGGGAGAAAAAAAAATCAATTGCCATCTTTTCCTTTTGTCCTTCCCCGACTCTATTAGTTTCCCTTTTTATCTGATGCGACGATCCAAAAACAGGGAGAGGTAAAAGAGGAGGAAAAAAGAGAATAGCAGTAGTAGTGGGCTTAGTAATAATTTAAGGTGCTACGCACCACGACGGGCCTGGCCCTTTGATGGACGTGTGAGTGTGCTTGTTTAATTAAAATGTAATTAAAATGTTTTGAGGACAGCCCCTCGAACGCAGGAGGAGAGGAGATCATCACTGTCGCAACAGAACCTGTACTGTTTTAATGCAAATGAACGTAACAAGGTGCTTTTCCGTGTAATTTTGGCCCATTCATCATGAAGCGTTCACGGTGTTTTCAAAGGCTGGTGGAAAAAAAAAAAAAAGCAGAAAAAAAAGAGAGTTCTGGAGGTTCTGAAATGACAGCGCTGGGATAGAAAGAGGGGAAATCTTTTTCATGTTGTGTAGCCAGAGCAAAGAATCAATCTGTAGACACATTAAAGGGTAACAATGAGCATTACAAGGATGTCATGCTGCTCTACAGTAAAAGAAAGTGCCCTTCAGGTCCCGTCCTGTTAAAAAAAGACCTGTCCCCGAAGCAGGGGCTGATCCTGGGTTTGGGCCATCCCTCCCTGACATCATCACGGACAGATAAGGGAGCGTGTAAGTGTGTGAGAGAGAGCGAGGGGGGTGTGGGGTGTGTGTGTGTGTGTGGGGGGGGGTTACTGGTGGTGGTAGTGGTGCACTGCCTTGTCGATCGATGCAGTGATTGGCAGTTAATGGCTTTTCCTGTTCTGCCTTCGTAACCTGGCTCTGATGGCTGTTGCCTCTGATCAGAGATGGCAGTCGGCGTTTGATTTTCGTACATAAAGCCCTGACTTTGCGGAGATGGCTTCATCATGTTTAATGATTTAAAAGTTAAGTTGAATACTGGGAATTCTACACTGCACGCAGGCCGAGGAGGGGTTCGAGCTCCGAAAGCACTCGATTCCCATCCGAGAGCCCAGGCGGCGTTCTCCTCGAGAGAGAGACCGCGACTTTATCAACTGAGCGTCGGGTTGAAGAAAGTAATCAGGTGACTTTTAAACGACCTGCATCAAGTTTCTGTGCCGGAATGCGTGGAAACGAACACTCCGGGACACTCCGTTTCCCACCTCCGCATTAGTTCAAATGACCAGCGCTAAGTGTGCATGATGAAGGACAAGCCCTTGCAGTTTCATTCTGTTCTTGGGGGTGGGGGGTGGGGGTGGGGGTTATGAGACTGTCCACCATGATGGGCTTAAGTGAAAATGAGCCCAGGAGAACATAATGGTTCGAAATAGAGGAAAATGGACCGATAAGCCGCAACTGAGCATGGGGCTGTTTTAAAATGAGCTCCACAAAAGACAACCGGGGCTTTCTGTGGTACGGCACGGTCTGAGAACAGTCTGACTTATGTCGCACTGGACCACGTTAAGGGGGGATTTTCAGTCATTCCGTTTGCACTCCCATAATGATAGTCCTTCCATTTGATAGTCCATAAACTCCAGTCATTTCTACACCAAATGTTTAAAGATTCCACCGGCAGTAAAATGAAATGCGAGAGTCCAAATCAGAAAAATGCCAAATAGAGATAACAGAAGACGAGGCTGTATTTTTTATTCCTTGGACAGGTGGGCCAGGCAGCCATTAGACTATGAACTGCGTAACAAGATCTGTATTGAAAGAGAAGGGGGGATATACGTCTCAAGAGTGGGACGCTGAGGAACCCAAAGCTTGCCTCATAACTCAGTCAGTCAGACGGCGCTATGGAAGCACTGGCCAGTACACTGGAGATCCACTCAGACAGAACAAAAGCCTGGTTCTGGATGTGTGTGTGTGCCTGTGTGTGTGTGTGTGTGTGTGTGCCTGTGTGTGTGCCTGTGTGTGTGCATGCAGAGATCTAGACCCACTGGGACCCACCAATGCAGAATTAATATACACACACCACTTCCCCCTGCAACATCAACAAATATATAATAAAGCCTGCTTCATATAACTCATTAATAAGGCTCTCCCTCTCCTCTTTCAGTGCTTAATTTAATCTAACGATAATTTGAATAATCATTTGCATACCAGATCTCGCAATCTACTCGAGTGGCAAAAAAAATATGTCTCCCAGAGTCTTCATTCGTACAGTAGCACAGACAGGCCTTCTGGTTCAAATTAGCAGAACAAGACCACTCCAACCTAACAAGTATAAATTAAGGAAATTCCTGAGCAGTGACAGAGATAGCGACGCTCCCATGAACGATCCGAGGCCGCGGAAGTCAATTTTAGGGCCTGGTGTCGACCAAATGTGGTGCCGCTGCTGCGGTGATGAGAGGGATGAGAGAGCGTGCGGTGGATGGTGCAAGGCGAGGGGGGAGGAGGAGTGTGTCGAAGACTGTCCCCGCTGACACTCTCTCTCTCTCTCTCTCTCTCTCTCTCTCTCTCTCTCTCTCTCTCTCTCTCTCTCTCTCTCTCTCCCGCCAAGCACTCGACTCCATAAATCACGCGCCGCCATTCGAAAAATGCTTCATAAAACACCAGTGTGTTAAAGCGCTTAAAACCAGAACAAAAGCTCTTTTTCTCTAATTTCAGCAGCTGTGACTAGTAAAAAAAAACAACAACTCAGAGATGTTGACCTCAGAGTTCAAGACATCAGCAGGAGAGGGGATGAGCCTGCTCTGACACCGTGTGTGTATGTGTGTGTGTATGTGTGTGTGTGTGTGTGTGTGTGTGTGTGTGTGTGGTGCGAGAGTATGAACTCAAGTTTGTAGGGAGAGAACGTGAGAACTATTAAATGTTTGCCCTAGAAAAACTTAGCCCTTGTGCCTGTCTCTCATTTACTCTCTCACAACCTTCATAAGCGTAAAGGACAAAACCGGCAGTAGAGTGAGAGAGAAAGTGTGTGTGTGTGTGTGTGAGTGTGGTGGGGGTGGGGGGTGAGAGGTATGTGTGTAAAGAAAAGAAGTTGGAAGATACTGTTACTGCACTAGTATTTAGTATTCTATTAAACTGTATTTAGGATAAACACTATAGTATAGTATAGTATGGTGTTGTGTAGTATAGTGTAAATAGTATATATACTAAATATATGAGGTTCATACTCTGAGTAGTTAGATTTATTACTTCATTGTCTTTCTGATACATTTATATTTTACAATGTAATACACGGATAATGTTTCTAATATTTAACGTTTCTAGAGTTCTGTCTCAGATTCAGCTGCAAAACCAGGCTCCTGCCAGTTGGTTTAATCTCCTACTGGACAAATTTAGCATGCAGATCAGGAATGTGACTGAAGTCTACCAACATTAGGGACTGAGTGCTCACTTCTGAAAACAACCAGTCTGACAGGAATGCAGTTCTGACCCTTAAATAATAGTATAAAACTATATAATACTTTTATAACTGTTTTCTACAGCATTTGGCAGTACATTGCGTACATCTCCCCTTCATGTTTACATGGGTGGGTGGGGGGTCTTGGTTGCAAAACAGAGAGGAAAATGTGTGTTTCACATCACAGCACAGTCTCATGTCTGCAGTAATAACATTTTTTGCTGGATACTAGGCACGTACAGGTAGCCTTTCTAATGTTAATGTACATGAAACACACACAGAACACATTATCATATGGTGCTTTTTACCATTAGCTAACTTCATCTCTGCTTCCTAGAGATCTTTAATAAGAAGACCATGCACATAAGCAAAGCCACCTCAAGCCTGGAAGACAATACCAGAGGGTGGAACCTTTTTCTGTAATCTGTTTGTTAAAATAATCATGTAAAGGCAACCCAGACCGAGCCCATCCAAAACCACACGAACAAATATTGAATGGGGGTGCAGGAGCATCTCAAATGTCATATACAACAATTGATAAGATTTTCTTTAATTCCAGAAAAGATCAGGGTCTATTTAGAGATGGTCCAGGCTCTGCCTGAAGCTCTACCTGCAAACTGCAATAATGATTGGAAGACAGACTCTTCTCAGGAGGTCGTCAGGGACCCCTGCTTCTGAAGAATGGGTTTGGTTGCTACATATGAAAGGATGTCATACAGAATGGTTAATAAACTGCGAAAAATATATGTTTAAATGGAGCAGATATCAGATTTCTGTTATAAATACCTGGTAAACAGATGCGTGGTGGAAAGGCAGTGAATATTTGGTGCATTCGGTTGCATAGCCATGTGGTCGGTGGGGTGTCCCTGTCTGGGTCTGTGTGTGAGTGCGGGTGGGTTGGGGGTTTAAAATGTTGGATTTTTGTAATATCTATCTGTAAAAATTGATATTATTGTTGAAAAATGAACGAAAAATGCCAGTTAAAAAAAAACATTGATATTGCGCACTAGCCTGGTCCTTGTAATTCCCTTACTACAGATGACAATGTACTCTTCGTTCTTGAGTCCTTCTGAAAGCAGAAACTTCTGTACTTCTGCTCAGGTAAAAAAAAAAAAAAAACACTTTACAGTACAGAGTGAATACACAGATAGCATGCGGCTAAAAAAAAGAAACGGTGCTGTTCGCTAATTGAAACCTTTTGTTTTCCTGTGCCTTCTGACTTTGAGCGAGCTCCTTTGATTACTGCGAGCGCTGTGACCCACCCATGCCCTCACACCTCCACCCTTTAAATCAATAACTCATCATTTTCATAACAGGAACTCGCATGGGTGCATTCTATCCCCTTTTCCCTCTCCTTTTTTTTTTATCCTTTTTTCTCTGTTTTATCCCCCCTTTAATATAAGAATAAAAAAGCATGATGAGAAAACAAGGTGCGAAATGATTTTTTCCAGAGGGGCCCCAATAAAAACCATATGACACCCCAGGCTGAACTGCTTAATTACAAAGGGATGAAAATCTGCTCTCTACATCTGGTGAGAACATTGCCCCCATAACGCTGATAGATTTACAGCTCCCAGTCCTAACCCTGGACTCTGGTGCGCGGCAATTAGGCCGTACATAAGACGCTTCAGTGGGCGTCCATCTCAGCAGGGGAGGCCGGCCTTAACTTTTTCAACTCTTGCGCTTGCAGAGGAGCTGAGACCCGGGGAAGCCCCCCGTCCGCAAACCGAGCCTCAACCAGAACGGAGCTGCGTCTGCGTGGATGACACCACTGGGCCAAATGGTCAACACTGACCTTCCAGATCACCTCTGGACCTCCAGTGAATGACGGTTCAGTTTATTTGTTTTACTGTGAACGCAGAGATATATGGGAGGGGCTCTTGCAGTCTTCAGTGTCTTTTTTTTTTTTTTCGTGCACAGTGTGAATGGCATTCCTATTCAAGCCCTGAAACCAGTCCTGTTTTGAATGGACTCATAAATGAGGCTCTGGGTTGGGGAGTAAGTGAGACAGTGGGGTCCACAACCTCATTTTGTGGCCTGGATTTATCTGTCCTGGGACACTCCTCAGCTGCCCAAACCCAAACAGAACACACTTTCCGCCCCTCTTCCCTCCACTGAGCGCCATGAGCGAAACAGCGCTGAGGCCCCAGCCACTCACAGGCCGTTAATCTGACCGCTCAGCCGCTGATGTATTGATGCCAGTTGAGCCAGTATAGCTCTCTCTCTCTGTCTCTCTCTCTCTCTCGCTCTGTCTCACGCTGCCTTTCTCAATTTTCTATATTCCTTAATCTTTTTGTTTTTCCTCCCTCACTCTATCCCTACATCTTTTCCTCTCTCTCCCTATCCCTACATATTTTCCTCTGTCTCTCTCTCCCTACATCTTTTCCTCTGTCTCTCTCTCTATCCCTACATCTTTTCCTCTCTCTCCCTATCCCTACATATTTTTCTCTCTCTCTTTATCCCTACATCTTTTCCTCTGTCTCTCTCTCTATCCCTACATCTTTTCCTCTGTCTCCCTATCCCTACATATTTTCCTCTCTCTCTCTATCCCTACATCTTTTCCTCTGTCTCTCTCTCTATCCCTACATCTTTTCCTGTCTCTCTCTATCCCTACATCTTTTCCTGTCTCTCTCTATCCCTACATCTTTTCCTCTGTCTCTCTCTATCCCTACATCTTTTCCTCTGTCTCTCTCTATCCCTACATCTTTTCCTGTCTCACTCTATCCCTACATCTTTTCCTCTTTCTCACTCTATCCCTACATCTTTTCCTCTCTCTCACTCTATCCCTACATCTTTTCCTCTGTCTCTCTTCCTATTCCTACATATTTTCCTGTATCTTTATTTCTACATCTTTTCCTCTGTCTCTCACTCTATCCATACATATTTTCCTCTGTCTCTCTATCCCTACTTCTTTTCCTCTCTCTCTCTATCCCAACATCTTTTCCACTCTCTCTCTATCCCTACATCTTTTCCTCTGTCTCTCTCTGTCCTACATCTTTTCCTCTCACTCTCTATCCTTACATGTTTTCTTCTGTCTCTCTATCCCTACATCTTTTCCTCTCTCTCTCTCTATCCCTACATCTTTTCCTCTGTGTCTCTCTATCCTACTTCTTTTCCTCTGTCTCTCTATCCCTACATATTTTCCTCTCTCTCTCTATCCCTACTTCTTTTCCTCTCTCTCTCTATCCCAACATCTTTTCCTCTCTCTCTCTATCCCTACATCATTTCCTCTGTCTCTCTCTGTCCAACATCTTTTCATCTGTGTCCCTCTATCCCTACATGTTTTCTTCTGTCTCTCTCTATCCCTACATCTTTTCCTCTGTGTCTCTCTATTCCTACATCTTTTCCTTTCTCTCTCTTTCTGTTCCTCTATACCTCTCCCTGGTTATCCCGCCTCTTTCTTTCTCTCTAAGTGCAGGCGACCCTCTACCTTTTCAAAGGGAAATTTACCAGCCGGTCACTCCGCCTCCGTGGTGACCCGTCCTCACCAGTAAGGGAGAGGCTGGTATGGTCGAGGCCCTGTGCTGATTTGCCTTGAAATTTGACTGACAAATACATGCAAACGTAACACTAAATCATTGAGCGGAGCTGATTAGACACGGCTCTTATCAGGGCTCTCTGAACACAGGGCAAGCTTGCAATCTTCCAGTTAAGCCAGGCAAAAGGAGGAGAGGGGGATTGATGGGGAGGAGAGTACAGATAGCAATAAGACTGATATGGCAGTAATATCATCTTTACAAGATTGAGGCTGGCCCGGCTCAGATAACAGCCTGGTTAGGGTAGAAGAAAAGGCGCCTCGGGTCACTCGGGGCATAGGGAGGCATAATTCCACACTCCATTCTCGCTCGCCCCTCGTCGAGTTAAAAAGACAAGTGTCTAGCCAGCATGACAAGTCTTCAAGAGAAAGACTTTGTTTGTTTCCTCCGTTTTTTTATGGCCAGTTCCTCTGTTTATCCTTTACAAGGTGTTTTATGAAACAGATCTACTGGCGAGTGAATAAATTATCAGACACGTAAATAACTGAACTCTCTACCCTGTGGCGAGCCACAGAGAGAAAAGAGGAACAGAGGAATTAGACAAAAGAGGAAAAAGAAAGAGAGGGAGGATGGAGGAAGAGAGAGACAGAGAGAGAGAGAGAGTGAGAGAGAGAGAGAGAGAGAGAGACAGAGAGAGAGAGAAAGAGAAAAAGAGGGAGAGAGAAAGAGAGAGGGAGAGAGAGAGACAGAGAGAGAGAGAGAGAGACAGAGAGAAGGAGAGAGAGGGAGAGAGAGAGAAAGAGAGAGAGAAAGAGAAGAGACCAAGAGAGACAGAGAGAGAGAGG
>JBBIGA010000038.1:5916086-5927133 GCA_037576975.1 Alestes dentex
AGAGAGGGAGAGAGAGAGACAGAGAGAGAGAGAGAGAGACAGAGAGAAAGAGAGAGAGGGAAAGAGAGAGAAAGAGAGAGAGAAAGGGGAGAGACAGAGAGAGACAGAGAGAGAGAGGGGGAGAGAGAAACATAGAGAGAGAGAGACAGAGAGAGACAGGCAGAGAGAGAGAGGGAGAGAGAGATGTAGAGAGAGAGAGAGAGAGAGAGAGAGAGAGAGAGAGAGAGATGGAGAGAGAGAGAGAGAGAGAGAGAGAGAGAGACCAGTAGAGTGAGACATTAGGGAATTTGGAGAGAAACCAAAAGGAGAGAAAAAGATGAAAGGGAGAGAATAGGAAAATGAAGGAAAGGGAAAGAGAGGGAGGGAGAGATAGAAAGAGGAGAGCAGGAAAGAAAAGAAGGGAAAAGAGACAAAGACAGCGAGAGAGAGAAAGAAAAAAGGAAAGACGAAGAAAGAAAGAAAGAAAGAAAGAATGAGAGAGAGTAAAGGCAGAGGGAGGATTTGGCGGGGGAGAATGTTTAGTTTTCCAAGCTGGTTGGATTAAAGATATTTAACCTTAAGCGGAGCAGAGCGCTAGACCACCCACTGGCCTGCGAGCCACGCTGCTCCGTTTGCTGTGTGACGGGTATTTGCCTTGTTTATTAATTTTTGAGGAGGCACAGAATGGATGAGGGGGAACGAACGAGGGGCGGAGATGTGAGGGAAAGGGAGGAAAGAGTGAGGCACTTCCAGCCCGTGGAAAGAGAGGCAGACAGTGAGAGAGAGACGGACACCTACGCTGGACAGACAGAGGATGAAGAGCTGGACACCACACCTCCAAAGGAAATGAGAGAGTTTCAGAGGATCTGAGCTGAATATGCTGAAAAGCGGAACGAACCAAATGTATCTGATTCACATTACATCAACATGATGGGGAAACAGAATTATAAACCGTGAAACAACAGTGTAAATGTAATGTATCTTAATCATGTACGAATGATGCACACATCTGAATCAAGTACTTTTGTTTGCAGGTAGGTACTATTTCTTCCCTACAGTTCAACCCAAGCCAGCCCCTAACCACACACACACCAGTCTCCCCAATCCGCTGTTTGTGCTGATCAGGCAGCAGATAATAGGATCAAATGCTTCTATCACCAGAGGCAGGAGCGTGCTCACTTGCTCTCATCTAGCTGCCCCCTCCCTCCAAAAAAGGTGGGTGGGGTGGGCAGAGTCAGAGTGAAAGGCTATTGACACAATAGTATCTGCTGTTCTGACTTTTGCAATCTTAGCAAACGGACCTTAAATAAAGGGAGAAGAGATTGGGGCCGGCAATGTGTGCATGGCTGGCTGCTAATCCACACACTCACACACACACACACTCACACACACACTCACACACACACACGGCAGATGCACTGTTAACCAGCAGCAGGGCTGCTGCAGCTGGGCCACGGGTCAGCGACTGGCCTTTTCCGAGGTGGGAGCCGCAGGAGTTGTGAAATTCCAGCAGACTGCCAGAGACAGGCAGCCCTGATCCCGCCCACAGAAACTGACCAACAGGGAGCCTGCCCACGCTCCGCGCCGCCTGACCGACAGCCCTCCCAGCCAACTCTCAGCCCCCGTGTAGGGGAAAGCCCTCCGCCCCATCTCTCTCCAACTGGGTTATTCCTTGTTTGGTTTCAGTAAAGCAGAGTTCAGCGCCCTCCAGGCAGGCAGGGCCAGATTAGGTCCAAACAGGGGCGGCCGTTCACGCTGGCGCTGACAGTGGAGGTCCAGCCAGTAACTTAAACACCATAAACACTATATATATATACACACCATATATATATATACAACATTACCTTCACAACCAGAAAAAACATTACCTATATATAATTGTATGTGTTATACACAACACATATATAAAAGTCATTTTCGACCGTTTATATTCATGTGAGAGTCATTGAACACTTCATTGAACATGAAGTTGCAAAATATACCAAAATAATGCTATTTTATGTTAAGGAGGAAGGTAAGAAGGTAGGAAGGAAGGTGTTCTCAAACTTCTGATGGATCTTCAGGCCCTGGCGGGTCCACGCTATCGTTTATTAGAGCTACAGACTTCAGGTTCTAGTTTGGTAGCAGATGCTGAATAATTCACAGCAGATTAATAATAGTAATCACTGAGTAACGAGGTTAACACTGAGTGTACATGTTCTGAGGAGAGAAGCCTGTTGGATGATTTCTTGTACTATAGTCTATGAGGTGGGTGGACTGTGCTGTCTTTAACAGTGGGGGGCGGGGGGGGGCTTCTGAGCAGGATGTCTGAGTGGCGGCGGTGCAGATACGGCCTGAGCTCTTTATTAGCGCGGTACTACCAGTAAATCAGAGCTGTGCTCTTCCTGGAAGAGCGGCAACCTTTTTTTCCCCACTGAGCACTATTACTGAACAATCACAGGCTAGCCATGATAATTAGCGGAGTATCTCCGACTAAACGTCTCTCTCCCTCTCTCTATCACTCTCAGACCTGCTGCCCCCCCCCTCTTCCTCGCTCTCACCCCATCCCTCTCTCAATCAGAAAACTACTCCTGGCTGATATCTGGAGGCTTGTACAGTCTGGGTGTGGCTTTTGTTTCTCTCTCTGTTTTTCTGAGGTTGAATTTCTTTCTCTACAGACGAAACTACGACCCCCACACCGATAACGGTAAAATGCTCCTTCGCGACTTTTCCAAACAGCTCTGCACTTTTTATTCTATAATAAAACCAAAAACAATCTTGTCCGAGCCGGCAGGACCGCAGTCTGTTTGTTTTGATGAGTCGAGCTCCCCTGGTCTGACAAGGATAAATCATAATGCTAATCATAATCATTAATGGTGGAGGTCAGTTTGGCTGACTGTGTGTGTGTGTGTGTGTGTTGGGGGTGTTGAGGGGGGTTTACACAGTGGAGGGAAGGGGAGGACAGGGCCATAATTGAGGAGCACGTTAATGTGCTTCGTTGTGGTGGCCATGCCTAATCCCTTCCCTCGCATTACTGTCTGTTTTGTTTTACTGTGTTTCTCCTCTGTTCTCCACCAAGCGCGGACATTTTCCCTCCACGCTGCCGAGCTGCTCCAGTTGGATTGCACTGGAGGGGAAAATAAGGAGAGGGGAGCTCGTCCAAAAGAAAAAAAAAAAAACAAAAAACCCCCACACCCCTGAGCTGGCCCGGTGGGCCGGACTTGGATTGCAGTCAGCGCAACGTTAGCATAGCTGAGACGCGTCAACATGTGATCCAGAGGCCTGTTCGCACGGGCTAAAGCCAGCGGTGGCTAAAAGTGTATGTATGTGCCTGTATGTGTGTGTGTGTGTATGTGTGAGTGTGTGTGAGGGCTTGCTTGCATAGTTCCTTGTGTGTTTAATAGAGCAAGACTAGGAGGAAAAGGGAATTGGTGGTGTGTATGTGTGTGTGTGTACTTGTGTGTGTTTGTGTGTTTGTGTGTGTGTGTGTGTGTTGGGGGGGGGCACTGTGTATGAGGGGTTTCTTGGGTAAAGATTCCCCATGTGATAGTGACGGCACTTTCTTCCTCTTTTTCCACGGCCAAGCGGCATCTGGAGTGGATTTTGTGCGAGCAGACACCGAGGAACATGATTACATTCAGTTAACTGCGGCCTAAACTGATTATGCATGTGCCAAGCTAATGGACTACATTTGCAAGAGGAAAAATAACATCCAATCAATCTCAATTACTGCAGATCGCAGTGGCCCCCGAGACGAGGAAGGTAGCCAGTTAACCCCCTTGCTGCTCCTGCTCCTGCTCCCCTGAACGGACGGCCCGGGAGCCCGGCCCTGTCCCGTCCCGCGCTGTCTGGAGCGGACAGCCACGGTCCCGCTTCAGGCCAAACTCCCGCAAAGCCGAGACACAGGCTGGGGTGGGACGCAAGTGGAGTTATGACTTTGTACTTGGGAAGTATTTTTAAACAACATCACTTCTGCTTGAGTATGATGAAACAGTCTACAATGTTTTGTTCTGCCTTTTACTCTAGATTTCCTCCAAGTATTTCCTAATTCGGCGACATCTCTTTGCACACCAGCCGTGGCGGTCATCAACACTGACACCAGTCATCTTTCGACAAAAACAAACAATCTGAAAGGCAATCTGTCTTGAGATGTTAAAATTAAACGTGTTCTATTCATTCAAGGGTAGAAACGTGTTCTCGTAATACTAAGTGTATTCAAGAGTGATATTCTTATATCACTCATATCGCAGTAAGTTACAGTACTCAGTTAGGTGCTCGTATGTCATGAGGCTCCTATGTCGATATTTTCCACCATTAGAGATTTGCTGACACTGAACAGTAAGTGACAATAAATTTACTGACTAAGAATTACATGTAGGGGTGCCTTGCAGTCCATTCACCAATTTATTCGCAGAAAGTCTGGAGACACACTGTAGATTTAACAAGACAAGCAAAAAGAAGGTATCATCATTTGAGCGACATTACGAAACACTGGCAGTCCTGCTTTTTTCTTATTTATGAACCTCGGCTGCTTCTGACTCTGGAAAGGGTGAAAAATTACAGCAAAAAAAGTGAAGACTAAACTTTAGGATGACCTGTATATTGTTGAGTGGCCCATCTGCAAGTGCTTATGGGTGACCATCATGACATCATCCCCGCCACCACAAAGCGAGCGGGAATTCGCAGGGAGCAAGGGGAGGTGAAAGTTCACCGGTAAGGAGAGAGACCGACTTGAGAGGTGTATCTGAAACTCAAGAGACTTGATCTCATCCCTGGACCAGGCTCTGCGGTGGTCCGTGTGGTTAGGACAACTCGTCCGAGCTTTCCATGGGTTTTCGGAACATTCCAATATGCCGAGTGGTGGGGGGAGGCGTATTTTTAGAAAGTCCTAATATGGGCCGCATACCACAGACTCTCAAATTATCCTATCCAGCTTAGCCCTCAGTTTAAACCTTCCTTTTTAATTCCAGTAATTACAGGCTACAATTTATACGGAGCCGTGCACACAAAGGGTCTGTTTAATGCAAACCAGTTTGATTTGGGTGAAGTGTCCCAAGGATCTCCCACATCTTACAGCCCTGTTTATGCTGACTTGATGATTTATTTTCTCCTCAAAAAGAGGCCTGAAAATGTTGCATTTTTTTGCATCGGATTTCGCTTCGTGAGGCACAAAGACTTTCTCTTTCCCACTCGCAGGCCGAGCCCGGCCCAGCTGGCAGGCCACCGTCAGGCATGGCCTGTCAGCCCCTCAACCAGAGCTGTAAATCCAAAGCGACATCGTTCCTGGGACGCTGCGGAGAAGGAAGCTGTCGCTACTGTGCGGCCTCAGCACCAACATATACTTATCATTTACTAATCACATTTGTAAGTCATGAAACATAGCAGTAACTCTTGTCGAGCTGCAAACATCTTCGTTTGCGGGCGAGCTGACGGAGCTGACGGAAGCCTGGCGCTCGCGGGGTTAGCCTTGGTGCTCAGGTCAGCCACGGCCGCCTTGTTCCGTCTTCAGATCCGAAGGGCTTTGAGGCCCAAGGAACCATTTTAAGCAGCTTAGAGCTTAAAAATGAGCATGCTCCGATGTGTCGAACATCTCTAAGCCTCCATAAAACGTCAAGCATTTAAAGTGAGACAGGCTCGACTGACTTGCTTCCACACTGCTCACAGGGCTGCGAGTGGAGAAGCAGAGGGATATGGAAATGTCTGTAAAATAATCGGAAAATGCCCCACGAGCGTCTCTTCAAGATTAACACCCATTCCAAACATACCGAACGGAACGGTAATTTACATGGCCAGGTGCTGAAAGTAAGCTTAACCTGGTTCTGGAGGGCTAAAATGTTGCCTGGGGCTAGAGAGGGCTCCGTCTCTCTACCTCCACAGGCCAGCCGTGCGGCTCGTGCTACATATTTCAGTTGTTGTGGTATTTGTAAATATCCTGACCGGCGTGTCCAGGCTTGAAGGGGGTAGGGATTCTGTTGGAGAGTTTCTCTCGCAGGCCCCGCGGAGTCTCGGAGCAGGCCCTGCCCCTGACCGTCAATGTGTCCACTTTCACGGCACTGCCGCTGACCATTACCCCCCTGGGCCGGGATTATGGTCAACGTGGGAGCCCCATCTCACACCTTCCCCTTTAATGGAGTGTTGAGAAACGATTTCTCTCCGTTAGCGCACCGAGCGCTCTCGGGGTGTAAAGAGCTCGCAGACAGGAAGCTCGCAATAAAGCCATCAGCAGACTGGAAGGAACCCATTCATAAAACACCCGAGACCCACCGCTCTCTGACGAAGCGCTGGATGTTATTCTAAATTGTTCTGTTTTACCACAGCTTTCTAATGTGATTAAAGCGCACTGTAAAAGACTGCCCGTTTCTCAGCCCGTCCTTCAGGAAGCCCTTTGCCAAAAGCAGTTCTGGCGCAGGGACGCAGAGGAACAAGAGCTATGCTCTTGTAAACGTTCCTTGAATAAAATCCAATAATATATATTGTTTGTTTTCGTCCATTAACTTTCCAAGAGCATAACACTTGAAAATGGAGTGGAGTCTTTGTGTAAATAAAGGCAGAGTAAGCAGGGAGAGGGGGCAGAGTGCACAGCGATCTGTTGGGGGGAGGGAGCGTCTGAGAACGTGCGTGTGTAAATACACGAGAGCGAGGGAAGGTGTGTTTATGTGTGGGAGAAAGAGTAGAGAAAGAGGGAGAGGGTGGGACAGGGAAAAAACGTGTACAGAGAGGGACACGGAGAGAGAGGAAAAGAAAGCGATAGAGAGAGAGAGAGTGAAGGAGAGGAGTCCCCATGTGCTGCGATGCCAGTTTGGGTTAACCATGGCGTGAGCCTGGACTGTAGACACACAGGATAGGTGCCTAAGTGGATTCAGGCCTGTTAGATTTATAGCCATTTGTTCAGAGAGTGTTCATCCATTGGCTATTATGGAATGATTAGAGGAGAAGGTGAAGCTCCAAGTCCGGCGAAAATCAATACGGCTGTCGAGAACGATTCTGCCTTTACCGCTCCGAGGAGTATTAGGACCAAACCTCGCTCTCTCTCTCTCCTCTCTCTCTCACTTCACACTTCTTCATCCTCTCTTCCAGCAATTTCACCCCCACCCTCCTTTCCACCTTGCTGACCTGCCATGTCCCTCTTGCCTCTAACTGCTCCTGCCTCTCCTGTCTCAACAATAACACAACCCAGGCCAAACACTCACAGCCTTGGAGTGCAGTTACAGTAGAGTGCAGGAGTAGATCCTTTAGGGCTGGGTTATGATAACTACTGCACCATACGATGTTCATCTCCAAAATAGTAACTTCACAGAGAAAACCCCGTTCTTAAATGGTTTTGTACCGTTATGTAACATCATGGGGTTCTCCAGCAAACGGGATTTACTGGGTTATCACCTACTGAAGGATAAGATGTTAATGATAAATTATGATGCATTACAATCGGATCACAATGGTTCATGCTCATATCTGACTTGGTTAAGTCACAGAAGTTATAGAAGAAGCCTACAGACCTATTAATAGGTCCTGCCATCTATAGGCACTGAGAAGAAAATTCATTCACACTGAGTAAAGTATAGAAATGACAACACATACCGAACTACAGAAATATTCTATATCAAAAATGTAAAAAAATGGAACTGAGATTCCACAATTATTTGTAGTATCAGCTATAAGGAGGGAACAAGTTCAATCCACAGTGATCCTAGAGCCATCCAATAGACCATCATTTTCCTCCAAGTGAACTGAGCTGACCAAGATTCTGTGACCAAGGGTTCTCAGCCTTCGCCTTCCTAACTTGGTAGCATGGGACAGACCTATCTACCACTGAGGTGTGAGTACAACCCTAAGATACACATTAACTGGTTTAGCGGGGCATGGAGCAGCTCCACTAAAAGTTACGAAGGGAGGCACTGTGTAGACCAATATGCACCCTACTGTCCCAGGACGATCACTCACCTTATAGAGCTTGAGGCTGGCCTCGTGGCGTGAGTTGACTGTGTGCATGCGCAGCTTCTCCAGGCTATTGGTGTAGTAGTCGCAGGCATTGCATTTGAGGTGTACAGGGTTGCCGATGGCCACGCACTTGAGGCGCCACTCGTTGCCCTTGCCGCCCTCCTTGATGTGGGCCACCAGCTGGTACTTCTGTACGTGCTTATCGGTCTTGCAGTGCAGCTGGAAGTTGGCCTTCAGTTGTGTGGTGTAGCGGCACAGCTTACACTGGTGCGAGTCGCCCACCACCGCCTTCCACTCGTCCTCGGGCAGCGAGCGCTCGGCCCCCATGTGAAGGCCCAGCATGTCCAAGTTGTCGGTAGTGAAGCGGTTGCACACGGCACACTGGAAAAGCTTGAGTGAAGGGTCGCTGGTCTGCGACAGACTCTCGCCCAGGGTCATCAGCTCCTCAGACACCAGCGGCCCTCCGCCCAGACGCATGTCCATGGGAAGGTCCCCACCTACTGAAGGACACAGGACACACAGGAAACGTTAATGTCCCTTCACACAGAGTTTCCACCCAGATTTACACGTTAGCCTTGTCTCTCTTTCAGCAGCATCTTTGTGGAATGTATGTATGCTGCATAATAAATGGGCTTGGCTTAAACTCAGAGCTTCTAGGTTTGCACTGCTATGCCTGGAAGTGAAGGAATGTCCTAGGGAATAGGGAAGAGGTGCACAGTTCAGCTATTTAACTAAGAGCTATGTTTGTCTATGCCGTCAAAGTGGATTTGCTCTGTAGACCTTCGGTGGATAATCTGGCAGTGTACATTTACGTTCCTAATTTTATTAAACCTAGCTCATGCTTTCCTCATGTCTGACAGAAGGTGAGAGAAAGAAAGAGAGGGAGAATGGCCACCCTGGCAGGAAGCAGGCCCTGGCGACTTCTTGTAGAGTTATGGATTTACGTGAAGCCCTGCTTGTCCTTCTGCAAGTTCACGGCTCATCGCTCATCTCTCATGGCTCCATAGCAAAAAGAAGGTTATTTTATCATTTCAGGGAAACTAAAAAGGATCCCAAGCTCATGATGCTGTAAAGCAAACGCTTCCTTGCTCATGGAATCGTGATAAAAAAAAAATGTCCACCTTTCCTCCTCTCTCCTCCTGCTCTTTTACCCCAGAGTGCTGATCAAATCAATAAGGATTCCTTCTGGGTGAACACTAGCAGTGAAACTGACTAGAGAAGCAGAGGGAGATTCAGCAAACAGGCAACAAACATGATGAAGCATCCAAGAGCAACATGGAAGGAAAAAAAGGAAAAGGAGGAGGCAGGAGCAGGAGTTTTTGCCTTTTCTCGCTGATCTTTAATCTATCACTGCCCAGACCGAGCACACTGGCTGACCCTGCCTGGCTTTACACTAAATTAATTCCAGCAGCCTGTTTTTTATTTATTGCTGCAGAATGCAGCCTTTCTCTGACTTTCCTCCATTACCTGCGCTTTTATAGCAGGGAGAGGGAGACCTCTGCAAAGCCCCTTGAAATCATTCACAGATCCACTGCTCAGGGCTGAGAACTATCCTCCCTCTCCCTCTCCCTCTCTCTCTCCCTCTCTCTCTTCTCTCATTTGTCTCTGCTTCATCTGTATCTCTTTTATCCTCTGGTTCACCTGCCTCATCCGTGCCAGCTCCATCTCTTCTTTTCCATCTTTGTTTTCACACAGTTACATCCTTTCCCTTGGCTAAACATCTAATCTATACACCCATAGGACAATAAATCCCACATGCAATTCATATGGTTTTAACAGTTTAACAGTCCATTTTTTAAAGCATGTCAATCTTTACACAAACCTACACAAAAGCTTCTGACTGGAACCACAGCTTCTCAAGCTCTGCATGTTACAGGCTATTCTCTGTGACTGAGTTATTGGTCACATTCTTTGCTAGAAGGAGGGGAACTTTTCATCTTCACTCGCATCATGCTCGGCATTGATTCAGTTACGGGCCACCTGCACAAAACCGTGCGTTCAGAAAATGGCATTCTAATGCGCTGCACAGCAATTCTCTCCTTTTCAAAGCAGCAGGCTTTCAGAGATGAGAAATATGCCCACTACACAAGATGTACATGCACATAATGTGTTTTATTTAAGGCTGAGCGTGCCTTCTCGTACTGTGTACCACATGTTATATTTTGACTGTAGCTGTGTCAGACCATAGCAGCTTTTTTGTGCCAAAGTGGGCGGGAGAGCTCTGGAAGGAGTTTCCTTTTCCAATAACACGCCACCGAGTTAAACGGATCTTGGGGGACATTTGGGAAACCAGTCTGCGCAGCCAAAAGGTCTATATCATAATTTTATTAGATGTTTTTGCATGAGTTGGCAAAACAACGCTAACCAAAGTTGTATGTAAAGCACAGGCCTCTTTTAGGTTTTGGGAATAAAGGCTACAAACAGAAAAGAGGGGGGTTGAGTGAGACAGTAAGATCACGCGAGGTCCTGACTTGTCATCTCCCTTCGGACGAAACAAGGAGAAAAGAGAGACAGAGTACGAGAGACTGGGAACCAATTTTCTGCCTCAATACGAAGCCCATCAGGAAGTGCCTCTTTAAAAAGTTTGTCTTTTTGTCTGGGTGATGAAGTGCGTCCTACTTACACGAACGATACTAGTTGTTTAAAGACACATGCTAATGCCTCATTGCTTTTCAGTAACATGCTTATGAAAGATTCCCTTGCAGGAAAACCTGCCAGATGGCGAGAGGGGATAGATGGAGGGGAGGGAAAGAAAAAATTAGTCGCTGCAATCAATTCTTGTTCACATCTTTGAACTGGTGACAGTCGGAGACAAGCCTGTGCAAACAGTGGGGTTACAGCTGGCACAGTAAAGCCTCTGCACTACTGCTGCGCCACCCGCCCTGGGCCGGTTTTTCTTCTTTTTTTGACCAAGATAAAATTTATAGCTGCAATTACAAAGTTGGGGGAAAAATGAGGTGTTGGGTTGGCGAGGGCAGCAGCAGTTGGGGAATAATGACACAAAAACGCTGATGTACGGAGGAAGGTTGTGGGGACAAAGCTGCATGAAGCACTCTGATTCATACACACTTTTTAGTGAGTGTGTGTGAGTGTGTGTGTGTGTGTGTGTGTGTGTGTGTGTGTGTGTGTGTGTGTGTGTGTGTGTGTGTGT
>JBBIGA010000038.1:5927488-5940188 GCA_037576975.1 Alestes dentex
GTGTGTGTGTGTGTGTGTGTGTGTGTGTGTGTGTGTGTGTGTGTGTGTGTGTGTGTGTGTGTGTGTGTTTGGTGGGGGGAAACAAAAGGGGGAATTTCCCAGACAAAATGACCCAGATAGGTTGAGATACAGTGATTGCCAAAAGAAAGTTGAGGTTCGTGCATTAGGAAGATGTGTCTTTTTTTTCCCCCTCTCTCACTCAGCTTTGCGTGGGAGCTGTGGGTTCATGGAGATACAGTATCCACTCCCAGTGCACTCAAACCCAGAAAAAAAAAAAAAACCTAGTCAATCTATCTAGTCAACCTAATGGATGTACCACCTTTTAACAGTCCATTTTTTAAAGCATGTCAATCTTCACACAAACCTACACAAAAGCTTCTGACTGGAACCCAGCTTCTCAAGCTCTGCATGTTACAGGCTATTCTCTGCGACTGAGTTATTGGTCACATTCTTTGCTAGAAGGAGGGGAACTTTTCATCTTCACTCGCATCGTGCTCGGCATTGATTCAGTTACGGGCCACCTGCACAAAACCGTGCGTTCAGAAAATGGCATTCTAATGCGCTGCACAGCAATTCTCTCCTTTTCAAAGCAGCAGGCTTTCAGAGATGAGAAATATGCCCACTACACAAGATGTACATGCACATAATGTGTTTTATTTAAGGCTGAGTGTGCCTTCTCGTACTGTGTGCCACATGTTATGAGTCAAGTAGGTTCCTGTCAAGCCTTTTTTTATTTCGCTCGTGCTTTTCTATCCCACAGTTTCAATAGCTACTTACAGAGGAAAGCATGGACGAAGTAGATTTACAGTCTCTTAATGAAGGTATTTCCACTACTCATCGTAAATTCTGTAGATCAATGAAAAAGAGCTGAGAGACAAGGTGAAAGCTTCTCTAGGAAGAGTTATATGCGTGATATGGAGCTATATATGTTTCCCTAACTAGCTCACTCAACTCACCTAGTGCTGGGGCCAGGGCAGCCATATTGGGGTCCAGGTGAAATCCTCCAAGCAGGAACTGAGCATCGGTTCCGGAAGGATCTATCTTTAGGCCTGGGGGGAGGCTCATGTTCTGAGTCAGGTAGTACTGGTAAAGCTCTGCTTCAGAGGGCGAGGGCATAGCCCCCAGACCCAGACGGCCGTGTTGCATCTGGGTCACGTTCTGCTGGAGTAGCATCATGTTGTGCATGTGTTTCTCGCTGGTCATGTGGATGCGCAGGTTGCGGGCCACATTGGTCTCGTAGTCGCATACTTCACAGCGCCAAGTGGGCTTGCTCTTGGGCTTGGTGGGTGATGGGGTGCCACAGGGCCCAGCCATGTGGGTGGAGGACTGGGCCGGGTGGTGGTGGTGGCTAGGGTGGTGACTGCTTGCCTGAGTGGCAGAGGGTACCGCCACCACACCACCAGGCGCATGCCCAAAGACCTGATCACTAGCCGTGGGGATAGTGCCTCCGTTCTGCAATGTCTGCATGTTGTTGAGGTGCTTATCCGACTGCATGTGGATGCTCAGGTTGCCCTTGGTGGTGGTGGAGTAGTTGCAGACCTCGCAGCGGAAGGGCTTGTAGCCACAGGTGTAGCTCTCGCCACGAGCCAGGCGTGGGTGACTCTGCCCGCTACTGCAGTACACGCAAGAGCTCCCAGAGTCTGGATGCTTCTCCTTCATGTGGGCCTCCAGGGTCTGCTGATACTTGTAGTGCCAGTTACATTTGGGACATTTAAGTGTCTTGCAAGAATTGCGGGAGTGCATCATGGTCATGTGGCCCCCCAGAGAACGTGACGAACCAAGGACGGTGTCGCACTTGGGGCACTCAACCCCGCTGCCTCCGCTGGCCCCGGCACTGTGGTTCTGGCCGCACTCGCCCATCCCAGTCATCTCACACGACCCTGTGTGATGGGAGTGGGAGTGAGGGGAGGGGTGTGGGTGGTGATGATGGTGGTGGAGGTGGTGGTGGTGGTGGTGCAGGAGGGTACCATTGTCCTCGTCTCCCTCTGCCGGGCATTCATTTGGTTCAGGAGCTGTGGCACTATCTCTATTGGCACTTTCGTCAGCGGCGGCACTGGAGGCGAGAGGGGAAGTCCCCGCTCCGTCCTCCTCACCCCCTCTGCTGGCAGCTGTCGCCATTGCCATGGGGACAGTGGGCCCCTGGCAGTTAAAGCTCAGAGAGAGTTCCGAGGCCCTCCCCCCACCGTCTGCAGCCATCCCCTCTTCTGACCCCCTGATGGAGGAAGAGGACGTGGAAGCCGGGGCTTTGCTGTTCAGCGTGGGGCTGGCTGCAGAGGGACGGGCAGAAGGCTGGAGAGCGCTACTAGGCATTAATAAAGGAGATTTGGAAATGCTTTGGTTTGAGACAGCCGGTTCCCCCACATGTCCGCCGCTGCTGCTACTACTACTGCCACCACAGGCCACCACAGTGCCTTCGTCCTCCATCTCATCCTCCTCTTCCTCTAAGAGAAGTTCCTCCTCTTCCTCTGAGGCCACCTCATCACTGTGAAGAAGACCCTTGCTTTCACAGGCCTCCACATCCCCATCCTCCCCTCTGTGAGTCCCCTCCTTCCCTGCAGGCCCCTCTGTTCTCCCTCCCTGCGCTTTGGACAGGGTGCTGGAGTCTTTGGCAGGGCCTGGGGTTGAGGTAAGAGAGGGTGGCTTGGGACTTCCAAGGCCCCCCAGGGTGAGGAGGGCTTGCTGCTGGAGACCCGAATCCGAGTCTTTGCTGAGGAGGCCCTCACCACCTCCACTACTGCTCCCCCCCTCTAAATGGACCCCACTGAATGTGCCATAGAAGCTCTGGCCTGAGTTCATGGGCACTAGGGTGGGTGGTGAGGGAGAGCTCTTGTTTTTTGGTTCCAGGAAGCTAATGAGGGGCTCTTTGTCCTTGCCAATGCCCTGTATGATGGCTGACGCGTGCTTGTGGCCCAAAAGCCGACGCTCATCCTCACACAGAGTCATGCGATGGTCATGGACGGCGTGAGTGGCAAAGGAGCGAGCATAACCAAAGGACAGTTTACAGAGAAAACACATGAGGATGGGCTTGCCTTTCCCATAAAGGGCCAGCCCATCAAATTTGGAGAAATCCACATTGTTGGGAACATCTTTGGATACACAAGACTTCTTGGCAGACCCGTCGCTGTTTAGGTAATCCTTGTTGCTTTTGTGCCGCACATCAAAGACGCGGAAACTGTGCAGGACAGGACTGAGGCCTGCCGAGGATGAGGTATTGGGGAAACCTTGGTCTGAGGGGCCGAACCACTTCCCAAAAGATGAGGCTATGTGGAACGTGTTGATAATCTGAGGGTACACTGACGAAGAGGTCCCAGAAGGTTCCCCTGGCTTACCTCCACTGGGGAGAGAGTTTGAGGAGAGTAGGCTGGGTGCCATACCCCCATCACTTTGGATCAGTTGGCTGAGGCTTTCCACAATGTACGCCGAGCCATCAGGCTGGTAGACTATCTCCCCAGCTAGGTTCTCCACGTCACTGCTTTCATCCTCCTCCTCTTCCTCTCCTTCTTCACTCCCACTCTCCGTAGCGTCCCTTCGCCGGGTGGGTTGCTGCCGCATGAGGGTGGGCATGCTCCCTGCTACTTGAGCTAGGGGCATCCCAGGGAAGGGCTGCAGACTTGGGAAACAGCTGTCGATCTCCATCTCCAAATCCTCCAAATCCTCGTCCTCCTCTCCACAGCTCCCTGCCTCCTGCTCCTCTTCCTCCAACCCCTCTCTTCTGAGGTGCAGCTGGCTGCTGGCAGAGCTGTTGTTGGAAGCCTGAGGTGGGGTCCGTGTTTGCTGCTGCTGTTGTTTCTGCTGCTGCTCTCTCACGGCCTCACGAGGCGCGCTGGGGTTCTGGAGCTGGGCTGAGTAGGGTACAGAGAGAGACAGGGGCTCCAGGGATGCGGGCTGGTTGCTGGGAGTGACCTGTGCACTAGGGTGATCGTTCCAGGGCTGAGGAGGGTGCTGCTGCTGCTGGGAGGTGGTGGAGGAGCTGAGCCCATCGTCTGTCCCAGAAACCACGGGAGACTCACAGCTTTCCATGCTGATGCCTACATGAGGCGTTCATCGCATCCAGGCCTGAAGGAGAGAGAGAGAGAGAGAAAAGGGAAAATGGATAAGGTTAGAGAACTGCTGATAGCCAGTGAAATTTCAATGGTATTAAAGGCACAACATAAAAGACAAGGTTCCTTTCATGCTTTCATTACATTGTTCATATGCGAGCTAAATCTCAGTCCTCTAATGCTAAACATTCAGTGAGAGCTACAAAGAGTCCTGATGAAGCTGAAAAAGCTATGTATAGAGTTGTGAACAGGCTTGATGTATAGTTGCATTAGATGAGAGACAAAGTGCAAGATCTAATGGTAGAAAATGACAGAGTGCTCATTAGGTTAGATTAGGTACTTAAACACAATACCTCAGACATGCATTAAAAAGCCAGCTCAGATGGCTCTTCCTGTCATATCAACGAGTTACCATCTTTTATCTTCACCTTCCAAATAACACTCAGAGTCTACTATGTTCTGAAGTCCCGCATACATCCGTTTTTAATTAACGCGCAGTCTGAGAAACAGTAACAGAATAACTTAATGGATAAAGAAGCTCCATTGTGCCGCTAATTAGACACAGTGAATCCAGCCATCAGCACATGATCTATCTCCCACACCCAGAGAGAGCGAGCTGAAGGTTGCTGAATATATCAGCCAGACTGTTTTAGGACCTCCACATCAGAGAGCGTACGCACGCAAAAACACACGGCAACTAAGAACGACCTTGTCAGATTCGTTCACATGGATGGTATATACTTTTTTCCGGTAATTATTTGTATGCCAGTCTGTATACACAACATACACAGAGATTAAAAAAAAAAAAAAAAAATTGTTGGGGGACGGGGCTGGCTGTGGCAATAAATCTGAGAGGTAAAATACACCAGCTGGGCTGGAACTCCAAATGCAGCTGTGTTTAGATCTGGCATGCAATAAGCTCCACACTCAGCCTGGTTTCAAACACTCCAGCAATCCTCCACCTCTCCCATAACAAATGGGAGCGGCACTTTTAGGGGCTGGCGCTGCCCGGAGCACCGGAGAGGCCCTGGTACAGGCCACAATTTCAAGCAGACTAGAGAGATAAAACGATAGCGAGAGATACTGCTGAGCTAATAATTTTATTAAAGGGATGCAGGCAGCATTGATTAAAGGGGCGACCGGGCTGAAACCAATAACTCTGGCCTGCCCTTTCACCCTCCCATGCTGAATTTTACATGAGCAAACTTTCCCGGCAGCGCGCTAACCGCCATGTCCTGCCTGATTAGCACATTCGCTGCCTGCACTTGATTTATTTACTTATTTACTTAGGGATGCAAATTTCAGCACTGATCAGACACTGTGTCTGCAGCCCCCAACCCCCAAACATATTAACAGAAGAGGGCTTGGCTGGGGAGATTGATAATGTCTGACTCCCTCTTCATGAATGTCTGATGAAAATATACTCTGCCCCCTCCTCCGCCCTTCATCCACCACTACATTTACAGAGACCTTAAATGCTAGCTCTGTTTTTTTTTTTTAGCATCTGCTTTCTAATTTTAAATACATTTGCATACATTTTAATTCACTTAGCAATTAAATAAATTATGCACATATTCTATAACCGAATAAATACAAAGAAAATGTGATTATTGCAGCTGCAATTAACAACATCCCTGGCACTATGCAAGCAGTACACGAGTATGTATCCAGTGACAGGATGAAGCATTATTTTGAAATCGTGTTTTCTGTTGTTTGGTGGTCATCTTTAAACTGTAAAAACTGACAACAGTAGTCCCCAAAAATTGCTAAAGCGCCTTCCCAGTTATCTCTCACTGACATACATGATTTCTTTTCTTTTTCAGCTGCTGTATATTTACTTCCCGCACAGAATTCAAGCAATGCTAATGGGGAAAATGGCCTAAATCTGAACACCTCCGCACAGACCAGCTCCTGGTCCATCAGCTACATAGTCCAACCTGAAGACCTGGGCCATAATGTCCATTTCATTAAAAGTGCCAAGCATTTCAGATGACTTTCCTTGCAGGGCTGGACCTTGATGCAAAGGGCCCGGGTCGACTGGCTGCTTGCACTGCTTACAGAAAACAGGATTGGGTTTTAAAATGGGGAAGGTCTAATTCAATAACCTAGGGTGGTTACTGATGTGCAATAGGATTGTCTGGAGTCTGCCAGTCGCAGATGGGCGGGCAGATATAATGCTGTTTGTCCGCTGGAGGCCTGCTTCCTCAGCGACACCTGTTTAAAGCAGGGGAAGCTTTAATCTCTGTCCAGCACTAACGAGGGCCCAGACATGCAGACACTCTCGGGCAGGGGAAGTGCATGCGTATTAGTCTCTCTGCTCACACTGTACAGTGGCAATTGAACAAGAATCATAAACCATGAATTATTATGGCTGAGCTTAAACACCGCCATGCCTTTGCACTATGATTAGTCACTGCGTCGATGGTATAGTGCTGAAGAACTGAAGGAGGTACTTTTTTTTTTTCCTCCAAGAATAATGACAGGACAAACGCTTCAGACTGTGAACAGACAGGTCAATGTAAAAGGCAGCCAAAACAAGTCTGAACTTACAATAAGTCACAATCAAGCAGGAGAAAAAGACAGAATTCCTGAGGTCTTTTAGTGAGCATGATGATACATTCTGGGATATGTTCCTCCCTGATAAGGAGGAGCATTGCAACATTGTTCTCTGAGGATCAAAACAGGCTATGTTTCAGACAACATACTGGGCCAGGAACACTTTTAGACAAATTCAGTTATGGCTCAAAGCTTCAGACCGGTGCCAGCCTGTGAGAATGTCCATTCCAGTTATCAGTTTCAGTGTCTGGGCACTGAAAGTCAATCAGGTCTCATCTTCTCTACGGGCCAGCATAAGAGACTGTACTCCTAACAGTCCTCTCAAGCAGACA
The DNA here is from genome assembly GCA_037576975.1 of Alestes dentex. Classification (NCBI taxonomy): domain Eukaryota; kingdom Metazoa; phylum Chordata; class Actinopteri; order Characiformes; family Alestidae; genus Alestes; species Alestes dentex. The sequence goes on from JBBIGA010000038.1 coordinate 5,934,417, forward strand.
TAGAAAGGTGCATGTCTCTCTTCTCTACTTGCATTAGCAGAGAAGCATTCCCTCCTCCTCTTGCCAGCCTAACAAAGCAGATAAGACTTTTGCCTACAAAAAAAAGAAGCCTAGTACCTAATGAACACTGTCAGAGAGTGGGGTCTGGTTGTCATTTGGAGAGGATGGAAAATGAGATAAAGTTTTTATTTATGGGATCTTTCATTAGGTGGGATTTACCGGCCGAGCAAGATGGGAATTAAAGGCTAAGGAGTCATCTGATTAGAAGCATGCACGTTCACCTGCCTGGGGGCCGAGCCTCCAGAGGCCCGGCACCCTCCGCGATCTCCTGGGGAATCAACTTGAGCTCAGCACCAGCTGGGAACCCCCAGAGGGTAACAGCCCTGATCCCACACCCCACCTCACCCCACCCCCGGCACCTTGTTGTGTTCAGAGGGCACACTCCAAGATGTTTGGTCCCGACCACTCCTCCCCCCCACCCCCCTTCCAAGGCTGAGGGGCCCCAACACTACCTTCCAGCAGTCTCTGGCAGGACCTCCTCTCCCTGCGCCTGCCAGACCTAGCCATCACAGAGGCTGGCCACCGCAGGGTTAGGGCGCTTATTGAAAAATCAATGGTGTAAATGCTAAGCAAGTTACCGGAAGATGTGGGAAGGAAGGGCTCCTATTGATAAAGCAGGCAGGGCCTTTGATGCTGCACTGGGGACGTGTTCATTGATGGAGCGAGCATTGTACTCCTCGGGCTGCAGCGAGGAGGGCTTCGTCGGCTAAGCTCGGTCTAATTAATCACACGTATATGTAGAGAGACGGCTTCTCCTCCTTAACCTTAAGTCCATTCTAATGCTCAACCGTGCCTCTCGCCTGCCCTGATCCCTGCTCTTTACCCGGACGCCAAGGCGTCATGTTCAGGGCCTTCACGCTGAGGCCGGTGTAACGAGCAGCTTCATATGTAAGACCTTTCTACGCTCCTCTGGAGGGACCATCCAGCATGGCCCAGGGCCACATACTATCCACCTGAAGCCATACTTCTTTCTCCCTGTACATCTTTAACGTCCGTATCTCGTACACAGTCTTGCATATATGTGTTTTTTTCCCCCCTCAGGCGTGAGCTCAAAATAACTTAATTGCTAAATGATTAATAATCGCTTCAGCGGCTGCAACAGAACATGGCGACACTTTTAAAAATTCAGTCGTGCTGTGGCAATCCGGCAGCTTTATGCAGTTAAATCTATTCGATATCGGGCTCATTAATATGAGAGGTAAACAGAGTAGACTGAACTCTTCCTCCTCCTCCTCCTGAGTGTTTAATGTAGACACAGGGACGCTTCAGTGCTGCCGCCGCTTCAGGAGGAAAAAAAGTCACCTCAGGTCGATGGCACTCAGGCTGTAAACACGGCTTCCCGTAAAATCAATGATCTTCAGTTCTAGCTATCAGTCTGAGCTACAGAAATAGCAGCGGCTGTGATGAGGCTCGGGCTGAGGCAGGAGGGAAAGAGAGAGAGAGAAAAAGAGAGACAGAGAGAGAGAGAGAGACGGAGACAGAGAGAGAGAGAGAGAGATGGAGAGAGAGAGATCACTGTAGTGTGCCTTGGAGTACATTATAGGAGAGACAAGCACAGCTATCTGTAGCTCGCTCCTGGTACCACTGCTGTCAGATCAGTGACCTCACTCTGTTGGAATAAAGCTGGACTGCGGACTACATTACCCAGAGTACACCTGTCTCAGCATCAGCTCTTTTAGTGCCACTATCACTCTATCACTCGACTGTCAAGGTGTAAACAGAGCAGGCCGCCTCTACTCTGGGAATGTTTTATAGATTTTGTTTGTTGTGGAAATTAGTTACTCTTCTGCGACTTTTCCTTAACCGTAAACATCTGCAAGCTCATCTGTTACTAATTGCTTTCAGGCCTGAAAACAGACGAATTGATTCACTGGTTTCAATGGCCCTTTCTCTTCTTCGAGGACATGAAACAGAATCTTGGCGATTTTTGTCCTCTCAGGTAATATTTTAAGGTCTGTAAAAGCGATCAATGTAGCAAAACAAAAGGGGGGGGCGGGGTTGCATAAAAACGCTTCCACAGCAGTGCGAAGCTTTGACGCTGCATTAGCTCCGTGTTAACAGGAGATGGAGCTTATCCAGGCGGCGGGAAAAGTGCGGGAGTAAGTTCAAAGGCAGCCAAGGGGGAATTTGCACGTGGAGGCAGAGTGTCTCCTCACTTTTGGAGAGTGCGATAGAAACAGCCTCCTCAGTGTAATTAGAAGTAGTTAATTAGCTGTGGGTTAATTACTCAGTTCAGGAGCGGGAGAGCTGGAAGAGAGAAGGAGAGAGAGTGAGAGAGAGTGAGAGAGAGAGAGAGAGAGAGAGATAGAGAGACAGAGTGAGAGCAGGGTGGTAAGGAGCGAGGAAAGCGGCGAATGCACAGCAGGAAGCTCCCGGTCTCCTGCCAATTAGCAAGCAGCATGGGGGGCCAGTGGAGAAGCAAGGTTGGGTGTACAAATGAGGCGCGGGGGCCTCGTATCAGTCGAGCTCGCAGCCCGCAGAACTAAAACCACACTCAACACAGTCGCATCCGCCCATTAAAAATGCATTCTATTAGAGATTCACAGCTCACTGTTGTTTTTGCTAAGCGATTCCATTTGCCCAAAAGCCACTTTTTTTTTTCTATGGTGAAATTGCATGCATAGAAAAGAACATTTCAAAGAGGGGCCCTTTTGTGTGCGTGTGAGTATGCGATCGTTTTTTATTGTGCGCGTTCAACAACCCGGGGTGACCTTGGTCATGTGAATGGAGAGGAAAACAAACGTTTCTGCAAAATGTGTCAGATTAAAAATGAAAAAGGAGAAGGTGCAGTTTCTAGAAGGGTAAAAATAACTTCTTGTTACACCAGCTAACAACACACACACACACTTTTAACAAACTATACTGGAAAGAGGAGTGTGTTATTTCCCAGGTGGCTTAGCTACACAAAGCCTTGTGTTTTTGTTAAATGCATAAATTAAGACAGGGATGGAGGTATCGATGTATAATCAGGGATGGGTGATCATGCTCGCATCGCTAAAACCCCTCCATGCGCCCCCAGGCTAGTGGGCTCGTTGAGTGCACACAGCAGGCACCAGAACACAGCAGGGAGACCGCAGGAGGGTGTGTGAGTGTGTGTGTGAGTGGGTGTGAGTGTGCGTATTTGAGAAAAACAGAGAAAGTTTGCATGTCCCCCTGTGTCTGGGCAGAGGGATGACATTACGTTGCTTCACGTTTGTTCCTTTTTTTTGCTAATCTAATCAGTTCTGAAATCTAGAGCGTACTGCAACAGCGGTTTGCTCAACATGTATATTGGACAGTGACCGAAAAGGTGAGCACTCTGTTGGTTGGCTTTGTAAACTTTGTTCAGGTTCATCTTTTTTCTTTATATTTATAAATATAAATCCATATTGAGTATTCATATTGTAGACAGTACATTATTGTATATTATATTGCTCAGTACATTGTTCATTGTGTCTTAACTAGGACTGGGCACGTTAATGCGTTATTATCGCAGTACCGCATTATTTACTTAACACAGACAATTATTTAATCGCGTCTCGGCGGGTTTTCGCGGGGGACAGGCGTCCCATTACTTTTGTCCATATTACACGTACAAAAGTAATGGGATGCCTGACCATTACACCAAAAGAGACTAATGACACGCCATTCAGATACATAGACTTTCATATGGAGGTGGTCCCCTTTGCAGCTACTATAATGGTTCCGCCTCCCATGCTCTGGACTCTGAAGGGACCTTGTTTTTCTATAACAAACTAGATAAAACGTGAACGCCCGGCAGGAGCAAATAGCTTTGGTTTTATATTTGATTTGATTACATTAATGTTTAAGTTGAGATTTACAGAAATACCTGAACTGTACCTGTGTAACTGTGTTTAAAGGGAACACTGCTGTTGAAAAGCTCCTTATTTGTTTAAAGTGTTTGCGAAACAAATGTTCTTGCACTTTTGTTCATGTAGCAGTACTTTAAAAATAAAAGTGCGGCATACGCTACTTTTGAATTAATTATTTAATTTGGCGTATAACAATGTGATTCATATAATATACAACAGTATAAAACAACAATATATCGCGATTAACCGTACGGTTTTCTGCGATTAATCGCGATTAAATTTTAATCGGTGCCCAGCATTAGTCTTTACATATTGTTGTTGCTTTATACTGTTGTGCTTGAGAGACACCATCGACCGGAATCGAATTCCTTGTATGTGTTTGCTCACATACTTGGCCAATAAACGCGATTCTGATTCTGATCTCAGTCACACAGACTAGTAGCTTAGTGGACACCTTTACTGAAAGGTTAAGGGGTGGCGCGTGAGTGCGTGTGCCGCGCCAGTCAGGCCCAAAGGCTTTGGTTTTCATTAATTATCAAATCTCCTCTATAAATAGCTCAAGGAAGCAGCCCTCCCCACGCTCCAGAGAGTGTGAGTGAGAAAGTGGGGGAGTGAGAGAGAGACAGAGAGAAAGAGAGATACATACAAGTAAAATATGCAGACTACGGGTTTTTTTCCTAGCCATGTGTTCGTTTTTCAATTTCTGTGTTCAATGCGAAAGCAGCCGAGGCAGACCAGGTCAGGACGGGCGAATGGCCTCGGTTGACTTGTAAACAACAACAACAACAAAAATGGACAGTCAAAGACAGAGCGATGCACGGTTTCTGCTCTTCATATCTTCATACAATCTGCCTCCCTCGTAACAGTGAGGGAGAGTTGTTATATGAAATATCAGGTTTCATCTGCAATAAAAGTTTAGTCCTGCTGACGCAGCCGGTCCGGTCTCGGCCTCCCCCTCCCTCCTCGACTCAATCGCTTCTTACACCCCCGCTAACCTCGTCTCTCTCTCTCTCTCTCTCTCTCTCTCTCTCACTCACTCACTCATCTGACTCCCTCTCCCTCTCTGCCTCTCTCCTGCTAGCCTGCAGTTAAGGCAAGTCGACCGCAAACACGGTTGTTAAGATGATCAATACCATTGAAATATTAAACCTTAAGAAGCCGCATTATTGATTGCCAGGCCGATGATAAAACTGTTTATTATCATAATCTTGGTGCGGAGAGGGACTTCAGCAGGGCCTTGTGCGCGGTGCCACTGGCTCGACCCAACCCGACCCGGTTCAGCTGTTCCCTTTATACATCCCCCCCCCCCGCCACCGTCTCAAATCGAGCACCTCTGTAGGGTACTCGCTATTTTTAACAGGCAGAGTGCTCTCACTAGGAAATACAAAAGGATGTAAATGAACTGTTAATAATCAGATGACATAAGAGCCTCGGAACTGCAGAAAACCGAAGTATCACATGCGCGATATGCAGGAGAGGAGGAAGCTGTGGAAACCGCTGGGTGAAAATTTCTAAAAGGCCGAGATACCCAAAGGGATTTGTGCTGTGACTGATCTAGACGCCGGTGTACTTCATGTGACGTGTTTGGCTGTGTGTGATACGGAGATAAAGGACTGCTATAGGGACTGCATACAGAGAAATATATAATGAAACACATGCCATAAGAGCCCAGAGGCCTTGCAGGGAGGCCCAGGACTCTCTGTGGGATAAGGGTCGGGCAGGCTGAACAGGGCCTGGGATAACCTGCCTTTAATCCTCAGCCTTTTTAACTAATCTGGAAAACAAATACCTCAGTTATGACCCAGGCCCGCACCTGGTAAAACAGAGAGAGAGAGAGAGAGAGAGAGAGAGAGAAACAGAGAGAGAGAGAGAGAGAGAGAGAGAGAGAGAGAGAGAGAGA
>JBBIGA010000038.1:5982894-6010360 GCA_037576975.1 Alestes dentex
TGAACATACAGTGTGTGCATGTATATATGTGTATATCTACATGTGCATTGAACCTGCACTTAAAACATAATTACATTTTTAATTATCTCAAGGTAACAAACTGCTATCTTTTTTCTCCAGTATTCAGTCGCTCCTTTCGCAGTGTCACAGTGCTGCGGCGTGTGCACTGATGAGCTATACGTGTCTTATTGGTGTGGATCAAAGAGCCGCATCCTGAATAAATAAAGGGAGAAAATTTATATTAATATCCTCATACTGACTGCCTTTTATTACCACGAGTCAGAACACAAATTTCACGCCTCGGTGCATACGAAGAAAATTAAAACACAGCAACTATTTATTAGAATGCACGCATTCTGTATAGTACGATACATGGTTTAACCAAACCGTAGAGCGAAAAAAAGCACAGGTGAAAATACTTTATTCAGGTGTGAATTGCGATGTGTGTGTGTGTGTGTGTGTGTGTGAGTGTGTGTGCATGTGGGGAGGGAGAGAGAAAGCCCAGAGGAGAGGTGTTGTCAAAGGGAGAGAGAGGCTATAGCACTTAGAGGCCATTTTATTGCTTTGCTGTGGTCAAGTGAGGTGCACCGAGCTCAATTCCAGCGGAACAATGGCAAAGGGGACCGCCGAGACAAAGGGGGCTATCCTTGCCTCTTAACCCCTTCACTGCCGACACACACGCCCGGCCGCACGACCTAGATTCGTAATAGGTGCTCACGTTTTTCTTTTCTGTTTTTCTTTCTCTCTCTCTCTCTCTCTCTCTCTCTCTCTCTCTCTCTCACACACACACACACACACACGCACATACACACACACACTCATCTGTGAGAATACGCTTCCCTGCTCAATGGCACACTTCAGAAATCCTAATGTAACATTTCAGACCAAAGCAGCAGATGGCAGAGTCAGCGTGGTCTGCGGCAGCTCGCAGGCCTTGCCATTAGAACGAGTGCATCAAGCGGCACTGGATATGTCCTTTTTTTTTCTTCTCTCTCTCTCTTTCGCTCCTCTCCATCTCCCCTCATTCTCTCCCTCCGTTCCTCCTCTCTCCATCCGCCGTGGGGGACCCAGCGCATTTGCAAATGAATCCTTTTTGAGGATCCCCCCCACCACCACCACCATCCCGAAAAACATGGAAGAGGGGGGGTGTTGAGTGAGAGGAGGGCGGAGGGGGGGCTCCTGCCATCCCTCTTTTCTTTTCTTCTGCCTTTAATCCTGAGGAGGATAAGCTGTGCTGTACACAGAGAGGAAGTGCCAGGGTCTAACCCATCCCTGCTCGGCATTCCTGCAGCCTCAACAAACACACACACACACACACGCACACACACACACACGCACACTCCCTGTCTATTATTCTTTTGCATTTATACATCCAGGTAGATGGAGTGTATATTTGTGAAAGAATGGCTGGGATTATGTGTGTGTATTATTCCTTCACATACACGTTCAGATCGATGGAGCGTGTGTACAGCAATATAGCCCCTCAAAGACCACTTAATGCTGATATACATGAAACCACTAGTGTCGTATATTCAAGGATACTCAGAAATAGTGCCCTTAAATGGTGCTGCTCCTTAATGGAGCAAAATAATAATAATAATAATAATAACAGCAAATAAAGCTACAGCACAGATTAAAAAAACCCCATCAAACCTCTCTGTATTAGCACAATTCTCTCCAATGATGTTTAACAAATCAAATCTTAGCTCTTGCTGAAATAACACTTCACTCAGATCTGGCTTAGCAATGCAGGAGCAACAAGATAAATACAAGCTGCAAAAATAATTTAATATACCGAAAGTAATGTCAGCAGTGATCTTATATCAGAAAAAAAAGATGGAGAAGGCCTAGTCAGCAAAATCCAGTCATATACTCTAACCAGCATACACACACACACACACACACACACACACACACACACACACAAAACACCTATTGCACAACTATCTTAGCCAGCTCAGTGTCCAGTAAATAAGTGGCCAGTGCTACAGTCTCTTTCTCTTACACACACACACACACAAACACACACACACACACACACACACCGGGCTGTTCTCATGTCGATGCAAACCCTGCCGCTGCATCACATGACGTGCTAAGCGTAAAATTTGCTGGAAAAATGACATCTGCTGATGATCTCGGGCCCAAATGATCTGCTCTAAACAAGAAACAGCTCCGGAGTCAAGCATTATTCAGTTCTCGACACACACACACACACACACACACACACAAAATGCTACTTCCTCATGCTAACTGCTATAGCCTTCACAGCTTATATATTCCCTGTATTTAATAACAAAATTTTGGTTAATATTCCTGCTCAGTGGTGCAGCTGGATTCCATTCAATTATTCATTTTTTTTTATTTAAAATTTAGAGATTCGTTTTCTATATTAATTTTTCACCGTGTGCCAAAACATACTACAAAAGCACTGTGGTTTCGACTGCATTTTTAAATATTTATGCGTATTTATGACTATATTAAATGATGTAGGCATTAATTCAGTTTGTTTTAATAAGGGCTGTGACTGTCTCCTTTTCAATAACAGCCTAGGAATGTGGGGCATGCCTTATGACAAAGTCTACTGTAGTATGTCTGGAGGGACTGTTGATTTGCGTATGAAAATTGCAAGCTCTTGCATGTGAGCACAGATACACACACACACACACGCGCGCGCACACACACACACACACACACACACACACACGCAGATTCCCATTCCCTCCATGCAGAATAGCACCGGTTCAGTTACATAATGCCCATTTTCTGTGTTACTGGTAGAGCCGTGGTAAGTCCAATTCAAAAAGCAAAAACACATGCTGAAAATGGCGACCGTGGCGTGAAGTGAAGGGGGGAAGAGAGAGAGAGAGAGAGAGAGAGAGAGAGAGAGGCAGGGCTCAGGTCAAAGTCACAGGCCACAGGGCCCCATGTATTGTCTGGTGTGTCGGGCACAGGCAGGGAAAAGAAGACCCGGGCCGTCGCCGTCCATTTTTTTATGCATTCTGTCCCTTTGTGATGATAAGCGGCAGCTCCGCCGGCCGGACGCCGGGCCGCTGCGGGCGCACAGCGCAGGCCAGAGGGGAGGAGGGACCCCAGCCGGAACAGCCGGACGTCGCCACAGCCTCCACCAGCCAGACGACCGCCACGGTCAACTCACTGTGGGGCTCGGCCATTAAAAAGCACAGCGGTCAGAACGACTGTGCTACCAGCCCTCCACTATCGCTGGGATTCAGCACTACAACACACACACACACACACACACACACGGACATGCTACTGCACCTCACATACAAACACATCTATCAGCTATCGCTTCATACAAACAAATACGTTTATCAGTGCAATTACGTGTGTGTATATGTGTTATACTACTATACAGACATCGATTTTGCTGTGTATCAATTTTACTGTATTATTGATTTTGACCAGTAATACATGCTGCTTATTGTGCTTTAAAATATTTTTTGAGAAGGATAAAAAAATAAATACATTTAATTTAATGGATTTTTAGTACACAATTTGTGTTGTACAGGTAGACATTGTTCATTGTATATATTTTCTCTCAGTTTCATTTAATAAGTGAGACATTCGTGCTTGACATGATCCGACGTGCAGAAATAAATGCACTCAGTGTCACTCAGCTAAGATCAAAAAATTGCGGTTAAACGTTCCCCGACTAAAGGTAAAGAGCAGCTTCTTAACATAGACACAGACACACACACAAACACACACACACACACACTTAAATATAAACTGACCACATCATATTTTTTTCTTTCTTCTGCTTTCTCGCTCCTTTTTTCCGTCTCATGCATATTGTTAGACAGACTACGCCACTGGGTGTTTTGGGAATATGACAGATAAAACTCAGCAGCTCATATAATGTGTGTGTGTGTGTGTGTGTGTGTGTGTGTGCCTTGATGGAATGGAGAGAGTTTTTTATTGCAAGAATGGCAATCCTTATGTGTGTGTGTGTGTGTGTGTGTGTGTGTGTTTGTGTGTGTGTGTGTGTGTGTGTGTGTGTGTGTGTGTATGTGTGTGTCTTGGCTGTCCTGGTAAGCACAACAAAAAGGGCTTTTAATTGAAATATATTGGCAAAATTCTGATATATAGTATAACAAAAATAAAATAGATTTGTTTTCATTTAGATGCAGGGCACGTTAAAAAAAATGCTCATACACACACACACACCTTCCCTATCATAAATCTAACCTCTACCACAATGATTCGAAGATTGTTAACATGATAATATTTTGTGGAACAGCAAACCACAGAAAGCTCTGCCAACTTCGCTTGGAGATAGAACAGAAAAAAAAGAGAAAAGAAGGATGATGACGAGAGCGAGGTAGAAAGCAGAGAGAGAGAGAGAGAGAGAGAGAAAGAGAAGGAGGTATGGAATAGAAGGGGGGCAGGAGAGTGCACCCAGCTGTCTTGGAGTTCTGGTCCTTGCGGTCTGGGCTGTGCTTACACAGGTAGGGCAACACCTGAGTGTCTGCAGCCTGGAGGCTCCACCATCCCCCCGGCACCAGCCCGACTGTTTAATGATGCCACCAACACATCCGCCATTGTCCTCCAACTCAGCACGGTGAGACTGGAAGAACTGGTCCTGACTGCACAGCCTTGCATATTCAAAACCATCATGTGTAATCGGACCCACTGCTCCTGCTAACCTAATTTACACACACACATACACACACACACAAATACACAACCCTTCAGCAAATGGTGGTAGTGCTATGCTTTCCTTCCCCGGCCCCTCAGCAGGACTGGATTAATGGGAAACTCATGACAGAGATCGACTTATCCACGCACACACACACACACACACACACACACACACACACACACACACACACACACACACACACACACACACACACACTGCTTAGACATTATCAACGCTGCATAAAATAACTGTGACCAAAATCCCACCAGATACAAAAAAATACTGATAAGAATACAAAATGTCATATACTGAACAGGATTAGAAAAATTGTTATAATAACAATATCTATTACAAGTCTGGATATTTTATCCTCGCTATAAAAAACGAAGTACGAGAAACACCATGACAGGACAGCACACACGTGTTTCACTACAGTGAGTAAACCGAGTGACCTGCCACTGATGTCGGCCCAAAGAGGGCTCTCTCCCACAGAAGACGAGGCTGGAGCTTTCCCCCGAGGGTGCCAGCCTCCGGAGAGCGAGAGACGTAGGGACAGAGACAGAGGGAGAGAGAGAGAGAGGCAGAGAGAGGACAGGGAGGGGTATAGAGACACACACCATCTCCCCTTTTCTATACCCCTGTGTCCATTCACACACACACACACACACACACACACACACACGCTTACACGGTCATACACACATGGCGCTCAGCATGCCGTCTCATCACGGCGATGTCTTCAGCCGTACATCGTGCATGAGCAGGACAAGCACACTTGGCACCGAATACAATCAGTGTGTTTTGATAAGAGGGAGAGGTGAGGAGCGAAGCTGCAAAAAAAGGCCTCAGGTAGACAGACAAGAAAAGAAACGAGGCAGCGAGCACGTCTGCCGCTGCTCAGACATAAACATCACTCAAACAATCGCCTACCAATGCTGACATCCCAGCAACACGCTGATATCACCGCTGGAAAAAAATATTATTACACAGTAACTACACAGCATCACTACTACTAATATTACTACTGATGCAATTAATAATAAGGCCAAAAGTAATAATAAAAATAATAATAATTCGATGCAAAAAATATGTTTTTGATCATTTATTTTTTATGTATTAGAATTACTACTTATTATACTATTTATAGTTCCAATATTTGTTTTTATTTGTAGTACATTGCTTTCCAGATCCGTTCACAAATTAAAACGCAATTAATCTGAGGCTGATGAGACACTGTTAGTACAGATGAAGGAACAATATTCGCAACTTGTCTTATGCTTGCAGACAAAAAGGGCAGAAAATGGGCTAAACGTATTTAATCGCCTGAATTAGGGTCCCTGCAAAAACAGGAAAGCCCTCCTGTACGAGCCAGCGGACTGAAGTGCAGGGTTTAAACGGACGCCGATGTAAAAATACACAAAAGCGTTGCCTTTTAGCGTCAGAAGGATAAATCTTCCTGAGATACAAACTTGAATATGCGTAATCAAGTATGCACGATTATGCAGACGGAGGAAGGTGCCTCGAGTGCTTCACCCTCCACCTGTCAGGGATCAAGTGAAGTTAATACTCTACAAAAACAGCAACGCAAGCCCCGCCGCCACCACCAGCCAGGTCCACACAACGTGGAGCGTCTCAAAAAAAGCTTTGCCCTGCCATCTTTCAATGCTTTGCAGGAGAAAGAAGAGAAGAAGAGACGGAGCGAAGAGGGAGGGAGAGCTAGTGACGCCCTCTGAAACCACAACGCTAACACGGCCACATCTCACAGCTGAGATTTTTAACACTCCACCATGGGCTTGCACTCCGGCAAGCAGTCAGACTCACACAACAGAAACAGAGATTAGTTTTAATACCCCCTTTAACTGCAGCCGTGCAAACCGGCCTTTTTTTTTTTTATATTCAAATAAATGCTTCGTTATTTAATTTTTAAAAAAATATCAGAATAGAAAAATGCTGAGAGGGTCACAACAGATAACAACAGATGAACTAACACTGGAAAAGGCGAAATGAGCATCGCAGCCATTGTCCGCAAACAGTGTGAAATAGTGTAAGATGAGTATCACGTCCACGGATGTCTCAGGAGTGAGAAAAAGATGGCAGAGAGCATGCCTGCTGTCTTTGTTTTGCATTGATAAAAGATAGGTAAGAGAAATACAGAGAGAGAGAGAGAGAGAGAGAGAGAGAGAGAGAAAGAGAAAGAGAAAGAGAGAGAGAGAGAGAGAGAGAGCGTGCACACCACCTGTGATATGCTAAAGATCCTTTTCTGTGTGACGCGTGTAATTATTGCCACCCCTCAACCATAGAGCTGAGACACAAAAATCCTGACTTATCTGTCCTTCTCCTCCCTCCCTCCCTCTTTCTCTTCTCTTAAAAAAGGAGGAGGCACTGTAAAAAAAAAAAAAAGAAGGGGGGGGGGGGGTTGTGAGCGCCATTGCCCACCGTGCCCCCTAGGAGCACTGTCAAAGAACGAGAAGGAGAAAAAAAAAAAAAAAAAAAAGGACAAATAAAAGAAAAGAGTACACACACCCGGATGTTCCCGCTGTCCGATTTATCTTAACCAGATGTGGCACGTAGCTCGAAATGTTTACAACAGTGTAAGAGATTGGGCTTTCGCTTCCTTTAAATTGAAATTAGCATTACGGACTGAAATGCAAAAAGAAAAAAAAAAATAACACACACACACACACACACACACACACCCTGACTTCGCCTGCTCTGCTGGGTGTTAGCATGGAGGAGTTAGAGCTGTCCTCTCGTGAGCTCCTCGAGCCGGGACAAGTCGGAAAGGATGAAAGGTCTTGGGATTCATGTTTTTCTGACCTCTTCCCTGATTCCTTCGATATGGCCCGTGGCTGTTTGACCTTTTCTATCCACTCTCTCTCTCTCTCTCTCTCTCTCTCTCTTTCTCCTGCTCTGCATGCATGCCTTCTTCCACAAGCTGTCTCTTAAAACACACACACACACACACACACATTCACACTATCTCAAAACTAAGGACTTTTTCTCCATCCGTAATACCAAAACATGCCGTCCTTTCATTTTCTTTTCCGTCTTTATTTGCTCGTGACCAAACTTCAGCTGCGTTTTTATATCTTCTCTCATGCTGACCCCCAACAATGTGTAGTGATAGGCTTTGTGTGACCCCACAAGCACACACACACACACACACACACACACACACACCCTACTGCTTTTTTCCCCTCTCTCTTTCCCTCGGCTGCTAACGCCAGGGCTTTCCCTTCCCTTTCTTTTTTATCTCTCTTACACTCGCTCGGTGACCCCTGCTCCCCTCTTTCTCTCCCTCTGACCCCCAGCCTCTCGACCTCCCCCTTTCGTCCCCCCGGCTCAGTGCTCACAAAAAAAAAAGAGAAAGAAAAAAGAAAAAGATTTCCTCGCCCCGTGTCTCCACCATGGAGGGAAAAAAAAAACCCCACGGCTGTGCTCCCCTCTTCCTTCCCCGCGTCCGAGCGTCCGTCCTCCCTCAGCCGCCACCACCACCTCCTCCACCACCTTCTCCACCACCGGGCTCCCTGCTCTGCTCTGCTCTGCTCTCAGGATCTTCTCCGTCCTTCCTCGGCTTCGTCCAGAAGCCCGCGACCTCTTCTCCTGCCTGTACACCTGGCTCGGAGGGAACCTGAGCCCCACTCTCCTTCACACTAGTGTCGCTCTCCCGCCTCACCTTTTTATTTTTCCTTTTCCTACATCCTCACCACACCTGAACTCTTCATTAAGTTTACACCTCCACAACTTATTTCTGCAGCCTCGTCCTTTTTTTTCTCCTCATCTGTTGTTTTCAAAGGTTACAAGCCTACCAGACTGGAATCAAAGTGCCACAATTTTTTCAAATTCTGCTCCAATTTGTGTGTTAAACTCAAGACAACCGTGGATTTTTCTCCATTGCTGCTTGTGCTGGGGTTTTGACTGAGACGCACTGATTTGGATCTGGTGTGTGCTGGCTGGTTTTGGCCCCTGAAGCAGATGAAAGTGCTACACGCCTGGGTTTGAACTTCTGTTCCCCGTGGTGTGTGTGTGTGTGAGTGAGTGTGTGTGTGTGAGTGTGTGTGTGTGTGGAGCGGCTACTGCTGCTCTGCTTTCGGCTGTGTGGCATGAAGGAGAGTCGGGGCTCTAGCTTTATACCCAACACCCTCACATACACACACACGCACACACACACACACACACACACACTTACACACACACACACACACACACACACACACGATCGATTTGTATGTGACTCCGTCTGGGAATCAGCAAAAAAAAAAATCTAAATCGACTTTAACAGCGCTTGGGAAAAAAGGCAAGCGGGAATGCAAAAACGGGGGAAAAAGGCAGAAGGGAGTCGGTCCGAGAGACACGGGAGAAAAGTAAAGAGAGAGGAAGCTGAAATGCAAAGCAGGGCGGAGGGAGATCGGAGCAGAAAAAGCGAGAGGAAAAGTAAAGATGTGGGAGAATGAAAGGACGGTGGCGAAAACACGGGGAGGGGGCGAGCGGACGGAGGAGAAGAGCCGGGGGGGAGAGACCTCAGCGCGGAGAGAAGGGACCGCGCTCGGCGCCTCCCCGCGCAGCGGGCGCAGCCGGAGCCCCAGGCCGGACTCGAGCGCTCCTCTCGCGGCTGCGAGCGCTGACGGCCCCCGCTGGCCCACCGCGAGCTCCGGAGACCCTCTTTCCTGGCCCAACCACACACCAAAACCCCCTTTTTTCTTCACCTTGCACGCTTCGTGTTACTAAAAAACCCCTTTTTGTGGCTTTTGGAGGAAAAAAAAGGATTCGCTTTCTTTGCTCCCCCCTTTTTTTCTTCTCTTCCACTGGCGAGCAGAGAGGGAGAGAGAGAGGGAGAGAGGACGAGCCCAGATGTAAACACAGGTAACGATCTGAGAGAAAAAAGGCACGGAATAAGAAGCAAAGTTGCATGAAAATAACTCGACATCGCCTGATCTGTATCGCAGTCGCACGGAGCGGCCGGAGCGGGCAGCCCCGGCCGCGGTGGAGGCGCTCGGAGAGAGAGGGGCGAGGGGGAGCGCTCGCCTGGTAGGGAAAGTAAAAAAGCAGCGTAGCCTCGGAGGAAAGCGAGAAAAAGAGAGCTGGGAGAGAGGGAGAGGGGAGAGAGGAGAGGAGAGAGAAGAGAGGACAGAGGAGAGACGAGACGAGAGAGAGAGAGAAAGCAAAGTTGAAACTTACAATTTTTCGCTGCCGCTTTGAGATCCTCGCTTTTTAATCCAGTATCGAGACGCGCGGGCTAAAGATCCCATCAAGGCAGATCCCTTTTCGGTCAGTTTGCGTTTAGGACGGTAAAAAGAAAGATCATTGTTGTTGCGGAGAGTAAAAGGAGAAAGGAGAGAGAGGGAGAGAGAGAGCGAGGGGGAGAAGAAGAAGAAAAAAAATACACACACTCTCTCTCTCTCACACACACACACACACTCACACACACCCGAAGTATTAGTCGTTAAAGGCGATATAAAAAATAATTTGGATGCAAAGCGGGCGATGAGTCTCGTGTTAGAGGGAGAGAGGAAGAGGTGAAAGTGAGATCTGATGATTGAAAAGGGAAAAAAAACTCTTTGGATCTTTATTCCTGCTAATTAGTTTCCTGCAAAAAAAAATGGCTGTGATTAATTCAGTGCGCATGTGCTTCATTACACAGGCACGACGGGAAGGGCTAATTAGCCACCTTCTGGATCAATAAGATTCAGCAAAGGAGAGAGAGAGGGAGGGAGGGAGGGAGGGAGGAGGGAGAGGAGAGGGAGAGGGAGGGAGGGATGGATGGATGGACGGAGGAGGAAAGGGAGAAAGAGGAAAGTAATGATCAGGAATTGAAAATATGGAATTAAAGCGCCGGCGCGAAGTAAGAGTTTGATTAGAAGAAGAAAAAGAAGAAGAAGAAGAGGGAGAAGGAAAGGGAGAGAACGAGAAAGAGAAAAAGAGAAAGAAAGAAGGGGGGCATGGCGTTATTTTTCTCGTTTCTTTCCTTTTTTAAGAATTAAGCATGTTTATGAGGGGGATGTGTTTATGAATTGAAATATCAGAGCTTCGTCCTCTCTCTATCTCTCGCTTTCTACCTCTCTCTCTCTCTCTCGTTCTTTCTCTCTCTCTCTCTAACTTTATCAGCCGAGACCGTGTGTACTCGAGCAAGTTTCGCCATACTTTTATACTTTTATACTTTTATACTTTTGTACGCACTTGTACGCACTTTTACGCGCCGGCGCGATTAAAAATAAAAGCTGAAACTGATCCCGAGCCTGTTATTTTATTTTTTTCCTCTCGCAGTTTAGGACAGAATTGTTCTGTAAAAGCCTGTAAAGTCGCTCCGGAGCGACAGAGAGCGTCTCCGGGCTGGTTTTTTAACCCCGTAATTCTGTATTAGGGTGTTTAGTCTGGATGCACTGGTCCCTGATCGCGGAGCAGAAAAAAAACACGCGCGGCGTGGGCTGCACGGACACTCCAGTAAAGTGAGGGCAAGTTCACCACGCGGATCTTAATAATAATAAAAATCTGGACACGCTATAAATGAGGTATTACACTCCTGCACTGTGTTTTTTTTTAAAGAGATTTCACTTGTACAGAACATAAACCGTGACACGCGTGTATATTTTTCGCCATCATTGCTTTAATCAAGAACGATTCCATTAAAAAAAAAAAAACACTTTTGGACTTCTCTACTGTTTTATTCGAGCTATATCTGAATTTAAAGTGCAGCGACGTGATGTACATATACAACTCCACAATGACAACCCAGATCATTGTAATATAAGAATAGAAAAGTGACTTTTCTGCTCAGACTTTGTCTTAAATAACCCAGTGGTGTTAGACTGAAACAGGGATGATGCGGGAAAGGTAAACATGAGACATTAAATACAAAATCGTGCATTTAAAAAGAGAATATAAAAGAAACGCGATTGCTGTCTGTTTTATTCGCTGTAATAATATTTTAGAGACAGGTTTTTAAACTCACGCCACTTTGCTGTCCTTCACTCCTCAGAAAAGTGCGCATGACTTTTATTCTGTCAGATCCCGAGCGAAAGTAAACAGAAGCTGATTTCGGGAATAGGTATAGCTGTATATGATAAAATTAAAACAAATACATATATGCGCGCGCGCCCTCTTGTACACACACTCTCTCACACACACACTGATTCACCATTTAGCAGATAGTGTGAGACAAGAGGAAGAACAGTGTGTGTGTGTGTGTGTGTTGAAATGTAAAGGTCTATCTAAGCGGGGTGGTTAGGTTGGGACTGGGTAAAAATCTCGGAGTTTGATCTTTATGCTTTTAAAGGCCGTGTTTAAGCATGAACCTAACACACACACACACACACACACACACACACACACCTCAATATGTGAATGCATGCTGTAATACACGTGGAAAGATTCGAGATCATTTTTATTTGGGTAGAAGCATGGATCCCAATATGGGTCATTTAGAATAAGATCAAATGGGATTTTGGAAATTGGAGCTTTGTTTTTTACGGCACACTTTTTTGAGGGGGGTGGGTTTGGAGTTTGGGGGGGGGTTAAAATGGCAGATAAGTAGTGTAGTAACTTTGTGCTCTGAGGTGCCCTGTGCTCAATAGGAGCAGCTTTAGCGGTGATTGAAAGGAGAAACACTTCTCCTCCACAGGTCTGGCTCCTGAACATCTCTTCTTCTCTTGATGGTCACTTAAAGCGCCTCCTCGCTGAAACCAAAACAGCGCGTGCGTTCTGGGCCCGGACCCCTGAGCCCTTTGTCATGATAATACCATTGTGGACTCTCTTTAAAAAAAAAACAAAAAAACAAAACCGCACAGTTCCTTCTCTCTCTCAATATGCACACGCTCCCCCTGCTAGCAGCTCCAAGGGGCCCTAATCCCCCCAAACACAGCTAACCGGCTTACCTGCTCTCATTACATAACGCTTATTGGAAAACTAGCACGAATTTCAGAAATATATTTCTCTTACAACTGCAGGAAAGGGAACGATGCACATCGGTATGTCGTGTATTGATGGACTGGGATTTTATAGACTGTCAGCAATGTACATGTCATTCTCTTGCATAAAGCATGCCATTTTAATAATAATAATAATTAAAAAAAATCAAAATCAGTGCATGTGTTTTATTTCAGCCTGCATGCTAAGCTCTCATCCTGATTGTTATTATTATAATAATAATATTTATAACAACAGTAATAACAGTATTTGCATGTCCATACGGCTAAAAAAGCAAAATATTTATTCATGTTTTTTTGTTTTCATTGTTATTATTATTATTGTCATTATTATTATTATTATTTTTATTATTATTATTATTATTATTATTATTATTATATATGTGTGTGGTGTATATTTGTGCAGAACACTGTCCGGGTCCTGCCATGGCATGAAGGGACAAGAGAAACACAAAGAAACGCATCTCCATATGCATGATGGACTTTTTTCGGATTTTTTTTCCAGACAGGCACGCACGTGCTCGAGTATGACCAAAAAAAAAGGCAAATGGGGGGGGGTCCAAAGACAAAATGCAAACAATGACAATATGCAACAGCCTGACACCCCCCACCTACATCTCCTGCAAAAAGAGAAGCCAAGAGCTTGCATGTGGCACGAGCTGATGTGTGTATGAGTGTGTGTGTGTATGTGTGTGTGTGTGATTACAACGCATGGGTTTCATTGCTACAGCACCACATTCGATCTAAGCTTTTTGGTTCATATTTATGCCAAATAATAGACTTTACATATATTATCACGCGCCATCTGTCCTGCACGCGAGCAGTCCTGTACCGGTGCGCTATGAGGAGATATTGAAAAAAGGAGGAATTGAAAATAAAGGAGTGAAGGGATGGACGGTAGATGCTCTGACTGTGTCCGGGGGAGAGAGAGAGGCAGTTCGGGACGAGCCCTGTGCTGTTCCCCTGGGGAAACTGGAGGGTGGGAGAGAGAGAGAGAGAGAGAGACAGAGAGAGGGAGAGGGAGAGATTGTAAAAATGAATGGATAGAAAATAGAGTGCGAGAGGAGAGGAGAGAGGAGGAAGGTGGGATAATAAAGAGAAGGCCAGTGTGGTGGCTGAGGCTCTGGGGGTGGAGTGGGGGGGTAGCAGCCATGGCTGGGCTTCCACAGGCTGAGGTTAGGTGGACCTGATGGAGACACGCTGCATTTTTCTGGGGAAGTACTGTGGGGTACCAGCAGCAGGAAAAACTCCTTGCTGTCAGAATGTGTGTGCTCTATGCTGGACTACTGCTTGCCTGTCTGTAGCTACTGAAGGAACTCTTCAAGTAAATCCTAGGTTATCTATTTTGGAAATTTGCACAGTCTTAGGTGTGATTTGGGGTACAATTCACTGCACGTTGTACTTGTATAACTGTGTATGTGGCAAATAAAGGATCTTGATGTCAGAACTGGAGGCACAGCAATCAAAATATGGATATTTTCTTTACTTGTTAATCTGTAAATGCTGCTATGCAAAAACAAATCAAACTCTCATTCACTCTGTGGGACAGAGTGAGCCCCTCTGTGGACTCTCTTATCTCCCAACACTTGTAATGTCTCTTACTGGACCAAGGCCATAGGACAGTAAATAAAAAAATATATAGTGTTCAAAGTGGGAATATGCCAGATTTTAGCCATCCTGGCTGAACTGAAAAAACAAAAGGCCAAGTTCCAATCCTAATCAAATCAAGTCAAATCAAATCTAATCTAATCTAATCCACTCATCCAAAGCTGGCCTTTTGTGTAGTTTTTATTTTTAATTGAGAAATGTGCATGTGCCCTGCTTTATTATTGGGACACTGGTAGACCCCAATTTTTTGAACCAATGCAGTGTGTGTGTATGTGTGTGTGTGTTTGTTTGTGTGTGAGTGAGTTTGTGTGTATCTTGTGTGTATTTTTTATCCTCGTGCACCGCGCGTGCCATCCCTGAATAGTAAAGCCCCCAAAAAGCGGCCGGTGAGGAAATGAGAGCGGGTGAAAAGCATTTTACAGATAAAAAGCAGCTGTTTGCCAACAGTCTAACTTTATTAAAGCTCGTTGGGTATTTTAGGTGGGAGGGGGGTTGTGGGGGGGTTGTGGGGCGCTGCACGCGAGTACACGTCGGCATGGCTTAAAAAAAAAACAGACCAACAAACAGGTCTTAAGAGGACGCTGGTTCTGAATTTTTAAAGATTAATTACATACAAATGATAATGACTGGGGGTTGTGGCACCTTCGGCCTCATTAGTAGTTCACCTATGTGGGTGCAGGTTAAGAAGCTGCTGTAAGGACTGGTTGAGCTGGGCAGCAGTGCTGGTGCTGGTGGGCACCAGTTGGAGCTGAAGGCCCAGTGCCGAGGCTCTGAGGGGGCTCCGAGCTGAGTGTCCAGCAGTGGGCCCGGGGCTGGCTGGGGCAGGACGGGCTCCCAGGTGCAATGGCAGCGCCCTCTTATGTTCACTCCGGCCAAAGGCTGCTCTCTGCCCCGGGGGGCTGCCTGCACGAGGAGCCCTAACTCTCACACACCTCTCCACCGCGGCTCTACCTCCAGCCCCTCACACTTAAACCCACCCGAGCGCGCGACCGAACCCCCCAATCCCCAACCTGGCCATTTTTTAACCAATTCAACCAGATTCCGTCCCGTCCCATTCTGTCCCTCAACTCTCTGCCCCAGTGCTTTAGGTCCAGTTTTCAGGACACCGTGCACTAATGACAAAAAAATATATAAAGCTAATGAATCTTTCGTTATGCAAAATAATTATTGCACAGACGCATTTTTAACCCGCTTTTGTAAGCTGCGCGTTTTTGGACACCTGGAATTTTCTCCAAAGATGCAGGGCGAGCGTTTCCAGCATGCAGATGGAGAGGAAACGCCGGATCAGACACAGGCTCTCCTGAAAACTTTCCCCTGCGCGGGTTTTCAGCTGCTCAGACGTTCAGGAGCGAAAAGGAACATATTTCGTGGCGCACGGAAATAAAATATAAGCAACCTGGTGTGATCATCAGGAGAAACATTCTAATTTTCGTCCCTTAATTATAAAAGAAAAAAAGAAAAGATAAATATAGTATATTTCAGACAGATTTTTTTGCATTCATTTTATTTAAGACGTTGCAAATACACGAACGAGAACGATTTATAAACGGCTCGTCCTGACTGGGGGTCTGTAAAGGGGCTGTATCTTTTTGATACGTTTTTTTTACAAGGCAACCGAGAAATACAAGCACAAAAAACATGTTTTCGAATACTATCCTGCTTCATCAATATTTAATTCACAGTTTCGACACACCTGCATTTCTCCTGGATAGGGATCTGCATTTTGGGCTGAAAGGTGTGTGAGGGTGTGTGTGCTAGGAAGGTGATGCTCACACGGAGCTTTTATGATGTTTCCAAATACTGTGTGCATATTAAAAAATTATATGATGCAAAATTGTCAAATTCAACCAATTATGCAAATGTTTTGCCTCATTTTAGGACCCAAAAAACGCAGAATCAAGAAGAGAGTGTGCAGATATTATTTTTGAGCGCGTGATAATATATTTGGGCTCTAATAATAAATGTCCACCGTGTGTAATTTTTGCTGATCATGTTGATGTTGGTCATTTTCTTATTATATCATTGTTTGTTTTTGTTTGCAAATAAAACGCACGTGCCATGATGTTTGCCTGTTGTTTTAATAAACAAAGTTTGCCACGAACTTCATTTCCTTTCTGCCTTGCTAATTAACTTAATTAGTGAGTTTTAATGAACGAGACATGGTCTCAGAAAATGTGACGCAGCGAAATGCAGCGCAAAAC
Source organism: Alestes dentex (assembly GCA_037576975.1). NCBI lineage: Eukaryota > Metazoa > Chordata > Actinopteri > Characiformes > Alestidae > Alestes > Alestes dentex. The sequence goes on from JBBIGA010000038.1 coordinate 5,999,292, forward strand.
ATCTGGATCGTTGCTGACGTGGCTAATGAAACCCTAATGAGGAGAAGTTGGCTCCAAACTCATTACGCACGCGTTTTGCGCGCCAATTAATTATGCAAATATTTGTTTACATGCAACTAAAGACGCAGCTTCAGTGACGATCCAGATTAAAGCCGGTCTAAAATCATGTTCAGAGAAAAAACATGATTGTAAACGAGTGCATTTGGAAATAAAAGATAAATCCAGGGAGAATCTCCATAACGCACGAGGGGAAAACGGCCAGCCGTCCAGATGGACACAATTCAACATTCTGCGTTAAAAAAAAACCAAACATTTTATTTACATTTTTTATAGCTTTGCCTTGTTGTTTGTGGTGTAAAATACGCGTATAAAATGCTGGTGAATTTTATGTTGCACAGACACAGCTGGCATGTGCCTGCAGTGCAGTCTGTGTATGTGTGTGTGAGTGTGTGTGTGTGAGTGTGTGTGAGGGTCTGTGCATTACTGCCATGTCATTCAGCTCGTATTGCTATAACCGCTTCATGAATTCGTCTAAAAATAAAAAAAATAATGAAATGATAAAATAATTTAATATAAATAAAAACGCGCGCGGAATATTCTGCGCGGCTCCCAAGGCGCGCGCGCGCGGATCAGAGGACCAGCCCGAACCAAATAAACCGGGTTTTATTCAACCTGAGTGCAGGAGAGCCTGCAGACTGGGGGGGAAACCAGAGAGAGGAGAGCAGCCTGGAGCGAGCCTTAGTCCACAGCACGCGGCACAGAGTGTGTGTGTGTGTCTGTGTGTGTGTGTGTGTGTATGTGAGTGTGTGTGTGTGTGAGTGTGTGTGTGTGTTTGTGTGTGTCTGCGCGCGCCCGCTTGTGCGTATGCGCGTACAGTCCAGCTCTCTTTTCAGGTAAGGCAAGAACACAAAGAGACACAATTTTAGACTCTCGCAAGTAATATAGCACTGCTTTTGTTTCAACGTTGAATCAGCATGCGCTCAAAATAAATATACAAATAAATAGTATAAAATAGAAAGAAAAAGAAACCAGAATAAAGTCGAAACAAGCATCCAGACCCATAGCACCACACCCAGTAAAGCAAAAAAAAAAAAAAAAAGCACCGTGTGTGTGTGTGTCTGTCTGTCTGTGTGTGTGAGTTTGTCAGTCCAGACACAGATTATTTTTAGGCAATTATTATTATTATTATTATTATTATTATTATTATTATTATTATTATGCTCCTCCTATATCCACATACAATCTATAGAAATATTCTGAAATAGCTTCATTTTATCCCTCCTCTTCCAAATTCAATTATTATAATATGACAGAAATCAGTAACCAAAGATCATGTAAAATACCAGGAATTCACGATGGTAAGAATGTGATTAATATTTAAATTAGATGTTTACTTATGCATCATAAATACATTTCTGTTAAAAAAATAACTATTTACATGTAGTAGTATTTTTAAACACGAATTAACTAATTAGATAATATCAGACAAATTATGTGAGCACCTTTAAAATAGGGACTGCACAATCCAAATCATGATAAGGCTGCTTTTAATGTATTGGGGTTAAAAATGTTAATGATATGCCAAAATGTTAAAAGGACAAACACACTTCAGAATGAACTATTTTTTATGCGATTAACAGAAATAAGAAATACTAGTAAATTATGCTTTGATGTTGAAGGGGACCTGCAGATCAGGTGTTTGGTATCTAGTGTCCTTTAATTGCAAAGGAACAAAAGAAAAGGTTGGAGATGTGATCTTACTGTTAGTAATTAGTAAATTGCATTAATAATTATTGATATTATGGTATTACGGTATTGGTATTATGGAATTGGTATTATGAGGTGAGTAACAGTGTAAAGGAAGACAATGGTGAGTGTAAACCTGCTGTGTCACTCACTGGCCTGCACTGAGCCTGAATGCTTGAATGCAGCAGATCTGCTTTTTACCAGGCAGCAGAAACATCTGTGCAGGGGTTATCGGCCCAGTCTGTGTGGCCGGGGTGAGGGTCCGCGTCCTGTACGGAGCGGCGGGGGTGACATAGCCGTGGCGTAATTTCCGGGGACCGCGGCGGCTGGAGCTGAGTTATGGGATGCTTAACCCTGACCTCTGGGGTTCAGAAGCAGGTGGGCTGAAGAGGGGTAGGGGGGAGTCAGCGGCCAAGCATCCTGGAACCCCGCCATGTGGCCGGTGGCCCCACGGAGGCCGGAAGAGGCCGGCCCGGAGCCCGACGCGTCCATAAAAAAGCAGGCCATTAGAGAGGCCATTGCCCAGCAAAGTGTGAGCTCGTTACACCAATTAACAGGATAGGTGTTTACCCTGCCACTATATAAACTCTGCAGGAGGGCGCGTGTGAACGGGCCACAAAAAAAGCCACCAAATAAGAGGCCTGTGTGTGTGCATGTGTCCCCGACCCTGTACACACACACACACACACACACCCACACACACACACACACACACACACACACAAACACAGCCACACACACCATTCACCCTCAGTAAGTAACTCGCTGCATCCAGTTCAACGCCAAACAACTGGAACGGATTCTGCTGGAAGCAAATCAGGTTTACAGAATGACCAGGTTAGCACAGGCCGCAGCTTTGCATACATATTAACGCTCTGGTAGTAAAGAGGTGCTGCACACTCTATCAACCTGAAAAAAAAAAAAATACATCCACAAAACATAATCACTAATAGTAACTGACCACTAACAGTAGCATCACATCTCAGCACAATCCCTCTATAAAAGATTCACAGACGGCACCTGCTGAGGTCTAAAGGGAGAAACGCTTTCACACACCAGTCCACGGCTCAACCCCCAAAACAGGGGCATGAATCCGAACGCTTCCAAACCAGCGTTTGCTCCAGAGCAGATACATAATACATGTATGCAAAAAAAAATAATGTGATAATGTGTGATTTGTGTATTTTTGCACACAGAATGCTGTCTGATTTGTGCAAACACATATTCAGGGGGGAAAAAAAGAAAGGAAGGGAGGGCAAGGCCAAGAGAGAGAGAGAGAGAGAGAAAGAGAGAGAGAGAGAGACAGAGAGGGAGAGATTTGCTTTCCACCGTATCTGTTTAGAATTGTAAATGCAGCGTATAGGCGCTGCTGTCCAATTACATATATCTTTCATGTATGAAATCATGCATGGCTCCTTTTTTCCACGAGGCCAAAGAGGGCTGGCACAAAGGGAGCGACCCCGGCTGCAGCACAAAGTGCATCCCACATGCAGAGCGGGGCCTGGTGCCGGAGCCCAGGGCTATGAGCGCTGTTCCATTAGCACTCCCGGACGGAGCGAGGGAGGGAGGAAGCTCTGGCGGAGGGGGAGAGGGAAAGGGGAGGGGAGAGGGACGACTCGTCCTCCTGACGGGGGCGTTCACTGACCACGACTCCCGAAGCACTATCCCTGGTCTATTGTACGCCGGCCGCCCCATTCGGCCCTGCCTTTTCTGAGTGCAAAAACTTCTCCCAAAGCTTATGGCTGGCCATGCCTTTAATTAGCAGTGATGCATACCATTTCAGGTTAATGCTTCTGAAGGCTTTATTTTCTATGCTAAGAAGCAAAAAACCCCCCCCAAAAAAACCACCCCAGCAGCCCTTATGCACGCTAAAGCTTAGAACCCTTATTTATTTATTTGCTTTCTCCCTCTCTCGCAAAATGACGGCGCCCCGCTGTGTACTTATAATTTGCGGTGACCTAAATTTGGCAAAATTACTTTGAACTTTTCAAACAAAAGGCCTGCACTCGCCTCGGAGCCCGGCTGATACCGAGCCACTCCCGCGTTCTGCCTGTTTTCTTTTTATTCACTTAATTCCATAAACACCATTTACTTTCAGTCAGGATTACACAGGGTGCAGGGGGGATAGCATTATTCTCAACGGTTAAAGAGCTAGCATGCCAGCCATGTTGCAAAAACAAAACAAAAAAAAATACGGTATGTCAGCTTATCACACATTACAGGAGAACGAGCTAATGCTGCATAAAGAGTACTGAAAGTGTGTTGTAACTTTGCCATTACTGCACTGTGTCATGGAACAAGCTTGTATTTGAAATCCGTGGCACAGAAGACAAGCATTAAGGCCGTGTGGTCTGACTGAGGTGCATCTGCATGAATAACGTGTGTGTTGGGTGCAATGCGTTGTGTGCATGCACTGAGCATCAGTACCTGTGCATGTGCGACCAGAGCCCTGTCCCCAGCCCTGAAGGGTCGACACACACATCGCCTCGCACCAGCCCTCCCTCTGTATCTCTGCGGCCATCGCGAATGGCCAAGGGGTCTCTGAGAGCAGCCTTACACAAGAATCTACTGACCAAATAACCTATTACATGTCCCTAATCCAGCAGGAACAAACAGGCCATGGAGCCTGGGAGCCCATTCGCTTTATCTGTGGCCTCTACAGCGGGCCCAGCATGGAGCCCTGCTGCACCTCTGAAGCCTCAGAGCAGCTGGAGGGCTTTGGGGTAGGGGGGAGGTTCAGCCAGCGGGGAGCAGAGGTGATTTCACAGCCTTACCTGATGTGGTTTTTGGTTCGATCCGCTGCCGCTCAGAAGCCCCTCTCTGACCGCGTCCTTCGTTTCAAGTGTCCGTTTGAAGCTGGGCGCCAGAAAGGTCACGACGCACGACGTGGCGGTGGCAGGTTTTTTGGTGCAGGAGGCCAGCGGAGGCTATCACTACTGTTAAAGCTATAGTGTTTGGGGTTTTTTTTCTTCTTTTTTTATTGGTATATGCAGAAAGACTAAAGAAGAAGATAAAGCTTTCAGATCCAGTGCCTGGGCACTAAAAGGAAGTCCCTTGGCAAGGGCTTAGAATGATGCAGTCCTAGAATTCCAGGTATTTCCAGGGCTTGTCAAAGCTATGAGGCCCAGTAATGGGGCTGGGTTTGGTCTGGAGTATCCACAGTCTGTGGAGATGTTCAAAGCTTTTCAAAGTGGTAGCGCCACCTATGGGGGGAAAACAGAAACAGAACATTAGAAAACAATTGTACTGTCCAAACTACACTGAGACAAAGTCACACTCTGGGGTCATCTGTATGCAAAAAAAACGGCAAGAGGTCATCCAGTACAACTTTGCACAAAAGTGTTTCTATAAAAAGAGCGGAGGGGAGAAGAGTTAGGGCCATAGTTAGTTATGTGTTATAAGTGAGTGCAGATTTTTGGTATTGCGTGCTAGTTTCCCTCCAGACAGCGCAGAGTAAATCTCTTGCAGGAGGAGGAGGAGGTGGAGGGGGCACTGCACAATATGTCTCCTATCAGGCCTTTTTGAATTCCCTAATAAGCTGTCTTAGTGAATGCCAAATTAATATATAATTATTTCTATTACAGCTTCAGGACAAAACCTTATTTTCCAGATTGCATCAAGCAATAAATGCACTGCTTTGAGTAATTTCTCCGCGTGTGCCATCGTGGGCTTTCAAACGCATAAATAAATAAATAAGTAATGATGAAATTTCCGGAGAAACTTAATTTCCTCCATAACCAGAACAAGACATATTCCTGTAATAACGCTCATAATTTTGCGTTCTGCTGAACATCTTGCCGAGCCAGCAACAAAGTCACTAAGACGATACATATTTATTCACATGTCAGTCACTGCATTGAAAGAGGGATGGAGTAAAAACAGGGAAGGGGGGGGGGGCGGTGAAAGCGAGCCTGGATGCCACAAGGGGCTGCAGGAGAAAGCTGAGTAAATGTGTCTGTCACAGGCTGCGGCTCTGTCAGCTATTGCTGGCGCTCCAGTTGGGGGAATACAGGACAGAACAGGAGACAGTCTGTAATTTCTGAACGCTCCCCCCGGAGCCCCCTCTATTTGGCAACATTTTTACGATTATTTTTACCTCTGTGGTTAGAACAGAGTTAAAGATGGTGTTTAATTGTTCCCAAGAGCTCTTATTAAGTTGCTGATGAGGAGCTCCAGGGAGAGGCACTTAAAACTAGCTACAAAAACAAAGGCAGGCAGGCAAGCAGGCAGACAGACGGGAAAGTGCACTGGCAGGGGGGACCGGAGGAAGAAAAGGAGGCTTTTCCCTGCAGAAATCGGCCTCGCTGGGGCCAGAGCTGCGGACGGAGGCCTGAGATCCATCACCGGCACCTAGAAGCCACGAGTGCCGGCTGGGGGCGTCCCAAAGTCTGTGTTATGCTGGATGCCACAGCATGGAAAAGATTTAGGACAATTTAGGCCTTCCCTCGTCGAGAAAGCTCCCTTTTGTTTTCAATTTTGTAATAAAACTGCAGAAGTATGAGTGCGTTTACATTTTACCCGCGTTAGAAAAATCGATAACTGCGCACTGGTTTAACCCAATAGAGCCAAAGGGTCCGTACGGGGGCCAAAACTCCACATACTTACATGTTAGTTTGAAATTGTGAAATCATTCATAGTGGTTACTGTATAATAATAATTATAAAGATTAAATATTGAACAGCCAGCCTGCATTTAAAAAAATGCTCTAAAAACAGAAAATAATAATAATAATAAACAACCTTCACAAGTTGCCGTTATTATTATGAGTAAAAAGAATAGTGTAATCATTCGGTTTTTTTTTTTATTATTCATTGCTCACCAAAATTGTCTGACAAAATTGTAAATTCCAGACTTTCAGTCGATACCACATTTGTGCATGTAAGTGGAAAAAGATATATTTTATAGATATCATCATTTAAATTTGATGAAAAGTCACTGTTTCTTTCTGTATATTTTTGCCATGTCACTGACCTTTCTAAGCATCAAAAACAAACGGAAAAAGGTCAGACTTGAACCTGTCAATCAAGAATGTTTAGCGAATGGAAAAGAACCTACAACTCATTATGTAATTAAGTATGTAATTACGCAATTATATTTTAATGTCACAGCAAAACAAACTTCCTCTTGACTTTTACAGATGAACTTTCACTGCAGGCTCAGTTCGAGACCAGATGGCCGCGCGGCTCTTCGCTGGTGCTGGAGAGTGGGAGAAGGAAGGAACACACTATAATTTAAAGTGTAATTATATAATTACACTAGGAACAAACAACTCTGGATCGAGGGTGAAAGTAAAAACTGTGAGAGTTTCTGCCTACAGCTTCAGTCCGCAGGCCCTGCAGAGGCAGCCGGCGGCTTCAGCGTGTGCTGAACCTTGAATTCGAGACAATTCAGCTTTAGCAGCAAATTGTAACTTATAACCACAGATAGCAAAGACACACACAGAGCCTCCTCTGCACCCTGCCGTGTCCTGCGGTCTCCTGGGCTAGCCATAGCTACAAACTGGGCCCTGTGGAGCGCAAGAAGAGGCTGGGGTCCGGATCAATAGCCCAGTCTGCGGAGCGTCGGGGCCGCGGGCCATTCCTGACCTACGCTATTGATCAGCCGCGCCTCGCCTGCCAATAGCAATGTGCTGGATGTGACACAGGGGCTGAGAGCAGGCAGCGGGCGGAAGGGGAAGGGGGGAGTAATGTGTATCGCCAGTAGCAGCCCCACAGCACAATGCGATAAAAGTCAATTCCACTTAACCAAATCACTGACAACTAAATAGTTAGCGGACGGAGGAATGTGCTGGGGTCTCAGGTGGCGGCCGCTGGTGGGATACTGATGGAAGGCGTGTTAGGGGTTCCCGGGACTGCTGCTGACCTGGACTGGAAAGTCCACCGCGCGTGTGTGTGTGTGTGTGTGTGTGTGTGTGTGTGTGTAGGTGTATCTCACTTCAACATCCAAATCTGAAGCAAACTACCCCAGACTCTGGGAAAATTAAATATACATGCACCACCCACAAACACACTCTTTCAGAGAAATGGCACCAAAGTTTGACAAGCTACATGCTGGAAAGTTTCCAAACTCTAAATGGTCTAAATGTACCTCTGAACGGTGCCCAGAACAACGACAAATCTAGGCAGATTGGACGCAGCAACACATTTTTCACCATTAGCTTGATCTCAGGACACTCTATCTGTTCTTTTCCAGTCACACAAGTGTCAAGTGAAATTAATAATGCCAGGTTTCCAGGTTTAAATAACATAAACCAGCATTGACCGTATACATGAAATCTATACATGAATCCTATTTATCCTATATACATGACATTCATTACTACAAACGTTCATGCATTTGTGAGATCCTGCTGGTGTGGGTTCCTGCTCTTACAGTCATGCACAGAATGGAGAATATTAGACTGAACACAGGTGCTCCTTGTTTAAGTTATTTACTTTTAGATTTGTGTTTTAGAACATTTCAGACTTGTGTTGAAATTTTAAAATAGTACTTACATTTATACTTATATCTACTTTACTTGTACTTATTTCTTTATTTTATTTGTGTTTCAGAAAATGCCAGATTTTTTAATTTAAAATTTACTTCTTGTCTGTAATGTTTGCGCAGTCAAAAGGGAGCGGTTCAGGATACATTTCACTGTGTGTTGTACTTGTATGACCATGCATGTGACAAATAAAGAATCTTGAATCTTGAATCTTGAATCTAATGACCTGTTGGTACTCTAAGCCCTAAGGATGAACAGGATTTTCACCAGCATTCTTTATAGGTTCTCACTTCTTATACGATAATATCTCAGGTCAACAGGTCAAAATCATAAGTTTGTGTGGGTTTTGTAGTGTTTTTCATGCTGATTTCAAATCTGTCTAGCACGTACAGTTTTTGTGATGAAGCTAGTTATATATTGCATGATAGTGGTATAATTAGCATATAATAATCATATTATAAGCGTTTTTGAAGAAACAGCGGTAGCTGACTGACCCTGGTCATTATGTCTATTTCCACAGTGTGCGCCTGTCTGAAAATATTGAAACAGTTACTTGATTGGTGCCTGCGGTTTAATAGAAAACGCATATTACTCACAATTCAAAAAGTTGATGTGGCTGAAAAATACTGAAATGAAAAACTGTTTTAGAAAAATGTGTTGTGGTGTCTGATAATTACAATTTTTTTTCCCTTGTTGACCTGTGTATTCTGTAAATCCCATATTGGTTGGATCAGGTGTGTAAAAATAGGGAAAGAACCTATTTTTGTGCAGGGCAAAGCTACTCCAGGCCCGGGACTCAGAACTACTAGACTACAGCACGAAATTGCAGGAAATGGTAAAAATGAGTAGAGTAAAAAATACACATGTGTGCGAATGAAGTGACCTATTACATTACATCAACAGTGGGAAGCAATAAAGCAACGAGGCACTTAAGGCACTGCTGTGATTTCACCAAGGTTAAAGATATTAAGGGAAGCGATTCACTACAAGTAACAAAGCGTAGATTTTACTGTTAACGAAAACTGAAACAATCAATTCTTCCATCAAACAAATTTATTCCATGAACAATATAACGTATTCGTTTTGCTACAATAAACACAGAACAACGTTTGTAGTCTTACGTGTGTTCATCAAAAAACTTCAGAATGGCTTCGAACGTGGCACAGCCAATCAGACTGCAGGACCAGAACTCTCCATTTTAAAACACTTAACCTTGATAACACTGCGCTCCATTAGTCCACTGATCTACTTCTATGCGTAAGTGTATCAGTGGTCTCTGGTGGCCCACCCTGATCCATCTTCCCGGCAGTGATCTTGGGAGTATTTTACATGTCGCTTTACTGCTCCCCTGCCTGGTCGTTGCCGTTCTTCAGCCGTCGGCCCGGCGCTCCATCCACCACCTATCTATGGTGCAATACCTCTCCCTTTAATTGCTGAGTGACAGAAAGGCAATACTGACCACTTCATTACGATACAGGCATACTGACCGGACCCCCCTACCCCACCTCTCTCCGGCCACTGAGCCGCACACTGCCCAGGTCAGGGAAGGTCAATCACCCTGAATTTATCAGTGAGGAGAAGACGGACCCCCTCCTCGGTACAGCGGGGTCGTCGACTTTGGCAGACTGCTTACATCAGGTATCGATCAGGAGTCGTCTACCTCACTTAAGGCCAGAGTGATCTCCCAATAGCGCCGTTTCCCGAGAACACGAGAGCGAAGTGGCGGCGGAGAACTTACTGGGGCTTGTAGAACTGTGGCAGCAAGAGTGTGTGAGAGACAGAGAGGTACAGTTAAAGCAGAGAGACACGGGATCTCCAGGGGTCCAGGGGTACCTACACTACAAATGAGCCCAGGGAACACAGTCGCGTCTAGTTATGAATTAGAAAAGCCTTTGAAGCCTAAATAACAAATAAATAATAAAACTATTTTACAAATAGACAGAATAATCACTGAAAATGACAAAAAAAACGTTGGAGTGACTTAAAAAAGTGTAGAAAAAAACTCATCGCCTCGATGAGTCAATAAGTCAGCTCATCCACTGCATTGATTTTACATAGATACATAACAAAAAATTCACAATAAAACAACTAAAATAACCAAAAATATAGCGGATGAAAGGTCTATAAAATCTGTCTATAATCTAGGTATGACAGATACTGAAAGTGGTAAAAAAATATCCGATATTCAAAGAAAACTATCAACTCAGGTACGATCACTGAAAATCAGCACTTCCAAAGCCTTCAATTTACACATAATGACTAAAAATAGCCAGAAATACACTGGAAAATCACTAAAATCACTGTAAAGGTCTCAGAAATGGCAAAAATCCCAGTGACCCACTGCCTTAAATCTGCACAGAAGTACGTCTGAAAGACCCCAGAATCGGTTTGATCTTAGACAATGATGTTATCCTAAGCCCTCAGTGTCAGCGCACCTCCCTCTGAAACCAGTCAAGTTTAAAGGGGCCATGGCCGTGATCAATATTTGTACAAATCAGTATTAGTTACTCGCCAGGTCCCACAGGGTTAATCCATTCACAAAACCAAGTAGCTGTCAGTCTGCGTGTCAACTCACTGCAGCCGGGGACATATGGCAGGGTGGGGTACTTTAAAGAGAGAGAGTGTGTGTGTGTGTGTGTATGTGTGTGCATCAGAGAGTGTGAAGGAGGCTTGTGTTAGCACACATCCCTGCACATTAGTGTAGCGTAGTGCCAGATGCTTGTCAGATCTCCTTCTCGCTTTCTGCTTGGCACCGTTCGCATTAAATGACAATAAAGGCCACAGAACTGCAGAGCAGGAGAGGAGAGCAGCCATCATAACCCCCCCCCCCACCCATCAC
>JBBIGA010000038.1:6010787-6024471 GCA_037576975.1 Alestes dentex
CCCCACCCCCGTTTTATTACACTTTGTTCCTTTTAATCAAAAAAGTGACACACAAAGTTAACCCGGTTTTAAAAATCCCAGATAAACAGCAACGATTGTGTCTTTAAATAATAAATGATACCCCGGCTTCATACAGACACGCATATAACGGGAAAATAATTGAAGACAACATTGTCCTATAAGAGACCCACTTTAGCGGTGCTGATTCAGAAAACTTTCTGACTTCAAACGCTCCGTCATAAAGTATGGATAATCCCTTAAAGAAAGGCATGCGTCTGTTTACAATTTCCTTCTAATTAAGGCTACAGAATAGAGGCTACCTTTGTTCGGAATGGATGTGTTGGTTAGAGCTTGGGAGGAAAAAAAAAACAAAAAACGGTTCCACTGGCAAATTAGGGGGTAAACAATACAAAACGAAGCAAACAAAAAAGCATTCTAATACGATATCTGCAGTCCCTGAATAAATATTGCAGCATCTGTCTACATCTGACATGCTTCCAGAGTGAAACAAAAGGCTTTCAAAATAGCAAATTAACCAAACTTGGTTCTAGACGGTAACCCGGATGACCCGCTACGGCGCACGCGGCTCGGCGGAGATCTCAGGCAGGGAATCACATGGTGGCTGCGTCCTCAATTTGTCTTGACTTCCTCCAAAAAAGCTGGGCACTTCTCCGGCTTTGTTGTTTGTCGACTTAAACCGGTTATGGAACAAATCAATCAGAACAACAAACATGAAAAACAGCCCCAAAATAAGCCACAGGGGGAAAATGGGACACAATTAAGTTTGGACACGTCCCTTATGATGTTCGCTTGAAAGGGCACGTCACATGCCAGTTGCTGGATATCAACGGCGGTTTAAAGAGCCATCTGCGAGGCAGCCTCGCCGGCGCTGATTCGGATGCCACTGAGCTGATAGCGGAGAGAAGGCTGTTAAAACACTTAAAGAAAATCTGAGCCTATCGCTGACATTCAAGTTCTGGCACCGCGCTAAGTGGCGCAGAGACGGACGTGAGGCACCCTGGAGCCGGGGCCGAATTTACGATATTGTTCGTAATTGCAATAACGTTGAGGACTCGGGGATGGAAATTAGATGTGTTTTACACTGTGACTCAGACCGAGGTATTAATCCGCGCCGCCTTTTCCGCGTGGCGCCAAGGTCCGTTAAAAACACACGCTAACAATACTTCTTGATTGGGTCCAGAAGATAATGAAAGCTTATGGCAGGGAATTAAACGCGAGATTATTTCTGAGGTGCGTGAAACGGACGCTGGCATCTGTACGGAGGAGATTTGAGGATTTAAGTCAGCTGACCTTTCGTATTTAGCGTGCCATGTGTAACAGACAAATGTAACCAGGCCGGATCATATTAGACCTTATCAGCATGCTGAGGACCTCTGCCTCCATCCCGAGGAGCGAAGACACGGCCCCCTGCTGCTGCTGGATTAGTGTGTGAGAGATGCTAGCTTAGCAGTGTGTGTGCATGTGTGATGGCCGAACATATGGACCGCAGCCTTGACGGACAGGTTCTCCCTACGTGAAAGCAGAGGAAGGCCTCACACGCGTCCACAATACCTTAAGCCATGCCGTTTGTAGGTCTTGGATCACATGCTGTCCAACAACAGGCCTCGTTCTGAGTGTTTACAATGTGCTCATATTTATTGCTGTCTACCTCTGTTCTGCATTTTTACACACACAGCTCTCGCTGCCAGAATACAGTACCTGTCAAAATACTGCATTCATCCAGACTGTAGCCATTGTTCATTGCACTGAATGTTGTCTGGTCTTGTCTTGTCTAATTGTATTGTTGCGCTTGTGTTTCTTGCACACTTTTGTGTCCTATTTGCACTGGTGGTCTTGTGCTGTTCTGTTCTGTTCTGTTCTGTTCTTGTGTGGCACCATGGTCGTTATCTCATTTCACTGTGTACTGTGTGTGTATGGTCGAAATGACAATAAAAACCCACTCGACTCCTTGACTCGGAGCCTCGTACACTCGTACCTACTTATGAGAAAATAAGAGAAAGCTTTCGCCAGGCATTGGGAGGTATTACGTGTGCCATTTAAGACGTATTAGAACGAGATTAAGGTTCATAAGAAGTGTTAACGGCCCTTCATCTGTATGACGAAGCAGAAGAACACTGACCCACCCCAACTCTCACATCCACGCGAAGGCAGTGAGAAGTCATTCATCGTCCCACCCATCAAGGCATGGCTGCATATACAGCCTTCAACCTGTCGCTACTGCGGCCCACGCAGCGTCTCCGACGCTACAGAACAGCCTTCAAGGCTGCGCTGACACATCGCAGGCCAGGAAGAATCCGTACCCTGCCAGCTTCTCACCAACCGAGCAGCTTCGCCCGTGCCAACTCCGCACCACCTTGTGAAACGGGCACCGCTCGGGCAGGGCAGTTAAGTCCAGAGCGCTGCCACGTGAGGAATCCCAGCGGAGGTCCGTGCACCGTCGAAAGCGACTGGAACTGGTAGACAGCAGACACTTCTCGCAGCAACGAGACAATTCCACACAGCCATTCTACTAGTGGCCAACAACGGCGGAGCTCTCTTTGAAGTGGGAAGGCGATGTTTAGCCCCATAACTTACTGCATATAAAGCGCGGAGAGTTATTTTTACAACCTCTATTATTTCGTATAGTAAATATTCAAATCCTCAAATAAAACCTCAAGCTTAGCGAAGGGAAATTTGTGAAAAAACAACGTCAGGCTCCTCAACTAGCCCGCTTTGGAAAAAAAAAAAAAAAAATCATTATGAAGATTAATAGCAAAAACACAACAACAAGAAAACAAATCTGTGCTGGGACCAGAAAAAAGTGGCTCATGTACAACCCTTTTGAAATTAATATGGCAATAAAAAAAGCGCCAGTTGGAGTTGCTTGGTGTGGTTTTTTTTTTTGTGTGTGTGTTTGTTGTCTTTCTTTATTCGTTGGAGTGCTTTGACGCCTTATTTTCCTTTCCCTGCTCTTGGCTGGAATTAATATTTTGGTGGGCTTGAGTATTAATCTAGCATCAGGGCTGGGATTAGGGCGCTATTGTCCCCCCTCAGAACTGAGCCCCCATACCGAGATCACACACACACACACACACACACACACACACATACACACAAGCAATCTCCCCTGCTCTGCCCTGCATCTACAGATAACAGTCAGACCCACTCTTCTGTTCTGTTTCTCTCTCTCTCTCTCTCTCTCTCTCTCTCTCTTTTTCTCTCTCTCTCTCTCTGTGTACCCCTCACACTTGTGGAAGGGAAGGGAAGGGGGGGGGAGAAAACTTTCCATGGCAGATTTGCACGCCAATTGTGCCCTTAAACTGTGTCTCTTTCCCTGGCTTATACTGTGCATTTTCCAGAGTTTATCAAAGAATACAATGGGGTTATGCTTGAACCATTCTTCTGCAGGCTAGAGCAGTAATTTAAATGCACTAGTACTACTGAGGGGAGCTGGAGCGCCGCTGTCTCGCTGCCGAACAGAGCGAAATGAAAACGGCGTTACAAAAATGCACCGCGTTACTGTGTTGACCTTTCCTGTTCCCATAGTCTACAAACAGCTGTGAAGCGCCTTCCTCTGGGCTCTTTGTACATCAGACACCGGGGCTGGGGCTGGTGCTGGCGCGCCATGCCTCAATAAGAAGCTCTCTCCCTCTCGCTTCTCGTTTCTTTTTCTCGTTCTTCTTCTTCTTTTTTTTTTATTTCCCTCCCCACTCGCTTCCAGTACACACAGAGAAACACAAACACACTCACTCGGCTCCTCACGCATGCAAGCAGGCACACAGAGCTGGCATAAATACACACACAAAACACACACGACATTCTGTCTGACACAAGAAAACACTCCACAACCAGAAGACCGTCTTTTTTCCCGTCTCTTTCGATACATACAACACAATCCCTCGCACAAACACTCTCTCACGCGCAGACTAAAGCACACACACGCCCCCCCCACACACACACACACCACATGTATGTATAGCACATGCAGTGAGACGCAATACCGCTGGCATGGAAAAGTATTAGTATACGGTCGCGGTCAGAACAAAACCTCATATCTCCCGCATAGGAACTTTATAGAGCTACATATATTCTTAGTATTCTTATATGTAAAGCACATGCACACACACACACACACACACACACACACACACACACACACACACACATACACACACACACACACACACACAAATGTATAGGTTCTGTCAGAACCAAAAAGTCCTAGCTTTCAACGTACACTACAGACGATGTTTTTTCATCCTGAGATTTCCACAGAAGAAAGAGCAGCAGATATTTTCAAATTATGCAAAAATACAGAAAGAAAACTGGCATCATTAAAGACACAATTTACACAAACATGCTAGTCCATATTTTTTATAAAGTGTACGTAATTAGATAAGATGAAATAACCCACGGGTAGGAAATGTGCAAAAAATGAAAATCAAATTAATAACTAACTAACTTAACAAGTTGTTAAAAATGTAGATGTGTGCTAGGCATTCAATAGATTGTCTATGGAAGGTTGAATGATTAATAAACAAGTGAAAATCTAGAGAAACTCAGTTGATGCAGTGCTATGTTTAGGACCAGAGTGAGGGTTAAGGTTAAAGAGTTGGAGCCTAACCTAGAACCTAAGGTGAGGGGAAAATGTAGATGCACTAAATCGATCTGTAGCTGAATGTAAGTTATATGCAGGATGAGCCCCTACAGAGCGTTTGGGGTGGGCTTTCCAAATAAAGTGTCTCTCTAACGATGACCAGAGCTAGAGATGATTTCATAAAGACTGAGAATTTAGTTATAACAGAACTATGACTTGGAAAGCCCCTACCTGAAAACTGGTGACAACAGTTATACTGTTATACAGTTATACTAAAAAACAAGTTATACTATATTATTCATCACGTAATATTTCTGGTCTTACTGAATAACTATCTATCACAAAATCCAAAATCAAAAACATTTGACAAAATAATAAACGTGGACTGGTGCTCTGCTATTTCTCATAAGACTGAATGGGATTTTTTGAAGAAAGGCTAAATACGATCTCTTTGACTCCTGCATGTGGCAACTCTCTTAACTAGGTGAACCACAGCTTCCTCCTCGCCAGACAGAGACCAATCCTCGGCCTAACCAGCCGTTCATGGATGTTCTGTCACAGAATTGCGGCGCAGGAACAAGGCTGGCCGTTCTTTTTGACGCTCTTCTACATATTTGATCAGAAAGCGTCACGATTCCTGTGCGTTAAGAAGCACACGCAAGAGATAACCTGAATGTCCAAAACTGGTCAAATGACAACTGAATAAATGGAGAAATAAAGGACAGTGATACCTCGCTGATGGAGAAAGTGAAGCTCCAAACCCAAAGAAATGATGGAGCGATGACAATAAAGAGTAAATATGACTAGAACTACAGACATTATCAGAAGATGCGATTGCTCAGTCGGTTAAATATAAATAAAAGCTTTCAGTGCAGAAGTTAAATCATGGAAAGCCTTTCCCTGCTTCAGAAAGAGTCAGTCGTGCAGTTGGTGAAAGTATAAACAGGAAAGAGTGCCCCATTGTTGTGGATGTATTCATATACATGCTAGCTGGAAGAACCTGAAAAATACATTATTAAAGCCAAAGACCGCAAATAATTTATGCCATGTTTCTCCCAGGTTTTACCAGGGATTTCAAATATGCTTTGAAATGTTAGCTTGGCTTTCGATGTTGGTTTTGGCAGTCAAGTAGACAGGAGCCTGGTCTGAGACCGAGAGAAAGGCTTCTTTGGAGTGATGCCATGAAAGAACCACTATTGTTTCCTTAAGGAACCTTTCAATAGATGAAAGAATCACCTTTAAAGGACTAATAGGATGTGTCAGTGTGAATAATATTTTTTCAAAGCTGAAAGAATCTGAAAGAATAATTAAACAAAGTTCTGGACCAGGGCTGCCCAAAGTGTGACCTGTGGGCCAAAGGTGTCCCATGAGGAGCCTCCAGGTTACCCTATCCTGCGCCCCTCATTCGGCAAGAGAGGAAACATTTTTATACCGTCTATATCTTATAACAGTCTCCTTTTTTCAACAGAATAGTATAATAGTAATAAAACAATGTTACATCCATATGTAAACAGTGTCATTTTTTCAACAGAACTGTATGATAGTCCTAAAATAATGTTAGACCAATATGATTTTGGGCCCTGGGCTCAAAGTGTAGCTCAGAAAATGCAAGACTAATCAATGAGATGGGTGTGCACACACAGTCCCAGTCTGGAAGGGGTTAATAGGGAATCAATATGAAGGGTATGCTTGTGAATGGATTGGGGGACAGCTGAGAGAGAGAGAGAGACAGAGAGAGAGAGAGACAGAGAGAGAGAAAGGGGAGGAGATAGGCTTCTTGTATCCTGTGATAGCTACAGACTTCCCAGATGTTATCTGTCACTCAGGAGAAGACTCTGGTGGCCAGATGTTAGGGCTCAGAGTGCTCCGAGCACATTTTCTGTGATACGTTCACATCGCCGAGAGGTCAAGTGCACCAAAATGTTTATCTCTCCGACACACACACGCACGCACGAAGAGAGGCAAAAGTCACACGTTTGCGATATCATTACACACCGCGCTCTGAACCTGACTTGGCACGTTCTCCTCTCCCATTAGTGCAACAGATATATCTTACGGCACTTCCATTCTCACTGTATCCGCGCACACTCCAGGGATACAGGGCGGATAGAAAGTTTTGGGGCGAAAACAAAGAATCAAATAAAAAATTCTACCATTCCTGAGGACTGTCCTGAGGAAGGGGGGGGGGGGCGGTGCAGCCAAGGGCAGGTCCCTCAATACGTAACAAAAAGACTTACGTGCAAAAATAACCGCAGCAACTTCACGAGGAACTCTCGGAATCGCAGAAATCGAAACCGTTGAGCACTTTGAGTCGTCCGAAGTAGTCAAGAGCGTATTTCGCCCACAGCACGCGTCTTAATTAGCACATGAAATGAGCAGCAATAGAATTAAGTGCATTGTTTTCATGAGAGGGGGGGAGATGCAGTTTATTCTTTGTTTTAATTACTTTCGCATATCAACAACGATGTATTAATTACAAAGCAATTTTAATTAGCTCAGCACCGAGCGTTCGTTTTCCCCGAGCTAGAGAGAGAAAGAGATGAAAGGAACACGGAGAGGTGGAAGGAACGACGACAACAAAAAAATGTGCAGGGAAAGCAATCTAACTTTCCTGGAAAACTAAAGCTGAATGGGCCCATTTCTGCCTATTCATTAACTCTTTCATCGCCGTGACAAGCATTTAGAGCGAGCGAAATTATCCGTTCATTTGTATTTGCGGCTAACAATGGCACTTGGCATCATGCGGAAATAAATAAACACGCGCATGATGAGGCGCCGGAGAACACAATGCATTTAATTTGTGCAAAGCTACTTTCGGATTCAATGTTTTTTTGTTGTTGTTGTTTTTTTCTTTTTTTTTTTTTTTTGCAAAATACAGGCTAAGTGGATTGTGGAAAAGAGTTAGTCACTTTTATCATTTGCTGAAGTGACGAATCTGCTTTGCCTTTGTATTTTCACTTAAACGCATGTTCTGTTTCTCACCGATAAGTTGTGTTGTTTAAAAAGCATCCGTGCTCTTCCGGCGCTTTGTTCGATGGGAGAACTTCATGCCCAGGGATTTACTAAACACAATTCATCAAAGTGGAACGGCAGTGTTTTTTTTTTTTTTTTGCCTTCTTTTCGCCTCCCCCTCTTGCTTTCCTAATCCCTTTTTGCCGCAGATGAGAGATTTGCTGTTCAGACTCATTAAGATTAGAGCGCTGCGTCGGAGTTATTTAAGAATGCAAAGTTCCTTTTGAGACCTCCCCGACTTCACAACGGAGGAAATCTCATAGACACGCTCTGTCCTTTTATAGCGGGGCCACCGCTGCCCCGGATCGCCATGTTGGGTGTCAGTGATTGAGTGATAGCTTGTGAAATGGCTCCCACAGCCGTGCGCTCATTAGGAAAGACTGGAGCTAATCCGCGCGTATGACGGTGGGGGGGGGATGTGTTACACAGTTCAAGGCAAAAAAATAACAAGGGCAGCAACGTCGTGAAGAGCATCCTGAATTGTAATAATTGAAATAGCTACCGAGCTCGTGCGTGAGGCTTGCGAACGCTGTGACTGGTGGAGAGAAGGGAGGAGGAAAGCGCAAGAGGCCGTTGTTTTGACTGGGTGGGTGTCAGAGTTTTGGCTGGGAGAGGCTGTGTTTTATTTAGGAATGTGGGGTTCTTCGACAGAGCTGCTGTGGTGGTTTTGGCTTGCGAGGCTGTGGCCCTCTGACTGGAGAAGCAAGAGGACTTTGGCATGGATTAATCTTTTTTGGCAGGAGCTGTAGCCTTTAGGTTGCAAAGACAGGGCATCTAAGAGGAAAAGGCTACTGGCGTCCACAGAAGAGGCCTTTAGACTCGGGAAGGGCCTCCTGGCTACAGCAGAGGTCTCCAGGCTGTGTGATAATTTCTCAGCAAGGGAAATAGTGTTTTTCAGGGTCAGGGAAGAAGTGTTTTTCCAGCTGGGTGTGCAGCAGGCTCTGGCAGCGTATGCGTTGATTTGGCTAATATCTTTGGTTGGAATTAAGGATATTTTTTTTTCTTGTTTTTTTTTTCTGAGGGAAAAGGTTATGATCTTCTGGCAGGAATGGCAGAAGTTGTTAAAGTGTGGAAAGATGTGTTGTTGGTTTGGGAGAGTAGCAGTTTTTTTTTTTGACCTGAAAAGTTTCTAAATGGTTTTGGACTTGGAAGGTAGGCTTCTCTAAAAAAAAAAATAATAACAACAACAGCTTTTAAAACTTACATTATGTGGAAGTTCTTTGAAGTTTTTTCTCATTCAATTCTTTTTCACAATAAAACATTCGATGGAAAAAAAAAAGTGGTTCTTAAGAGTCAACCAGTGAAAGGTTCTTCAGAAAGGCCTTCTTCTGTGGCATCACTCCAAGAAACACTTCTTGGCACTGTTGTTTTTAAGAATATAAGTTTTGTAGCTGAGGAAGCTTCAAGTAAGCAAAGATCAACGGCAACTTCTAGTCTTCTGGGCGAGGGAAAGTGAGTGACAGTGGTCGTGTCTGAGGTGGGACGGAGGGGAGGTACAGAGCTTGGGCTTGGGGCAGTAGTCTTTTGGCTGAAGGCACTGGGGGGAGCAGTAATCTTCTGGCGGTGGCTAGTAGCAGGCTTTTGGCTGCGGAGGGATTCGGATCCCAGAGCTGTTTGATCACACAGCCCCAGTCTCGGCACCTTTCCCAAACTTTCCGGCTCCAAGTGTCGCAATCTGGTTCCATTTTGCAGCTGGCCTTGAGATTGTAACAGAGCCCCGGTTCCCCCCTCCCAAACCACATATTTAATCCCTACGCTTATGTCAAACTTAATTACGGGACCTTGTACGAAGGAATAACAAGTGTGCCTTGTAGGAGAAGCAGAAGGGAAAAGCAGGGAAGGGGAAGAAAGAGAGAAAGGTGAGGGAGTGGAGGAAAAAAAGTGGGAAAATGGAGGAACAGAGGGAAGCACTGAAAATCTACCAAGACATTAAACAGGGAAGTGGGCGAGAAAGAAAAATGCAAACTTTTAGCGAATGTGTTACACGAATGGGCCACGACGCCACAGTGCATGAGTGTGATAGAGGATCTAAAATGTGTACATGGAAAAGGCCTAAATAAAAAAAGGGCATGCTTTGCTTAAAGGGCCCATATCATGGAAAACATTTCCTTTTTTTTTTAAACGTACGAGTCTGATGTAATGCGTAAATACTGATTCACCATTCACACCCCGGTTCATATATATGGAAACGAAACTGCAAAACTAGCAAAGTCTGCTCTGAATGCGCTGCTTTTGTGATGTCACAAAAACTAGTACACTGACATACATCCACTTTATTCCACTTAAAGCAGTTTAGCTCCGTCCGTTCGCACTGAAGTTAATTTAGCCTGTGACACTTTTTGCACAATCCACAGCAGCGAATCAGAATGAGGCCAGTTACACATATCAGCTAGAAAGGCACAGTAAGCTTGTTTAAAGCTTTAAATGAAACAAGAATTAAAGCTTGCTTAATTCTAAGACACAAAGAGAGGGTGGAAAACGGGCATGTGAAACTGAATTATGTCACATAAACACACATAAGTGGATCTCGGAAAAACAAAGCAAGAAAAATGTACAGTGTGGGTCCTTTAAACAAAGACAGTAATAAACAACATCTGTCAACATGAATCTAGAAGAGCTGCTGTTGCTTTCTCTAAAGCCATTCATAATCTTGTCATTGGACCATAATTGTAGTCATTTATAATCATGCGAGGATGACATTGCCTTCTATCCACACATGTTGTGGTCTGAAGGCTCCTTAAAACACAAAAGGAGGACTGCAGATGAATTTGGGATGTTTACGACATCAACTGCGACAAATTCATTTGTGGTTACTTGTGGCTTTTCTGTCCGACGTGTCAAGAATCCTCGCAACATTAGAATCACTGACTAACGCTGAGATTTACTCCCCTGCTTGTGCGCGCGTGTGTGTGTTTGTGTGTGTGCACGCATTTACTGTTCAGAAGTGGGAGAACAGCCGAGAAGAGTGATGTTTAGTCTGTCAGTTTAAAACTATTACTTCAAAATTCCAAAAAATATGAGCTCAACCTGTCTCGGGCGGACGAAGGGAGACAGCGCTGTGAAGAACAAACCTTTGAAAGTCGAAATCAATTTTCAGGGGGGTAGCAAAACAAACGCTTCGGCGCGAGCTTCACGAAGCGGATTTCTCGCACTTTGAAAAAGCACATATTCGTACAATCTTCATAAGGCAAAAAAACAGACTAAATTCAGTGTACATAAACTCTTTTGAAAAGGCGGGGATGCGCCACGGAGGCTGAGGCGGAGCGGGATGAAACGGGGAGAGACTCTCTACGGAGATGCAACAAAGAAGACAATTATGGTCTCATAGGGAGAAAAGGGAGAGAGAGGAAAGAGCACCAGAGAGAGAGAGAGAGAGAGAGAGAGAGAGAGAGAGGTACCCTCCTCCCTCTCCCTCCCTTGTGTGCCCTCTCTCTCCTTTAACCTCCTCAACCTGGCCGGAGCCTTCCCAGAGCGGGCGATCGAGCCCGGAGCAGAGCTCAGAGAGAGAGGGAGAGAGGTTCCCATGCCACGGGCGATGAGACCGGCGCGCCACCCGCAGGTATTTATAGCAGCAGTGCTCCAAAGGGCCGAGAGAGAGGGCACGCTTTGTTTTCTTTTCCATTCCCCTGGCGCTCTCGCCAGGCCCCACACACACGGGCTGGTAAACACATACCCGAACACAGAGCCGCTCCAGCCGGGGTGGGGGGCCGGGGGGCACGTACCTCCACTCAGATACAGAGGTAGGGTGGGAATAGGAATAAAAAGACGGAGAGAGGGAGAGAGAGAGAGAGAGAGAGAGAGAGAGAGAGAGAGAGAGACTAGAAGACAGAACATAAAAGAGACAGAGAGAAAGCAAGAGTGTGAGAGAGAGGAAAAGTGTGAGAGTGTGAGAGAAAGAGGAAGAAAAGAGAAGGAGAGTAAGAATAATTGGAGAGAGAGAGGGAGTGAGAGAGAGAGAGAAGGAGGGAGAGGAAGAAAAAGATGAGTACAAGACTAGTAGAGAGAGAGAGAGAGACGAGTAGAGAGAGAGAAAGAGAGAGACTAGAAGACAGAACGTGATACAGACAGAGAGTAAGCAGGAGTGAGAGAGAGGGAATCAAAGAGAGAAAGTGTTAGAGTGTGAGAGAAAGAGAAAGAAAAGATGAGATTAAGAATAACTGGACAGAGAGAGACAGAGAGAGAGAGAGAGAGAGAGAGAAAGAGAGGGAGAGAGGGAGAGGAAGAAAAAGACGAGTGAGAAAGACATCCGAAGAAGGAGAACAGAGAGAAGGAGTGAGAGAAAGAGAGAGAGAAAGTGTAGTAAAAAGAGTGAGAAGCAGAGAGAGAGATTAGGAAAGTGATAGAAAGAGAAACAGAATGACAGGAGGAGGAAAAGAGAACCATAGAAAAAGAGCTAGAAAAGAGTGGAAGGTAGAGAGAGAAGGAGAGAAAGAGAAAAAGAGCTCAGGAGGCAAAAATGACACACTGAGTGACTGACTTAAAACAACACGAGACTGAAAAAAAGAGGATCAAGTCCTTCTCAGTTAATCTTAACTTTCATCGTCCAGTTAATCAGAAAAGGGGGATTCCTCAAGGGTTCTTTAGTGAAACAGTGGTTAAATTAGAACCACGATAATGTAAAGAACCATCTGAATGCTGCACTGGTTTTCTGCATGGTTAAATGATCTGTCCCTATGATGGAGAACCTCTGCATATGGTTCTTTAACAGATCCCTGTATAGAAGGTATGGCATCAAACAGGTTCCACTACTGTTAGATGTCAAACAGCCCCTTTTGTCCTCTGTGTATTTTGAGTGTAAGGTAATGGATACATATGGCTCTTTATAGGTTTCAAGGTTAAAATAAAAAAGAGAGAGTCCTGAATGAGAACAGTGGAAAAGGGGGGTGGGGGACAAAGAAGAGAAGAAGCGAGAGCAGGACATCTTCTCCAGCTGGATGAAGCAGAAGCCAGGTCCGTATTCCAGTGAGCCAGGCCGCCGTCCAGAGCGGTCCCAGCGGGACCCAGCGCGGCTGGACTGGGCCCGTCTCGCTGGGAAAGCTCTGGACGGCGGCTCGGCTCACTGGAATACAGACCTGGCTCCGGGTCCCCTCAAAAAAAAAAAAAAAACATCCAAGCAAAGACCAGGCCAGGACCGTCCTGGGCGACGGTGCAGCCTGGGCCTTCAGCAGTGACCTCTGCCCCCCGGATCCTTCTGATGTCTGAGAGGAAGCTGATGTGGAGCCAAAACATCAGGCCTCCACCCCCTCCCTCCTTTTTTTATCTCTCTTTTTTTTTTTTACTCCCTTGCATGGGAATTCCATTGCGACATTATTACTATGATGAAAACAGACACTATAAATACCGAAAGCTATGATGAATATAACAGCGATTACACAGGCACCGATAATTAGAGCAGGAAGAGAAAAGGAAGAGGGGCCGAGAGAGGAGAGAGAGGGGGGGAGAAGTGATTGAAGTTTGCTCTGTTTTGGTGTTTGGGGGGAGGATTTCTTATTTCTTTCAAGCAGGAGTCTTAGTGTATGAGGAATTACAAAGGGTAATGCGGGGCTGATGATTGGAATAGTACTCGGGCCTTTGGGAGAACGCTGTTGAACGCCAGTCTCGTTTCGTTTCTCTCTCTCTCTCTCTCTCTCTCTCTCTCGCTCTTTTTTCTCTCCTCCCTCTCTCACTGCCTAAACCCTCACATCTCGATAAAAGGCAACAGGGAACGCGTCTGCTTTTCTAATGGTCGCTTGGCTAACAAACAATTAATAGCCCGCGCCCACTGATGTTCCGGCAGAAGAATGAAGCGGCCGGGGCCAGGGAGCCGTCCCCCGAGGAAAGGAGGATGAATTTTCAGCTGCTGCTCTTGCTCATCCCTCACCGAGGCCACGCCCCCGTCCTAACGTCACTCTCCAGCTCTCCTTTTCAACTTTTCCTCCTCTCTGGATCCACCTCCAGCACTGGGACAGAACGTCTCTCTCTCTTCCCCTCTCTCTCTCTTCCTCTCTCTGTCTCTCTCTCTCCCTCTCTCTCTGTCCCCCCCCCCCCTCTCTCTCTCTCTCTCCCCCCTCTCTTCCCCTCTCTCCCTCTCTCTCT
>JBBIGA010000038.1:6137474-6152474 GCA_037576975.1 Alestes dentex
AAGAGTAAACACAGTTGTTTGACAATAAATGGCTTCAGCCAACCACTAACCATGAGTGAAAGAAAAGTTTTTGTGTTCCCATTCATATTCTCTGAAAAATGGTTAAGAAATCCTAAATTCTGCCAGGGTATGTAAACTTATGAGCACAACTGTGGCAGAATACTGAAGGGGCTCATAGAGAAAGAAACATGGTATGGATTTATCATATCAAAGAACCATGAGACAAGTAATTTCAGGTCAAATCAAAGTCATATAGACTTGTTGCTACATGTCTTGGATTCTGTTCATTTCCTCTTATTACCTGACTCACTATTAGCATAAATGACTCACTTATTACCTGACTCACTATTAGCATAACTAGGACACTGGTATGTGTGAAATATTGTGACTCTGTGTTGAGCTGCTAGTCTCCTGTATTTTAATTATACAAATAAATTCCATCAATGTTACTGAAGAGAAAACGAGCAAAAATTGCATTTAAAAATGTTCATTTGTTTACTACGCAGCTAGGGTCCTTACTCATACATTGCACTCATTCAGCATAAACTGCACTTCCTATCAATTTATTTTACATTTACTTTTCATAATAAACTCATCAAAGATTTGCCTTTTGTACTGACAGAGCATTCAGTGTAATACTGATGAACCTGGTGTCTACTTATGGGTTGTTTATAGGTTAATGGGTTGTTTCTACTGTGTTTTATATTCCTTATTTTCGTCATTTTGTATTATATCTCATTGTATAGTTTTGCTTTTTTGCTTCATTTGGCTCATTTTGTGCAGCTCATGAATTTTGTAAAACAATGAGTTTGAGATGTAGACCTCAATGTCCTGTCTGCTCATTTTCATAATTATATATGGACAGCGGTAAATCTGTATGAATATTAATATAAAACAGTGAAAGAACTCACCTGAAGGGAGATTTAATGTCCGACTAAAGTTATTTCCCTTGTGATGAAAATGAATATAGCAATGGAATATTGCAATGAAACTTGGTTTTCGAATCGGTATTCAGCTATGACAACACACTGAAACACAGATTCTAAAAGAATCTTTCACAACATACCTCTGCATCATTGCTCATATCTCGATCAGCAGAAATTCAATAATTTATAAAACCAATATATAAACATTGGTACAATCTAACAGCAATTTTCTAATAATCAATAAATACTCAAATAGGTTTATGACTATTGTTGTGTCTTAAAAATACGTATTTTTAAGTAAAAAAAGTGTTACTACCCCCAGAAAGTGCCGGTAATACACCTGAAAGCTGTCTGCAACCACTATTAAGGAACAAAAAAAAAGAACAACACTCTACTACCTGGCACCAGTAAGCTTGTGTGGCACTGTGAAATTAGATGCTACCGTACAAATAGAGCAGCAAAGCAAAGACAGCTGGAAAAAAAATTCTGTTAATGGTTTGAATGTTGCAGCTGATTGGTGTATATGTACGTAATGATCTTACACAATATTAAAACCACTGACAGGTGAAGTGATTACAGTGGCACCTGTCAAAGGGTAGGAAATACTACACAGCAAGAGAACAGTCTGTTGTTTGTTTTTACAGCGACTTGGCTCAGCAACAGTGTTCCAAAATTTGCTATGCAGATCAGCAACACGCTAACATACCACTGGGACTGTAATGTCGGACTGAATGGCAAGACGAGAGGTGGCCAGCTGTGTGTTTACATCAACACTTTCTGGTGTGTGAATGCTGTGCTACTAATTAGTGGTGCAAATCTCACCCAGCGCTAACTCTAACAATGTATTGGCAGCAAGCTCTTTGAGATATCAGTCTCAAGGGCAATCACCACACGCCCAAACCAGAGGATATGAATGACTGTGGAGATGCACAATGCTAAGAACCCATGACACCACTTCCAGGTCAGGTGATCAGGCCCTGAGAACAGCAAGGGCCAACCTGTCTGGCCATTAGAGCAGCAAAGAATGCACATGCTCAGAAAATCCACAGCCACTTCCAGGACACTGGGGATGTACAGTGAATGTGGCAGCCATCACCAACTACAGGGCATCTCCACCTGCCTGTGATGAGGAGGCCTCCCTTCCAGAGGCGCTGAACAACTTCTATGCATAGTTTGACGCACAAAATAATATGGAAGTGAAGAACTCCAACCTGCCCCCCAACGACCAGGTGCTCTGTTTGACCGTGGCTGATGTGAGGAAAATTCTGCTCAGCGTCAACCTATGGAAGGCTGCCAGACCAGACAACACTCAGAGGATGTGCAGACAAGTGGACAGACACCTTCAATATCTCTCTGAGCACCATCGTCATTTCAAAGCCACCACAATCCTCAAACCAAAGAAGTCGCTACTATCTTGCCTCAATAACTATCATCAAGTGCTTTGAGAGGCTTGTGACAAAGCACATAAAATAAAACCGCTGTCAATGAACTGCTTGCAGTTTGCGTATCATCCCAACGGTTCTACAGGTCACCTTTCACCTTGTCCTCACCCACCCAGACAAAAAGGAAACTTATGTGAGAATGCTGTTCATAGATGTAGTTCAGCATTCAACGCCAACATTCTTCAGCATCTGATCAGGAAGCTGAGACTGCTGGGTCTGAACACCTCTCTCTGTAACGGAATACTGGACTTCCTGACTGGGAGACCTGAGTCAGTCAAGATCAGGAGTAACATCTGCAGTACCGCCATGCTGAGCACAGGGGCCACCCAGGACTGTGTGCTCAGCCTCCTGCTGTTCACACTGCTGATCCACGACTGTGCAGCAATGCACAGCTTAAGTCACATCATCAGGTTTGCTGATGACACAACCGTGGTGGGTTTGATCAGTGGGGAACGATGTGACTGCAACGATTTTGGAGACTGAGGAGAGCGCGTTTTCCCCCACCAAGCCCTCACTTCATTCAACAGAGGGACCATAGAGAGCATTCGCTGCAGCTGCATCACAGACTGGTACAGGATTTGTTCTGTTTGGATCTAAAGATCCTACAGACGACAGAACAGCTGAGAAGATCATCAGGCTCTCTCTCCCCTCTGTCATGGATATTTACACCACAAACTGTATCTGCAAAACAACCAGCATTTTGGATGACCCCACGCACCCCTCACACACTCCCTTGTAACTTCTCCCATTTGGCCAAAGATTCCATTGTATACAGGCCTCCTCTTCCAGAATGGGAACCTTTTTTTCCTCAGGCCATCAGAACTGAACACAATCATAAACTGTACCCACACAAATACACACACATTCCTGAACCCAACTTCTTCCTCTCCTTACACAGTTCATGTACACACTGAATTATTCCTCCTTAAAGGAATTTTTTTATATGCTGGACATCCTCTGTCCTGCTGCTGCTATTATTTGCACAATTAGTATTTTTCTCCAATATCTGTCATAATATCTTTCAATTGTCAACTGGATAAATGTTGCCTTGTCCTGTTGTTTTGTTGCTCATGTTTTATTTTTTACTCTCTCTCCTGCTGTCTTTGCACTCTATATATTTTGTCCTGTCCGTACTTATGTAGTCTAGTGGTGTTTCTGTTTTTGTTCTTGTGTTGCACCATGGTTCTGAAGGACCGGTGTTTCATATACTACTGAGTACTGTGTATATAGCTGAAATTACCAAAAAAAGGACTTGACTTGACTTGACCACTCAGTTCTTAATGTTGATGTGTTAGAAGCAGGAAAATAGGCAAACATGGCTAGACAACTGGGTCAGAGCATCTACAAACTGGCAGGTATTGTAGGGTATTCCAGTGGTTGCAGGGGTTAGTACCCACGACAAGTGGTCCAAGGATGGAGAACCGGTGAACTGGTGACAGGGTCATGGGTGCCCAAAGTTCAGTGTTGAGCATGAGAAGCAAAGGCTAGCCTGTCTGATCTGATCTCACAAAAGAGCTACGGTAGCACGACATTCTGAAAAAAAGTAAATGTTGATGGCCGTGAAACAAAGATGTCAAAACATACAGTGCATTGCTGTGTATGGGGCTGCATAGCTGCGGACCAGTCAGAATGCCCGTGCGAATCTCTGTCCCTTGCCAAAAGTGCCTACAGTGGGCGTGTGAGTTTCAGAACTGGACCATGGAGCAATGGAAGAAGGTGGCCCTGTCAGATTAATCATGTTTTCTTTTACATCATATGAACCGCCAGGTGTGTATGTGCTGCTTGGCACCAGGATGCACTATGAGAAGAAGGCAA
The DNA here is from genome assembly GCA_037576975.1 of Alestes dentex. NCBI lineage: Eukaryota > Metazoa > Chordata > Actinopteri > Characiformes > Alestidae > Alestes > Alestes dentex. The sequence continues at coordinate 6,141,658 of JBBIGA010000038.1, forward strand.
CGCAACAGGGGCAATGTGATGCTCTGGGAAATGTTCTGCTGAAATACCTTGGGTCCTGGCATTCATGCAGATGTTCCTTTGACAAGTACACCTCTTCATGGCAATCGTATTCCCTAAGTCTCTTTCAGCAGGATAAGGCACTCTGCCACACTGCAAAAATTAATAGGTGCTTATCCAGTGATATAACTATTATGCCAACATGTACTATATGTTTTTAACATTAAACCAAGTTGACAGGAGCTTACATGAATGAACTTTTTCTGGATTTTTTGTATCTCATTCCACAGTTCAGATAATGACACACTCTTAAGCGTGGACTGTTCAATCTGAATGTGAATGGTGTGCTTGTATGTAGCTTTTTTGACTGAATGTATGGTTTCTGCGTAGAGTCTGTTTTCCCCAACCCACCCACCCCCCCCAACCCCGCATAGGACTGAATGATACGCAAAGGTTTGAGTGCCACACTTTTATCAGAATGGCAATGCCAACATCTTATCAACAACACAGATTCCATATCTTGCACCTCCAAACCCACTAGCATCCACCTGGAATAGCAACCGTCTAACCACACCCAGTGAAATACCTAGCAAGACTGTAACAGAGTCAAAAAGAGAAAACATTACAGTTTGCAAAAAAGTACCACAATAAACCTGTTCATGCTCCCAAGCTCATTGTGACTGTTGTCATGACTTTCTTTTCTTTACTGATGATTTACTCCAGACATTAGAAGTTTGGATAAAATTTGGAAGTATACAGTAGGCTCTTTACTATCCAGAATCACCAAAATGTATCTCACTGAACAGTGCTTTAACATGCAGCAGCACAAGGACTCCAAATTGCTGTATGTCTGGGAACTCCATAAGCAAATGTGACTTGTACAGTGCATGACAAAGCAAAAAAAAACCCCAACAAATAAAAATGGTTGCATCAAAAGTAGATCTGGGTTTTAGTATGGAATATGCACAGCAACTAGTGATATACAACTAATAAGCATATATATTGATCTTGTGCCACAGACACCAAACCCAAATGTGTGTGTTACTTTCTCATTTGCTACATTTGTTCCTTTATTAAGTTTTCCCATTTGTAATTTGGTTTTATTTAAGTCATTTATCGGTTAAAGATAAGATTAGTAGATGCATTACACAAAGAAAAAAATATAGGCCTATATTCTTCTATATTCTAGTAGGCATTAACAACCCTAGAGATCTAGAGAGATTCTGCATGAAGTCAGCACAGCCAGACTCACCCTCTCCAGGTCTTGTCTCAGGTGAGTAAAGAGCCTTAGTCGTCGGTACAGGACATCTTCCTCTTGTTGGGCCAGATTGTCCACTTCATCTCTCTTCAGTCTCACAAGTGGACGGTTAAAGTTAGCCTTGCGGCGGAGCTTCCAAAACTGGTAGAGAAAGTCCACATGGACGTCTGGCAGCCCAAGGCTCTCAGCAACATCCTTGGGATCTACCAGCTGGTAAAACTCATCTTCTAGCTCCTGGAGCTTTTGCTTCCGCTTGCTTGCCTTCTCAACTTCTGTTTGGTCCTGATCTGGGTGTTTGCCCTCTGATTGTCCTACACTTGTGTGTCTTGATTCAGGTCTCTCTACACTTGTGTTATTTGGGTGAACACTGCTGTGCTCCAAGCAGTAGGACTTGAAGCGCACCTCATCGTTTTCTGCAAGGATGGTGCGCATCTCCAGGCCATGGTCAAAGGCGCAGGTCACATGGAAGGCAACGATGCAGGAAGGCATGGAGCACTGAGTAAAGCAAATAAAACTAATGAAACTAATTTTAAACTTCTGAAAACACTTCTTGTGCACTGCACTTTTGCTCATTATAGGAAATGCACATATTGGCATGTGTACATGCTACTTACTTGTATGCATGTGCCTGTATGTTCTTGGCACAGGCTACAGGACAGGGCCCAGCGGCTGGCGGGGATGTGGGACACCTTAGTTATAGGCTCCATCTTCTCAGGGCAGCCGATACTTACCTGCACCACAACAATGAAAACAAATATCTAAAACTATATTCATCAACGCAAAACTAATATACAACACTAGTCTACTATATTACATGTCAGGACTACACAGAGTGCAAAGGAATGAATGTATAAGTAAACAAAGCAATAGAACAGTACAGTATAGCATATGTCGGTGCAGCCGACAAGAAGCATAAATGGCACTGAGAGTGAGAGTATTAAGTCAGACACTATATTCTAGCATCAGGGAAAATATACCTGCAAGTAAGGAAACCTGCAGGTAAGGAAATTTTAAAATGTGCAAAATTATGAAAAATACTTTCAAAACCCCCTAGCAGTATGTAAATAAGGGAATGCTATGGTTGTTAGTTTGAGGATGGGTATCAGTCCAGGTGTGGTTCTTGTTTTTGGGGTAACGTGTGTGTGTTTGTGCATGTTTGGTCAGGAGTGAGAAATTGTTAAGCTCAGGTGTATCTGTGTGTTTTGTCTGGTTTTAGAGACAAAACACACACTCCCATCCTGGTAGTGTGGGAAGGGTGAGTAGTTTCATTTACAATGCAGGTTGCTTTGCAGCTGCAGCAAGTGGGGTATACGTCTGTGACATAGGGTAAAGAGGCCAGGTCGTTTTTTCAGCTGTCCTCACGACACACTGTAGAAACCTGTGGTCCAAGCCATTACAATTTTCATACCAGGCTGCGATGCAGCCACTCAGCATGCTCTCCTTAATCTCTATAATCTATATAAAAGACCATCTGCGAGGTACGTTTTGGTTGATATCTGAAGTGAAGCAGTTTCTGGTCATATGGTAATAGGCAGCACCAACTGTTTTCAACATTTATGTATGCAAAGATTTGGCATAGAAGTTTGGCCACTCCAACCCACCCCAAAACCCCTGCATGTTATAACCGCCTCCAATCATCTGGGTAGGCTTTGCACAAGATTTTGGAGTAAATGTGCGAAGCACTGACGTTGTGCAATCAATGTTCCAATTCAACTGAAACATGGTCAGTGGGGTTGAGGTCAGGGCTCTGGAATTCCTCCACACCAAACTCTCAAACCATGCCTTTGTGCACAGGGGCACAGTCATACTGGAATAATAAAGGGCCTTCTTCAAACTGTTACCACAAAATAGGAAACAAACAATTGTGTAAAATTTTCTTTGTATGTTGGAGCATTAATGATACACCTCACAGGCCTTTCTGCAACTTCTCAGCCATGGAAACACACCCATGAGGATCACACTTTTTAATTCAGTACTCACAGTGCTTGTGCTGTTTCTTCCAGAAGCCGAACTCTATAGTAAGTTATGCAACCCACAACACCCCGAAGATACTACAGCCCTCAGATGCCCTGCTCTGTGAGTTTGGGTGGCCTACAGCTATGTGTCTGCAGCTTCTTCTTGCTCCTAGACGCATACATTTTTTACAATTCTAGCACCTACAGATGGCCAAGCAGGTCTAACTGGGCAGAGATCTCACACACTAATGCCATGCCACATTTAAAGTCATTAAGCTCATCACTATGACCCATTTCACCACTAGTGTTTGTCTATGGAGTCTGCATGACAATGTACTTGATTTTCAGTGTAAAGTAAAATTTATGTGTAAAGTGCCCATATGTCCCGAGTGACTACACCACAGTACAGCAGAGCACAGCGTGTGAACAGTGCAAAATTATTCTCTGCATTTAACCCATACACTCGAGTGAAGCACTGGGCACTGACGTTTGATGCCACGGAATCCACAATTCCGTACACAATTCTCTTGTTCAAACAGACCTGCGGATAAATCACCAAGCAGAAAACAAAGAAAAGCACTAGAAAACTCGAAAACACCACTTCCACCTATCACTGCCTTGAGTCCGTTGGGATACCAGCTTTGCACATCTAGACTCTTCTTCACAGAGCTGTTCAAGCTCAGTCAAACTGGATCATTCCACAGATTTTCAGCAGAGTTTGGGTCTGAGCTGTGACTAGATCATGCAAAGGCATTCATCTTTTCTCGTTCAACCACTGTGTGGTCAATTTTGCTGTTTGGTTCAGGTGAACCTTCGGCCCATTGAAAACTTCCCTTAAGAATTTGATCATATTTTGCCTCATCCTTTGTTTCTTCTATCCTGACAAGTGCCCTAGTCCCCACTGCTGAGAAACACCACCACAACAAGATGCTGCCACCATCACCCACGTTTTACTGTCGGTATGGTGTTCTTCGAATGGTGAGTTGTTTTGGCTTTCTGACAGGTGAGGCCAAATAGTTCGATTTTGGTCTCATCTGACCATAACATTCCTTCTCTTGGCCTCAGAATCTTCAAAGTGTGTTTTGGCAAAGCTCTGTCAAGACTTTTGAAGCTTTTCTTGGGGAGTGACCTTTGTCTTGCAACCCTTCCATTTTACCCACATTTGTGCAGCACTTGTGATATTGGTGTTAAATGCCACAATGACCACTCTGCCATATCATTTCTGTAACTGATGTTGCCACAGGCCTCTCAGTAGGACTACTTCCTGCTCACTCAGCTTGATAAAGCCTTTGAATTTAAAAAAAGATAATAATTTTATAAAACAGACAAAATACAGTAGGATTAAATACATCAATGTTCAATAGTTTTTTGAACATTGGGTCTCTGCATTTAAATCTGCATAAATTAAGGCTTTTTAAAATATGGTGTTTTAAAAAAGGTTTTGCACCATAATGCACTGGCAGACAAAAAGAAGCTCAGCTGCACATCACACAGTGATGTTTAAAGAGTTTTGTACGGTCTTGTACGGAAAACGACAACATTTTCCAGATTTACCAGGGTGTATGAAGGACTGCTGAACAAGATGGTCTTTACCTCAGGGATCCATAAGGCACAGCTGACGTGGATCCACTTGGTTCCACTGCGAGTTGGTTTCAGAGCTCCTCCTCTCTTGGGACACAGCAGACATTTGGGCTGTACACCGAGTGCACATGTTCGACACAGCCAGTTCCCCTGGGGCACCTTCAAAATGCCATAGCATGCCTTTGAGGAAAAAAAAAAAAATGCTATGTTTCATGCTACAGTCAACACCAACAAGATCTGTTATGACTGTTAAGCTGAAATTAAATTGACCCATTTACGTCTTTCAGTTCAAAATTCTGCCTTCTTGCAATTTTACACCAAAAAAAATTACTTTTGTCCTTTGTCCAAAACAAAAGCCACATCTCAGTTTTAGTGGGTGGGGTAAAATAATACTAACTAATAATGTTTCACCTTCTCCTCCTACCACTCCCAATCATTATTGTGAGAAAGTGCTCAGCTAGCTCTCAAGATATCTTCCTTGATGCCACGTTTCACTAACAATTACATCACCGTACAGAAAGAAAATTGTTACTGGATTGATCAGCTGAAGTTTTTCAGGTCAGGACCCTTTCAGAACTAGGTTCTTTAAGTACGCGATGAGATAAAAGCTGTCAATAAAGGAGTATCTTTCAAATTACACCTTTAATGTACTGTTTCATGAGCCTGAATCATTTTCTGTCATGAGGAATGAAACTGTATGTTTAGAAATGCTTATGCATTATCATCATGGTTTATTATGGGTGCTTGATCCATGTTTGCATACCTGGTGCACACAGACGTTGCATTTATCACAGAAAACCATCTCATTGCCATCCTCGCCTTCAGGAGAACGACACACATCACAAACTACATCCTCATCATACTCAATTCCCAAGCCCTCCTCTGCCTGAATGGCTTCCCGCATGTTCTCTTCACACTGGCTCTCCAACTCCACCAGAACCTGCTCCATAGTCAGTTCGTCCAATTCAGGCAGTGCTGGAACAAAAGATGTGTTGCAGAACAACGGTAATACCATTAATATAACGCCTGCTTAATTTGGTAACTTTATTCTGGTAATATACTCGATAGACTAGACTTATTAACAAATATATACTGTTACTGAAATATCAAAATACCAATATAAAAACAGTTAGCTACATAAGATGTAGTGAAAAGAGGTTTATCATTTACATAATGTTAACAACAGAATTCAAAGCTGTGTTATGTACATGTGGGTGAAAATATTTAAATCAAAGTGCTAACTGCAAACGATTAACATATAGATTTACAAGGTATACCTACCTTGTATCTACACCAACCATTTTATCAGTGACAGTTGCCATACAGGTGCACTTTTGTAGTTTAGTTACAGACTGTAGTCCATCTATGCATTTATAGCTCCCTTTACCCTGTTCATCAATAGTCCGGATGCCTTCAGTGTCACTTCTGAGCTGAAAATCATACACCAACCAAGAATTCCAGCCAACACTGTCCTGTGGCCTGAAACTGACCACTGAGAAGGACTACAGTATCTTGCCTGAATGACTCCCATTCCGTCGCACTAACCCACATCATCATGAAGTGCTTTGGGAGACTTGTTATGACACACATTAAGAACAGCCTCCTATGATCACTGGATCCTCTACAGTTCGCATATCATGCAAACAGGATGACTAAAGATTTCATATCCTTTACCTCTCCATATCTCACCTGCAGAAGAGAGACACTTATGTCAGAATGCTATTCAGCATTCAGTTCAGTAGCTCAGCATTCAACACCATCATCCCACAAAAGCTAACTGGGAAACTAAGCGAGCTGGACCTGAGCACCTCTGTTTCTCTGGATACAGGACTTTCTGTTGAAGTCTCAGTCTATCTGTATCAGCAACAACTTTTCTAGTACAATCAGCACAGGAGCTCCTCTGGGCTGCATACTCAATTCACTACTGTTCACTCTGCTGAAATGCCAAAATCAGCTTGCTCTGGCCACACATCACTAAGCATCAGCGACTCCAGGATAGGGGTAATAAAGAGCACCAGGTTTCTGGGAGTGCACACTTCAGACGACCTCATCTGGACCATCAGTCACCACCTCCCACAGAAACATCTTCACTACTTTAGATGACTGACGCAGGTAAACCTCCCACATCTTAAAGAATTTCCCTTGGGATAAATAAAAGTTCTTTCATATCCTATCCTATCCTATCTACAGGGGCACCATAAAGAGCGTCCTGACCAGCTGCATCTCTGTTTGGCACAGCAGTGCCAGTGCTACACACCCAACGGTTTATTAAAAAAAAACAAGGAAGCTTCTCTCTGCTCACTACAGGACATTTTCCACATACGCTGCATCAGAAAGGCCTCCTGCATTGTGCACGACTCCTCATAACCCTCACGCAGGCTGTTCAGACTGCTCCCATGTGGCAAATGCAATTGCAGAATTAAAGCCTGATCAGCCAGACTGTTTGAGAACTTTGTCCCTCAAGCCATCAGACTCATCAACACATTGCACCACCAATAACTTCAAATTGGCATGGTGGACCAGAAGTTTAAATGTGTCCAACAAAGTGGATAGTGCAGTTGATGAAATTGATAGTGGAAATACGAGGCAGATGAAGTGGCTCAGCAGATCTTATATAAATAACTGAAGTAAAGTGGCCCTTATAGTTATACATGAACACACCACAACACAGCATGAACAACGTTAAATTCTTTCTTTCAAGTGAAAACAGTGGGGAGCAACCCAAGCAGTGCCCAGAGAGCAGTATATGGGAATGGTACCTTGCTCAAGGGTACCCCAGTGGTGCAACTGGCAGTCGTAGGATTCAAACCCATGACCTTCCGATTGCCAGGGCAACTCCCTAATTACCAGGCCAACAACTGGCACAAGATGTTATTTGGGAAGAGATATATCTTACGATATTTGCACATCACTCCAAATTAAAAGTCAGGCTTTGGATACAAAATATAGGCAAAACATCATATTGCACTACCAATACTTGGATTATGGATCTAAAGGTACTACTACACTGGTAAATTATCTACCATTTCTGCAGAAAATAAGTTGAGGAGACGTACACATCACTAATGAGTGTAAACCAGCAGAGATCCATACCTAGTTCTCTGAACTCTGCATTAACGAGTTCAAGCCAGGTCACATCCAGGTCGTCCAGATCATACTGGCTCATCAGGTCCGTGAGAATTCGCGATTCTCCTAATCTAAACTCATCCTGTTGTCTGTTCTGGGTTGGTGAAAAGAATGGAATCCGAGTGACCTCAGGAAGCATCCTGAAAACACACACACACACACACACACACACACACACACACACACAGACATTCGTTAATAGTTGAATGAAAAGAGAGATTGATCATTTACTTCAGCAATAAGAAAGGCTGTGAAGTAAGGAATAAAATAAGCAATAAAATAATTCACTTGGAGCATTCAAGAACTTTCATATTATGACAGGAAAGGCTTTCGCCAAATAAAGTAGCAAATGATAACCAAATAATTCACTTTATTGGAACTGTGGAGCCTTGCCCAAAAGAAGAAAAATGCTTAGACCATTATCCCTCCTACACCAAACTTCATAGTCAGCACTATGCACTCAGGAAGGCACTGTTCTCTTAACCTCTATATGAACACAGATTAAGATAAGATTAGATAAATAAGATAAACCTTTATTAGTCCCACATGTGGGACATTTGCATTGTCACACCAGAAAGTGGAGAGAACAAAGGAAAGAGCAGCAAAAAATACAATAGAATAAAAACTAATCCATCAGTTCAGTCTGTAAAAGTATCCACACACACAGAAGCCTCACCATTGATCAATTAACATCAGTGCAACCAAACACTGCAGTGATCAGTGAAGTCCTGGGTCAGGAGAGGAGCTGGGAGACTTCAAGGACGGGCAGGACGAGCTGAAAGAAATAATAAATACGCCTTTTCTATTTTTACAGGTAACAATAATACAGCAGGTTCCTGAAACTGAGGCCAAACCCACACCCCCAGCAGCGCCGAGCACGTGGACCGGCTTTAATTATTCAGGAAAAAACTCACATTCATCCAACGATAGTTAGTATTTTTGAATTTATTTCTCTTTTTCTTTTTCTTTATTTGTTTCTCGGCTAAACTGCATTAAAGCGGAGAATGGGGGGGGCGGGGGGGGCGAGTCGAGTCACGTGACGGGCACGCGCTCGGGCACATGACCCTGTACACTAAAACTGAGTAAAAATATTGGAAATAAGTTTTAAGAAAAAAAATTAATGAACGTTTTGAACAATTTTTTTTTCGTTCATTTGGAGGCAGTTAAAGGATAAAGTGCTGCTAAAATCAACCGCAAATATACGCGGAAAACGTTATAATGTGATAATGTGCGATTATAAATATAAGAGGAATTCTAAACTCATCATTAATAATATAATAAAATACGAATTAATTTTCACAAAGCATTTTTTTAATTAATTAAACAAGGCTCCCAGCTCCATTTAAATTAGGTTAATAATGTAAAGGATGCTTTCTCTTGGTTAAAAGCTTATTGTTTAATATTTTTAAAAAGAATGAGTTGTCTCGTGTAAATTATTTAAAATGTTAATTTACAAAAAAAATATATCATTATAATTATAATTATTATAATAACATTTTTGCTTGATGCTTTAAAAAAAAACGGTCCTGCGTTTATTTACGCAATCCTTAATTACAATTAAAATTATGGCATGTAATTAAAAAAAAGAAAAAAGAAAAACGAATAATTAAGCAATTATGACTTTTATGCAAATTGCCCCAGTCTGAAGTTTTGCTCGAAGTTCTGTGATTAAACTGTTTGTTTCGTAATTATAAGTGCAGCTGCACGAGACGCAGGCACGTCATTGCCGCCTGTTTGTATACAAACGAAATAAAAACAAAAAAAGGCAAAAACGACTCTGTTAAATCGGTTACACGGTTAAGAAACAATTGTATTAAAGAAATGTGATTAATTGGCCCACATTTCTGTATCAAAAATACATGCAATACTCTACTAAAAATACACAGAATTTATTGAAGAATTGGGCAAAATGGGCTCAGCACATTTAGTGCACTGCCTTCACTGCATATTAGTGTATTGTGCATTATCATATAATGCACAATACACTAATTATATTCTATATCATCTTCAATAGTCAATGCAAAGCCATAACCCATAATACTAATAATGAAAGAGAATAATAAAAAGGTTTGCAGTATATATTTTTTCCTTTTTCCTGAAATATGTTCATGTGCAGCTCAGTACATGTGATTGCACATGTGATCCAAATGCTCTATGTAGCATGTATTGTGTGACCTGTCCAAAACCATATATCGCCACAGTGGAGACAAGCCCTATATGCCCAGCAGAAATGCCCTTTTCCCCTCTAGCAGCTCTCTCTGAAATTATATATGATTTTTCCATGAAGGATCTGAAATTATTCATGGACTCTTATTTGTGTCTTTTACCTACATGGATATATGGATAGTTGGCTGTCCACCGAAAAAAAAAAAACAGTTTAAAAGATTAAATGTATAAATAAATAATGAAATACATAAAACAGTAACAGAAAAAAATGAAATACAGTGTTACCCCTATTTTATGCCTTGGCCCACTAAATTCATATTTAAAACAAAATGTAATTTCAATTGAAAATTCAATAGAAAAATAATAATTGCCTTAGAAAGCTTGTTGTTCGAGACGATATTTAATGTCAGGTGTGAGAATGCAGTCAAATGGCATCCTAAATTATATGTGTGGCAGTGTGAGTTAACTAACTGAACGGTAATGGCCGAGAGGGAGAACGAGCTTAACGAGAACACACCTGTTGTAAAGAGTGCACACACTTCACTCACAATGACTTACAAATAAATGACACTAGTGATGTTGAGAGAACGCTGTAGTGCACCGCAGCATGCAGCAGGAGAGACTGGCACGCAAGAAAAAAGGAAAAAGGCTGTGCAAGAGAGAGCTTTTGTCTGTTTGTCTGATTCTAAAGACAGTTAAAGAGAGTGAGGTGGAAGAGAGGGAGAGAGAAAGAG
>JBBIGA010000038.1:6154994-6167494 GCA_037576975.1 Alestes dentex
TTTTACCGTTACATATATATATATATATATATATATATATATATATATATATAGAGAGAGAGAGAGAGAGAGAGGGGGAGAGAGAGAGAGAAACGAAAAATTAATACAATGATTATAATTAAGCTGTTATTATAGTTATTTACTAATATTATTATTTTTGCTCTTATAGTGAAATATATGTTTTAACTTATAATAATATATAATTTTTAATAATATATAATATAAAGGGTAGTAGAAATTTGTCGATAAAAATGATACTTGTCTTTTATTATTATAATGATAATGATGATGATGAAAAAATGCTTTTTATAATTGCTATTAATATTTTTTTATTTTTTTTTATTATTATTAGCAGAAATACTTTACAGCTTTTGAGTTTATGTACCTGTATTATTTGTATTGGTCTCATGATAATAACAGTAATAGAAATAATAGAGTGCTGGTGGTAAGACAGTCTTAAACCTAAACGTTTATGCTTCAGTGTTTCAGAAGTCTGAATCCTGGAGTGACTTGTTCAGAGCTGGATTTCACATGGTTCACATGTGCTGACTCACCTGAGAGAGCGTCTGACTAAATGTCTCTAATGCATCGCTTTAATTAGCCTTAGTGAGTCATCTCTATACATCAGCATGTGTGTGTATATGTGTGTGTGCTTCTTGCTCTTATGTAAGAGGTGTTTCCCCAGCACCCTCAATGAGGGTAGGGTGGTAGGGAGAGAAAGGGGGGTGTGTGTGGCGCCACGGCGGGCCCGTGTTTTGGCTGGCCCGAAAAGTCGAAGCGCCAGCTTCTGAGAAAGCACCAATCACGCTCCGATCTGCCTCTTCCAGCACAGCACACACCATCTGATAACACTATCTGATGTGCCATCTCACAGCCACAGAACTGCCATTCTCTATCTAAGATCATGTCTTTCCTTTTCTGCTCATACATGAATGTTTGCCTTCAGTTCTCGCGGTTCAGTGTAACCAAGCCGGTGACTTTACAGTGACTTTACCTTAAAAAAAAACACACTGGGTTATCTAAGAAAAACAAACCGGACCACATCTAAGAAAATTAAAGACAATTCTGCTCCCACCTCACTCTAGTATCTGACTAAACATAGGACGGAATGCAAGAGGCCTGGAGCTGCTCCTTTGTCTGGCTTCCGGAGATTCTAATTTTATAATCAAGACGTGCAAACAATACAAGAACATCCAACACCCATTCCGCCGCTGTCCAAGAAACTTCCAGAAAGCTTTAGCTGCTTATCTGCTGTGCATCGACCTAATTACTGTCGCATACAGAAATGCACAGAAACACTTTAAAATTTTAATCTACGTTAACGCAATACATTTGTATTCAAAGTCATTCTGGGCCTTTTCTATCGATTTGTCTATTTACCACAATGTGAAGGGCAGTTGCTATTTATAAAGGCTATTTCGAAAATATTTTGAGATGACAGCGATGATAAATATGCCTTTTAGGTGAAGCAAATATTTCCAAGCATTTGCAAACACCTCGTCAGCTGTCTCTGGTTCTTATTGCATTGTCTTATTCATTCAACCACTTGCCCTTATTCACAACAAAACTAACAAACCCTGACATGCTTTCAGCGATCGCTAAAGCAAGCCCAATAACCACTAACACAATCATAGCTTAGCATAAAACCAGCTCCCCAGTTCTATAAAGCGTGTGCAACATTAACACACCCTGACAGCACAAAAACCCAAACCATTTTCTCATAACAGCCACGCTGTTAGTGATGGTGAACCCAGATAAGGAATCCAGCTTGAACTGTTGTATGCATACGGCTATTTTTACATTACATTAGATCATGGCACTACTTGGCACCCTTTCACGCTTTCTAGAGTGCAGAATGTTGCTGCTGATTTTTCAAAGGAGATAAAAAAAAACATCAGAGGATCAACAGTGTGTTTTAATAGAACATATATCATGATTATAATATTCATCAGTAAGCAGTCAGTTGATACACCGATACACTTATCAGTTTGACCCTTCAAAGCATCTGAAGCTCGACTGCTCATGCTCTGTATTGTGCCATGATAGAATCCACAACTGTAGCCCTATCATCCAAATCCAACCTTTGATTAATTTTAAATAGGTTTAAAGCCTTCAGCAGAATACACTGTACAGCTCCTGTGGAAGACCTGTGGAAAACTCAGCAAACTAACAAAGGTAATAGAAGTAAAAAGCTTCACCTGTAACAAAAAATGTACAAGCCGTTCGAATATGAACAAGAGCAAAAATAACTCGCTGGTTAGAACATGCAGTTATTGTTGCTCTGATTTGATTTCAGCAATGAAAATTTGCGTACATAAAATTTGTGCAAGATTCTCACGGATTTGCATCAAGGGTATATTTGCCCCCTCATGTATCTACAACAATTTTTTTCTTAAATTGATCAAAAAAGTGATAGGCCTGCTAGCAATCGTAATGTGGTGTGGTAATCCATGCTGTGCTGCACAGGTGTGCATGTTTGCGTGTAAATAATGAAGCGCTTGCCTGTTGCGAGGAGTTTGCGTGTGCGGAGGAAGCTGATGGCGAGCCTCATGATGGAGGCCTTGTCCAGGTGAGAGCTGACACTGTGAGAGAGGGGCAGCTGGTGGGCCAGCTCATAAAACACCTCCGTCTCCTTACTGCGCCTGCATCGGGCAGCATCCCGAGACTTCTCCTTCCGCCGCTCTGAGGTGCTCCTGCACACAGGAGGCACGGGAAATGAGGCCATACGCACAAGATTCAAGAGTCAGTCTTTCATTGTTTTTTTGGAGTTTATCTTAGCATACTCATTTATTCATGAGAATTGAATAGTGTATTTTTTAAAAACAATACTTCATTGTTTTTTTTTTTATATACGTTATTCAATTTTTATGAATAAATGCCCCAGACAATAAAGCTTTGTTCTGTTTATAACACTATTATATAAGGATGCCTTAAGTTGTTTTGATAATTGTAATTCAGTGTTTACACATGTGTTATTAAGCCCCAACCGTAAAGCCGTGTTACCAGTACACACAATGACAATACACAAACTGGCATTAAAACCAACTCAAAATTAAAGAGACAGATGTAGTAGGTGTCATATTGCATTATTTAACAAGGTGCAGCTGTAGAGAAGCATTCAGTAAACAACACTGTAAGAAATCAGCTGAAATTGAAAAGGGCATCTGTTCTGCAAACAATAGTTCATGAATGGCTCAGATGTACATTTCTAGTAAAGCCATTAAATGGTAAAAAAAAACACACTGCTTCCCCAGGCCGATCAAAGAAGCCCCCCTGCTCTGCACATTTTAGTGCTTTTTACACTCCCCAAACACTTGATCCAACTAATCAACTCATTTATAAGCTCTTCCTGAGATGAAATGCGTGTGTTAGAGCTAGAAAATTACTAAAATGTGCAGGATGAAAGGGCCTCCAGTACCAGGGTACTAAAAAAACATTTCTTTTTTAGACACACACACACACACACACACACAAACACACATATGTATATATACAAATGACTGGCGCGTTATCGGGGCAAATTCGAATTTGACTGGCGATTTAGCCTATTTACCCCTGGGACAGGTGTTCATACCAATTCTGTATGTCCATAATAAAGAGTGTGCAGAAAGTGCTGAGTTATAGTGAGAGTCATTCAGAGTTAGCAGAGATTAGTGAAAACATTAGAGTGATTCAGGGGTTAAATCACTCTAATGCTAGCCCAAATCTGAACCCTTTTCCTATGTTTCATGCATTTCCGCTCTGTAAGCAGGTCAGTGCCCAGAGTTTGACACTTCTGGTTAACACCAAGATCCCTCTCCCTCACACAAACACACACACACACACACACACACACACACACACTGCCTGACCAGTAATCATCAAATCATTTCAGGTCATATTATTTCCATAGGTAAAAAATAAATAATAATTCTAACAATAAGCTTTCATATCCACCTAAGCATTGGACCAAAAAAAAAAAAAAAGAAAATTGCAGCCCCAAAATAAAATAAATAAATAAAAGTGATAGATTTTTCCATCTCCGTGCATTTGGGTGCTGAATATATTCCAAAATGTATTTTGTGGGCGACTGTGAAAATGATTTGGTATCCCAGTAGAATACCATTAGCATTCATTCGCAGGCAACCCCAAAGCATCTGCCGCGCATTTTAGCGCCGGCTGGACGCGCAGGGGCAGCTGGAATCGGACGGCCCGCATAAAAAAAGGGTCAAAAGTCTAGCACACAAGCAGGGAGAGGGCCAGCCAGCCAGACAATAGACAATAAAAGCGGCGCTGTGTCCAAGCAGCGCCGGAGCAACTGGCCTCTGGCACCTTGAGGCAAAGCCAGACCCTCCTAATGGCCCCCGTGAGCAGCGGCTCGGTCGAGTCACGGCGCAGCGCTCGCCGGCCAAACGCGCGCCCCTGCCGGCCTCGCATGTTTACAATCCGATAATGACAATAATACGGCCGGACAGATGGGGGTGGAGGAAATAAAATAAAAGTTTTGATTTATCACGTGTGATTGAAACCCATGATCCGAGCTGACAGCCCCATAAGAGCAAGGGTTTTGCAAGGAAGGTGTTCGAATGTGGGAAAAATGGAAAAAGAAGAAAATAATAATAATAATAATAATAAAAAAAAAAAAAAAACATTTTCAAAGGCAACTGCCGCCCCCTGATATAATAGTCACTCGTTTCCCGAGGAGCATGCACATTACGCACGTCATGAAACATCAAAATAAAGGAAGAAATAAAAATAAAAAAAATAGAAACACTGAAAGCAAAAAATAAACACGAGCCAATTGGGTTATTTCGCCACCAAAGTTGATTTGGAAATCAATTTGCGGTGCACGGAGCCCGTATAAAGGGATCGGCCATCCTGCCCAGCCCCACTTGGAGAAATCACTTTTTTAGGAGGCGCCCGGGTTCCCCTCCCCTCCCCTGCCCTCCCTGTCCCTGACCGGGGCTCGACTGAGGTGAGCTGGCCTCGGCAGGGCCGCCGCGTCAGCTGGCTCCCTGTATGCAGATGCACCCATATGGCCGTGGTGTCCAGACGGACCAGGCCAGACCCCGTGGCTGAACTTGACTCCTAGCGGCACTCCAGATGGGAAGGAGGGCGGCGGGGGAGCGCCCTTCACCTCCGCTGAACCCTGACCTCCAGACAAACAAAGGGCCTGCTCCTCCCGAACTGCAACCTGTTGGTGAAGGTAATGAGCCTCAGAAGCCGCGGCGAGACCCCGGGAGCCTTTACTGGTCAAAGCGGACTGTGGTTTCCATTTCTGTTCCTGTGCATTTGTGCGTTTATCCTTGTTATTTAGTGAATACCTATCATTTAAAATCTTAGGACTTATTACTGACTGTATACTGTGGGGTATATATTTATTACTGTGAAGTGGTGGAGGCCTAGTGGGTAGGATACCTGCCTCTGGACCAAGAGGTCATGGGTTCGAATCCTATCTTCAGTATACCACCACTGGGTTCCTGAGCGAGACCCTTAACCCCAAGTTGCTCCAGGGAGACTGCCCCCTGTAGTTAGGGGATGGAAGTCGCTTTGGATAAAAGCGTCTGATAAATGCAGTAAATGTAAATATACCATATTATTCAACTACATACCAAACCTGTAAGGTGAAGGCGGAGAACTGGAGAGCCCTTTGAGTTCATAAGAGCGGGGAATTGAAGAGTTTTTTGAATTTCAAAGATCGCTCTGACATGTTTCAACCTAATCTTTGTCTGCCGCATCTGTAGCATATGATCAATATACATGGACAATGATCTCCCTCTTCTTAGAATGGAGAAGAAAAATCATCGACTCAAAATACATTTACAACAGAAACCGATGGGCAGATGCTGAAGCGTGTTCCAAATCGACGACTCGCGTGTCAAAATAACAGCAGTATGTAGAAGTCTGGACACCCCTGGTCAAATGACATTTTGTGGAAAATGAGCTCCCAGACAGAGAACACACGTCTGCACACTCAAAGCTCAATTACTGTTTCTTTACTGAATGTATTCACATATAGTAAAACAGAGCATAGTAAATGAATATGTAAAATATAAAATGTGCTAAAGTTATGACACCTTTTATATTAGTCAAATATGATAAGCTCGGCAAATAAAGTGTACAGAAAAATTACACTTTAAAACATGTTCCCTGTAGAGCATGTGTCCTTATTTTCACTGATGTGATTTTACTAGGGCTGTCTTTTTGCACATTATTTTTTACTGTCCGTGGCAATCAACCTTCTGCTGAGATCCAAGAGGTGGAGAAAGACAAAGGAAAGGATAAACCCAAAAATTCTGGAGCATTCTTTTAAACGATGAACCTCTAGAGTCCAACACTGCAGGAAAAAAAAAAAACCTGAAAGGGAACAAACAGATTTTGAATTTGTTTTGAAATGTTCTCGACTGAATTCCTGAACGTTGCTTTTGGTCTGTTATCTGGCTTCATTTTAATCCGAAGAAACTTGAATAAACTGACTGAAATGACGCGCTCAATTACTCCATCGCTAGTCCACAGGGACGTCTGATTAATCTGTAATCAACTGTGTTACTCAGTGATTATCATGATGCTACATCACAGTTTTGAGAGTGAGGAACTGAAGCCTGGCTCCACGTCCAGGGCTTCAAGGGGTTAATACGCCTGAAACAGGCGAGTCAGGTACTTAACAGGCCCTTCCTGAGCTGAGGTGCAGTGCTGGAGCAGGAAAGCCGGTAAAGTGTGCGGGGTGGGGACCCTTCCAGGACCGGCACAGGAATCCAGCGTGCAGGTCCCAAACCTCCAGAGCCTCAACACGAAGCTCCAGCCTTTCCATCTCATTTCCTCTTTCCTGATCCCCTGCTCCCTCCGACTCCCTCCCTCGCTCATTTTCTCTTCCTTTCTCTCTGTCTCTGTCATCGTCTCACCCACCAAACATGCACTTTAATACACTCGCAGGCAAAATAGGACCATTTAAACAGGAAAAAAAAAAAAGGGAGAGGATGCCATTATACTTAAGTTTGACATTTAGCGTGCAGCGTTTTGAATATGCGAGTGCTGCCGGCACTGAGAGGATTGCAGATTGATTGAAGGAGAAGAGAAGCTACATTGATCTATGTAATAATGCCAATGATACTACTGCCAATTACAGCAATCACATATGCCTGTTTCAGTTCCCGAGCAAATGTTATCCGAAGTGAAGCAACGGGGGTTTCCACCATCACGCAGAGCAACTTAGCCACATTCTGAGCAGGGGAACGTTCTTCCCACAGAACACTCGCGAGCACACGCATATACACACACACACACACACTCTCACACACTCGCACACACTCTCACACATAGCTCTGGGCAATGATCGGTGTGATCGGTGTGTGATCTGTGTGTGATCTGTGTGTGATCTGTGTGTGATCGGTGTGTGATCTGTTTGTGAACAGTGTGTGATCTGTGTGTGATCGGTGTGTGATCTGTTTGTGAACGGTGTGTGATCGGTGCGTGATCTGTGTGTGATCGGTGCGTGATCTGTGCGTGATCTGTGCGTGATCTGTGCGTGATCGGTGCGTGATCTGTGCGTGATCTGTGCGTGATCTGTGCGTGATCTGTGCGTGATCGGTGCGTGATCTGTGTGTGATCTGTGTGTGATCTGTGTGTGATCGGTGTGTGATCGGTGTGTGATCTGGTCAGACCCGGCGGCCTCTCCCTCCTCCCTCGGGCCCTCTCACGCCACGCTAACCTTGTTTGTGTCTTGGGCGGCCATCGCTCCTGCGGCGTAATACTGTTTGGGCCCCCTGCTCCCAGACCGCCCTTATCAGTCGGCCATCGGGCAGAGCGGGGGCCACGCCGCATTTACAGAGCGCCCAGGCTCCCAAACACCAGCCCCTGCCTGCGACTTCATCAAACAGCAGTCAGAGAGGAGCGAGGGGTGTGTGTGTGTGTGTGTGTGTGGGGGGGGGGTGCTGGGGGTGTGGGAGGAGGGATTGAGGGAATGCATTATGAATTATTAAGATTAAAATCTTTCTCCGATTACCCGTCCTTTCCTCCTTCCATTCCCTTTTCCCTTTTCTTTTTTTAAAGAGAAAAAAAAAAAGACAGAAAGAAAAGAAAAAAAATTTAAAACATTTATATCCGTCTGTTCCTGAGTAAACGAGCTCAGGGCAGATCCTCCATTAAAAATAAAAGTTGGAGGAGAAGAGGAAGGAGAGGCAGCGGCGGCGGCAGCAGCTCGGTGGGTTTTAGATTTTAGTCACCTTTAATCAGCTCCACTGCCTCTGTACGCAGGAAGAAAGAGTCAGATGAAACAAGCGCGTAATGATTTTTTTTTTCTCTTCTGCTAGTTTGCTGCAGTCTTTGGATGTGGGCAACTTAAAAGGAGCCAAAGAGAAAAGACTTTTCTTACCTTTTATTATTACTGTCGGGGCTCCGGCGCGCACTACTTTCCTTTGTTGGAAGGTCTTGGCAATTTTCGAACTTATTAAAAAAATGATGCATTAAAAATGTACTCACCATTATCCCGGGTCAGGTGTTTGAGAACGGTGGATTTTTAGCTAAGGGGCCCAGAAACACTTTAATGATAGTCTGTGCAGTATCAAAGAGAGTCTGGCCCTAAGCCTCAGATATCATCTTTCTCTTTAGTTAACCAGGAGAGAATGGGCCTCACTCACTTTTCTAATATACAGGAATAAGACTTTTTTTTTTTTTTACTAAACTAAAAGATAAACTTAAAATAAACCTAATAGTTGGCAAAAGTGTGTTTTAAAAAGTCGGTGGTCAGAGAGCTTAATGTGGTCAACGATGGCTTTGAAAATAATGTAAATTTACTTCATTTTTGCTACTCAAAAAAAAAAAAAAAAAGAAATTGCTGGAAATTCCACACCAGCGTGTAAAAATCAGCACCCAGCAGGTTACACAGGCTCTTCACACACTCAGGGTAAAAAGGATTTAACTCAGGTTTCTGGAGTGGTTAGAAAGTACAGAGCCACTTCGTATCCTCCATTTTTTACCTCTTCGTTTTGTCCTGAGGTCCACATATGAAATATGTGTTGGTTTATATTCATTTCTGCATGACACAGGCTGTAACTGTGCCTTTAAGACTGACATGTCTATTCTGATTGGCTGCCCTGTACTGCCTTATTTAAAACCCAAACCAGGCTGAAACACTCCTTATAACTTCAGCATGAATGTGCAGCTCAAAACTACTGCAAGCTCAGTAGGTGGATTTATGCAAATTCAATCATTTTCATGGCAACCAAGAAACTATGAATCCATATGCCTGACCTTATACGGACTGTATGCAGTGTATGCATATAAGGATTGTTTACATATTACATAAACGTTTACAGTGTTTGCATATGATTTTTTTTTTATTAAAATGAGGAAATGTCTATATTTTTCTTATGGCCCCAATATAGTCCGCAAGAAACAGGTTCTGCACGGACATGGCTGATTCAGCTCTGCGGTCACTTAAAATCTTTATTAAATTCATATTATTCTAATTGGAATCTCGTATTTACTTATTTCACCACACAGTGAGTGACACAATGAATTACATCAAATTTACATGAAAAGTTTTAACAGATTTGTACTTGGATGTTTGTTTCGATGTCATTAAAAATGGCAAAAATTGTGGATGCTTGTCAAAAAGACAGACTGGACAAAGACTTTATCCTCTTATTACAATAACTGGGGGGAAAAAAATTATCACAGTTAAGAATCTGCAGAACTTTTCTGCTTGCTCCAATGAGCTATTAATGAGAAATAATGAGAAATGGAAATGGGAAATAACTAATTACACTAATTAGTCAAAGAGAACTGCCACCTTTAAGAGTAAACACTGCAGGCTTTGTATCATGTGTGTTTACGAGTGTTTGGTTCACACCTGCACTTTTCTTGAACCCCCCCCTTGCCGGCTTCCTCACCGCAGACCACGTGTGTCAGTCAATGAGACTCAACCCACTCTGCTATCCATGACGCAGATCATGTTCAGAGGCTCTTGGATGTACTTGTACACGTGCGAGGAGCTTGTAGCGAGTTAAAACAGTCTTAATAAAATATTTCTGGAGAGCCTTCGGAGCGGCCCGGACTCCCTTGGCTCATCCTGGTTTTCTGGCCTGACCTGTAAGTGCTGCCCAGGCCTGATCATGATTTATTGAGGTGGGGGAAATGGTGAGGTTCGGTGCAAAATGCCTTAGGACAGCCCAGCCACAGACCGGTTTTAGGGCTCAGGGCATGGAAAGGAGGCCGATTTACATCAACCGGAGCTCATTTTAAAATGAATAATAGATGGTTAAATGAAATACATAGGAGTTTGCTGCTTTTGAATTATTCTCCCTCCTCCGTCATTGCCTCCTTTTCCATTTTGGACTCTTTTTTTTGCGGATGTTGTTGTTTTTAAGTGTGTGTGTGTGTGTGTGTGTGTGTGTGTGTGTGTGTAGCAGCAGCCAGCACATCAGCAGCGTTGCCCTGAGCTAAAACGGTTTGCTCTTCAGAGCGCAGCACTAATGGGGAAGGAGGGGGACAGAAGGCCTTCTGTTTAAAAATGGATGGCCGCGATATGGTCAGATCAGCGCAAACAAACATCAGTGGCTAATTGGTTTGTCTGAAGGACGGGGACAGCGAGCCCAGCGAGTACGGGAGAGCATGTGGGCGTCACTGTGGCCGTCTCTGGCCGGACCTGGGGGGATGTTTATCTGAGTGCGGAGGCAGGAAATGGCTGCAGGCGCTGGGATCAAGCTTTAAAGGTGCTAGTGCGGATGCTAGCGCTAGCCGACTGCTCCCCAGTGCACTGCTCAGAGCTTTAGCTCTACCTTTAAGCTCTCTCTATGGAGAGCAGCCCCAGAGTAGCACAGAGCCGTCCTCCGTCACGCGGGTTATGAGTTCGGGCCATGCGGTAAAAAGGTTTGGCGGCTTTTGACCAAGAAAACTGGCTTAATGACGGAGGAATAAAGGATACCGGAGCTAAATATTCCTTTACGCCCCCAGTTAATTTTCAAATCCTCGACATCCCATGGCCATCTGTATTCCCCCCCCCACCCCCTTCCTCGAGGCTTCTTTTGCACCCTATTTTTTTTTTTTCGTGTGCGCTTTCATTCTTTTTCTTTTAAGACGAAACTGGAGCTGGGGCAGTGATAGTGATAGATGGCTCAGCGCTCTAACACTTTATCCAATCCAGCGCAGATTTCATCCAATAAAGAATCACTTGTGCACTCTCAAACTAAATGGAAGTCAGGCAGCGGAGAGAAAGGGGGCTGCCGCGTGTTTCTGAGCTGCGAAAATCAAATTTTCTTAAAGCTGCCGCAGCGGTGGCTCGCGGAAAAAGGCAGCAACAGCCATGACTGGCCGGGGCCACAGCCGTCTGCACACACAATTTAATCCATCACAGAGCTCCTGACACCATATCAATCAAGCTTTCATCAGCACGGCCGCCCCAAAAAACTATATTTCCATCCCGCGGCCACTGAGCGGCCCCCCGCTGACCGGAGGGAGGCAAAGGAGAGCCCCCCCCTCCCAACGCTACCCTGGCCTAGGCGGACCAGACCGGACCGGACCGGCCCGGGCAGAACCACCCTCAGCATCTCCCACACAGATACACTCTGGGCTGCCTTTCAAAACACACACACAGTCACACCACACACGCACACACACCACACACCACACACACACTCACACCACACACACACACACACTCACACACTCACACACTCCAGAGACAGAAATATCTCACCGCAGAAACATTTCAACACTGCAACACAGGCTAAACATTTCTTCTCAGTTTCAGTGAGATTGAAATACCAGAGCTTTATTTTCACAAGCGCTGAACCGTAATTAGAGACACACCAGTTTAAATTCTGCTCTTAAGTTGTTGAGCAAGAGTTCATCAATACTGGTTTTAGCCGAGGACACTCAAACGAACAGCAACAAGACACGGCCTTAACCAGAACCAGTGCACGACCCATCATAACTGGAAACGACTGAAGTCTGTTCTCCTACAGAAAGTTGCGCCCGGACACAGATTCCGCATACTGTCCTTCATCATCCTTCCTCGAATGACACTCTGTCTTGTAACACCCCCTCATGACCCCCCCTTGGTTGTCCTTTGTTCCGGGAACATGTGCCCCCTCACCCTCTCGCAGCATCCCACAGGCTCTGGCTCTGGTGGCCTATGATTTATAATTCATAGAGGCCGCTTTTATACGGGACCTTGGTCTACCTGATACTCTGCCTCCAACACTGTCCCGGGACAGAGAGGAACTGGCTTGGTGTAGGTGGGCGGGTCGCTTCATTACACCGAGCACGCAGACACAGTGCAGACATGATATTGAGCAAAAGCCCCAGAACTGTATCTAAACTGACCCTAAAAACCAGCATCCCTTGCTGTGTACACTACTTAGATAACATCACAGTGCACGTATGGTGTGTCGAATGCAAATTACATGACGATTTGGGGAGATCTTCGGCTTTAACCAACCCTCAAAAGGAAGTGCTGGAATCGGCTGTTTGAAAAATTGCACCGAGCAATAATTTTGATAATAAATTTGATTTACTATTTT
>JBBIGA010000038.1:6194647-6214234 GCA_037576975.1 Alestes dentex
AAGCTACAACAGGTACTGTATAACAAGCTAGGTGTCATTCAAATAAACGCATGCAACATGTGATGCAGTAAGATACATCAAGAGCTGATTTTATTTAGAAATCAAATAGTCTATTTTTGCCTGAGAAATTGCGTCTGGGAAAGATTTTCAAGGCTATTTGATTCGGCTTGTCCTCCGTGCCTAGTTCAGCCGCCAGTGATCTCCGCGCCGCTCCCCCTTGGCTAGCAGATACATGCTGGCTTGTAGCTGGAGATTGGTCAGCCTCTTGTGTCAGCTCATCTATGACATTCTCCTCAAACCTATTTTGTCTGTTAAAGAAACGTCGCATATCCATTTTCTTTAGTTTGGTGTAGTTTTCCTCATCTTTAGTTGATTTTCCGAAGTTCTATCACTAGTTTGTGATGGGATGTGTTCGGTGTTACAGTAAGAGTAGCTGACCATTTCCATTTAGCCCAGATTGTTTTGAATGAACCACAGACCATTTGAAATCACCACATTTCAGACGAAGCACTTTTTCTTTGTCATTATGAAATATTTTATTGGAAAAGAAAAAGTATTAATCATAGTAGCCTGCGATTATTAGTATTTTTTCAAAAACAATGTTGTAAACGTTTGGTGGTATTCCCAGGGCGGGCCCAAGTGAGTCCGAGGGCGGGCACGGCACCCTAAAGCCCACCCATGACGCTGGGCCTGATATATATATATATATATATGTATATATGTATATAATAACTTAATGATTACTGTGGGTTAAAGCAACACCGTTGCTGCTTTCCACTGAGTAATACCACTGATGGCCCACACACTGGTGCACCCACCCTGAACCTAATCTGATCACTGCAGCTAAAGCTAAAGCTCGAAAGCTGTCTACCAACAGTTTTAATTAAGCCTGTGGGAACTCAAAGGGTCACGTACGCCTCCTTTCTTTTTTTCTGTACCTTAGTGCAGCCTACTACCTGCCTGTCAGCAGATTATGTCGACTTTAGAAAATTGAAGCCTGATGGGTCAGTCAGTCTTTGGATGAAATCCTCCTTGGCCTCTGAAATAATGACAATTAGGGAATGTAATCATGTGCACCAGCCCTCTCTCCCATTTGCCCAGCGTTATGGGGGGTTTGTCTCCAGTCACACGGGCTCCACTTGTTCCGGATAGCAGGAGCCTGGAGCCTGTGGCTTTTTGCCTTGGCTGCTTTAATGAAGAAAAGATGGAGGGAGCAAGACACCCATCTCCATGGAGACCACAGGACTGGCCTCTCTCAGAGCAGCCCTCAACCCTGCGCGTTCCGCCTCTTTACAAATGCACATTAGCCCCTAAGTACATTCATTTTTAATAAAGTCAAGACATTCATTAGGGCCCAGCTACCTTGTATCTACACTCATTGCCCATTTTTTCAGCTCCAGCGACAATGCAGCTGCACGTTGTAGATACGAGGACCCCAATTAATGTCTTGACATTGTTAAAAATGAATATGTGTGTTTTCCAGGTGCACTTTGTAGTTCACAACTACAGACTGTGGCCTGTCTGGATCTCTGCATTATTTAATAGCTCCCCTTTATACTTTGTTCATCAACGTTCTCGTGGAGGTCCTGCATCTTTTGATAGTCCTGTAGACCACTGATGACCGGGGTAAAGGGAGGGCTGTTAAATGATCCAGCTGGGCCACAGTGTGTATTTTTAAACTACAAAATGCATTTGCAACACATATTCTTTTTTTTTTTTTTAACAATGTCAGGACATGCAGTGAGGTCTACCTACAGTGCCCATCCAAAAAAAAAAAAACATGGATTTATATACAGCAAACAGGTACGAGGCTCCCATTGGATGATTACTGCATGGATGATTATGTTTCAGCTGGCAATGTTATTTAACCCTAACTGAGCAATGGAAGGTCATGTGGTCTGATGAGTCCAGATTGACCCTGTTCCAGAGTTATGGGTGCATCTGGGTAAGAAGAGAGGCGGATTAAGTGATGTGGAGGCAGTGAATGAGGTCAGCTGACTACCTGAATATATTGTATGACCAGGTTATTCCAACAGTGGATTTTTTTCTTCCCTGATGGCACGGGCGTATTCCAAGATGACAATGCCAGGATTCATCGGGCTCAGATTGTGAAAGAGTTGTTCAGGGAGCATGAGGTGTAATTGGCCCCACAGAGTCCAGACCTTAACCCCATTGAGAATCTTTGGGACGTGCTGGAGAAGACTTTGCGCAGAGGTCCGACTCTCCCATCATCACTACAAGATCTCGGCTACAAATTAACGCAACTCTGGACGGAAGTAAATGTTGTGACATTGCAGAAGCTTATCGAAGTGATGCCACAGTGAATGAATGCCGTAATCAAAGCTAAAGGCGGTCCAACGAAATATTAAAGGGTGTGACTTTTTTTTGGACGAGCAGTGTACTTTGTACCTTGCACATTGTAGTTTTCAACTACAGCAGCTGTGGCCTGTGGCCCATCTGGATCTTTGCATCATTTATTATTCCACATTTATACCCTGTGTATCAATGGTCCTGTGGAAGTCCTGCATCTTGTAATAGTCCTGTAGAGGTTTTAAACTACACCTGCAACAGACATATTCCATTTTTAACAATGTCAGGATATTCAGTGGGGTCTATCTACCTTACACTACATTCACTGCCCATTTTGTCAACTCCAAAGACCATACAGGTGCACTTCGTAGTTTACAACTACAACAGCCGTGGACTGTGACCCATCTGGATCTTTGCACCATTTATTAGCCCCTATTTATACCCTGTTCATCAATGGTCCTGGAGAGGTCCTGCATCTTTAAATACTCTTGTAGAGGTCCTGAGCATTGATGCACTGGGTTTAAAAGGGGCTATTAAATGATGGGCCTCAGTCTACAAATTGCACTTGCAACACACATGTATTCATTTTTAACCACGTCAAGACCTTCATTGAGGTCCGCCTGCCTTGGATTTACACTCATCAGCTCCAATGACCACGCAGGTGCACTTTGTTGTTTACAGACTGAGGCCCATCTGGATCTCTGCCTCATTTAATACCCCCCCTCTTTTATACCCTGTTCATCAATAGTCAGGACCTCCGCAGGACCACCATTTAGCCGGTACTATTTAGGTGGTGGTTGATTCTCAGCACATGGCGCACTGCTGACACTCCATGCTGATGTTTCCTTCACCAGAAAACACAAGGCAACAGGGGCATTTGTCGTCACTCCGAGTCACTGCAGGCCTTTTGTACTGGCCTCTGACTCACAGGAAACCATTAGCAGATATGTGATGATGCATTCAAAGCAGTGAACTTCCGGATGAGAGTGAGAGGACCACTGAGCTTGATTCATTAATGGTTATTTTTGGGCTTTATTTGATCCAGTTTCGTTCTCGGCCCTGAATAACAAATCTCAAGTGTGGTTGGAGATGGCAGTATTCAGACCCTGCACGTGTATTAATATGCCTGTGTGTGTGTGTGTGTGTGTGTGTGCAGTGAATATGCATCAGTATTAAAGCTTTTCTCACACACCCCTCCTTTTCCTTCTCCACCCCTCCTCCTTTCTGTCCTCCCCCCTCAGCACGAGCCTTTGTCTTTCTCAGGGGAAGGCGGAGATGTTGCCTTAGCGACTGCAGCAACAGACGGCTCAGGGGTTTCGCTGCCTTGTGACCTTCAGAGAGAGGGTGACCGTCAGTGAAACGCACACGGCCCCTCTTCTGTCTGTGGAAAGTGTTAAATTGCCAATAAATAAGTAAACAAAATGCAGCTCCTCTGTATTGTGTGCACACACAGGCACGGTCAGCTTCAAGCACCTTTCATTAGCATTACAAAGCAATTATGCTAATAAAATAAAAGGCAGCATTATGCAGCCCACTGGCTCAGTAAAGACACACACACACACACACACACACACACACACGGGTTTGCCTACATTTGGTTCTACATTTAAAATCTGGATCAAAGGCAACAATGAGGAGTGCAGTGTACTGCGGGCAGTGTTCCGTTTCAAAGACCAGCTGAACTAATCTGTCTGCTGTGAGGGCATCTGCAGTGAACCTAATTCTTCAGCACACATCCAGACCAACACCTCTTCTGTTTGTGCCCTGTGTCAGCCACTACAGAACACTGTGTGTGTGTGTGTGTGTGTAATTATATGTAATGTGTTTTTCAGCAACTGTACTGTTCCCAAGTTTATGTACTGTCTGTCTGTCTGTCTGTCTATCTGTTTATCTGTCTATCTATCTATCTATCTATCGATCTATCTATCTATCTATCTATCTATCTATCTATCTATCACTGTCTGTCTGTCTGTCTATCTATTTATCTGTCTATCTGTCTATCTGTCTGTCTGTCTGTCTATATATCTATCTATCCATCTATCCATCTATCCATCTGTCTGTCTGTCTGTCTGTCTATCCACCCATCCATCCATCCACCCATCCATCCACCCACCCATAAAGATGGTTTGATACCAGTTTTTCTTATGCAGTGCTGAATAAGAAAAACTGGTATCAAACCATCTTTATATTCAAGAGTTTGAGGCCTTTTTCCATTTAGAACAGTACTAAGGTCTTTCCTAGTAGCCTTCATGCTGCTGTACACCACACATTTCTCGACACTTCTGACACCCGATCACATACTCAGCACTGTTCACTGCAGAATATAGTCTGCACCAACAACACCTCCAAAACAACGATTATTAAAATCTGACAGAGAACACTCCATGCAGTGTGCACTGCTTAATCACAACCACACCATAAGCACGAGGTACAAGAGGGACCAGGACTGCCTGCATAAAATATATTACAGTCCTATCTTGAGATAAACACTTAGCCTTTAGAATGCTAGCAGCACGGATTCGTGTCAAAAGTGCAACAAATGGTAAATGGTTGTCATGCAGCAAAACAGCTCTTTATGTGGAAGTTCCTCCGGTTTGTGTTGATGCCCAAATTTTTTTTCTTTTGGTTTTAAAACACAAGAAACACAAGATCTTTGAACCCGGGAGAACTTTCAAGATACAAGTGGGTGGGGAAACATAAGTGGGTGGGGAAAACCTGCAGAGGAAGGGGGTCCGGAGAACAGCCGAGAGAAAGAGCAGCAAACAGTGAGTGTGTAGGAGAGCAAACACCGGTTTTAGACTGATTTACACCGTTTACATTTACTGAAATCAGATTTTACTAATACACTAATACAAGTTTATCTGAGTTTACCGAGGAGCACTGCACTGAACTTCTTAACTGCTCTTCTTGGTTATAGGTTACATGTAGAGGGATACACCAGTGCTGTAGTATAGTCAATAACTATAGGTTATAAGTAGAGATCGACTGATGCCATTTAAGTGGATTATCCATTTTAAACAGGCGCCTTTTGTGACATCACACAAACAAGTTAATGAAAGTGAATGACTGGGACCAGCCCTGAAGTGACGAAGCTTATACTTGAGACCTAGAGCCATTTGTCTCTCTTTTTCCATGTGTTGCCCTGAAATGAATTTATGGAGCTCAGGGATGTGGAGTCGGAAGCATAAGGTCAGTTTTCGCATTCAAGATGTTTTATTCTGGCAAACACAGATCGTCAAGGCGAAAACGAACTCAAGTTTCTGATCAGGAGCGATAAAAATCCGAACAGCAGTGAACGGGGGGAATTCTCCAGAGTTAATGAATGTTCTGCTCATCTTTAGAAAATCCAAGGTAGAAAACTCTGCTTCGGAACAGAGACTTCACCGAGCAGGTAGACCAAAGCTTGTTAAGCACACGTTCATCATCTCCCAACAACGTCCCACAGAAATGAAAAGAAATGTGCCCTTGACTGCTGCCCACCAGTTCGACGCCTCCGCTCCAGCTCCGCTCTCCTGTGTGGATAAACAGAATGGAAAATGAAACGGTGAAAAGAAGGGACGCTTTAACAGCCTTACAGCCTGCAGGTTTAAGACTCATCTCCTGTTCAGGCACGCTCCTGTCATCCCCTCATGACGTCCCCACCTCTGAGAGGAGCCCTGCCATCGAGGGTAATGACTAAGCACTTCCACGATGAACAGAGCAAAAAGCTTTAAGACTGAAGAGGTTATAACTTAATACTGATATGCATTTTCTGGAAATTTGGCAAAAGGTCACAAAACCAAGCCAGAAAAGGTTCAGTTGGTTCAAGATGACACACGATTTTATCACTTTGTGCATACTTTATACTAACTCATATGCCTTCAGTCAAAAGCTTCTCCTCATTTATGTATTAGTGATCCCCTCTGCTGTTATGTCTCTACATTTCCAAATGTGGAGAACTTCAGTCCAACAATATACAGTTATAGCTGGGGCTTATGGGTAATGGGTAATCTGTCCAGCTGTATTCCAGTTTCTGATGGATGAAACAGAGTCACACATGCACACACTCAGCTCTTAGCATCACTGTTTTAATTGTTGCAATTGTAAAATGATGTGAGTGTCGTGTAGTTTAACATTTTCAAGGTATAATAAATTATTTATATGTATTATTTTAAAATTTTTTCTAAACTTTTTTTTTTTTCTAATCATTTATTTTGAATCAAATGTGGTCAATAGTGTATTGAACAATAGTGACACATTTTACACAGGCACGCTTCCACAAATGACAAAAGCAAAAAAAAAAAAATGATGCAGTCTCTTATTTTTTCCATGGCTGTATATATATATATATATATATATGTATATAAATACATATGTGTTACAAATATATGCAATTACATCCACTGGTGCTAACCCATTTCATTTGGATGCTCTGGAGCATCTGGAGCAGCCTAAGGTCACCATGCCCAATGCCAAGTGTTGACTAGAGAGGTATAGAACCCCCCCAACATTGGGCTGTGCTGACATGATAGATTCAGAACTAATCACCCAAAATCTGACCCCACTAATGCTCTCATGTCTGAAATACTCAATGTTTCAACATCTATCATACATCCTACCCAGAAGAGTAGAGGCTGTTATTGCCACGAATGGGGACACACTCTCCTACTAAGACACTTATTTGCAGATGTGTCTACAAACTTATGGACATTAGGATTAATTTTCCAGACAGAGACTCAGCCTGGAAACTCATAGAGTCAGTTTCCTGGACATAAATTAAGCCTAGCCAAGCTAGTTTATCCTTTCAGAACGATGTGAAGTCCATGACTAAGCTTTGAAGATTTAAAGTAGGTCCATTTGCTTTTAGCCTCTATGGTCCAAACGCTAAGCCTTTCCTTTTCACTCAGTTCCATGATCATTTTATTGATTTATTAAATCTACTATTTAGCCGTTTATTTAAGGATTTACAGTTTAAATGCACTGAAAGCGATGCACTCCGAGCTGTTTTTCAGCCTGTATGTATGTATGACTGCATATATGGTTTATTATGGCCTAAAATGCTAGAATGAAGCATCCGTCTCTGAATTCTGAAAGGAGAAACCTAAACATGTACAGTGTAAATGCTGTCCCAGCAACACTCCAGAAGTGAAAAATCATTCTTATCCGTAACACGGGGCAGATCAGTTTTGACAGGACACCTAAAACAAAACTGAAAGATGAGACGTCCAGCTACTCTAGATGGAGAAGACATTCAGAGGCGTGTTAGAGTCCAGGGCAGAACCACAGAAATAGAACCATTTATCTAACAGGGTCATAAAAAATTCAGATAAAAATGGCTTTGTTTTGATAAACATCAGACGTAACAGTTTTCTGCTGAACTTTAAATAATTGTTTATTAGAAATAACAAAGAAAAAAAAAAAAACAAACAGACATGACAGTATGTTAGGCAAAAATCAAACAACGTTTCATATATAAATTATTCCACACCTTTTGAAGCACAAGGAATATCAGAAAATACAAAGGCAGATACAAACACTGAAAAAGCTGTAAAAATGCAAAACATGACTGTGTTGAATCTTATAAAATATGAATATTAGCATATGTACAACTTGGCTTTAATAATGCTGCTCAAATGCCACATGGGACTATGAAGGAGGGTCATCTCCATGGATGGCCCTATATTTGGCCATTTCTTCTGGAAAAACCTTCCCCAGCTCTGTGATCAGGAGACTTTTAAATTTCTGTAAAAGAAATTGCAATTAAAAACATTTTCGAGGAAAGATATCACACTTCTGTATTCAGTCTGTTTCAAGATCTGAAACATTTTGTATGTCATATTTATGAGTACGCTGTTAAGAAATTATTAGAGACCTGGTAACCCTTTGAGTATAATCATCTCAAATGCAAAAACAAACAAAACTAAGGGATGCAGAAATGGGTTATGTGGACTGATGATGATATCCAATATTTGTCACATGTATAAATGTTGATGCCGATACGTAAACACCAAAATATAGAAAAAATTTACCTCGATTAGTACTGCAATGAAATATAACATTTAACAGTGAAGCGAAATATAGTGAAGTGAAGTGACCGTTGGTCATTTGTGAACACATCACAGCACATAATGTGAAATTATCTCTATATTTAAACCTATTCACCAAGTGAAGCAGCGGGCAGCCAGGAACACAGCGCCCGAGGAGCAGTGTGTGGGGACGGTACCTTGCTCAAAAGAACCTCAGTGGTGTCCCTAGAAGCCCTGGGATTTGAACCCACAACCTTCTGATTGCAGGGGCAACTCCCTAACCACTAGGCCACGAGCTGCACCCATTTAATACAGATGCAGTAAATTAAGCAGTAGCTGAAAGTCACTTAAACACTGCTTTTCTGGAGATTATTATTTCAACAGATACTATATCAAAAACTATATAGATCTAATAACTGTTTACATTTTTTGTCATGATCCTACGGTCACTATGCATCCCCAAAAATCCTGCTGTTTTAGATAGCTATATCTGCCAATCTGCTCAAACATTGATTTTTAGATTACATTGATCTTTGCAGCATTCAATTTTCTACAAAGGTCCAAAAACACAAGTATTTGGTTCATGTAATTTGGCACATTTTAAATGGCTGAAAAGATTAAAATATTGACTCACCGTCATGGTGTCAATCTTCCCCTTCACTTGCTCGTTTTTAGCCAAGGCTCTTTCCAAGCACTCTTTTGTGTACAGCTGAGGGTTGCGACCCTGG
This sequence comes from Alestes dentex, assembly GCA_037576975.1. NCBI lineage: Eukaryota > Metazoa > Chordata > Actinopteri > Characiformes > Alestidae > Alestes > Alestes dentex. The sequence goes on from JBBIGA010000038.1 coordinate 6,203,691, forward strand.
TCAATGTATCTGCGGAGAAAGTTAAAACAAATACTCATCAGCTGAGGAAGGGCAAAGTTGATTTTAATAACCGAAAACAAAAATCAGCTGCAGATATGAAATGTTGCATAATGACCAGTGACTTGGGAAAACTGGAAGGTAGCTTCAGTTACAGGGTTACATAAAGCAACGTGACCAGCGAGTAACTGACAGTTTAAAACTAACGCATAAAATACAAATGCTTCAACTAAAAATACTATAATTAGAATTTATTGGGCATTAATGTGAGTGAGTTAGTTAATTGCTGCTAGATAGTTACAGAATGTTCTGCCTCTTTCTGATTGCATAAAGATTTTGATGGGGGCTTTGCTGAGCCGAAGATAAGATCTTTAGATCAACCTGCTGTAACTGTCAACCTACAATTTGTTTTGTATTCACCCGATCACTCTATTGTTACTTCTTTTTGTAATGCGCATTGTGTGACCAACCTGAGAGCTGTAGCTAAAGGTTTTATGACCTCAACAATTTGCTTTGTATTATTTAGCTAATAAACAAAGAAAGCAGCTGTGTCATATCTTACAAAAGATGGTCAGACAGGTTTACATTTTACATTTACGGCATTTATCAGACGATTTTATCCAAAGCGACTTCCATTCTCTAACTACAGTCTCCCTGGAGTCTCCCTTGGGGAGGTCTCCCTTGCTCAGGAACCCAGTGGTGATATGCTGAAGGTAGGATTCGAACTCATGACCGTTGGGTCATGAGGCAAGTCCTACCCACTAGGCCACCACCACCCCACACAGTGGAATCATGCAGACTACATAGACCATAGACCCTACATAGGCTTTCCTGCTCTTTAAGAATCTAAGTTTGGTTTGCTGTGTATGAAGAAATAAAGGTTCAAACTGAGACTTCTAATGAAAACCTAAGAAATAGTCTGGAATGTCAGCATCCCTACACAGTTTGATCAAAGAACTGATATTCCGAAGTTCAGATCTGACAGGGAGCAGAAGTGGCTAAGAGAAAATCTACAAACATCCCACAGAGACCCCTGTTATCAAAGATAGTGTTTAAAGATATTTAAGTTGAAAGATGAAGGAGGTTCTATAAGACATCTGCATGCATTTGGTTGATCTCTCTGAGGTGGAAATCTTGTGACTTAAATGATCAAAACACTCACTCGAACGCTTCCAAAGGTACATGGATATCATTGAGCTGTTGTCGACATTTCTCAATGTCTTGCAGTCCTGTGATCATGAAGTTTCTGCAAAATAGCACAACAGATTAGGTCTGGGGAGTGAACAGTCACTGTACATGTGATTCAGTGGAATCAATAGAGCAGAGATGCCCAAATCAGGATCCTGGAGGGTCCATGTCCAGCACAGTTTGGTGGTTTCCCTGCTCAAACATACCTGGTTCAACTCATCTATTAAATGCAGGTTTAGTGAAGGTGTTTGAATAGGGCAACTACCAAACTGCACTGAACACCAGCTGTTCAGGACTGAATTCAGCACCCCTGCAATAAAGAAACAAGCAAAACAGGTGATAGCAACCAACTGAAGTAGCCAATAGTGTACATTAGAACAGGGTTCCCAGTCTTTTTTCTCACTTGCATTTTCCAGGACATTTATAAATGACAACTGTTTCTCATTGAACATTATTTTACAATGACTGAGGAAGCCTATAACACAGTATAGGCTTCCTCAGCTGTTGGTACCAGTGGCTGTCCCTATTTATTTCTAATATTAAAAGAATGGTCAAGATAGAACATCCCCTTTTACCAGAACACACTACTTTAAATGAATCAACACCAAAGTCCAAACTGCCAAATCTGGACAGAATTTCAACTATGAAAGCCTCTTTGCAATCTCTGGAAAGACTAGTGCAGCATGGGAACCCTGTAGAAATTGTACGGCAGAGATAAAAACAAAGAATAAGTACACAATACTGTATATCGTCTGTTAAAAAATATCACAATATCAATCACTTTCTCATCTCAGAGAGGACTGTTTTGAAGAACTGAGGTCTTTACGTAATCTAACAAATGTCAAATTATTTTGGACAATATGACACTGCCTCACCAAGGTTTTCTTAAAGCTCCCGTTTTTCTACATTTTCCTTCTACTTCTTTTTTTCATTGATGTTTGTGCGGGTTTGTGTGCCACAAATATTCATAATTCACTCATATATAACTATTTACCAACCCATGTTTATCCCCTAGATATAATACTTCAGCCTTTTTAACTAGAAAAAAGTGATGATATGGGCTATTTAATACATTGAAAACTTCTGCAACAGCAATATGTAGATGCAAAATAACAAATACTCATATTTTGTCCATGTCATGCTGCCACTTTGTGCATTATACACTATATGAATAAAAGTATTGGGGTGCCTGACCATTACACAAACAGGGATTGTAATGACATTACATTCAAATCCGTAGGCTTTAATATGGAGTTGGTCCCCCTTTGCAGCTATAACAGCTTCCACTCTTCTTGGAAGATTTTCTAGAAGATCCACATTTATGAGTTCAGGCACTGATGTTGGAGGAGAAGGTCTGGCTCGCAATCTCTGCTCCCGTTCCTCCCAAAGATGCTGGATGGAGTTGAGGTCAGGGCTCTGTGTGGGTCAGTCAAGTTCTTACACATGGAACTCCTCCAGCCACGTCTTTATGGAGCTCGCTTTGTGCACTGGGGCACAGTCATGCTGGAATAGAAAAGGTTCTTCCCCAAACTGGGTCCACAAAGTTGGAAGCACGGCGTTGTCTACTTCTTCTTCTTAATCACTTCCATTTTTTTTTATTTACCAATTATTTTATATCTATTTTTTGTTTCTTCTTATCACTTCTTTTATTCTATTCTTATCATTATTATTACTTTTTGTTATCATTTTATCTTATCTGACATTTCTTGTGAAGCACTCTGCGTTGCTCATGTATGAAAGGTGCTATATGAATAAAGCTTCTTCCAAATGAGTTGGTATGCTGAAGCATTACGATTAAGCCCTTTACTGGAAGTAAGGGACCTAGCTCAAACCCTGAAAAACGAGTGTCCCACTACGTTTGTCCATATAGAGTATGTGCATTTAATCACCAGCAATATAAATACACCGTCAGTCTATAAAGACACAGTAACAAAAAGGGGGTTAGAATCAAAATAGCGGTTATATTTAGGCTCAGATACGTGGCTTAATCTCTTGCTGTTCGAGTTTTAACTACATAGCTCGACTAAACGTGTGCAGAATCGAGTAAAGACTCACAGTTTCTGGTTGAGGACTGTTTGGCTGCTGGGCTGAAAATCGCTCACTATGATTCCCAGCTGTCGAATATTCTCAATAAACTTCTCCAGATGTTCCTCCAGATTATCGAACTTCTCAGCCATACTGAGCAAAAACAATAAAATTACATATAAACACACAAAACAGCAAAATATTGATCAAAATCCAGCCGCATAGCCTTGCTAAGCTAACAGAGCTTTGATGGAACAAAACCGCTCGCTTTCCGGTAGACCGCGGACCAATCGCATACTGGGATTTTGCCGGTTGTCATGGGTACGAACTAACAAGAACTAACGCAAAGCGGCTCCGACTGCTGCGAAGATGTCGTGGAAATAATAATCCATTTTTTAAATGTAAATATTTAAAAAAATATTTGTAAAATATATTTTAATCGATCGTTTTTGTTGCGTAATTACAAAATAACGAAATAACCTTGTGTGTCATTGTGTAGACAAAAACAAGGAGTGAAAGAGCTGTTAAAGCTTGTAAAGCTCCTCTTATCAAAATATATAAGCTTTAATGATTAAATGTGCAAGTAAGCTACGTTTTATTTTATTTTATTAACTCCCATGTTATGTTCAAAAGCCTTACTATCCTTTATGCTTGGGGTCCGCAATTTAAACCTGAAGAAAATGACTGAAATGAAAAGTTTGTGTCGGTACTTAATGTTTCTTTATTGACCTAAATAGTGTTTTAAATAAAACATACATGTAATGAAGTGCCTGTGGTGTGGGCAGTATCAAAGTTCTGATCCCTCTCTCAGGTCATGTTATCTATCAGTGGTTCTCACACTTCTGCATGTGCAATTATGTTTATGGCCCTAAAGCAGAAACGTTTTTTAAGATAATAAAACTGCATATTACAGCATATTACCCTCGGTATCATCCAAAACAACCAAAACAAATGTGTGTAAAATGTTGATATTCCTTATGTTTTATAAAACAACGAAAACAGTCCCAAATTGACTCCAAAGAACTCTAACATGTACATTCAAAACATATCGTGATAATTTTGTGTCCCCCGTTAAATTAGGAAAAGTCATTTAATATTAAGCTAAAAAAAAGTTGTCAATTATTTACTTAGAAACAACAAATGCTGAATGGGATCAAACTGACCCCAAACATCACAGAAGCTTTAAAAAGAATCTCCTAGAGGTGAACGAATCTTTCTGCTTAAAAAATAACTCGAGTCGATTCACGGACTCGAACTTTTTTTGCGCAGGAGTGTTTACGTCTGTGATACAGTCAAAAGACAGATAAAATCTGAGTAACAACATTTTTCAACTCTACCTCAGAAAAATTACAGCGCAAAATCTCGCACAGGACAAAGGTTAGTTTTGAATTCCTGGTATTTTTCTCCCTAGGCTGGAACAGATTCCTCCTTCTGTTCGGCTTGTGAATCACTGAAACGCACTGAATTGGCTCGATGATCCGAGTGACTTAAATCGACTCCATGACTCGGATCGGCTGAATCAAGGAAATGTCACATCGTGGCGTGTCCTTTTGTAACGTTGACGAGCTGGTCCGTCTCTATTTGTGCAACACTAGACGTTTTGGGTCTATAACTCGGGGGTATATGTTGTGTGGACGCCACGAAAAAACGTACCGATTCAGGATCGGTTGGTGAGAATGGCTCACTTCTTTATTCTAAGGAGAGGGGGCGCGTGTGGGTGGAGCTGACGCACTGCAAGCCCCGCCCCTTTCTCCACCTCCTCACCCTCCCAGAACCACACACTCCCAGAACCACACACTCGATTATTCATTCTGTGCAGGTACGGCGGAAGCCCTGCCGAGTCCTCCGCGCGGCTGTCTTCAGGAGCGTGCGCTCGGGTGCGTGCATGCCTGCGCGCGCGTGATTGTGAGAGTGTGTTCTCCTGGTAGCGGATTATTGGACTGATCGGTGCAGCTGCTGTCTCTGTGTAGGAGGTTTCAGAGCTGGAGAACATCCCTACCTCCGTCCGTCCGTCCGTCCATCCTTCTATCCTCCTCCGAGGGAGCAGCGTCAAGCCTTCAGCCAGGGTGAGTCAATCACACATCAGATACTCACCTCACTGGACATGCACAGGACTTTATGAGAGCCTGTCGGTAGCTAAGGGCTTGTTGTGTGAGAGAGAGAAAGAAAGAGAGAGCGAGCAAGCAAGCCTGTAGCCAGGAATGGAGCTGCAGCACAACACGCACTCACACAGGCGTTTTAGGGCAGGTCAAATCAAATACAGACTTTATTGGACATGCATAGGACATGTTCGTGTGTGTGTTTGTGTGAGAGAAGAGAGAGATCAAGGCTGTAGCCAGGAATGGAGCTTTACCATATTACACACACAAGGACAGATCGCATCAAATACACACACACACACACACACACAAGCAGAGGACATAAGAGAGAGCAAGGCTGGAGCCAGGAATGGAGCTGCAGCAAAACACACACACACTCACACACTTACTAACACACTGTTTTAGGACAGATCACATCAAATATAAACCTTATTCAGAATCAGAATACTTTATTGATTTATTGGACATGCAGAGGACTGCATGAGAGCCTGTTGGCAGCTCTTGTGTGTGTGTGTGTGTGTGTGTGTCTGTGTTGTAGCCAGCACAGGAGCTACTGCATAACACACACACACACACGGTCGTGACCTAAGAGCTGTCTGTACCCTTCTCTTGGAATTGTTCTGCTCCATCTTAAATGGCGCAGCAATAACAGTGTAGCACGTTTACACGGACCAGACCGGCCAGCACGGAATTGCCTCACCATTTAAGGTGGAACGGATCAGTTCCAGTAAGACGCTCGCAAATAGGACGCCGCGTCTGGGACAGTGTACAAAAATGCTCATGTGTACAGTGTGGTTGGTCCTGTGCTGCATTTCAGCTCCAAATATGCTGTTATGTGGAGGCATGTGTGGTGGTGTAGCTCCTCACTCTGCGCTGCAGCATAACACACAGACAGTCGAGTGGAAAAAATAAATAAAACGTTTATTAAGTTCTTTCTTTGTGTTTCAGCTGGTTTGAAAGGATGCTTCGCTGAAATAAGTGAAAAAATAAGAACGGGGGGCTGCTCGCACACATCCGGGCTGGTATCATCTTCCCCCCTTCCCTACCTTTCCCCTCCCCCCTCCTGCAGCGTTTTGCCCCCCCAAACCCTTGCATCCACAACCCCCCCTTTCCTTACCCCACCCCTCCTCTCCTCTCATCTGCCCCCCAGCATGTTAGTTTGTTTTATTTACTTATTTTTAGACTTGTGCACTAGTTAGGAGAGAGGTGCACTTGTCTGTGTAAATCTGCCTAGATGAAGACAGACCGCGTCCTCATCTGTCATTTCTTATAAGGAGAGTCAAAACGCTTCTATTCAGGTTAAAGATTCCTCTGTGACATCTCCAATTGAGTCAACAGATTTTTTTTTTCTCCTCCTCTCCCTCTTTCTCTCTCTCTCTCTCTCTCTCTCCTTCTCCTCAGGAACAGGGAGGAATGGTGAAAGACAATGAGAATCATGAGTGTGTGTAACTGTAATGATGAAACAAAAAAAGAGCAAGGGAATTTTTTTTTTTTTTTTTCCAAAAAAGAAATCTGTCACCCCGATGTCAACTCTCTCCACGCGGGAGAAACTTCCTTTTGTGCCATCTTAGGAGCGGAGAAGAGAGAGAAAATTACCCTCCGTAATTGGCACGCTGATCAAAGACGGCGATGGCAGCGGAACAATAAAACCTTTAATTTATCAGAATTCATTATGAGCTACTGTTGTAACGGAAGGAAAACCTCAGAATAAATAGTGACGGAGGCAAGCGAGAATCAAAGGCTGCTCTGTTGAATGGTTTTGTTGGCTGCCCCGGCTCCAAGCTGCTTCCTCACAGGGGTGACAGAGTAAGAGGATGGGGCGGTGGGTTCTGGATGATTGGGCCTGCTTGGGGGTGGGGGGGGTTCACTTACATACCTGATCACAGTTCATTGTAATCACGACCTTGACGGGTAAACATGACATTCAGCGCAGGGGTTATGAATATGTATGCCTCGTCTGTGTGCCATGCTGTGGAGTGGGAAGGATGCGGGCGAGAGGGGGGCCGTCAGGGGGGCAAACACACTCCATACCTCCAGATGCACACCTTTCAAAGGTCTGCGCCCCACTGCGCCCCACTGCGCCCCACTGCGCCCCACTGCGCCCCACTGTCCACATCGGACAATACACACCCCACAGCCGGGAAGGGATACAGCTGTTTTCTGTATGTACCAGTTCAGCTTAGTTAGAGTAACATACAGGGACAAGTTACCTTGCTGTTGATTTTCAGATCAACAGTGATAAACAAAACATTTGTTCAAAATTCAAGACTTTTAAAAAACTCAAAAGCCTTTACATTTATCAGATGCTTTTATCCAAAGCGACTTCCATTCCCTACCTACAGGGGGCAGTCTCCCTGGGTTAAGGGTCTTGTTTAGGAACCCAGTGGTGGTGTGCTGAAGATAGGATTCGAAACCCATGACCTCTTGGTCCAGAGGCAAGTATCCTACCCACTATGCCTCCACCACCCCTTTTAAAACCTAGATCGTCCTGCACTCGCGAACCGTGTTGGCTCTTGCCGCTACCAGCTCCGGTGTGCGAGATTAAAAACTGTTTAGGGTAATAAAAGTAGGTGGCAACAAGGAAGGATTAAATTAAGGGGTTCGTGTAGGCCAAACTGCATTAAAGGTGGGAGACAAACTTTAGGAAACCTGAAGTTCTGTCCAAACCAAAGCCCAACAAATATTTGCCGAATGTCCAAAGCAGTTGGGTTTGGACAAATATTTCTAGCTGTAGCACATGCTGGCCTGGCAGGTGGTGCAGAGGGTGCCAGACCTTTCATCCAATAAAAACACTGTAGAACAATGTGCTTCACATAATAAAATGATGTTCAGCACATGCCCCACCTGATCCCCACCGTATTAAACTGATGAAAAACTTTTTAAGAGTAAAATAACCAAAACTGGACAGCGGACCTGAGTGCTTCAAAAAGCTCCACTATTAGTAACGGTGATACGCTGGCAGTTTTTTCTGAACCTTTGTTGTACAGGTATGCCACAAACAAGCAGAGATAATGCAACGTACAAACAGTGCAAACCATGCATTGCATTTCTGGCTGAGTCAGGAATGTTGCAATCATGTGAAAAAAAGCAGCAGCACCTTGATGGCGCAGTCTGTTATAATAGAGGACTATATAGAAAGTCTCATTTAGCTTAAAAGTTCTTAATCAGCAATTCTGGTTCCTCTCATCCCACCTGCAGTGACGCTAGAGTCCCAGCCACTTTAAGAACCACCTATTGGTGAAACAGGTGTTTAAGTGCACACACACACACACACAGCTCGTAAAATCTCCATAGAGAAGCACTGCCAATAGAATAAAATGCTCTGGAGTAGCCATGCATGAGCTTAAGTAACGATTACCAAGCCAAGCTCTGGCAGGAGGGACATAAAGCCCCCCCAGAAGAGTGGAACTGCTTTCTCTGGAGTGATGGAGAACTATCTAATACCTACGGCAACAGATGGTTTGCATTTGTGGTCCAGAACTAATTAACCAATCATCAACCCTAATATCTGACCTCAATAATACTCTTGTGGCTGAATGCAACCAAATCCTCACAACATTTAGAGAGTTAGATGCTTGTCTGTTATGGCATGATATATTTTTTCCATACTACCCCACTACTAGACACTATTAATCGATGTAAGTACTGTTTAAAATGCAACATTGTAAACTCAAGAAAGTAAACGTTTATCTCTGCTGCTATAAGACACGGGCAATTTAGTCCAGGTGAAGTCAGAAAATTGTTATGACAGAAGCGCACTTCTTGAAAACTCCCCGACCACATACAAGCCTTCACCAATCACCATCAGCGGCGTGGCCGCAGCAGTCATCCGGCAGGGCCAGCTGGGGCTGCTTCCTGTTGACAAATACATTACTGTGCATCAATTAGGCCGATTCCCCGCACTGGGCCAGACTGCTGACGCTAATCAAAAGATGAGGGATGAGCCCCTTAAAAGAATTACAGCAGCCTGGGCTGTTGGAGTGACAGCACGAAGACTAGACAATATTGCCATGGCCTACTGGGCAGACGCCCCCTGCTCACCACCACCACCACCACTCTCCCCGCTCTTCACCACTACACCCCCGCTCCACCTTCATATTTACGCGCTGAATCACCTCAGTGTTTTCTCTTCTTTTAGCCTCTCACTCGCCACACACAGAAGATGTCCTGTGCTCTAACCGCATGTTCATGGAAACCCAGCGAGACGTCGGGCTCCGCTGTGCACCCTCCTCATTGGTAAGGGAGGGGCGAACTGTGGAAACTGAGTACCTCCTGTATCTAAGGACTGAGTTTGGTAGAACTTGTTGTGAAGGACCGCCTCTTCTGGCGTACTGAGCGGTCTGTCACATCTTTCCTGGCTGGTTTTGTGAACCTTGAATTTTTGACAAATGCCTCTTGTCCTGTTCATGGATTCTGACTTTGGATTTCTTGTCTAACCCCCACGTTGGTGTTTGCCCCTGTCTGACTCTGAATGCGGATTTCGAATTTGGGTTTTCTATGTTGTACCTGTTTGCCGAACACTGAAGCTGGACTGATTGTACTGCTGAGATTGAACGAAACCAGCAAACATTTTTACCACAAAATCGAGTCTGTTCATTACTCCTAAGCAGGGCAGGCACTGCAAGAATAAAGTCACTGGAACAGTTTTCGCCATGTGACTCTCCCAAGCAGTGAAAGTGCAAGATTCCTATTCACATCCATCTAAAATCAGCTCTCTCTACCTAAAGCCAGCCTCCCTGCGCGGCCCAGACCGCTGCGCCGCAGGGAGAAGGCTACGTCATGTGGCTGCAGGGCCTCATTAGCTCAGGGAGCAGCTGAAATGGAGGCAATCCGTGTTTTTATGGCTGGAGATATAAACTGATATATGGTGTGATATATGGCTCTGACAAGCACGGAGAGGAGCAGCCTCATTGACGGAGTGGTCAGAGACTTCAGGAGACAGAAACAGTCACAGATCAGTCAAAAGCTTGGACACATCTTCTCATTCAATGTTTTTTCTTTGTTTGTATTATTTTCTACATTGTAGATTAATATTGAAAACAAACACAATGATGAAGGAACACATGGAATTATGCAGTGAACAAAAAAAGAGTTAAACAAACCAGAATATGTTTTGTAAGAAGGTAATAATGGACAGTTGTTTCTTTTTACTTAGTTTAGTGGTTCTTGCCATAATGTGGAGCAGAACCGTAGTGGAACAGGATCACTAACTGTGTACCAACCCGACCATCACAA
>JBBIGA010000038.1:6227325-6237728 GCA_037576975.1 Alestes dentex
GTGTGTGTGTGTGTGTGTGTGTGTGTGGGTGTGTGTGTGTGTGTGTGTGTGTGTGTGTGTGTGTGTGTGTGTGTGTGCATGTGTATGTATGAGAGAGAGAGAGAGAGAGAGAATGTAGGACGAATGGAATTTCTGGTGAGCGTTGATAAAACACACACACACACACACACACACACACACACTTGCTCTTTCATTACTATATTATACTATAGGGCTATTATTTTCTGCTGCCTTCTATATACTCTGGGGCTGATATCCAGTGTGTAACGTGTGTATACATGTTATAAAGACAACAGAGTCAGGGCTCAAGTTCAAATAAACACCTCAAGTTTAAATAAACAGCTCAAGTTTAAATAAACAAACAATACTCACTGCCGCCCTCTAAAGGTGAGTTTAACACACATCAAACAAACAAACAATACTCACTGCTGCCGTCTAAAGGTGTTACTAACAAACATCAAATAAACAAACAATACTCACTGCTGTCCTCTAAAGGTGAGTTTAACACACATCAAATAAACAAACAATACTCACTGCTGCCCTCTAAAGGTGATATCAACACACATCAAACAAACATTACTCACTGCTGCCCTGTAAACATATCAAATAAACAATGACCAAGACATAAATGTTAAGTCAGTTCCTTTACCTCCATACGTCACTGCCTTTAGAGAAGGTGGAGGATTTGATGACTTCTGGTGCCATCCAGGCATAGGTGCCCGCTGTGCTCATCTTGGTGGTTTTGTGCCACTCTCGTGCCAGCCCAAAATCTGTGATCTTCAGAGTTTTACCCTCGATGCCATCCTTATCTATAGGCTGAGCCAGGAGGACTAAAAAAGAGAGAGAAATAAAATAATTTTTATAATCGTCCTCATAGAAATACAATGAAATCTCAATTTCATTAAAAAGGCGTATCATGATGCTAGCTACTGTGAACGTGAAGCTGTTTCGCCTGCCTCCTGCTAGATGATGTAACCACAGGCTTGAGAAGCTTCAGGAAAAAAGCTTTCATTTTACATTCTGAATTGGACTTTTTGGAGGGAAAGGGAGTTCCTTTCATTTTACATTTCGAATGGGGCGCTGTAAGGAATATTCTACTCAACATTCATGTTTTTGTTGTTCAGTGAAAGAATGTAATGTTCTATGAAAGAATTAAGCACTGATAAAAAGTTCCACTCACAAATAAATCTGCAACATGTTTTTTAATTGTATCCTTTTGCATGCATATCTGTTTATGACAAAACAAAATGTTTATGTTTGTATAGTTGCTGTCCAGTTAATTCTCATTCATTCCAATAAATTCACATTTATTCCCATTAACTCCCATAATTCCCGAGGAATGTTTCCTGAACTAAAGTTCCCATGGAAAAGTTTCTGGAAATTTACCAGGAATTTTCCACCCCTTGCAACCCTAGTTGTGCATAGGTCTGTCACGATTAGTAATTATTGGAAGACAACTAATGGCCATATAAATGACTGCAATTATTGATTTTTTTTTTTTTTTTTGCAGCTATGAAAGTTCACACTTAAAATAAGCCAAATTCCTAGATGCTCCACAAACAAAACAAATAGCTCAGGTTCAAATAAACAAACATTACTTGAGCTGTTTGTTTTGCCCTCTAAAGGTGATATCAACACACATCAAGTGCACAAACTTTATTCACCGCTGTCAGGGCTGTATGGCTTTTAGGGTTAAGAGTTAAAAGGAATTTGCAGATTCATACAACACAGAAGACAGAAATAACTGATGTACACACACACACACACACACACACACAAAACACACACACACACACAGGCGGATTTCTGATTTCTGAGCTGTCAGTACTGAGATAATTGTTTGATACTTTATATCAGTTTACATAAAAAATGCTAACCCCAATTGGTAAAGACAAAAACAAAAATAAATAAATAAAGACTGATAGATAGATAGATAGATAGATAGATAGATAGATAGATAGATAGATAGATAGACAGACAGACAGACAGACAGACAGACAGACAGACAGACAGACAGACAGACAGACAGACAGACAGACAGACAGAGAGATTGATAAAGTGCACTGTTTTGGGAAGGTCAGCACATCATGGACATTATAATTATACCTTTAGGGTAAGTTGGAGTGGTGTTTATGATCCAGAACTATTCATCCAAAATCAGTGCCTGACCTCCCTAATGCTCTCATGGCTGAGTGCAATCAAATTCTAACGGCAATGTTTCAACATCTAGCATTTCCAGAGGATTAGAAGTGGTTATTGCAACAAACCTGGAAAACTCCTTCTATTAATACCCTTCAGAAGAAAGCCTGGATGAGCAGGTTGCTAGAGTGAGTATCTGGTGTGTATATACTGTTCATTACAGTGTAACTGGACTTTCCCCTCAAAACGTCAAAGTCAGGATGAATCAGAAATTACAGAAGGCTCAGATTAAATGGAAACGAAACAACGGCACATCACACATCACAATGCAGCAATACAGGCATTATCTCCCAACATACATACAGTACTGTGAAAACATTTTAGACACTTACGCAATTTTTTTAAAGCCACTTCTCACAGTGTCTTTCTGCTAGGAAAGTTACCAATAGAATAAATTCAAACAAACAAGAAATCAGTAAAAAGTATCAAGATTTGTTCAGTTCGTAAAAATAGTTGATCTTTGTAAGCTGGTGAGGAGAACACAGGTTCGGTTCCAGGTTCCTCCTCAGTTCCTCCGGCCGTTGTTTGGATTGTGAAACTCCATCAGCAGCTCCTGATTTCATTTAACGAAGGACTGATGGAGTCAAACCAGGTTTCTGATGAAACTACAGTAATACTGGACTTTCACAAGAACACACTGATATACTGATCATAAAATCAATATTTACTTTATATTTTTGTTTTTATTTGTTCTCTTTAGTTTCATTTAGCATATTTAGTAATACTAATTAAAGAAAAACACTCACTGCTCGTCTAAACAGTTTTGAAAGAATTTTTTTCACAGGTGCCTAAGATCTCTAGCGTCTCAGTGGCTTAACCGCCTCCTTTCAGATGTGATTAAATAATGCATAGTCGATTCAACTGCATTCCACACTTTTCCACATTAATAAAACCACCACTTATTGCCAAAAATACATAAAACGAAAGATCATACAATGTTGATTTATGCTGAATATATTGAATGTGTATGGATTCAAATTCATTCAATGTATTTTCATGTTTTTTTTTATTACATACATTTAATCTCTCCCTCTGTTTCTCTTCTCTCTCTCTCACACTATTGTCTCTCTATCACAATACCTCAAGCTCCTCCTCCAACATCTAACCACTACCTCTCTCTCTCCGTCTCTCTCTCTTACACTTCCTCTTTGTTGGCAGGAAAGAAGAAGTGCGCAGTCTGTGTGTGTGTGTGTGTGTGTGTGTGTGTGTGTGTGTGTGTGAGAGAGAGAGAGGGAGAGAGAGGGAGAGAGAGAGAGAGAGAGAGACAGAGAAAGAGACAAAAAGAGAGAGAGACACACAGAGAAAGAGACAAAAAGAAAAGTAGAGAGAGAGGCAGAGAGCGAGAAAGAGACAAAAAGAAGAGAGACAGACAGAGAAAGAAACAAAAAGAAAAGTAGAGAGCGAGAAAGACAAAAAGAAAAGTACAGAGACAGAGAAAGAAACAGAAAGAAAATTAGAGAGACAAAGAGACAAAAAGAAAACAAGACACAGACAGAGAGAGAGACAAAAAGAAAAAAGAGAGAGACAGAAAGTGAGAAAGAGACAAAAAGAAAAGTAGAGAGAGAGAGAGACAGACAGAGAAAGAGACAAAAAAGAAAAGTAGACAGAGAAAGAGACAAACGGGAAATGAGATGGACAAAGAGAAAAAGAAAAAGAAAGCGAGTCAGAGACAGACAAAGAGACAAATAGAAAAAAGAGAGACAGAGAAAGAGAAAAAAGAAAAAAGAAAAAGAGAGACAGTGAGAGAGAGAGAGAGAGAGAGAGAGAGAGAGAGAGAGTGCAGTGTTAAACTGGGGTCTGGATGTGTGTTCTTGGAGAACCGGAGGCGTTTTGAAAGCGATCACAGCTCCAGAACGTTATTTTCCTCAGCGCTCTCTTCCTCTACACTCTCAGACCCGTGGCAGCTCTGAGGCTGAAGGTGAGGGGGGGGGGGCGGGGGGGCACACACCTGAACACATCCTCCGCTCAGGCCTTCAGAAAACACATGCCAACACCTTCACTATAATGCAAACACATTTAAAAAGCACTCAAAATTTAGTTTAAGTACATGAAAACTATTTGTAATTCTTTCTTGCATATTAAAATCACCAGTGTTGAATGAACTCTTAGTACGTGGGGGCGATACTTGTAGATTTTTGTACTATACTCACGTCATTTTGTTTCTGGAGTGTGAAAAGCTGGAACAGACATTAAAAATGACTATGAATTAAACGCATTGATGAATTTTTAATTTAATCTTTCTCATACTGAGCTACACTAAATCCTGTTAAACCAGTTTAATTGTGCCTATTTGTGATGAAACATGCAGCTGATCAGTGTTCTTTAAGTACTGACAATATCCATGATATGCTCTTAATGTAACAATTTATGATGATAATGATAAATGCCGATATGCTGTTCCCTCCTGTTGTACAAGAATTCCATAGATTTTTCTACATTTCTGCACAGTTAAATCTCTGACCATGTAAACAAAGTCATTCGGAGTGATTTGACTGAAACAAGTAATCGAAGAGAAATGTATAAACTTTATAAACAGTGGTGGTTAAAGTCTGTTTATTCGCTTTTCAAAATGATCAGTAAACCTACATGCGTCCTCTGGGTTTATTATAGAAAAAGCTGATCATTGTAAACGGGATACAACTTTGGTATAGCTTACCTTACAAAGCCCTGCATGTACAAAATGCATTTCAAAAATAAACATTTAAGGCCAAAATCGTATTTCAAAACCGTCATTAACATATACATACATACATACAAACGAACATGTATGCATATGTAACAATTACGGTTTAATTGTTCTGTAATGTACTTTTGATAGTCACTGAATGTGTTGAGACGTCTGGTTCCTATCACTTTGAACACCTTGAACCGTAGAACCACTTCAAACGTCCAAACACACCTACGGTGTGGAACACTAAATCATGCACGAACAAAAATAATACAGAATCAAACAATGACATAAACGGCACCCAAACATTGACACAAAGTCCTGAGGACTCTCCTAACCACGTGTCTTATACAGTTCCTTTGTATTTGAATGTAGTAATCAGTACACAATGGGTCTTACTGTGTATATAATCACTGTGTAACAAACCCCTAATACGCCTGTAGTTAATACACCTGTGGTCAAACTACTCAAATATAAAAATAACCCCAGTGTCGTTGTATTTTATTTATTTTTTTCCCTTTCCAACCCGACATGTTTAATTCAACTTGGGAAAAGTATGGCTGAGTTAAGGCTGTGAGACACAGACGCTGTGCATCATCCTCCATGTCTAATTCACAACGACCGTACTTTTAGCATGCATCTGCCTTCCGGGCGAAAACGCAGCTCCGAGTTCATCATCGTCATCATCATCTTCCTCGCGCGGACGGACGGACAGGCTGCTTCCTCACGCGTCCGCACAGAGGAGCTCCTTCAGTCAGGGGCCACAAAGGGGGGGGGGGTATGAGAGAGTGAGAGAGGGAGAGAGAGAGAAAGATGGACTGACACCACTGCTGAAGACCCCACCTCTGCCCTCGCTGCTGCGGGACCACCACTGAGCTCCACTGGCACGACTGAGCGCGCCGGTAATTATCATGAAAGCTAACATCCGCCTGAAAAGCCCTCACCTCTCCTCCAGGAGCCGGCGCGAGGGGCTCCCCGCGCCTCCTCCATTGTGTCGGGGTCTTTTTGGGGTGCGCCGGGGGGGTCCCTCCATTTTCATATTTGATAAAAGCGAATGTAAATGAGACGTGTCACGAGGACGCGCGTGCGAGAGCGTGTGTTTGTGTGTTTGGCAGGGAGGAGGGAGTGTAAGCCCGGGTGTGAGAGGCACTAGAGACACGGAGCGTCCCTTTAAGTCAGTGTCCTGCTGGGCAGCTCCGAGGAGGACTCTCTAATTTAAGGAACTCACTTTCTCTTTATTCTTCTCGCTCCTTCTTTTGTGTGTATATGTGAGTGTGTACATGTGAGTGTGTGAGTGTGTGTGTGTGTGTGCGCGTGTCTGAGTGTGCGGGTCTCTTATTCGGCCCGTTTCTCTCTTTCTCCTCTCATCATGTCATCCCTTGATCTGTCAGATGGTGCTGTTGCTCCGTGAGCGAAGAGGAGGAAAGGGGGAGAATAATAAGAAAACAAAGTCCGGAGTGCTACTGAGTGTGCGGGGGCCGAGGAGCACACACACACACACACACACCCCGCCGCACTCTAACCTTTAAACACCACCAGCACCAGCACCGCCGCAGTGAAAGACGACCATTCAGCTCGCAAACTTTATTCTCAAATCAGGGCTGAAAGATCTCTTCTCACGCTGGAACATTTCAGGGGAGCGGCTGGAAAGTGTTGCAGAGTGGTGGAGAGGGGGCAAAAATCGTTTTTTTGGGGGGGTTTTCGACAGGTTGGGGTGGTCTGGGATAGACGAAATTAAACTAAATATTTGTCAACCAGGGGACGAAGCAATTTGATGACTTTCACTTTAACCATTTCAAATCACTCGCAAATTCACAGAGTTTTCCAGAGATTTTGCTTTTGAGGCTTTTAGGGGTTCCCAGGCGTCAATAAGGGGGTCTCAGACCCCCCGCCTCGTCAGAAGTCACAGCTATGTTCGGTACTAAAGCACGGTGTAATAACTTAGTAATTATTTCTCACTCACTGTTCTTTAAAACAAGTGGAAATAAAACTGCCAAATAAGAAGATTCTAAAAATAAATCCATAAAACAGTTCAGGATTCATGGATTATTTTTTTTTTTAACTGATTTGATGTTTATCCAGTTCTGTTTGGCTGAAAGAAAAAAAAAATCCTTTGCATGTTTTTGTTTGTTGAAAATAAAATGTCAGTGTAGACTTGAACACGAGTCAAATGGAAATTCATTACTTGCTATTTAATTATGTAGTTACATTAGAATAGTACGACAAAACAAGAGTAATAAGTCTCAGCTTAGCTTGCAGGGTTAGGACAGATCTGGCTGGTAAATCATCTGTACTGGTAAACCAGTACTGCCACACTGTGATACTAATACTGAGTTTGGTTACAGGTATACATTCATAAAATAGTTGGTTTTTAATCCTTCTGTCCAGAACGCAGGACCTAACTGTGAACAGCAGGAGTCATAGATGTTTTTAAAATATATTCTACAAAAAAACATAAGAACGTGCTGCATGAAAAGTGTTCGTTCGGGTTAAAGGGGAATCAAATTCCTCGTTTCTTCATCATTCAATTGAGTGAGGTGTAAGTCTCCATGTAAAGTTTTCATGGATCTCTTTACCCTGGATAGTTTTACAAAAATACATTTTAAGCCAAAAACCTTAAAGCCTTCGTATAACAACATTTTGAATAAATATGATGCACCGCTAGATCACGTTGACTCTCGAAAGCATTTCAGTTCCAACCACTCTTAATGACTTTCTTTACACCTCAATGATCTAATCACGTAGAAAATGTAAAAAAAAAAAAAAAAAAAAAAAAAAAAAAAAAGAGGGATTACTAGAGTGTGTGAGGTTCAAACAAGCCGTCCGGTTTGAGAGACCTTCTTTTAGCCACAGTAAGGAGGGGAGCTCATGATTATTTTTTTTTTTTAATGTTAACTTAAAAATCTTCAGATATTATGACGCCAATGGAAAACACGGTGAGTTTGATCAGTATCGCCCAGCACTAGGCAGCAGCTTGACCATAAATAGTGCAAATGTGTGCTGAGAGCAGCGCACACGTGTCAGTCATCACACGTGCAGCTGATATTATGGACACGGACGGACATGTATCAGCTGTCAGTGGGAGTTCTTGCTCAACTCCGCATTTCGGTGATGTCAGCAGTACTGCGGCTCGGGTCGCTATCAATTCACATCTTCACAGGTGAAGAAGTCGAGCTATTTCTCTCCCCTCTATTCCTGGACCTCCACCAGATCCACCTCATGTCATTACAGCATGAACAATGTTCCACGACGAGGGGCGCCCTTCTAAGGCCGAGAACAATTTCACATTTATCCCGGCACAAAACTTTTGCCCCTCTGGAAAGTGTCTAAATTGGGTATCCATATTCTTTGTCGCCCTCCCCTTTAAGATTGAAATTCACCTATTAACTGTACTTCAAATAATACAGCTGTTTCATAATTCATATGGCAAAATCAAAAAGACAAGGCGTCATTAACACCTTTACCGTGTATAATGGAAAAAAAATGATTTGTTAGAGGTCTGAAAATAGGTCCTCTTACTCCTACCTATAATTATATCTTTGAAACACATTAAATTCCAGGTATGGTTTCAGAAATGTCTCCACCGGAGTGCTAACAAGCCCTGCGACGACTCAAAGGGAGAAGACCAGATACTTAATTATAGTGGTGCATATATTACTGTGTATCAACCACCCTGGTCCTACCATTAATTACACTATAGACAATTTTTTTTTTTCAGCCTTTTTTTTTTTCCCCCTTCCCCTTCAGACCTATTACCAACTTCACTTTTCTATCTTCACTTCTGAAGTATGTGCTGCATGTTGATAATTCACCCAATTAGCCAAAAATAAAAAAAAAAGGAAGAGGAAGAGCTTGCTCAGGAGGCGGACTGAAATTATCGCCGTGCCACAACAAAGTGCGCCTCCAGACTGGGAACGGTGAAGCGGCCGGCCGCAGTGCGGCACGTGAAAGCGGGAGATAACGCCGTCAACACTGCTGGTCTTTGATTTTTTGGGGTTTTTTCTACCGAGAAGTGTCATCCTGAGTGTTTGGAGAGGACGAATGGCCGCACCATGAAGCCGTCTTAGGCACGGAAATAAGCACCTGTCACCTGTGGGCCCGTGTTGGGACTAAAGTCTTTCAGTCTTATTTCCATTCTGCTTCTGAGTGCTGCTCTCGGTGGCCCGTCACTCACAGATACATCCAACAGGAGCCCCACCATCACGCCCCGGTGAGACCACCCCGGCCGCCCCCCCTGCTTTACTTACCGTCCAGCAGTGCTGAGCAATATTAAAGTCATGGCGCTGTAGTACTGGAGTTACACTGCGATACTGATTTTTCATTTTAGCCGTGCTGATGGACAACGAGCGTCACGTACGAAGACATTTAATGTCGTTTACACGGTTTGCTTCTATTTTGCGCATTTTACACATTCAGGCACTCAGGACCCAAACATGCGGCCGTTTAAAAAAAAAAAATGAAATAAGAAACAAACAGCACATACTGGAACTGTGGTGTGTGTTTGGTAAATGTTTAGGTTTGCCTTGATCTCGGACTTTTCCTCGACAGGAGCTGTTCAGGTGTGTGACCTAGCTGGCACTATCTTGAATAATGTTGATTTAGGTTTGGTTTTACAGGTTGAAGGACAGACGTGGACCACTCGAGCCCTGATGTACGTCGCTCTGGACTGGAGTGTCTGCTAAATGCTGTAAATGTAAATGTATTGTTTAAAATACTGTATAAGGTTCCTTTTGAAGAATTAAAGTGAACCAAAGCATTCCTGTGGCATAAGAAGTAAGGGTTCACTAACATGAATGCAAATTTAAATATAATCCAATACTGAGGCACCGTCATACGTTTGGGGGATATCATGACATTGAGTTTCGTCAGTACCACCCAGCGCCACAACATCCGATACACAGCGTGATGTGGCCCTGCATCAGAAACACACACACGTGCCCACCCCGGTGGAGAAATTCTATGACATAAAGTGCTACGCAGGCCGCTGCATAGTCATAGCAGGTAGCAGGCGACGCGCTGATCCTACAGGAGGTGTTGTACAGGCGTACGCTGCCCTGCCGGAGACAGGAGAGTGGACACGGACAGGAGGAAGGCAGAGGAGGGGTGGGGTAGACTGCGAGGGGAGAGATGTTGGGGAGGGGGGCAGTGAGAGAGGGGTGAGGGGCTGCTTTGAAGTCTAGATTCCAATTAAACCCCTGACTGAGTTCTAAGCGCAGAAGAAAAATGACTGAGGTACATGACATGGCCAGGTCCCCTCGTCCAGCCAAGCCTTTCCATTTTAGCCCCTTTGTCTCCCCGCAGCCTCTAATATTTATGACTGCCCAGCACCCCTAACCCCCAGCTACCGGCCCCCCTTCCCCTGGAAGAAGGGGGAAATAAAATAAAATATGAAAAGAATAAAAAGCACACAACATACTGATAGGACTTTACACCAGCTCCTCGTACAGACCCTAAGGTCTTCTCTCTCTCTCTCTCTCTGTCTCTGTCTCTCTCTCTCTCTCTCTCTCTCTCTCTCTCTCTCTCTCTCTCTCTCTCT
>JBBIGA010000038.1:6266879-6284075 GCA_037576975.1 Alestes dentex
GAGAGAGAGAGAGAGAGAGAGAGAGAGAGAGAGACAGAGAGAGAGAGAGAGAGAGAGAGAGAGAGAGAGAGAGAGCGGAAGATAGGTGAAAAGGGCTTCTTTTTTCTTGGGTTTGCCGTTTTTTGACGGTGTTACAGGAATTGTCTAAATTGTGGAGATGGCTGTAAAATTGGAGCGCAGTGCAGTGAAAAGTTTGTGCAGACAGGGATGGAGGAGAACAGCCGCATTACCATATACATTATAGAGAATATTTTGTGCTCATTCTCTTGGATGAGCAGTCGGAATGGGCCCTCGCCGCACGCCAGCAGCATTTGTGGGTGTAGATGATAACCCTGCTTTTATTTTTCCTAATGTAGACCCCTGCTTCCTGGATTTAGGAATAACACAAAGCCCTGCATCCGTGTGTGTGTGTGTGTGTGTGTGTGTGTGTGTGGCTGTGTGTGTCTTTGAGATGTGATTGTGCAGTGAGGAGGTGACAGACTAAAGCTACAAGATATGGCAGAAAGGCAGCGTGCTCTGTGTCTGTGTGTATGTGTGTGAGTGTGTGTGTGTGTGTGTGAGTGTGTGTGTGTGTGTATCTGTGTGTGTGTGTGTGTGTGTCTGTGTGTGTGCGCCACTTTTTTCTGGGGTGACCTGGGCCCAGAGGGACAAGCATATAGGGACGGCAACACAGAGAGCAGATGAGAAGTCACAAATGGACAGGGGGGGAAAACGAGGGATGATGGCATGCGAAGAAGAGAAAGACAGAGAGAGAGAGAGAGAGGGAGAGAGAGAGAGACAGAGAGAGAGAGAGCTAGAGAAAGAGAGAGAGAGAGAGCTAGAGAAAGAGAGAGAGAGAGAGCTAGAGAAAGAGAGAGAGAGAGAGAGCTACAGAAAGAGAGAGACACAGAGAGATAGAAAGAGAGAGAAAGAGAGACACAGAGAGATAGAAAGAGAGAGAGAGAGAGAGAGAGAGAGAGGGAGCTAGAGAAAGAGAGCTGGAGAGAGAGAGAGAGAGCTAGAGAAAGAGATAGATAGAGAGAGAGAGAGAGAGAGAGAGAGAGAGAGAGCTAGAGAAAGAGAGCTGGAGAGAGAGAGAGCTAGAGAAAGAGATAGAGAAAGAGAGAGAGAGAGAGAGAGAAAGAGAGAGAGAGTCTCTGCTTAATCCAGCAAACGCCCAGTCGAGAAGTGCTCTGCATGTAAGGCCTCCAGACCAGCCTGCATCCAAAACAATGTGTGAACACACACACAAACATAAACACACACACACACACACACACACACACACACACACACACACCACAGAAAGAGATAAAGAATACAGAATCTCCACATGAGCTAGCACAAAGCGACCTGCGCCACATCCGCCCATCTTATGCCTGAAAAACAACAAATAAACCAAACCCCTGAATAAAGAGTCCTCGGGCTCACACCAAAACACGGACTTTGTGCTAATGCAGTTTGTATTAGATCATCTTGGCTGCTTTCGGGTGGACGCTGGATCAGCGCGGCTGTTGTTCCTCGGCCAGCCTTGCTTTTGTTGTGTGTCTGGATGGCGGGGGGTGTGAATGTGCAGACTGCGCAGAGGGTTATCCTTGGGCTTATCATGTCAGGCCATACGAATTCATTTCATATTCTGCCGAATGGCTGTTCACTGCAGGGGCTCATGGCGGTACCTATCCCCCCTACCCCCCTTTCTCTTTGATTTGGCTCATTTGAGCGGCGCGGTCCCCGGCAGCTTGTTAGAACTGCCACCTCACTGACTTGGCCCCCTGGATGGAAGGGGGGAGAGAAAGAGAGAGAGAGAGAGAGAGAGAGAGAGAGACAGAGAGACAGAGAGAGAGAGAGAGTTGGGGAGGCCTCGCAAAGAGCGCTGTCGCGAGTCACTGGTGAGCGAGTGCGGCTTCCAACAGGAGGAGGAACCTGCGAAAGCTGGCCAGGGCATGCCATCTTCTGTCCAAACACAGGAACTGCACTGCTCTGGACCAGGAGAGATAGACAGAGTAATTGTAAAAGCCATCTTGTGCACATCTCACTACTATTTACTTAATCATACACAGTCACAAAACACAAACAGGCCACAAAGGATTCAAATAATTGCTCTCTTAAAAAGAACGGTGCCAAAAGGGCGCCACAGCTTTCGGTTGCCACACCATTCCAAGAGTCTTTCAGTGTGTTGTTCCTGAATGAACCATTTCAGACGTGCAAGAAGGGGTGGGCAATATGATAATCGGTTATTATAAAAAAAATGATCTTACATTACATCACAGTGTTCTGAGCATTCAGCGGAGACTGAACTCAATTTCATTACAAAGAGGGCGTAATTAGTCTTGTTTAATTGGATTCAGTGCAGCTTAGTATATGAAATGTCGAAACAAAAATCACTGTAGTCCATTATCTCAGCTAATACAGAGATTTAGAGAAGTACTACACACTGTAAGACTACACTTTTTCTACACCACCCAGCCCAAACGTGAGAAACCATTTCAAAAGGTTCAAGAATCTCCACACATTGGCTCTATACCAATTAAAGCTGTGTGTAACAGTTTGTGTACAGCCTTCACTGGCCAGCATAGTCATGCTCTATATTATAAGAACATGACCGTAGACAGTCATTCCATCCCACTGATGGCACTGTGTCTTCGTGAGAGAAACATATAGAATAATGGCAGCTCATTCCAGACTCTCTTGGGCTTAATTGCAAAGTAAACTGTTTGAAAAACACCAGCGATCTCTTCACAGAGCAAACACGGGGACACAAGTCTTCAACTGGCTGCTCTTTTTTTATCGTTTCTGACAAGGTGCAAGGAGTGATCTGCTCAGGTCAAAGGTACAAGAGACTTAACTGCCTCAATTACCTATAATGGCTCACATATGCAGCGGACACCTCCACTTTGCACGAATCAATCTAAAAGCAGTAAAAACGTACGCCTACATTATAGACGCAGAGGGCGAACACACACAACTGTCCGTCATTACCGCGCAGGTCACACACGAAAAGAAGAGAATGAAATTGGCAAAAAAAAAACTCTCAAATGATCGGATTTCGCTCTTTCTGTTTGCCAAGGTCAGACTCTTTCATCACAGCTGGACTGGACCGGACTGGACCGGGGCTTGAAGCTCGCAATGTTGGGACAAAAACACACAACAAATTCAGCCACAGTATACCACCCCAACCCCTCAAAACCTGGCCTGTATGATTAGGCACCCTTGCAACCTTGCAGCAGATCGGATAAAGGGGGCCGAGGAAGGGTGGCAGGACGCTGGGGCTGAATCAGACAGACCAACAGATCCAGACAGACAGACCGACAGACAGACAAGACCAGCATGGGACAGACTCTATTTACAAATGATTTTTATTTTCCTCCTTCTCCACAGATTCGAAAAAAAATAAAACAGTGAGGCACCATTACTGACCCCCAACCCCCCTCAAACCAGCCCCCAAAACTACCCCCATCCCCCATCTCTCTACACCCCATGAAAAAAATAAATCTAATTTTCCCATCTCCGCCACCGAGCGCCATTCCCCTCCTGCAGGCTCCCCTCAGCCCCTCCCCTCCATCTCTCCTCCTCATACTGACGCACTCCTCTCTCTCTCTCTCTCTCTCTCTCTCTCCCTCTCTTTTTTTATTCCTCCTCCAAGCAAGGCTCCATTTTGTAATAAGTTCTGATCAGTGTTTCTACCAATTTGCATTCTACTCTGAGAAAATGGAGGAACAGTCTTGATGGTGGAGAAAATGGAAAGAGATAGTGGAGCAAAAAAAAAAGACCAGAGAGAAAGAAATAGTGTGTGTGTGAGATAGAAAGAGCGAGAGCGAGAGAGAGAGAGAGAGAGAGAGAGAGAGAGAGCGGGAGGCACAGAAATAGCATGAGAGAAACAATCAAATATCCGATTGGGTGAGTGTGTGTGGAATAAGCGAGCTGGGGGTGTGTTTCCTCTCTCCGTTTGCGTGCGTGTGAGAGAGACGTGGGCTTATCTGTGTATGTGTTTACGCGCACGCGTGTTTGTGTGTGTCTACATTCACGCGCATGTGTGTTTGACTGTTTCCCACTAAAGGGTGGTGGAATGTCAGAGAAAAGCTCACTGTACCATTTGCTTATTCAAATTGAGTCAGACAAGCGGGCAGAGCGGGCGGAGAGACAGGTGGCTGCGTGAATCTGTGATCACCTGGCTGAAGGGCTCGGAGCTCAGAGCCAGTCCTGATCTAGCGGCATGTCCGCCTGCCTTCCTTCAGCAAGACGTCCAGAGAAATACACCAGCGAGCCAGATATCATAAGATCCACATAACACCAACCAGCAGCTACTGCATCTGCTGTTATTCCCACAAAGCAGGGCTACAGAGCACTGTGTCAGCAAGGGGTGCATCTTGAAATCGCTGGAGTCACTGATTAAAAGGAACGTCTGGATACTTTTAGACATACAGGGGGTCCTCCAGTTACAACAGTCTCGACATACCACGTTTCGAGTTTACGACTCTCACCCCCACTCAACTTACACCGTTAGCCTAGTACTTACGGACTACGTGGGCGAACTAGTTTGGTTGCATGCGGTGGAAGAATACGCAGTAATGCGGCGTATGGGGTGCTGGTGTACTAGTGGGTAGGATACTTGCCTCTGGACCAAGAGGTCATGGGTTCGAATCCTACCTTCACCACTGGGTTTCTGAGCAAGACCCTTAACCCCAAGTAGCTCCAGGGAGACTGCCCCCTGTAGTTAGGGCGTGGAAGTCCCTTTGGATAAAAGCGTCTGATAAATGCCGTAAATGAATGTATGAGTGAGGGAGTTTTCCTGTTCCTTTTTCTGTGGCTTAGTTGTGTTTTTAAGATTTTAGTGTGTTAGGCTAGGGTGTGTTTCCACTTACACCAAAATTCAGGTTACATCACTGTCGAAGGAACAGATCTGTGTTACGACACAGATTCAAGATTCAAAACGTTTATTGTCATGTGGTTTCTACCGTACATTTGACAATAAACGTTTTGAATCTTGAATCTTGAATCTGTGGCGTAACTCGAGGACCCCCTGTATGTTGTACATTCCCATAGCTCTCATGTGGACACAGTGTTCTACAACACAGTGTTTTTAGACGTATAGTGTACTATGTGAATGTACATTACATGTCTACAAGTATTCAGACATTCCTCTTAATCAGTGACTTCAGAGACTTAAAGATGCACCCACTGACACAGACATTTAACTGCACACACACAGTTTGTACAATCTCCATTAAAAACACTGGGAGTCTAAAGTCACTAAGTGTCAACAAAAAGGACATAAATCCACCAGGACTGGGCTGCGGAGGAGTAGAACTGCATGCTATAGAGTGATGGAGCTCAACCGAAACATTTCTGGGATGAGATGGAGAGGCGTTTGTGATCCAGAGCTAATCGTGCAGCATCAGTCCCTGACCTCACTAATGCTCTTGTTGCTGAATGCAGTAAAATCCTCACAGCAATGTCTTAACATCTAGACCTGGCAGAGGAGTATAAGGTTGTCGGTACAGCCGTTACTGAAGGGAGGGGGCAAAGCTGGGTCTGTACCTCAAGCACTCCAGCGCCACCAACAGGTCAATGCTGGAGGAGCGTTTATACAAACAACTTTGGAACTACATGCCCGATTTTCAAAAATGAGGCACTGTGAGCTCTTGAGTCAAGTTGGGTTCAACAAATCTGGCGAAGTCAATTTCCACCATATCTGGTTTTCTGCCATATTGGTTCTTATGAAGAAGTTTCAGAAGTTTTTACAGGCCACGCATTTTGTCCAGTCTTCCCCAAAATGATCAAAGATGATCTTCAGACCAAGCCTCACAAAATGGTCAGATGTTTTTTGATCTGTGTTCAATGATCGTTTGCCCGACACAGCAAATACAATCAAGTGGAGAAGTCAACAGAAAGTGTGGTCAGAATTCAGCAATGATATTCATTCGTTCGTTTTCTGTAACCACTTATTCCTTACTACGGTCGTGGGTACCTGGAGCCGAACCCAGGGTCTAAGGGCATGGAGAAAGGACTCACGCTTGGTGGGGTACCAGCCCACCACAGGGCACACATACAGATACACACACACACACACACACACACACACACACACTCACTCACACCTACGGTCAATTTAGAATCCCCAGTTCACCTGACACTCATGTATTTGAAATGTGGGAGAAACCCGGAGAGCCCGGAGGAAGCCCACACCACCACGAGGAGAACATACAAACTCTACACACACACAAAACCAGGACCTGGGTTCAAACCCCCCAACCCTGGAGGTGTGAGGCAACAGTGCTACCCACTGCGTCACTGTGGGGCCCTCAGCAATGATATATGAATACCTAACTTCATCATTTGATGCATAGGGATGCTGTAAGAAGCAAAAATGTTTTTTTCCATAGATAATTGATGTGTTTGTCTTAAAACAAAAGTAATGCTTCTGCGTGGATGTATCTTGGGAGATCCAAAATCTGATGCAAAAACTTTTGTCCATCAAAGCAAACTGAAAACTAAGTAAAAGCCACCAAACAAGAAGTGAGATCAAACTCACTTCAAGCCACGGTTTGGTGTTTCCAAACCAGATTTTTTCCATAAAAAAGCATTTCCACACATCTGCCTACAATAGTTTAGCCTGCCCATTCACAGTTATGTTACAAGGAATGCTAAACAATCACAGAGGGGTTTTTTTACACGTATCAGTCATAACGGACAGAAACACAGAAGGCACTGATGTCTGTTTAATTCTAAGAGAAAGCGGAAAAAGACTAGATAATGTAAATGACTGTTTTTGGAACATAAAACCACTCAGAAAATGGACATAAAAAAGGTAAAAAAGCAAGACATAAATTCTTTAATGTTTGAAGTTTGAAGATACAAGGTTTAGTCCCAACAGTGACATCACAGAGGAGAACACAGAAAGGTGTGGTCATGTTTAAGCCAACTAAATCACTATGAGCTTCCCTTTCTCACTTCCAACACTCTGAAAGGAAAAAGTGGTTAGAATAAAAGTGCTACTAAAGAACAACATCCTTGAGAGACTACGACTGACTGAACGTGACCACAGAGAGTAAACACTACCTTGGAGTCACGTCTAAAAGAAGTCTTGTCTAGAAAGGCCGACCAAGGCTGCTTGAGGCTCCAGGTCAGAGCGGGTCAGGCACTGAGGGTCCAGTGCGAGGTTCTGGGCAAGCATTAATGGGCAGCAAAGCCTGCATTCAGGATTGGGGGACAAGATAGCAAAGTTAATTACCGCTTGGCTAGATCGGCCTTTCCTCGGCGTGTGTATAGAATAAGTTTTTCATTAATAGCGTGGAGGAGATCAGCAGTTATCTGCGCCTCCGGAGGGATAGTGAGCGAGGTTGGGGTGGCGGTAGGGGGTGTGACAATCTCAGATTCTTTCACACTGTTTCTCCATCTAATTTCCGACCGTGCATTTTGGAACAGAATTAATTTCCTCGGCTATCTAATAAATCAGAAACAAGTGATTGCTGTTGCTGCCAATCCAGAAGGACACAATGAGATCACCCCGTCTCGCGCTGGCGTCTCCTCTCCACTGTGCCAGAGGCTCACTGCGGCACACAGCTTGAAGCGGAGAGGCTCTTCTAACCGCTGCCTGCCTCGACCTCACCCACATCAATAAGCAGCTCCTGAGACTTTCAAATACTGACTTACAAAAGTAACCAACCCGAACTGCACTGATCTTCAGGGTTAGACGGGAAAAAACATCTCAGTACTTTGCAAACATGCACAATACACAATCTTTTTCCAGGCAGCCGGCGGCCTAGGGCGGTCACCCTAAGCGCAGAAAGTCATGGGTTCGAATCCCAAGAGTGCTAGTGGCACCAGTGGAGTACCGTCCCCACACACTGCTCCCCCAGCACTGTGTTCCTGGCTGCCCGCTGCTTCACTTGGTGAAAGGGGTTAAATACAGAGGAAGAATTTCGTGATGTTCACACTGCGTGCTGTGGTGTGTTCATGTATGACAGAATGATCACTTTTACTTTTTGCTTCACGATATTTGTTTGTGAACAAGTTGGAATTGACAGACTGCACCAAGAAAAACCATATTCCAAAAAGACTGCAAATCTCTGAGTAATGTTACTTTTGCAAACATCACAGTCATATTACTCTTAACCTGGTGAGGTCTTTTGCAGCTCCTCAAAACGCATGAGAAGGAAAGTGAAAATGCTCTAAACGCTGTATCAGAAACATCAGCAGCTCCTTCAGTCCAAAACGTAGGAGACTTCAGTGCGGTGGAAAAAGTCATGAAACTTCAGCATGGCTTTTCCTGATTTCCCAGATTAACCTGACTGTTGTTTTGTTCCAACCAGTCTGTAACGCAGTCTTTCACAGCCCGAGTAGATTACTGTTCATTTCTGGATGATACCAGTGTGTTCTGAGCCTCCACCAACACAAGGGCCAAACGAAAAGCTCGCATCTGGTTCAGGATTTGATGTAGTCGTGGTATCACACTCCTCTTCAGAATCTAAATAAATGAGTTACAGGGAAAGATGGGCTCGTCAAAGTCATCTAATGTTTTCTGTTTTGTAACGTGTGTACTAAAGCAGAGATTTAGTAACAGTTTTAGTGAACAGTTTTACATGGCAAGCAGTGCTCGGCAGAATGATACAGTTACTGTGAAAAAAAACTGCGGTAATTTATGATGACGTTTCTGAATCATATCTTGTTTTGAATCATGTCTTGACACTTTGTTCCTTTCAAAGAAAGGGAGGGACTTTGTAAAGGGGGCATTTGGGGTGATGCCCTTATCCAGAGCAACTTACAATCATTAGTTATAGGGACAGTCCCCCTGGAGACACTGAGGATTAAGAGTCTTGCTGAAGGACACAATGGTAGGAACTGGGGGGTTCAACTTTGTGGTCATCAGGTTCACAGACAAGTGTTTTACTCACTAGCCAAAACCACACACTTTGTCCCAGGAGCCCATTTATTCCAGTCACCTCCTCAACAATAGGCTTCAATATTGGGGCCTAGTGTGTAGGATACCTGCCTCTGGACCAATAGGTCACGGGTTCGACTCCTACCTTCAGCATACCACCACTGGGTCCTGAGCAAGACCCTTAACCCCAAGTCGCTCCAGGGAGACTGCCCCCTGTAGTTCAGGAACGAAAGCCGCTTTGGATAAAAGCGTCTCCTAAATGCCATAAATGTAAATGAATACATATAATATAAAGAATACTGGGACTCAATTGACCACAATGATTACAGCATCTATCCAGACTGGCCACCTGTAGTTATCTTTTATATCAGCTACGTACCTCTTCTTCAGCTCTAACTCATACTATCCAACTCACTACAAATACCACTTATGGTTATAATTGTTATAGTACTCATGAATATACAATTTCTAACTAAAACAAGAGACCGCATTAAACATTTATGCCGGTAAAGCCTGGAAGTTCCAGTGGGAAGACGACTCAAACTTTTTTTGTTCATCAGCAACAACAAAGTGCAGGCAGGAATGGATTCTGCGAACATCTTGTCACACGGCAGATTTGCATGATGGAATTAGTTGATTTGTCGAGGCGCTGAGGAGCACTGCGTTCATTTTATTATTCATGGGCTATATTGGATGTCATGTGATACATTATACATGCAGCGTCTTGTAAGATCCAATGCATGTTTTCCGCATGGTTTCCCACTGAAACAACCGGAGTGGGGGGTTTGCAACAGAGCGTGTGCCCCGGGCTACTCCGGGCGAGGCCGGCAGGCAGTAGGAGAGAGCGTGGAGCCGTACGGAGGCGAGGCGTGTCCTCCTTCAGCCTCCGGCCCAGCAGGCAGGGACTACAGCGGCGGGTCAGGTCTGAGCTCCCTGCCTCTGTGCAGAAATGCACCAGTGCCACAGAGGGGCTCGAGCGGCGGGGGGTGGGGGGTCAGTAAAAACACAGGGCACGGATGCTACCGGGGAAGGGTTAAACGATGCTGTTGTAAAACATCGATCCGTCTTAGATAGAGAGGCAGATATCCCCCCTTCTTCCCACCACCATCACAGAATTAGCCTAACTGCTGCCTAGGCGGCACGGAGCCGAAAGGCCATGCCAAATCCCTCTCCACCGTCCTATTGATTTTCACGCCCAGAGACGCCATGCTCCCAAAGGCCAGTAAATTACAGGCCATTTTACAGGGAATTACACCTGCGTGTGAAACTTTACGGGCACACGTGTGTCAGGGATCAGGCATCTGTACACCTAGAAGCCATCGAGAGAGCCTGCGCCTCAAACTGGGGCAACAGTAACTCGGCCTGACCCCCCCACACACACACATACACACACACACACATACACACACACACACACACACACACACACACACACGGAAAGACAGAGCACAAGGCCTCCAAACGCCATAAACACAAGCCCTGCGCCATAAAATTGACAGTGAGTGAATAAAACTACAAGAGAACTGGATGCCATCCCTTTCCAATTCCGACTACATCCAATAAGCAGCGGAGGCCCCTCTCTCTCTTTCTCCAGCCATTAGGAAACAGAAGCATGCCTAATGGAGACCATACACAAAAAAAGGACAGTGCACAAAACCATGAATGCAGATGCCGTAAGCTCGGGGAAAGCTCTACGGAAAGCGGCGAGCATCATACGGAGCAGATTAAGTCCCACAGTCCCTCCTGTGATCCCGCTCCTCACCCAAACGCACCTCTACGTCTCTCACGCAGATGGAAACCCACACTACTCCCCAATATGCATATAAGGAATTCCTGTTTTTTTTGTTTGATCCCTCGACACCCAGTGACATGTGCCACATTGTATCGCGGCACCGCTAATGTTTGTGCATTTCCACGCGGCAACAAGCGTTTCTGATTTTATTTAGCGTCTGGAGCGCGTTTGATCCCGACTCGGAAACTATCGTTTACAATAGCGCGTGTCATGTCAGAGACTGAGGGAGGCAAAAGCCCCGAGGATAGAGGTTAATGCAGGGAGGAGACGGCTTCCTGAGGAGCCTGCTGTATCTCTTTAACACGCCGTAAACGAGGAGAAGCTGAAAAGGCCCTGACACATGTAGATTTTACATACATACTCTTAATAAACAAAATGACACAGTCGAGGTTGACGCGAATCAGTTTCTGCCTCGCGAGTAAACATAGCGACTGGGGGAAAAAAAATAAAAGACTCGTAGGACAAGTCGAGTGGAAGACACTCCGAGGGAGGCTGACGAATAATAAAATCAAATAAATCAATCAAAAATAAAGAGAATGAATAAGTAAAATAACGCGCTCCGTCAGTGGCACCTGGCAATCTCGGGCAGGAACCAGTTACATTTCATTTCTTCAATAGCGTTTGCTCTCGCCTTGTAAAACTCTCTCTGTACACCGGCCTGCACTGACCTCAGGAGAGCCCCACTAACATGAAAGGATCTTTATCTGTTCCAGGTGTGTGAGGGCTCATGCTGCGTGTGGGTGTGAGTGTGAGTGAGTGAGTGAGTGAGTGAGTATTAGAGAAAAATGAGGTTGAGGAAGAATGAATATACAGTGTATAGAGCATAATAGTGCTTTGCCAACACACTTTTACAGCGGGAGCATTTCATATCTCATAAATTCCTGTTGCTTTTGGATACTTGTAAAAGCCCTCCTATACATTCTTTTACAACTTGTGGATAAATACGAGCGACGCTAAGAAATATAAACGGTATAAACAAACGCTGCGATAAGAAAAACAGCACTGGGCGTCGTTCTTCTTAGACAGGCCGGCACACAAGCCTATAGCGAATCTGCTTTAGACACAGCGTGACCCCTCCTGATGCATGTGCAACGACTTCTAGGAGAAATTTCCGCCAAATTCTCATATATGTCTGCAAATTGCATCTCCATATGTATCCCTTAAACTCCCATGAAATTCTTCACACATGGATCCTCCCTACACACATGTGCACGCTCTTACACACACACACGCACCACATACACACATTCACATACACACACACACACACACCACACACACACATTTCCTCCAGCTCCATCACAGAAAAATGTAATGCATTTAGTGAACATTTTGTGCAGTAAAAATCTTCTTTTTGTCAAAAGTAAGTAACCTGAAAGACAAGCCTGTGTCAATGTCACACTCTGTGTTCATGTAGAAATGATGAACACAAACTAAATAAAAAAAACCAATCTTTTTTGTGACTGGTTCATAATAGTTGATAGAGCACCTTTTCCTTCCTCACAGAGCACCAGTGAGCCTGACCCTTCACACTTGGCCTTTGAAGCCTAATTCACAACGTGCACAGCTGGAAGAGAGGGACCACAGAAGGACCACAGGGGGGACCACACAGGGACCACAGGGGGACCACACAGGGACCACACAGGGACCACAGGGGGACTACAGAGGGACCACACAGGGACCACACAGGGACCACAGGGGGACCACAGGGGGACCGCAGGGGGACCACAGAGGGACCACAGGGGGACCACAGGGGGACCCTAAGGGAACTACAGAGGGACCACAGGTGGACCGCAGAGGGACCACAAGGGGACCACACAGGGACCATAGAGGGAAGAAAGGTGGACCACAGAGGGACAGCAGAGGGACTGCAGAGGGACCACAGAAGGACTACAGGGGGGCCACAGAGGGACCGCAGAGGGACCACAGGGGCGCCACAGAGGGACTGCAGAGGGACCACAGGGGGGCCACAGAGGGACCACAGGGGCGCCACAGAGGGACCACAGGCGCGCCACAGAGGGACCACAGGAGCACCACAGAAGGACCACAGAGGGACCGCAAAGGGACCACAGGCCACAACCTTCATCTACTCCATCTTCAAGCGGAGCTCTGAGACATGTATGAATCCAACTGGAGTGTATTTGAATTTGAACAGTCGGATATCATTCACTTGGCCTAACCAGAACCATATTTGCTTTGCGTCTGGCTTGCATTCATTAAAGTGTAGTGGCTGACAGCTGGGACGGGCGGATTAGTAGGGAGTAGTCACTGGCTGAGCCCAAGCTAAACATCCCTCGGGGTGAAAGACAGATTGATGCAAAGGAAGAAAGACAGACAGACAGACAGACAGACAGACAGACAGAGATCAAACTCTCCTATCCAAGAAAATGCATCACTTTCGCTTGTCGTACCAGTCAAGAGACAGGAATTCTGACCTCGGAGGCGATACCAAGTAAGGAAAACCAATGACTGATAACACTATGGGACTTTATGCATGTATGTATTTATTTATTTATTTACATGAGGCCCGTGAGGAAAGATCATATTTATCTTAGCATTAAAAGTCCTCACCAGTTTTAGACATGGACTTGCTCTTTACTAGTCCCTTTGCACCTATAACTTCATTTGCTTAAGATGTTGTACTGAGAAAGAACTTGAGCTTTCTATATGCTGAGTGATTGCAACACAACATTCATAACAGCAAACAAACTAGGCCACACACAAGTTCCCGAAGTCGTGGGACGGGCCGCTAAAAAGTTGTGATAAGCTGTGGAAGGTTGAAGCCACCTTCTCCATTTTTCAGCTTTGTTACATTTTGCTGGACTCATTATTTTGGGCGTTCAGGGCCCGCTGTGTCAGCCGCCGTGACCGCTTGATATATGAAGAGCAGTCCATCACTTAGATCCCCTCCTGCCACAGCCAATGAGTGGCGCGGGGGCGCAGGCCTGTTCCCCGCCGCGCGCCGACAGAGACGGATGGCGGGGCCTGACTCTGGCGATGGGGAGCAGGGGACTCTGGCTCTGGACAGGTTACAAATAGTCCTGAGAGTGAGGAGCTGAACCTGAATAAATGCTGATCTTCCAGCGAGCCACTCATCCACTAACTGTCATAGCATGGAAAAGAGGACGGCGCGGGGAAGAGGCCTCAAACAAAGAGCGCGAGGACGGCGGCCCTTCACTGATGTAAGACACTCTAATCTAGTGGCGGCTCACAGCTTTGAGGCAAATTAAAACATGGCAGAGAGAGAGAGAAGGATGAGGAGCAGAAAAAAAAGATTCTTAATGAAATTGGCCAAAGCTCAAGCTTTTTTTTTTTTTTTCCTGCCTTGTTCTTTGGCTGCCACCTCCAATGTCTCTTTTCTCCACAATCAGTGTCAGGAGGAGGAGGCACGGAGCAGTTTGTGAGAAACACTTATCTAACGCAGCAGCAGAACACTGTTCCTGCACTCTTTATCTCTCCAGGAGATGGAATTCAATATACAAAAAAACGCCATCATGCAGAGGCAAGCGCGCCCGTGCCGTCGAGAGGGCAGGGTTGCCAGGTAATTGGTTGCTGGTGGAAAAACACAAGGTTTGAGACTACCCATGGAGAAGTGGAGGATTAGGAGGGGGGGTGGGGGGGTGGGGTTATGTGGTGTCTTGACACCCCCCACCACCACCACTAGCCCCACCAGCTCCCTCAGAAATCTGCAGCTCTGCTGTACACCGAGAGTGTCTTTGACTCATATTCGGCTTCAGTAAAAACACATCACCTTAACCATCAGAAGACACGGGGAAGGAGGGGGGGGGACAAAAAAAAAATAATAATGTTTTGTTTCTTTTACCTGCACTTTTTGCTAACACCCCCAACTCCTGCATTAATTAGGAAAATCACTCACCTCCATGACATTTAAATTAAAATAACACAAGATAATGTCATAACAAGAAGCGGAATACCATTAAAGAGGGAAAATAATTTCTTCGCTTTCAGATAAATATAAATGGGGGACCTGGGGGGGGGGCGGTCGAGAGGTTGGGCGGTAATAAAAAAGTGTCAGAGCTCCTAGGAGGCGGAGTAAACAGGAACCCCACCTGCTTCACCGTTTCCTCCCGTTCTGGCCTGCGTTAAAACAGACAGCAGGGGAAAGAAAAGGAGGAAAGAAAGAGATAAGCAAGGAAAAAAAAGTCATTTCTCTGATTTATTTATGACGCAGTGAAAGTACGCCGAATGCATCAGAAGCGGCTGCAGTGGTCAGACTGTCAGGGATGATAAACTGTCTTCATAGTCGAGTGAGTGAGTGAGTGAGTGAGCGAGTGGTCGAGAAGAGAAGAGAGGAGAAGAGAGGAGGAGTGCGGCCAGTGGTGCTGCGGCACTGTCAATCGCGTCGCCTCAGCCATGCCACCACGGACACGCTGCGGCGTTATTTACACCCAGTCACCGCCGCCATTATCACGTCTGCATCATCATCAGTGTACAGGCAAACACAGCACATGCACTTCTTCACACACGCCTGTGAATGTCATGGCCACAGTAAAGTAAAAGCACCAGGGATTTGTGACTGAGAATAAGTTGACAGTAAAGCTGGACTGTACTGATAAAACTAGATGTCACATTATTGTGGTATTCACTTCACCTTACATAGTCCTGAAATTACTAACCAATCAGAAACATTTCCAGATAAACCTTTTTCATTTCAATTATCCATCCATCCATCTTCTGCAACCGCTTAATCCTTACTAGGGTCGTGGGCACCCAGAGCCGATCCCGGGGTCTCCGGGCGCGAGGAAGGGACTCACCCTGGGTGGGGCGTCAGGACAGGGCCCAGATTCAAACCCCCAACGCTGGAGGTGTAAGGCAACAGTGCACCACTGTGGGGCACGATTTCAATTATGTGCTGTTAATTAAGCCGTTTTTTTTTTTTTTCACTTTGTTTTGTAGCACCAAAACCAGTCTAAACGACGCCCCGCCCAGCTCGGACATGAACTAATTCCCAAATAATCCTTTCCTCAGAAAATCCCAGCAGCACTGACACCATATGATTGTACTCTTTTACCTAAGCATAAGAGGTCTGCTGTTTTCTTTTTCAAAACCACAGACTGTAAAAGCTCTCTTAAACGAGTTCAAAATAACTCACTTCTCCAGCAAACTTTAGAAAGTCGGAGAGCAGTGGCACAGCACGACCGAACACACCGCTAAACTTGTGCACTGGTTAAAAAAAACATGAATAGGGTAATAATAATCTTTTAATGGAGGCCTGTGTGATGAGGAGATGCAAAAAAAACAGTGCAGTCCTCAGAGAGCTAGAGATGAACATGTTAAAGTCAATACCGCCCTCTGCAGGTCACAGGTGGAAAACAAGTCATACCAGGCACACTGGAGGTGTGAGATCTGAGGTTACACAAAGAGTTCTCACCCTCAGTCAGAAGACACACGTGTTTTTCTTCTCTTACGTGTTCACTAAATGCAGGTTTGCTCGTTTTTTCCATTAGACTGCATTTAAACAGTTCCTAATTAATAAAATGCATATATTAATAAATAAAAAGCAGAAAAGGATTCAAATAAACAAAACCTTGTAAAGTCACTGGACAAAATGACTTTAAAACTGTCTTGAAACAAGTTGAATAATCTCGGCAGACAATCTCACAGTGGAAAAATAGTGGCTATAGTGGTTGATCTGACTTGCTGAGATATCAGTGTAAAAATGTAGAACAGTGCAGAACGCTCCGAGTGCTACAGCGCAGCTAGAAATATGATGGAGGTTGTGGAGTTTGCTTGGGTTGCATTAAGCTGAGATCCAAACCCCCTCCCCCCCCACCCCAAAAAAAGCTGAGAACTCAGCAGGCGAAAGTAAATGTCCCCTGCCTTCTCTAATTCAGCCCTAATTCTCCCAATTTTACCTCATCATTATGGGACCAGAGCAATTTCCACTGACGGGCTGAAATCACCTTGACGAAACACTCATATTTATGTAACCACTGCTCTGCTCTCGCCGCGGTGCCCGTCTGAAGATTTATTAACAGTTTTGGGCCCGGCATGTATTTGAAAAATACCAGTGATTTCATATAATTTAATGGGCCGCAGATGGGCCGGATTCAAACCGCTCGGTCAGAAAATACGGCCCAAAATTGCCGCGCTTTCTAATATCGCCGGCATGCCGGGCAGATGGGAATAAACTGGAATGGAGCACAAATGTACTTTTCATATTTGCAGGTCTGCTCTGAATCTCCACCTCGTAGGTGATAAAAATTGGACTGCGGCTCAGATTCAAATAAGCTGGAGAGACGTCGCACGCATCCATCTTAATGCTGCAGAGAGAGGCGTGTGGGGGGGGGGGGGGGGTAGGGAGCGTGGGAGCCCCCCCTTCCAGACCAAAGGAGGGGAGCAAGTCCTCATAGATTGAAGCTCCAGCACTGCTACTCCACACAGCAGCCATTTTAAGTCAAATTTCACATCCATCTAGCCATAAATTGTTGCATTTCATCTCTGAAAACCTCCATGCAGCCGGCATGAAATGGAAGATCAGAGCATGCATCTCTCTCTCACACACACTTGCGTACAAACATAT
>JBBIGA010000038.1:6288358-6301888 GCA_037576975.1 Alestes dentex
TCCTTGACATATGTATTATGTCATATGTGGATTTCTGGTAAATGATATCTTTAAATATTGTGATAATATGTTTCTCCCACCAGTTTAAGTAAAGATTAAGAAAAAAAATTCTAAAGGAAGTAGACTGGCATGCAGAGGCCTTTTAGACGTGCTGAGGTCTGACGAGACAGAAACAATATCTTTCGATCTAAAATGTCTGGAGAAAAAAGAAAAGAATCTCAATAAAAGAACAACTTGTCCACTATTAAGGCTGGATCTATTATACTTGTGAGGGAAACTAGTTTAGATGTTGCAAGACAGTGATCTAAAACATACACCAAAATCTACACTGTTCAAAATTAGAGCTTAAGGTTTTGAAACGTCTTTCGCCGTCTCAGGATTTAAACATTATTAAAAATCCGCAATTACATCTTATACATGTTCCAACCCCTGGCAAAAATGATGGAATCACTGATCATCCCAGCTTTGAGCAACACACCTCAAACAAATTAAATGACTTGTAATTAATGGCATAGATTTTCCACATCAAAAAGATGAAAAAATATGGAATCACTCACATGTGGAGGAAAAAAATATGAACAGAAATATCACAATTAGCACTTTCTTGCTCCTCCACAGGCCTGAATTCCACTAAAGAAAAACAATCCTCCCCATCAAGCTTTCTAGAAGAACGGTGGACAGACCATCTTCGCAGAATGGAGCCTGGTCATGGACCATTTATTTATTTCATACATTTTCAGTCAGACTGAGATCTGGACTGTTCGCTGGTCTTGTGACTGAATTGATTCTGATTTCCTGAAGAGAAAAAAAAAAACACTTCATCATCAGAGGAACGAGAAACATGTCCAGAATTACAGAGGACACCTGTTCATTGTCTACAGAAGTAATGATTGGGCCTTAACTTGACATGCAGCCCCAGATCAAAAAACTGGGAGGGAAATGTGTGTTTTCTTCAGGCAGTCATCATCAGTTTCATTAGGACAGCAGCAGACATAAGTTCCAGCACCACCTCCTCGTCCAAGGCAGGTTCCTAGTGAGCATCTCTTTCATCCAACCATCCACACTCTGTCACTGTTTCTCTTTAGCCCTGGTTTTTCTTTGTTTCATCGTTAGTGCTGTGTTTCCGTTGCCTTTTCGGGAGGTAAAGCCCAATTCATTCACCCCATTCCTTATAGTTCTGTCACTACACACACACTCCGGTTTTCATTCGCTTTTCAAGGCATCTCGCATTGAGTTTTCTATCCTGACTCTCTAGATGTCTTCCATGGTCTATCCGTATGTTTTTCATTTTACAACCTTCCCACTTTGTTTATACCACCATCAATTTTTTTCGCCAACGCGAGCGATCAATATATTTTGCCACACTCTGTGTTGGATTTCTTTCCTGATATTTCCATTATTTCCACTGACAACTCTCTTGCTGGGGTCATGTTTCCATTCAATTATCCGAGTCCGACAGCTTACAGGTCTTTTCACTGCACTGCACTTTTAGACTTGTGCTGGTATCTGTTTTAGAAATGCACACTGCATGGTAAGTCCATCGTTTTTTTCCTCACACTGAGTGATTCCAAGTTTTTTGTTTTTTTTCTCTACTTCGTCAGGTATATTTCATGAAACCAGAACGTTCAGCTATCAAACAAAAATACTTTTGTATCATATCTGCGATTTGTTTATTTGCTCTAAGTAAAAAAGCTGGGAAAGTGTGGATATTCCAAGAGCTGTAGGCACACAAGATGACCTATGAATGTTTCTGAACTACAAGCGTTCTGCAGGAAAACGTGGGAAAAAAAAATCCCAACTCGAGAAGAGAAACACAGTCGGTCTTGTGAGGCGCTCCTGCTACCTGCCAAAGCTGGACCGAGGGAGACCTTGGGCATCCAAGGCTCACTGATGTGCGTGAAGGGTGAAGCCTGTCTGGTCCGATCCCACAGAAGAACTACTGTAGCACAAACTGCTGAAAAGTACAAGCTGGTTATGAAGGGAAGGTGTCCGAAAAGTTGAATGCATGTCTGTGGACCGGTCTGAGAGCCCATGCTGACCCCGGTCCACTGCAGAAAGTGCCTACAATTGGAACATGACCAACTGGACCAGGGAGCAAAGGGTGAAAGTATGGGGTGCTGTTGCCTAGTGGGTAGGATACTTGCCTCTGGACCAAGAGGTCATGGGTTTGAATCCTACCTTCAGCACACCACCACTGGGTTCCTGAACAAGACTCTTAAGCCCAAGGTGCTCCAGGGAGACTGCCCCCTGTAGTTCGGGAACGGAAGTCGTTCTAGATAAAAGCGTGTGATAAAAGCTGTAAATGTAAGATAGAACACATTTTCTTTTACATCTCATGGACAGCCGGGGAGAAGATAACACCCTGGTGCACTACGAGAATCAGGCAAGCCGATGGAGGCAGTGTGACGCTCTGCGCAAATTTCTACTGGTTCCTGACGTTAATGTAGGTTCTACTTTGACATGTACCACCTCCCTAAACACTGCTGCAGACCAAGTGCACCCCTTCATGGCTACGGTATTCCCTAATGGCAGTGGCCTCCTTCAGAAGAATGATGTTCCCCTGTTCAGCTGTTGGAGGCCCTACCTCGCAACTTACAGGCCTGCTGCCGACATCTTGGGTTAGATACCTCAGCACACCTTCAGAGGTTGCTGTTAAATTACCGTAAGTAATAAATATAAATACATTCTTATTAGGCTCATTTTTAGGACTGCTGGATGGCCTAGTGGTTAGGGCGCTGGTCCTGCAATCAGAAGGTTGTGGGTTCCAATCCCAACTGCGAGTGTCATCACTGAGGTTCCCTTGAGTAAGGTACCGTCCCCACACTCTGCTCCCCGGCGCCCCTCGTTGGCGGCCGCTCCTTGCTTCACTTGGTGAATGGGTTAAACACAGAGAAAAAATTTCACACTGTTCACACTGTGCTGTGGTGTGTTCACACGTGACTAAAAGGGTTAATAAATTAAATAAATTAAATCCACAGCTACGTGAAATTGCACTGCCTTCAAACCGAAAAGGGCTCCCTCTAGGGTCAAATGTGAGTACACTAGAAAAGCACTTGTAATCACAATTAACTACACAAACTAAACTACACAATCACTTTTACATGTTATCATTTGATAGGCCTCATAATGACAAAGAGTGATATTTGTATCTTCGACTCATTAATGGAGAGCACGAAGCAAATACATAGCAGGTTACACTCAGTAGGACCACATTTCTATTTTTATTCAATGTCTTTAACTTTTAATGCACACAAACATCGTGTAGTGCTCCGATCAATTCAGTCTGAAATATAAATCAGTTCGAGCAGTTTACTGAAAAGGATCTGTTCAAAAGATTTGTTCATAAAAAGGACACTGCTGACAAAGAGAAGCATAGCAAAAACACGGATTCACAACTGTAGGTGGTTTTAAACTGATCAAAACGGATCTCTGGACACATGATCTGACCATTCAGATTGGATTTAATGTGATGTTTTTCTTCACTAGGCAATGGTTATTCATGCCAGAATGTGTGAGTGCTGTAATATACCTTATAGCTTAAATATGGAGAGTTCAACACTTAGGCTCCATATTTATTTGGATGCTGTAGTTGAAATATAGCACAGTTGTTCTGCTAGTTATAGTCACTAAGAGACAGTATACATCAACATCTAAATTCATAAATGCTACTGGTGTGGCACATTTTGCCTACCCAAATTACTCTGGCAGCCATTATGGATATGCAAGCAAATGCAAACTACAGTTTGACTGAATTCGGTCACTAAGTTGAAATCTGAACACTGAAGTCTAAATATCTGATTTAAATACAGATACAGATTTGATTTGTAATGTGAACAAAAAATGGTCACTACTACCACTCCCCTATCTTTACACAGAAAGAAGTTACTAAACAACATTTATTAACCACTATTTACTCACCTTTACATCCTGCGAGCCACTTTAAAGGACAGGAAATCCAAATAATGGACAATCTGGACACTTTTGTCTTTTGTTGTAACTACCATCACTCTGTCTTCACCCTGACGACAGGATACTGAGAGATAAGACTTCAGTGATAGGGAGAG
Source organism: Alestes dentex (assembly GCA_037576975.1). Taxonomy (NCBI): domain Eukaryota; kingdom Metazoa; phylum Chordata; class Actinopteri; order Characiformes; family Alestidae; genus Alestes; species Alestes dentex. The sequence goes on from JBBIGA010000038.1 coordinate 6,292,423, forward strand.
GGACTCTGATGTTTGATTGTTTATGTTGGAGACGGTCACGTCTAATAGAACAGCTCCCGTCCCTCCAGCGCGTGTGAGACTCGGGCTGTCAGGTGGATTAGCACTGGAGCTCGGCTGGCAGCCGAAGGGCCGCACTTTTAACATTCAGACCACAGATGATCCTAATTTTTAGAGGCAAGGCACCTCATGAACCTCGCTCGTAACTCATTCCTGTTTAGCGGCTCATATACATAGACACTTTTGTGCCACACCTCCCAAAAATTACTCCTGGCAAATGTAACTCCAAGCTAAAAATGTATTCAGTGTTATTTATGTGACACTTTTTAACACGCTTGTTCCACAGCAGCTTTGCATAAATTCAGACCCAGAGCCCTTCAGGGGTTACACTGGCTGTGAAACGTCCCACGAGCAAGAGGGAGAAACACGGAGAAGAACCAGATCCAGAGGAGAACCATCCTTCTCTGTGCTGTCCCAAGCACAAGAGTTACACTATATATTCATTCATTATATTTTAATACAAGTAGCACACGTTTTTAAATTAAAAAAAAACATTTTAAATTACTAAAATCCTTTAAAAAAGACATTTGCTAAATATTCCTCCTTTATTTTCTGTCATTTAATTTGCTATGGATGTTTTTAGTAGGAGTTCAAAGCAGAAGCCGGTTTTTAAGCACTCTCTTGTTGTTGGTTAGTAAAATACTATTAAGCAGTTTAACACCATGAGGCTGTAATTGATGCATATTGCTTGACAAACTAATTAAATCCTGTTTAAGATCACTGGGTTTGTGTAAAATATGACAAAGCTTTGGCTGTAACTACAAAAGAATCACTGCGTAGCCCCAGGCCAACTTTTATCTAAGTGCTTTACTAAGACTGCCTCAATATTTTTTCAGTTCACTGAACTTTTAATAGGAAGATAAAAGTAGTACAATATATTATGAGAATAAACATCATTTTTATTATCATTTGAAGTAATACGTACGCTAAAAAGCTGGCATCCCAGACACATAATTTTTAACAGTGTACTGTTTAAACTGTCCATAGCCAGCCTACTGCACACTGTGTATCATTAGGCGCTTCACAAATACAAGTATAAAAATAGTCTGTTATACTAGATTTAGACCAGAAACAAAGCTGAAAACTGAACAAAACTGCACGGTACAGCTCTAGTGTCAAATACATTTTACTTTCTGGAAACACAGAACAAAATAAAACAAAGTCATTTGTGTGGTTATGACAGTGATGTGCCCAGTACAGTGAGTGCCCAGTTACTGCTGTAGAACTGCACTGATCAGTGCAGCTGGGTGGAACTGGGGATCAGTGGTTCCCAACGTGGTTCTGAAGTACCCCAGCATGTAACTGTGTTTACAAATACACTTCAACTCAGGATCAACCACGTTTACAACTGCTCGGTTGGACCAGGTGTGTTGGGAGCCAGGAACACTCTAAAAGGGGGCGGTGGCCTAGTGGGTAGGATACTTGCCTCTAGACCAAGAGGTCATGGGTTTGAGTCCTACCTTCAGCAAGACCCTCCAGCGAGACTGCCCCCTGTAGTTAGGGAATGGAAGTCCGTTTGGATAGAAGTGTGTGCTAAAAGCCGTAAATGTAAAATGCACAGGGCGGCGGGTCCCGCTGGGAAACCACTGGTCTAGGAAACGCTGGGTCTCGAGGCCCCAGGGTTGCTTTAGAAGAGTGACACTTCTTGGAAATTACACCGTGGCCTTATTTCATTCAGTGCTGCTGAAGAAAAGTTTGTTCCTCCGCCTGAACTCAGCCAGCCGCGAGTCTGAGTGCGGCTGGTGTGCGGGTGCCCGGGCCGAACCGGGGACTCGGGACGAGGCAGCAGACAGCGGAGGGAAGACTGACTCGTCCGATTAGATTACCCCACCAGCTGATGACGCTAATTAGCAGGGGCAAATTTGCATTAGCGGATTACGTAAGGGGGCAGCAAGGCGAGCGGAGCGGCGGGGCAAATGGGGCTAACTAAGCGTGGCACCAGCTAGAGTCACAGCTTTAGAGGCAGCGCCGCCCTGCCACTTCTTGCCAGCGTGGACGTGGCCGATCATGCAGAGGAGCCGGCGATGCCAATTAGACACGAGTGGGGTAATTGTGTCAGAGGAGGGGCTGGTGGCGCAGGGGGACCCAGTTAAATGTCCTCAGGCAGCCCAGTGTCTCTGCTCATTTTAATACTCATCAAACCACTTGCCTGAACTCGCTAATGCACACAGACAGACAGTTAAGCACACACACACAATGGGACACTGATCAAATGGGGCTGGGAGGGGGGGGGAGTGAGGGCTTTGACGGGACTCCTGGTTTACTTTTTCTTCATAGATGACTGAGGAGTTGCATGTTAAATACATGCATTTTAGATTAATACTGCCACAAACTTAGTGATACAACAGAGAGGCATGATGCAGAACTGAATGAACATCTATACCCATATTAGGCCAGAAGGGCACTGTAAGTGTTGGTAATATAGGGGGACCTCGGGTTACGACACAGATCCATTCCTACTACAGTGATGTAACCCCAATTTTGGTGTTAATTGAAACACACCCTAGTCTGAGTCACTTACTGATACTAACAAAGATGTAAAATCATAATCTAGAACATAAAAACACAACTAAGCCACAGAAAAAGGAAAAGGACATAAAGATACTGTACTTGTACACTGTACTGTACTGGGGGACGCCAACTCTACCAAACTAGCTTGTCCACGTAGAAGTACGCCGTTAACGGCGTAAGCCAAAACACTTTTTAAAGTTTTGTGGGAGTGAGTGTCGTAAACTCAAAACATCGTATGTCGAGACTGTCATAGCCCCTCTGTACTGATAATTTGATACATTTCAGTTTGTTCAACTTTAGAAACAATAAAGTGTGACACAAAAACTACCAGGCTTATCCCGACTCTCCTGGTTTTAGTACACAAAATCCTTCTAAAAGAGAAAAAGGTATTAGTGCATGCTTATTTGATGGCATAATATATTAACTGGCACAGTAGCTGAGTAATCAGATTTTGCTCTACTTTACACTCTGATAATTCCGGCATTATGAATGTGACATTTGGACTCATATTGACTTACAAAATGTCTCAGAGCACAAGCTTAGCAGCAATGAGACAATTTGCATATGTTATCATGTAACCTTTTCAGGAGACTGCAGACACATCTTCAAAACTCAGATATTCATTTGCATATTACAGAAACACAGCAGTTTATCAGTGCTACGGGTGTGACATGAAATAGATAGGCTTTTATGGGAGACACATTTTCTACAGTCACGTTAATGTAGAAGACATCACATGAAAGACACCTGATGAAACTCAAGACTAGGCAAGCCTAATAATAAAACCTAATCATTCGTATTGTTATTATAATTACTGTTACAACCACTACTACTACTACTACTCGTAGTAGTACCGCTATTACTACCGCAGTTACAGATCCAGTTACGGCATTACAGTGATGTACGCCAGAGCGACGTATATCAGTGTTTTTAGTAGTCCTGGAACGTATGCTAATTAAGTAGCTCCTGGGATGTATGCTAATAAAGCTAGCATTATAACTTTTTAGTTAGTTAACACTACGTTGGCGGTCTCAGTAGTGCTTCTAACGTACATGTTGCCCTGGGCACTTCACTCCTTACCCCCCTACAAGATGACACCCTGGGCGACTCCCCATATCACCCATACCTACATCTGCCAGTGGGCCATCTCTTCACAAAGATAGAAACTGACACATGAAAGCACTATAACAGTTCACACTGTGGTGCACTTTATGGCCAGCTACTGGTGCTTGAATACTTTATAATCACCTGGAACAGTAATAAATAACACTGTTTATACTGCAAAGGAATGGACAGTCTTAGCTCAAAGGAGTTCTTACCAATGTGTCACTACAATCGATTTTAGAGGTTTGGCTGATTTAGTAATAGAGAGGACATTTCAAGCAAAACTACTATTCAGTATTCACTGGGAACCATTTGATTATTCAAGCCCCCCATTCACTCTTTCTGGGTTTTCCTGGCAACATTTCGCACCTCATCTTCTGTAGGAGCCTTTCTTGGATTGTTTACGCTGGCCATGTGTGTGAGGGTGAGTGTACAGAACTACCTCCTGTTTGTCGCTTCCACATGTGCGTTCCAACAATCACCATCGGTCACTCAGTCAGAGACGGCAACTCTTGTAGTTTGTTTCCCATTTAGATTGCCTTTCTGAGACATTTCTAGATTCCAAATGTTACTTTTATTATGGATATAAACTCTGGTTTTAGACCCTCCACAGGCTACATAAATCACAACTTCACACCATCGCCACTTAATAATACAATGCTCAATAATCAATACATTTTTATGCAACACAATTTATGTAAACTATGGGGCTGGGCATGTTAATGCGTTATTATCGTGTTGTTATCGTGTTATTATCGCATTAATCCATTATTTACTTAACGTCGACAATTAATTTATCACGCGTTAACGCAGGTTTTTTAAAAATACTTTTATATTGAAAGTCCGTTGCTTTTTTTGGCTCGTGGGTGCGCGCAGCACGCAGCTCCATGTCTCAGCTGGTTTTAGCAGGGGTCAGATATCACCATTACTTTTGTCAATATTACACCAACAGGGACTTTAATGACACTGCATTCAAATCCATAGACTTTCAACGTGAATGCCCTGCAGTGGCAAGTAGCTTTGCTTTCATATCTGACTCGACTACATTCATGTATAAGCTGAGATTTACAGAAATAAACTGTGTAACAGTGTTAAAGGGAACACTGCTGTTAAAAAGCTCCTTATTTGTTTAAAGTGTTTAAACCAAAGGTTATCGCGCTTTTGTTCATATAGCAGTACTTTTGAAATAAAAGTGTGCAATACACTACTTTTGAATTAATGATTTCATTTTGCATGTAACAATGCAATGAATTCCGATTAATCGCAAAAAGTCATGCAGTTAATTGCACTTAAAAAATTTGAATCGTTGCCCAGCATTAGTATAATCCTATCAGAGCACTTTAATACTGTGAAAAATAAACTTTTATAAGTGTAAAGTTGCCTCGGTTCTGTGTGCACAACGTTTCCATGGTAACGCTGACATGGAAAGTGGAATTCCTCACTTCAAGCTTGAATATAAACTTTCAAAGTATGAGTGGCAATTAAACATATTCTAACAAGCTCAAGCCATTACCCTTGCCTTCATTATCTTTTTTCCATTTTTTCTAGTCATTTTCATGTTTTTCTACTGTGCTACAAGACACTATAACATGCAGAGCACAGTTCCATCACGCACCATGTGACTAATCATGTATGGTGTGAGTTCACACTTAAGAACAGAAAGAGAGAAAAAACACAGGGCTTTGTGCTGTTTTAGTGAACCAGGAACCTGTGATTAACCTGTGAAAGCCTGTGATTAACCCTGTCACGCCCACGTCTCGAAGCCTTTAACTCATTAAAACCTGCCCCTAGACTGGGTGCAGTGCATGTATGACTAGATGCACCATGCTGCCCACTACACGTTTATTATTGATGTATTTAATCAGAGTAACAATAAAAAGTGAATTAAATGTTCTATAAATTCATTTTTATGTGTTTGCTTGCTAAAAAACTACTGTGTGTAAAACAAAAACCCGCACTTCTCCAGCACTGTTACTGTACCCTGTTCATATCAGGGTGAAAGTGACAACAGCACTGAGAATTCGGGTAATTCATGGATCAGAGTACATTAAAATGCAGAAATCGTGTCTGTTTTGGATCAAAGGAAGAGTAAACACAGTAACAGCCTCTCCATTTTCATTCACTGTATTGAATTATGGTTGGACGAATACGCAGCTATACATTGGAGCAGTGCACTAATCCGTAAACACTAAACTTCCGTAATCCGTGTATATGCCAGGTCGGGTCTGACAGTTTGCCCAAGCCTATTATTTTATGAAATTAAGCCTAACATACTGGCTGTATAAGAACTGAACAGATTTAACCCTTTTTTGTACTCCAAAGCTCTCCTCCACAAATTCCATTACGAAAAGAAAGCAAAACAGTGGCTGCTCCGTCTAGACCGCTCTTACTTCCCCAGTCTGTTTGAAGATCAGCTTGAGACCAGCTCTAATGAATGAAAGAGAGCCGGCAGAGAAGCACACCTTGGAGATTTGAAGTCAGAGCGGCATCTCCCCAAGAGCACCAGCGTTTGTAGTTGGGCTGGTGTAATTGTTGTCAGGTGAAGCGCTCAGAAGAGCCTTGGTCAGCACAAAGTAACACAGCAGTAATCTATTACTGGACTCCCCACCATCAGGCCTCTTAGAATGCTAAGCAGGGGAAGAAAGCAGCTTTATTTGTGTAGAAGTAAAAAAAAAAAAAGGAAGGCCTTTAAAGGGAACACCATACTGAGGTCTGCATAGGACCTCTTCAGACCTCTCTAGAAGTCAATGGGAGAGAAAAAACAAAGTATGAAGGAGGAAATAAGGGGTGTATGAAGGCTGGGCCCTCATTCCAAGCTCAAGTAACAGAAGCTGCAGTCCTCCAGCCACGGACCCCCCGACCATTACCATTCCAGCCCTCCGTGTCTGCATCTCTCGGCCTCTCCTCGACCCCTCACCAGGCCAGAACCTCTCACTGCGCAATCGTCCACTTCTGGCGTTTCCCAGGTTGCTCCTGGCTCTAATTGGTCCAGGCCAGGCCTGTATGTGTGTAATCCTTGCATGTTAATGCTCCCGCGGTAACATTCTCCCGCCTAATGGCCGCCCAGCGAGAGGCATTTTCAAGCGCATTACCTCTTATCGAGTTACAGAGCCCCACCGTTCCAAATAAGACAAATTTAATTGATCCAGTCTATAAAAATCCCGCGCCGCTGTGAACGGCCCGGTTCCAGGCCTCTCCTGCTTTATTTATTCTCTCTGTTTCCCCCCGCTCGGGTCGAGCGGGCCCGGCATGTGGCGCGGGGAAATTAGGTTTATTCAACTTCTTTACAAAGAGGAGGGACAGTGGAGAGAAAATTCAAAAGGCTTCAAAATTAGATCAATGGTCTCAACAATCAATCACAGGCTGGGCTCCCAGGCCGCCGGGCTCGGGAGGAGATGTGAAATGAACCTTTAAAACAGCAGGCTCTCGGTCCACACCTCTGTCTGCCGCGCGGGGGGGAGATACTAAACAGCAGCGCTATTCGATGACTAACAATGTTCAACACTGTTTCCACAGTGTTGCAAAAACATTCTGAAACTTAAAACGCGCACACACACACACACACACACACACACACACACACACACACACACACACACACACACATACACACGGGAAAAAAAACAGCAAACATTAGCAACAAACTTCAAGTACTGTAGAGCAGCAGTCCCCAACCTTTCTTACTCCACAGACCAGTTTCATGTGAAGCAATATTTCCACGGAGCGGTACAGATACAACTAAAAACAGAAAGTGTGTAAAAACACGAAGACGCTCCACGTTTTTTTGCTAGGGCCACATTTTTGATTTTACACATTTTTGACCATTTCACGCAATCGAAATTAGCGTTTTTTCCAAAATAAAAGATCGTTCAGACTCTGATAATCATATATCCTATAATATTTTAATTCGGCGTTTCTGTGCAGCCGATCCCGGCCCGCAGCCCGGTGGGTGGGGACCCTGCTGGAGAGAAGCAGGCCCAGTCTGTCACTGCACTGTAATAAGTTTGTGGTAACTAACAAAAACACAAACAAGGACAGCTTTGAGATTTAATGGACACGACGTTTCTGTAAGTAGGTGTGATTGAAAGTGTGTCTGCATGGCCCACAGCATCAATTAATACAGTTACTATACTGGACTTGATCCACTATAGAAGCAAAGTGATGCGGGTGCTTCCAAACCTTGGTCTTAAATATTTCAACGTGAAGGAAAAACAAATAAATGAGGGGATGAAATAGGGGAAAACTCCAGACTAGAACAAATACAGAGGGAAGCGCAGAGCCGGCCATTCGAGCAGGGCTTTGTGTGCCTGGGGAGATTCTGCAGCTTCTGTATGTTGTGGAAAAGCAGCCAAATTAAAATCCGGTCCATTAAATCCCGCGTCCGCTCAGAAAATTCTCTTTCCCTGACCTTTTAGATAAATTTCCATCAATCTCATTTTACGCACGATTAGGGTTTTAATGAGAGATGGGCAGTATTATTACTGGGGCTAATCTGCACCTTCTCTTCTCCACCGCTGCCAGCTAGCCTAAACAGACCTGATAAAGCTAAAGCCTAAAGATGAAAAAAAAACAGCTTTTTTTAGAGGGGAAAAACATAATTTACCTCAATGTCAAAAGCAAATTTACTCTTTTTTTTACCTGTTTGGTAACACTATCCCATCTGCAACCAGAATCTAAAAGTTAATTGCTCATTATATAGAGTGGGATTTGTCAAAGTAATCAAAAGTCCCCCTTGAATTTCATTAAATGTTTAATCAATTCGTGATTGATCTGAGAACCTCTCGTAATTCGCTGTGTTATTCAAACCAGTCCGCTAATGAAGCGCTATAATTCGAATGATCCAGTTTCCAAACTAAGAATGTGTTTGTTCTTGAACAAAAGCAGGTGTTTTTTTCATGCAAGTCGCAGCACTCAGCAGCTCTGGTCTGCTTTTGTGGGGTTTATTTGTACATTTTCCCATAACAGACATAATTACTATAATAACCCAGATAGCACACATCCATTGAAATGACATTGATTCCATATCAGACAAAGAGGATCTTCAATGTTGATCCAGTGTAGATCTCGCTCGTTGAGAAGGCCATCTATTCAACGTTGAAAAATCAACCATTTGTGGATGGATTCAACAAGGATTCAACATTGTTTCAACACTTGTTTGGCGAAGGTGCTTTCAATGTTGGATATTTTCAGTAATATCAATGTTGATTCAGCATCTTATTTTCAATGTTGAAAAAGTCACATTATATCAATGCTGAATTAAGGTTTTGTTACCACCGAATGTTCAATATTGAAAATCTGACCAAAATTTGTTTTAGTTTCTATGTTGATAATTCAACACAGACCATAAATCAATGCATTTAACCATAATTCAATGTTGAATCAATAACACGGTGTCATCTGGGAAGACACCCGTGCTGTCACTACTGAATATGCTGGTTATCAGGTAACCAACCAATTAAACAAAGGTTTTTTTTAAAAAAAGCCAAACAATACAAAATGGACTTAACTGAGAACTGACAAACTATCGATGGCCTTTCAGAAATCCTACATGGCTTCCAACTAGTCATTGCTAATTCATTTAGGTCAGGGATGTTGAACTCCAGTCCTGGAGGTTCGTGGTCCAGCAGGTGATTTCCCTGCTCAGAATCTCCAGGTTCACCTCACCAGGTAATTGTCAGGTTTAGTGAATGTGTTTGAGGAGGAGAACCATCAAACTGTGCTGGAACCCGACCCTCCAGGACCGGAGCTTGATTCAGAGGGTAAATTTCAGTCACTTTGCTGTTTAAGAGTTACT
>JBBIGA010000038.1:6305428-6322692 GCA_037576975.1 Alestes dentex
TCTCTCTCTCTCTCTTTATCTGTCTCTCTGTCTCTCTGTCTCTCTCTCTCTCTCTCTCTTTATCTCTGTCCCTCTCTCTGTCTCTCTGTCTCCCTCTCTTTATCTCTGTCTCTCTCTCTCTCTCCGTCTCTCCCTCTCTCTCTCCCTCTCTCATGTTATCTCTGTCCCTCTCTCTCTCTCTTGCTCACTCTCTCTCTCTCTCACTCTCTCTTCCCCTCTCGTTCTCTGATGACACTATTAACTCTTACCATCACTGCCTCAAGCTCCATCCCTGAACCGAAAATTTGCCACTAAATGCTCAGGTCTTGCACTTAGAAAGGGATCTTAATGTGAATTCTCCTTGTTCTTGTTGGGGGTGGGGGGGCAGTCCTTACAAGGGAGGTACTTATATATCATTTACCCATTAATCAGCCCTTCAGAAATCTTTCTGAAGCTGCAATCTGTAGATAATTAACACTTCAGACTAGTTTTCTTTGAAATTAATTTAATCAGGTGAGGTTAATTGTGTCGATCCCGTTCTGCTATCCCTGAGACGTCACGTTCGACAACAAAACCCTCTGAGAGGGGGAAAAAGTAAGACTAAAAAAGATTTACCGCGTCCCCCCTCTACACAACCTCTCCGAGACCCGTATTATTCCGAACGTTTTCGAGGCCGAGAAGGCGATGCTTATGAACCTGGCTCTCGAACATATTTCACTCTGCCTTAGTAAAATGAAGAGAGAAAGTACTGGACTGGGGCTAGAACAAGAGGTGCTGTTAATTTACAACACATGGCAAAAACCAGAGGAGTTAAGATGGATGGGGAGAGAAAGGGTGGGGGGGTGGGGAGAAAGAGAGAAGGATATAATATGAGTCCCTGCTCTCTAATAATCCTCAGCCTCCCCCCCAGAGTGGACTTCCCCTAACCTCTCCAGCACTCTCCTCCGTTTCATACGCTTCCAAGATGACCTGGAACTAATGCGCTGTTTATTTCCCCCAGAAGATAGAGTCTGGGCCGCGCTGCTCACGCAACCTGTCTTCATCCGCACACAGGTGGGGGGGGGGGGGCGGACACTTGTGTTTCTCTCTGCTTTTAAAAAGGATTTTGCCATTTTCTTTTAATGGCTCACTCAAACGTAGCGCAGTGCAGCCTTTAAGCTGTAATCATACACAGAAACCCGCTAGACTCCTGTAGTGCTTGTCAGGGGTGGAGCGATACCACATTGTTTAATGTCCGATACCACAGACTTGAATCTGTGCCGATACCGATACCAATCCAATACCAATACAGTCCTTTTCTCTATCCTCAGCATTAACTTGTCTGGATGCACTTTGAAAACCAAATTTCCTATATAGTGCGCAGTGTTCTACACCCAAATAGCACAGTTTGTCCAATATGGAATTCTGTACACATGGCTTAAATCTCTAATGGCTCTTTAGGTGCAGGAACCTGTATTTTAATTCTTACAAAGTGCACTATATAGTGCATTATGTGCAACAGTCTTCATGTGCAATATTACTATTAGGTCAGTCTTGGGGGTGTTGAATTAATGCGTGAATTTCTATCAATTAATCACAGAAAAAAACGTAAACATGTCTGTAAAATGAAGGAGGAGATGAGATAACTTACTCCAAACTACTATTTGTGTCAGTAGTTTTTCACTCAACTTTGTTACTCATCTATAGTATTTATACCAGCATTTCCGTATGTAGCATAGGGTATTCATATTGAGTTACTTTTCCTTTCTACAGATTTTTATTTAGATCTTATTTAGACTTTATATTATACTGTAAGTGATAGTTCAGGCTTTTTCTGATATCTGATCCAGTGATTCTGGCACATATCAGACCGATACTGATAATGAGTATCGGATCAGCACAACCCTAATGCTTAAATAATCTACATGTTAGCCTCTGTATTCTTCTGTAGTCTTGACAGTAACCTAAAATGCTAGACTATAATGACTGTCCCACATCCCACTACATATATGAACTTTATGAGGGAACAAAGTATTCTCTTTACAGATTTTGTTAAAACAGGGTGTTATTTTCAACATTACAGTTGTCAGTGCTGTGACATTTTGTTAGCAAAAACTATCGGAACATTGTTTACCTGTAGTCATGGCTAGAAAACATCTCGTGGCTGTTTCTTAAAAATGGGAAGCCGATATAAGGTGTCTGTCATCTGGCCAGCAGCTGTAATAAACTCAGCTCAGCCAGACCAACAGGTGACAGCAGACGCAGAGCCGAAGTGGTCTGTGTCACCTGGGCCCTGGCGTGTCACCTCCCGTCTCTCAGAAAGAGAACAACTGATGGAGCCCATACAGTGATTTGAGCTTTTTTCTTTCCGTCATTGTTGGTCGAAGGAAAAGACAAGCCGAGATGATTTCCAACAGACCGGTCAAGTCAGTTGCAATAAAGCCTGACAGGAGCTGTCAAAGAGTCTAATGCATGCTCTTTCAACCCTGCACCAGTGATCGCCTCGGATTGTGTACCCTGATAAAAGTTCCCCCTGCACACCCTGTAGGAACACAGGGGGGACCTTTGATGTGGAGGCACTGGGGATGCAGTACTATGGGTGTCTGAGGAGGGAAAGAGGGGCTTGGGTCTGGCTTGTGCTCCCCCCTGAAGATCTGTAAATAAAATATCAAGGCAGTGAGAATCCTGAGACAATCCTTCTCCAGCAGCACAAGCACAAGACACCCAGAGTGCACGGCGCAGCCCTCGCGAGAGGGAGTTGGGCGGCACTGCACCCGTTTGAACCCTGCCAGTGTTGGGCATGGGTGTTAATGAGACAGGAACGAGGCCGTTTTCTTCATCAAGCGCCCCCCCACCCCACCCCACCCGCGCACCAGATCTCACGCCGGCCCCCGCCAGACCCCTCGTGCACCCCGCGAAAAGGTGCTCAGTCTAATCTGACTTCATTTTCTGCCTCTTTAACCGGGACCAATGTATTTAAACGGCTGCCCCTTTGACAGATGCTCAGTTCAAATTATTCCTAACTGGAAATTTGCTGGAGCGATATTAAATATCCTTCAGGCCAGGCTGCCTAAAGAGAACAGGCAACATCAAAAGGCCGAACACTTCAAAAAACTAAAACTAATGACCCCGGCCCACCTCCGGAGGGGGTAGGGAAGGGTAGGAGGGGGGGTGGATGGCGGGCGGGTTAACATGGTGCCTCTGTCATCAGATCCTGGCCAGCGCAGATTTCTGTCCTTTAAATGTAGATTTTTTTTTCCCGCTCCCTTGACTCCAGTCCTTAGTACAGAATGCAGAATGAGAAACAGACAGTGCCGTGTGTTTCACCATCAGCTGCCGGTGCCACAGGTCCAAGCAGAAGCAGAAACCGAGGGGGGTTTTGATCTGACGCATTTATTCACAAGTCATTTTCACCTTGTCAGGCTCAATATTGTTGCCTCCCATGGCCACAGTGTGCAGCCGTATTGTAGGGGCAGTGACCCGGGTGTGCCCTGTGGGTTACTGACCACCCCCAGCCCATCCAGCCTCACAGACCTGATCTACCTCCAGCAACCTCACGCCGGAGCTTCAAAACTGAGGCTCCATCTCCACCACGAGGCCAGTGTGAGCGGGGCACCCTGCTTGAGCATACGAGGGAGCACAACAGCTGGCAACGTTCAGCCTGGCTCCCTGATCAGAGTCGACAGGAGTCATTAAGTCATAAAACCACACAAACTCCCACACTCCAGATGAGCAGGGCTCGCACAGCTGGTCTAGGAGGACAGGGTTACGAAGGAACAGTCGCAGCCACCCTTCATTACCTTCTGCCCTGGGAGGGAGACAGGGACACCAGGCACAGTGTCCTACACAAAGTAAGAGAAGACCAAATGCACAGAAGATAAACTATGTAAGTATCTGTCCCTGCCGTTTACACGGAGAGTGAAAACGGCCTCATCTCCCTGTCACTTATTAGGACGAAAACCTGCTTTGCTTCAGTCATTATAGAGCACATGAGGTGGGCAGCACCGAGCAAAAAACCCTGAAACTTTAGAATGAGTTTTCACTCATCTTTGAACATACTGACATAAGGCACTAACACACTGAGGACGCTTTTTAAGATCATCCCAGTACACATCGAATAAATACTGCAACATACAGACCCTTAGAGGCCCCAACATAGTAAACCTAACACACACAGCATAACAGTCTAACAGTCCAACAAACCTGCCATTAAGAATCTGGAGTAGAAACGTCAAGAGCAACTTAAAAGGACAGCCCACGCACATTAGTGACACTTTGAAATATTAAGAGTGAAATGAACGGGCACAGTATGGTGTGCCATACTCCTTTTTTTCCCTCTCCCTTCTCTTCAACGAGGTGATTCAGCCTCCAGTTAAAGGGAGTATTTTGTTTCTTCAAGCAGTGGGGTTAAATAGAAAGCAAATGTTAAGCCTGGTTCCTCTGAACTGGTGCCGGGCTTTGAAAACTAAACCCCATGTCCTCTCGCCCAGCCTAGCCCACCATTTTACAAGTCAAATCGAATGCCTTTGCATATCAGCGCTCATAATTCAGGACAACTGCTTTTTTAATCCCCATTGTGGCATCATTGTAAGAGACAACCTGAAAGTGTCAAAGAGGCCTTTTTTAGGTGTGTGTGGGGGGGGGGGGGTGAAAAGAATGCTGCTAAAGAAAAAAGGACATGGACATGCACTCCAACCACATGGGTATCTGGATAAGGGATGCCATCATTACAGAGAGACAGTGTGCATTACGTCATGACAAAAACATCAATCCTTCTCTCACTGTGGTGTGTTTACACATAAACTGCACTCAACTGAAGGGAGAACACCAGGCGTACTTAGGAAATCAACGCGGTCCAGATATACAGTGAAGCTAATACATTTTAAATCACTTGTCTAGTATTGTGTAAGTCTCCTTTAGCAACATATTCAGTAGGTCCTGTAAGTCGCCTCCATGTAACTGGTTTGTTCAGCACATCCTAGAGATGTGGGGACTTTAGAGGCCAAGTTTAAACCCTGTCATGTTCAGAGAACGTCATCCTGCAGAACGAGTCCACCGCCATTCAGGAGTACCGCCAGGAAAGACACTGTCTCTGCCAGCTTGCCTTCCTCCCATAGTGCACCCTGGTGCCATCTCTTCCTCAGGAAAGAAACACACACACACACTTGGCTGAAAACAGGACTCATCAGACCAGGCCACCTTCTTTCATCGCTCCATGGTCCAGGTCTGATCCACAGGAGTCCACTGTAGGCCATGAGTGCTCGGACCAGACTGCAGCTACGCTGATCCAAACGCAACAAGCTGAGATGCACTTTGTGTTCAGACACCTTTACATCACAGCCAGCAACTTTTTCAGCTATTTGTGCAACAGTAGCTCAGGCAGCTGGGGGCCTAGTGGTTAGGGTGTCGGCCCTGCATTTAGAAGGCTGTGGGTTTGAATCCCAACTGCAAGTGTCATCACTGAGGTTCCCTTGAGTAAGGTACCGTCCCCACACGCTGCTCCCTGGGCGCCCCTTGTTGGTGGCAGCCCCCTGCTTCACTTGGTGAATGGGTTAAATACAGAGAAAGAATTCCACACTGTTTGCTGTGTTTAATGTGACTAGGGGGGCATTTTACTTTGCTTTACTTCTATGGAATCAGAGCAGACAGGCTGGTCTTTGCTCCCCACATTCAAGAATGAGCCTTGGGCTCCCATGACCATGTCGTCAGTTCATTAGTGGTCTTTCTTTAGACCACTTTTGGTCAGTACTAATCGCTCCAGACCAGAAACATCCCGTAAGAGCTGCTGTTTTGGAGATGCTCCGATCCTGTGGTCCAGACATCACGATGTGGCCTTTGTCACAGTTTGGCCTCACACATTTTCCCTGCTACAAACACATCAACTTCAAGAGCTGACTCTTCACTTGCTGCCTAATATATATCCCCCCCGCCTGACAGGTGCCACCGCAACAAGGTGATCACTGTTATTCACTTCACCTGTCAGGTTTTAATGTTGTGGCTGATCAGTGTATTTCACCCTGGCACTATGGCTGGAGGGACCAGGACCTTAAAAAGATATTCTATTTGTGTTAGAAGGCCAAGTTACCATATTTCGGAATCCAGCTAATGTCTGCGGGGCCGGGAAAAGAATGGGTTCTCCTGTGAAATATTACAATGCTATTAATTATGGAGGGGCAGCTCGGCTCAGTAATAAATGTTCCTGCCTTATGATACATTCCTCTAGGCCAGCCTCTTAAAGAGTGCTCCCGGGTCCATTAGACCTTCAAAAAGCCATTCACACACTTGGGTTTCATGGGGTTAAAAAGTTATCAGCGACAAGGTGGAGGCCTCCACAGGCCATGTGAGATCATCTCCGTCAGTCAGTTCAAACTGAATAAATCTTTTCAATTTCTAGCGTCAGTGCAGTGCCAACTTATATACCGGGCACAAACGTAACATTTCTGATCTGAATATAAAATCTATGGTAACGGATTATCACAAATACTTATTGTGCACATTTGCCTGATGAATTTACACACACAGCGGCCACATTTTAAACTGAAGCCACACAGAAAATAGGGATATAACCATATAACATTCCATTATGTGTCAAACTTTGGTTTGGGACTGATATATTAGCCTGTGGGTGGAATGTTACATAACGTTACACAGCTTTTGTTTCAACGATTATACATGTTGTAAGGAAAACGTATAGAATCAAGACATGGCGGTATCATTTTTGGTGAATCGTTACACTCCTAACTGAAACATTTCATCAGATTTCCATGTGTTATGATACGCCTGCATGGGAGAGGAGAACGGCCATGAAAGGCAGAGGTGCTCTTCCCCTGAAGGAATGCAGAGAAAACAGCAGGGCATTGAGGAGGATAGATGTAAACCTGTGAGCACTGACCCAGCACAGTCCTTCTCCTGGCCCGGGAGCGCGGCGGGGTCCACTGTCAGAAGAATAAACCCACAGTCCCGTTAGCCGCTCCGCTGCATGGCTTTAATTTTCGCCATCTGCTGCCTTCATGCTTCCACGCTTTCCATCCCTGCTGCACATTCTTCACAAATTCAGTAGCTTCCTTCTTCTACATTTGTAAATGTTGTTGACTGTGGAAGGGCTCCATGTTTACTTTGAATCCCTGGCCATCCCAAGGCCTCCTCTAATCACCTACAGCTGTTCACGTCTCCCATGCTTTCCTTGGCCAGTCCCTTCAAACACACAGGCCCTATTCTCAATGTAAATTATAGATTTGTAACAGACTAAATAAAAAGTCAGATTGTTATTGGAAGCTACATGGCTCACGGTAATAATGATATTTCAGAGTTTATCCTTCACGACAATTATCATTTTTCCCGGCACCGGTCCAGTCCAGGCTTCTTTTTTTTTTTATCTGTCATGCCGTGTAGCTTGAAAGGTGTCAGTTTTGCGAACTCCCGGGACAGACTGTGCCGCCACGCCTTATTTAAACAGCCCGAGAAGAGTGTAATAAAAGGCTAGGAGTTAACCTAACAGGCAGAGGCGCATGGCTCCACATGTCAGTCGAACTCTGCACTCCGTCTTATCGCCTGCCAACACAATTGGGCGTCCGTGTGCACGCGCCCGCTGCACCTGTAATACAAACTATTTCATTCTCGCCAGTAGTAAGGAAATCCATCCTCCCTCTGCGTTTGCCTGATTACGTTTGTACTTAAGACACTTTAACAACATGTTTATCCTCTCGTGAAGGGAGCAGCCCTGTGAATGAGGAATGGGGAAATGTGGAGGGAGGGAGAGAGAGAGAGAGAGAGAGAGAGAGACAGAGAGAAAGAGAGACAGAGAGACAGAGAGAGAGCAAGAGAGAAGTAAATATAAAAAGAGAAGTCGGTTCTGTCTGCCTGAGGACTTTGTCTGCTCTCACCTGCTCTGTTTGGCAGCAAGTGGAACAGCAAATTTTACACAGTCTGGGACACAAATTGGCATTCTGAACCACAGTGATTCCTTGAGTGTAATCTAATTAAAGCACACTGCCAGTGGGGTAAAAGCAAGGGGAGGAAAAAAAAAAAAATTCAGTGCATTAAAAAGTTCAATAGACAGAGAGACATGAAAGTGTCTGGCACTCTTTTCCAAAGCCAGCACTGAGTTTACCGGCTCTGTCTCTAACTTAGCAACCCTTACCAGGAACTACAAACAGCGGGCTGATACCGACACAGAGCAAGAAAAAGACCAACAACAGAACAAAACCCTGGAGCACAAACACTGGCAAGTGTGTTGCATCGCCAAACATTCGCAGCTACTGCCGCAGCACTCTCCCAGAGAGGACCTTACGGAGTCACTTGATGTCCTTTAAAAGTCGCATAACAGTTAAACAAGCAGAGAGTGCTCAAATTTCCGGATCTGTAATGAAAAATTGGTATTAAATCCTTCCAGAAGTCTTTGAAAGCCACTGCAACTCCTGAAGACTGATGCAACATCTTGAGCTCAAGGCGGATCAGTCCAGTTTACTGTAATCCCTGACCTTATCCTCCGAGATCTGAAATATGAGTGAAGAGTGGCTTTCCGTGAGCGAGTATGAGGAGATGGTGTTGGCCGGGCTAAGGTTTAATGCTGTGATATGTAGAACATTTTGCGTCGTCCAACTATGACGTTTACCAAAGAAACAAATGCGCAGCGGAGTACAATTCACCTTCGATTAGACTTTTTCAGCTGAGCTATGCAACACCTCAGATGAGAGTGAGATACGGGCTACTGTAACTGAATTAAGATAAGATAAAGCTTTATTAGTCCCACAAGTGGGAACTTTGTATAGCTACGGCAGAAAGTGGACAAAACCAAGGTAAGAACAGCAAAAACAATAGAATAAAAACTATACAACAGTATAATAATGTGTATATAAACCCATTTAAGTGTAAGTATGTGTGTACAAATAGTACCAGACACACTACCGACCGCTGAAGGAGTGCCATCATAACGTTTGGGTTCATGCAACAGGTACTTGTGGTATTCCAGAAAAAACACATTGGGGTCCCAGGATAGGTCACAGGACCAGCTTGGCTTGATATTGACTGCACTGCTTCAAAACACCGTGCAATGAAGGCACTGACAGTACAGGACCCGTTTTTGTTTTTTTTTTCCAATCAATGCTCTCTTTGTAAAGCCATCATCTCTCAAGGGAAGATAAGAGTGCAGGAGAGCAATCAGGACTGTCAAACTAAATAATAAGGATAAACCAGACAAAGCGGTGGATCCTCTAGTTATGACAGCATGCCAGAGGTATTTTGGAATATGAGCACGAATGTTCTCAGCAGCCTCCGCTCATTCTCGCTGCCCTGTGTTGCCGTTTAAAGCAGTTTATTCTTCTTAATCTCAGTTCGACTGTGGACTCGATCTTACACAAATTCAGCAACTGAACACCATCAAGTGATATCCCAAACAAGACATGAGGTGAAAATCACAAAAACGTCACAACAACCAGCATTCACAAAAACATACCATGTAGTGGGTGCAACATGGATATTAATTTTTTAAGGTTATGAGATAATATTTGCTGTGAGTACTGTATGTCTGGGTAATGTCTTAAATCTGACAGGTCTGTGGCTATCTTTAGCTTATATGATCTCTAACATTTATTATGTAAATCACAGAAAATATAATCACATAATACGAGCTAAATCAACACAGATTGGTAATAAACTATGTTTTGCAAACTGTAAACACACTCAGCTCCTGCTGGTGTGGGTTCAACCACTGTTTCCTCTCTTTAAAATACGCACCTTATGAGGAACGTCGCATCATTTTTTCCATCATCAGTTTCATTCTGTCATGAAATTAAGCAATAGCCACATTTTTACAACTCATTTGAACCATCAGGACACTTCAAATGCTTAAAATCGTACTCAAACTGCATTTTACACTCATTTTACACCACTGACAAACAGCTCAGTAATTCTCTGCAATAATTCTTTGTTTTAAAAGTAAAAGTGGACAAAACTACGTGTACGTGTTACTTCACATTATTTAGCAAAGTAGTCCTCCCTATCAGTTCGTTATCAGTGCTATCTCCCAACATAGTGATTATCACTTTCAAATCATTAGGTCACATGTCAACAATCCCATATCACTAAATGCATGCTTGTCATTTGTTTTTTCCTCTGCATCACAAACACATTATGTCACAATGTGCGAACCACAGTATGTATCACATTAAGAACTACGTGCATTTCTTACGTGCATCTATAGAATGTAGCATATAAAATATAGGAAAACATAACATCTAATGCCTCTCACGCCCTAAAATAGACGCATTTTAATTGCAGTTATGCTATGTGGTCGAGGCTGCACAAAGGTAGGATTCAGGCGGGATCCAATAACCACTCGTACTGCCTGGCTCTCTCCGGCTCCCCTCTGCACCACCAGCAGCAAGCCAGGAGTGATTAATTACTGGTCTGGAAGATATAAATATGCCTTTCAGCCAGAGATGCTCTGAACGGGCCTTCAGGCCAGGCCCTTCACATCACAGTGGGGCGCTTTTCATTTCGCCGCCCGTAAACTAATTCAAACAAGACCTCACCACAGCAGTCCTGGGCCAGAGTGCTCCTGAGAGAGAGAGGGGGAGAGAGAGAGAGAGAGAGAGAGACAGAGAGAGAGAGAGAGGGAGAGAGCGAGAGAGAGAGGGAGAGGGAGAGAGAGAGAGAGAGAGAGAGAGAATCACCATTCCTTCTCACCCCTTCCAACATGTTACACTACATACAGATAGAGAACCTGCTCTGCAGTGCTGTCTGATAACCTCAATATCAACAGTCCAGGTTCAAGGAGTTCCTTCTTCTAACTAACAGCATCAGCAACAGTGAGCTAGAACACAGCCTTCCGAGCCGAGGGACACACAGAACATATAACAGGCGACTGCCAAGTCAGAACCTTGGCTCGGGTTTCCAGCGTGGATGTATTTGTGTGTAACATGCTGATCCCATCATGCCTGCTGCCCCTCACACAAAGCAGGGCACGAGGAGCCGGGCCGAGTTCTCCTCCAGAGAGAGTGTTTGTGGTCGGGGCAGGAGTGCTGTGTGCCCGCCCCGTAAACCACAAGGCCTCGCAGATTGTTTGTAATGCCTTTACACACGTATCAGTTTCATCCATGGGCACTGAGCTAAAGATACATGGCCGGCGTCCAACTCCATATGAGGCTTGGGGGGGATTGGGGGGGTGGGGTTCTCAAAAGGAATGGCTCGGTATCCAAGCGAACCACCAGAGACCTCTTCAGGGTCTAAGAATAACAGAGCGAGTCTCCAGAAACCAGCGACCATCATGGCATGCGAACGTCTGGAGGGGACTTTCAACAGCAACCGAAAGCAGCAGGCCTAGAAAATACAGGCAGAAAACTGCGGGAGGATCGTCTCACGTTTACGCAGAAGCGAAATGCCCAACACGGAGAAAAGAATAATTAAAACAAACAAAAAGCAAACAAAGAAAAAGGACGGTTCCTTTCCATAAGTGAAGAAATGTCAGCGTCATTTCATAGCAAGGAGACAAACAACAGCTCTATGAGGTTTCCTTAACAACAGCAATACATCACTCCTCCAATTATCCGCATTACACGCTCAATTAAGCCTTTAACATGCGCCGCAAGTACCAAATATCCCTGAGCTACGCTCTGCACAGACATATAATTAGCCACCAAAGCAGCTCTGCTACAGGCACAACATTATAGCTGTTTATGTAAAGCATTTGGGTTCAAACATATAACATATATATAATCATACCTCACAGTGTATAATAATGCTATTGCTATTTTAACATAATACTGCTGTTTCTATGCATTATTCTTCTTCATAGTATTGTAACATTAGTCTTAAACACTCTTTATATACTCATAGGCTAATGTATCGTTCTTAATGCAGAATAAACTGACTGCAATAAAGATAATTTACTTCCAAAATCCTCCAGGAGGACCAAAAAGGGGTTCATGGTGGAATTCCCGTTATAAAAGAAGGAAAAGTCAAGATTATGATGAGCAACGGTGGATTTCAGACATCACACTGCATTACGTTGAAGTCGTGGCGCCACTTTAAACACTATATGTAGCATCTCATGCGCTGCACACCAAATCTGATCACGGAGATTCTTAATTTTGCAATAAACCACAAGAACTCCGAGCTCCCTCTCTTCATTTAACCGTGCAGCCCCCGCTCGCTCCGATACCGAGCATTCCCCAGGAGCCGGATGAGCCAGGAAGAATCTGGGTAGAGAAATGGCCGCCGGGTTCCCCTCCTACCCATTCTCCTCACTCGGCTCCGGATTTTTATTAATTTTATTTAATTATCCCAAGAAGCTCTTTTTGCACTATGCCACTGCTGCCAGTGGCCCACTCCCACCGTGTGCGCTGTGTAATTTAATAAAACCCCCATTTAAGAGGGAATTTGATTAAAAAATTAAGCTGCCATGATCACCCCCCACCCTCCACCTCAGGATGAGATCCAATATTTCACGTTATGAATATGTCGAGCAGGAAATTATCACCGCAGGACAAATTAATACTTCCTATAGAAATCCTACGATAACACGAGTCTCTCCCTCTCTCTCTCTCTCTCTCTCTCTCTCTCCCTCTCTCTCTCTTTCTCAATGGGGAGGGATGTATAGCAAAGTCGTGAAAGAGGAAGTGTGAAGTGCATCTTCTCTTTCATCCTGGATGCTCTGTCCTCCTCTCCACGCACCCCCCGCCCCTGCTGCCTTCCCATCATGCCCCGTGCTCAAATTTCTATTCATAATTCACCATTTTCCACTTCCTTCTCTAGTGGCGAATGACTGACTGGGTGCAAATCAAACAACTCCGATGGAAGTCGCTTTTGCCTTCCACCTATTTAGTGTGCATGACGACACTGGCCTGCAATTTCACATTGAGGTGTGCAAGAGAGATCCAAGCCCACGCTGCCTCGCCTGCCGCCCGGCTTCTGAAAACGGCCCCTATCGCCTAATTGTTTATACACAGAATAACGACTCTTTGAAAGCTTATACTGCGTCTGTTATCCCGCCAGGCCGCGCACAAAACCCCGCTGATACAGAAAATCTGCAAACTGTCAATTCACATTGCGCATGAGATGCAGACGGAGGAAAAAGAGGGTAGCAGGGGGAAAATAAGAGCGGCGAAATTAAATGCAATGTGTACGTCTTGGCTTAAAGCTGAAATGCCCTTTTCTGGCATCACGGTTTCGCAGGAGAAACATAATCTGTGCAATTAATGCCTGAAAATTATAGCCTGGATCTAGTGGCTGTTTTGAAGCATAAGTTATTGATTTGGAAATGAAAACCTGTACTCTTCAAGGTTAAACCCAGTCCACCCTCATTACAGCTTTGTCCTTGAGAGGCCCCGCATTAGGGGCCGTGGCGAGAAGCAGAGAGGGGCTGCTTTAATGAAGGTGAATTTAATGGGATTTAATGTAGCTGGGGGCAATGGAGCAGCAGAGATAGGGTTTTAACAAAGAGCCGGGGAGCAAGGGTACAGCCCGGAGAGCAGCCATTTTCCATTCTTTTTATTTATTTCACCATTCAGCCAGACGGGATGAAAGCATACCATGTCTTAGTTGTAAGTGGGTCCCGCGAGTCAGCACTTACACTCTGCGCTGCAGTCGGGCTGGAAAAAGACCCTGGCTTTTCCACCCCTGCCATCCACACCGTCTATTGTACCGTCCAATACAACATGATATGATTTAGAGAAGGAATAAAATAAAAAAAAACTATTCCACACACATAACCTTTCAACTTGCACTGAGAACAATGCGAGACAAGCGCTTCGGCGAAAACGCAGGCAGTACGCCGGCTCAAAAGTAAACCGATGGCAGCAAAAAGTGTTTTTACATACTGCACTGTTTAAACTAAATTATAGACTCTAGAGTGTCCGGTATTGAATCAGCCTAGACGCAGCATCTACACAGAAGTTTCCTCGAGTTTAATTCCAGTTATCTTTTTCTGATGCAACATCACTGTGTAATGTAGAAGCCAACTTCTCTGCACAAGACACTCTCTCTTTGAAATGAAAGTGAATGAATTCCTTATATTATACAGTGTCTTGGCTTTCTGACCACAGGGTGTACCGGTGCCTGGAGCTCCCTCCCACAAAAAGAAACCCAGGACGAGTGGCAACTCAAGGAGTTGTCGACTTTCAGACTCGGCTCCATCGTTAATTGTGAGCGTGTACCGGCGGCGCGGGCCAATGGCAGCGCGGCAACGGAGAACCGGAGCCGCGAGGTCACGTCTCTCTCCCAGCTGTGCCCTCGGCTTCTCGTGCACTTGATGCAAACAATGTGTGCTTTCTGCAAATAACATTAAACAGCCCGCTCCTACAGTAATGCCCCATAAATATGCCTAAATCTCGAAGAGCAAAAATAATTACTTTCATACCTTTTTCCGAACCCATTGCGCCGAATCAGCCCCCCCCCCACCCCCACCCCACCCGGTGCCTGCCCCTTGCTCTTTCACTTTTCTTCTCTTCTCTTCCCCCACAAATCATCCCTTCTACGGTGGAGTTGGGAGGCTGCAGAAGCACAAACAGCACATTAATTAGAGCTGTCGATGCAGCCGTATAGCTCATGGTTCTGGGTTACCTGTAAAGGTTTCATAATAATCAGAGCCGGTTTAAGACTCGCTCCCATTACGGAGCGCTGCTTTTTCGTTTTTCTTTTCTCTTTTTTTTTCCCTCAGCCAGGCCTGAAAAACGAAACGCGGCTCGTCTCTTAACTTATTCCGCTCGCCTCACCCTGGAGAAAACGCACCTGAGAGGAGATGATTTTTTTCCTTTCAGCTTTACGCTGAATTATACCCCTCTGCATTTAAAATAGCGAAACATGCTGTTGATGCATCGCTTTATGTGCATTTTATGAATCTCTGTGGGATTTTTACCAAAGGAAAGATGAAAAAAAAAACAAAAAAAAAACAATGCCGCGATGGAGAGGTCAAACTCAGGGTACATAATTAAAGACATACACCTCGTATAGCAGTGCGATACGTGAGTGGCCTAATTAATGTAGAGCCATGCTCCCAGAACTCACTGATCTTCTGCCAAGTTCACCATGTGTGGATGCGGAGCTGCAGCTGAGGGCAATGGGTAATGAAGGAGGGGGCAAAGGAATCTGTGCACCCTCACCTCTGCCTTAAGAGATCCGCACAGCAATCGGGGAAGCCTGCACGACAGGGAAAACCTCGCGGCCAGAGGTCACCCAACCACTCAGAATAGTCCAATAAGGCTGAGCTAAAGAGAGCCAAACAGCAACCATCTCTCCTCGTGAACTGAAAAAAAAAACTACATAATCCAAGAAAATGGCTCCCTTCTTTATGGATGCAGGCTGTTGACATGGATTACAGTAATACTGTAAAGAGTCCAAGCCTATAAGCAGTTTCAGAGTTCTTTAAATGAGCTTAGAATTGGCTCTGCGATCATGAGGCCCTTTCCTACCAGCAGGCATCCTGGAGCCAGTTTCGAAAACTCCGACTGTCACACGAGCGCTTGATGGAGCTACGCGTCATCTTTGATTAAAGCAACAGTCACTGAATTAAACTCCCAAAAGGCCAAGGCAAGACAAGGTCGTGCAATTTTAACAAATTGTACTTATAATGGGAAAACAGTGGGAGGAAAATTTCTCCGACGTTCCTCCCACAAAACGGAACTCCTGAACTCATGCCCCCCCCCCCTCGTCCCAGACCTGAGCAACACCGCGAGCGAGACCCGTCTTTTTTTTTTTCTTTCTATTTTTTAAGAGAAAAGTCAACTTTAATTGCGGAAGGAATTAGGAAACCTTGTCAGATCTGGTAAATATTTTGTAATTACTAATCGGCCGTGATCGCAGTGAAACAAGCCGCATTGTTCGCACATCTGCGTTTTCGATTCAATCCTTGACTTTCATTGGAGCTGTCTGTAATCCCTCAAACATGACTAATGGGAAACATTAAGTACAAGTTGGGGAACAAGTGGTTTTAATTAAAAGGCGCTTCACAGAGGGCCTTCAATCGAAGGGAGTTTATCATTTCTACGGAGGAGTCCGCATGTGTTTTTCCTTTTATTAGCAGTTATGGATGTGCTCGGCCCTCACAAAAAGATGTTACACATTTTCTCCAGGAACTTAAAAGTTGAACACGCGTGTCTGAACCACATTTCTCTCCGACGACCCCTTTTAAGTGTCTGAAAGCGAGTAAACAGGGAACGAAAGGAAAGAGATTGGGGCAAGAGCAACGGTGTAAAAGGAATTAAAGATGAACCATTGGAGTTCAAACGCCCATATTTAGAATGCAGACCTTCCTGTGGGCATAGGCAAAGAAATGGTTTAAGCAGGCTGACTGGCATATGAAAGCGTCCTGCGAGGACCGCAGAAAACCATATTTTACCACTTCCTACAGAGGAAACAGTCGGGGAACTCCGCTGGAATCTTCATGGGAAACGTTTGTGACCCTGCGCTGACAGCGGCCTGTTCCTCCCTCGTGTAGTGCACTGAAGTTTATAAGAGTTAATGAACAGCACTGGCATACCAATTTTTAGCGCAAGTCTGTGACACTATGACCCTTCGACTTAAAAGGAAAGGTTACACTTTACATATGGGTGTAATCAAATAATCCATTTCACATTCCAGCCTGAATACTGCGCTCCTAAAGATCACATAGACCTGAGAGCATGTGGTAGTAACTTTCAATTCAATTCAAGTTGTTCAAGGTTTTATTTTTTTTTTCCTCTAGTGATGCTGCTACTAAAAACAGAAGGTCATTTTAGAGAGGGGTGATGTAGCAAGCAGATCTAAACTACATGCTGACACTATTTTCAGAGTGATATGAATTGTATGCTTTTCACTATGGCTGTTAGATTTTGTGTGATTCCTTAAATATATATATATATATATATATATATATATATATACACACACATATACATGTACACATACATATAGTATGTACATACACACTTCAAGAGTTATTCAAATGCCAATCCCTCAAAAGTTTTTTTGTTTCATAAATATGTTTCATTAAATATTTTGTTCAAAATTGAAACCGCCTAAAATTACCATATGACCAGCTCTGTTTTATCCGAAATGCAAGTACTTAACCCCCAACGCAAGTTATTTCATGTTAATGTTGTGGCACCTTCTGCTTTTCTATATCTTTTCACTTTTACAGGAGTCTGGTGGCTGTAAAATGACACGTCAATTTTCATTACCAATAGAAATAAAGATTACTAATAGAATGAGTTTTAATTCAGCTGTGTGGGGTTAATCTTCCCCACCAGACTGAAGATACAAACTAAGTGACCTGAACCCGAGCTGCGCAACGGCAGGGCCAAAAGTGGGCCGCAGCTGAGTTGACTGTATTA
>JBBIGA010000038.1:6344684-6369562 GCA_037576975.1 Alestes dentex
CGAGCAGCCTGTCTGTGCACTGAGGATTCACTTCACTCGCATGCGGTGAGTTGGAGGTAAACCCGAGCGGATTTCCAATGGTGTGTGTTTCTTCTATCAATTAAGTGGAGTGGATTCTTTCACGAAAGATTCAAGATTCAAGATTCAACAGGGGTTTCCAAACACCCACACCCCCTAAAAGTACGAGACTTTGCACCCACGCAGCAACCCCGCCCCCACCCAAACCCCGCCCCCACCCAAATCCCACCCCCAAGCGTAGACCGAGGTGTCCCCCTCACATTAAAAATGCTTCCGACGCCCCTGGATCTAAAGTTGATACTAGACACAGCAGCATCTCCAGGTTGCCTGGACTTTTTATGCTCAGCTGTTTCAAAGGTTTACTTAGGATGGCACCACACTACCACTACCATCTTATGGATGGAAACAGGGATCAAAAGAGAACTGTGAGAATTGTGCAAGCAGACATGCCACGACTGCGCAAATCATATTCGAATTCAACACTGATGTGCAGAATGTCATGTCAGAATGCCCCAGTCATCAAAATGTGCCTCGATTGGGCTACAGCAGACCAAAGCAACATGCAACCAGACAGTCCTATATACATCTGCATCGTTATACCTGGCTGTTGTACAATAGACTGGTCACAATGTGCAGACATGCAGTGTGACACTGTGCTACCTTGACTGTGATGTGGTCAGTGGTCTTGCCAAAGACAGTGACTCAGAGGGTAAGAGGAGTCTCTGAACTTCCATTAACCCACACACTGCTCCAGCTGCACACCTCCCCTCTTCTCACATTCCTTCATTCACTGTAGTCGGCCCTGCTCACTAAATAACTCCCCTTCGTTCTTTTCATGAAATCCTGCATCCTCCCCCATAACTCCCTTCCCCCTCCACCCCAACTGCAATTGGTGCTCAAACTGGAAAAACATCAAGTTCAAAACTTACATAATCTGACACCAGTTTATCATTCTAATTTATCTCTGCCGTCTGGACTGTTTTGGTACCAGTTCTGCGGTCTCCCCCCTCCAAAACGGTCAGGGAAGTATATGCTTTTTCTCTGGCCTAATTTCCCCCCCTCCAAAAAGCCCCTCGAACACAGCTCCCTCCCAGGTGCAACTTTAATGATAAATAATCTCTCTCCCCCCAGTCCAACAGTTAGCTCTCGCCTTCTTTAGCTTTTGGGATATACGTTACCCTCTCACAAACAGTCCCAATGACTAGTACACAAGTAGCTTGCCACTGTAATTTTTGATGAAGCCAAAAAAACAGCCTGGTGCACAACTCGGTCTGTTGTGTTTTTGAAACTGCTTTGGATTTAAGGTGATGAAAAGAGGAAAGAGAGAGAGAAACTGTTTCCAGTGTATAATGCAGTGGATCGTCGACTGTGAGGCAATTTCTAATTGAGTGAGTCATCGTGAAGCATTTCCATATGTTCACCAAAGTGTTAAGAGTTCAAATGTCATAGGCATGGTGCAAAAAGAAAAAATTAAATTGTATTTGTCTTAGCAAGCATCTGGATCTTAGTTTAGGCTTTCTCAGCATGACTCATTGAGGCTCAGGTGGAAACAGCAAGTAAAGCGTTTCAGTTATCAAGCAGATCATTCATAAAGCAGTAAGGCTTCACACCAGGGCTTGCGGAATTTGAGACTGAAGGCTTCATCTCCTTCAGTACCATTCTACAAATGGCACCAACACCCTTCAAGTGTCATGTTTCGCCACGGACATGGGCCATAAGAGTCCAAATGAAGCAGCTGCACAATCACAATGCATAGCACTCTAAACAGAGAGGCACACAGGGAAACACTGTATGTAGGAATTTCGGAAGTGCTCACGGCAGTGCTGCCTCATTAAATCTAGTCGGAACACAAGTCTGTGATAACAGCCCTGCAAGCCTGGTGGTGCTTCCTTCCACCCTGTCCCACCCTTTGCTCCTACAACTACCCGACACTGTGGTCTGCAAATTACTCCCAGCTTGGATACACATGTTGCTTACGAAATATGAGCAATCGTGAGATGCCAGGGATAGAGGCTAGAATTAGGGTGGTGGTCAGATAAAGAGTGAAATAGCTGAATCAGCTTTTTGCAGTTACTATCCAGAACCTAACTGAGGGATATTACATCTACAGTTACAGCCCATGCTTCTATTATAAGCTGCCTAGTGATCTCTTTGAGGACTCCAGTGAGAGGAGCATTGCAATAGTCAACCCTGCAGGACATACAGGCATGGATGAGTTTCTCCAAATCTTCCTTTGACACAAAGCGTCTGACTTTAGTTATGTTTTTGAGAAGCCAGAATACTGATTTAGTTACAGCTTTGATGTGATCACTGAAATGACTTGCCTGTTGCACTAACTTCGGTAGTCACAAAGGTTTTAGAGAGATTCATTAAAGACTCCATCGCAGCACTGATCCCCGACCCCAGAGACCCACCTACCACCCCAACAGATCAATAAAGGATGCCACATCCTGCACACTACCTAGACATGTGGACAAGAAACATGGGAACTATTTGACACTGCTCTTCACTGACTACAGTTATAATAGAACCCTATAAAGTGTTCACCAAGCTGAGGGTCCCGTCTGTGTGCCTGGGTTTTCCACTTCCTCACAGTCAGACCACAGGTGGTGGGTTGGTGGTTGTGTCTCCAGCACTATCACACTCAACACAGAAGCTCCACAAGGCTGTGTACTCAGCCCTCTACACCCAGGACTGTGTGGGCCCACACAGCTCCAACAATGATGAGACCACATATATGGAGGAGGTGAGAACCTGAGATCATTGTGTCAGGACAACTGCCTCCAACCTAATGTTGGCAAAACCAAGGAGCTGGTTGTGGACTTCAGTAAGAAACAGCAGCAGTCCCACACCCTCCTCAACATCAGTGGGACTGCAGTGGAGACGGCGAGCAGCTTCAAATATCAGGGGGTTCACATCTCTGAGGATTTGACATGGACTGAACACATTCAAGCCTACTACAAAAAGGCAAGGCAGCATGTCTGCCATCTGAGAGAGCTGAGAAGATTTCGGGACTCTCTGGTGATACTAAGAACTATTTACTCTGGTGCTGAAGAAAAGTACTCTGGTGCTGAAGAACAGCTCTGTACAGAACATTAAGGGACTTCAGAGGGTGCTCAAAGCGGTGCAACACTGTACCATATCAGCTCTACCATCTCTACTGGACATTTATACCAGGAAATGCAGAACCAGAGCAATTGGGGTCATTAAAAGCTCTCACCCCAGTGACTGTAGGTTTGACTGCTGAAATCAAGGAAATGCTGCAGGAGTATTATGGCCAGAAGAGAGAGGCACAGGAGTCTTATACTAAGGCCATAAGATTCCTTAGCAGGACATGGTTTTAAAAGAAAATGTAAAATTTTCATTATAACACAAACGAACCTCTCTAACTCACAGTATCTCAAGCAGAACTGTCTCTGACTTGTCTTTGTTTAACTGAAGGAAATTTTGTGGCATCCAGCTATTTACTTTTGGACTCATAAACGCATTCAAATACCTGTGATAAAGACTTTTCAAGATGCAGCAGCCTCTTTGGGTCCATCACTTGCACAAGTGTAGTTTTCAGTCGATCTTCACACCAAACCTTTGCTGATGTGTATCAGAACAGCTGGTGCACATGTCTTTGACTGCCACACCCTGCTTCTGATAAGATACAAACCAGAAACTTAACTTGGGGATGGATCCCTAGAAAAGCTCTGCAACCTCGGCTTGCTACGGAGACCTGGCCCTCAGACCACAGCATTGCCTGATGCCGCTGACCAGAGGAGATCAAGTTCCAACCAGAGCACAAGGAAGCTGAAGAGCGCGAAGTGGGTGATGGCAGCTATCCCGTTCATCCTCCTGCTCACCAGTGTCTGCTCCCTCATGCTGCTACCCAGCATGAGTTCAGAGACTGCTGTGGTTTTATGGATACATGGCTCAGCGACAGTGGAAACAGCTACACAGATTAGCAACATGCTAGCATTCTGCTTGGACCATAGCGCAACGCTGAGCAGTAAAAGATGGGTCGAGGGCCTGTGTGTTTACATCAAAATGGACTGGTGGGTGAATGCTGGGCTGGTCTCTTGTTACTGCTCACCACTGCTGGAGTTTACGACTGTTAGGTGTGGACCGTTTTATTGACTGTGGGAATTCACCACTATGCTTACAGTCACAGTGTATATCCCACCCAGTGCTAATGCCGACAACATGTTGTTCAAACTTTACAAGACTGTTTACAGACTGTTTATTGTTGCCAGAGATTTTGGTCACTCAAATCTCAAGTCAATTCTCCCCAACTTCCATCAGTTATGTGGACGTTGCGATGGGAGGGGCAGACATGCCGGACTGTAGAGAGAAGCTGAGGATCAAATCGCAGACGATTGATCCTCGGCTACTCTGACCACATCTCACAGCTCTTTGAGCACACTGACAGGGACATGTTGAGGAAGACCTCAGTTAGTCAGAATCAGTGATCTCCACAGCGAGCACAGGGGCCCCCAGGGCTGTGTGTCCAGCCCTCAGCTGTTCATGCATCTGACCCACAATTGTGCACCAATGCTCAACCCCCATCATTAAATTTGCCGATGACACGACCACAGTGGGTTTGATGAGCAGAAATAATGAGGTGGCACACAGAGAGGAGATCTGTGAATGTCTCTCAATGTGGACAAAACAAAAGAGACGGTTGTTGACTTCATGAGGGCACGATGTGATCGCTCTTCACTGAACATCGTGCCTTACAGAGGACAGTGAGGACAGCTGAGAAAATGGGGGTCTCTGTCCCCTCTGTCATAGACCTGTACACCACACGCTGCATCCTCAAAGTCACCAGCCCTGTGGATGACCCCAGACACCCCAATCTCCCTCCTCCCATCTGGCAAACGCTTCCATATCATATGGGCCACCACTACCATCAGATTCCTCAATCAGAACTGAGAGATAAACTGTCTCCCCTCTACACATAACCCAACCCTGAACTGAACTTCTTCCTCTCCTAACACAATTCATATACAGGGGATTCTCAAGTCACGACACAGATGTGTTCCTTCGACAGTGATGTAACCTGAATTTTGGTGTAAGTCGAAACACACCCTAGCCTAAGGCACTTACCAACACAGAAAAAGGAAAAGGAAAACTCCCTCACTCAGACGCCGCGTTACTGTTTATTCTTCCACTGCGCGCAACCAAACTAGTTCACCCACGTAGTCTGTAAGAACGAGACTAATGATGTAAATCGAGTGGGGGTGAGCGTCGTAAACTCGAAACATCGTATGTTGAGACTGTTGTAACTCGAGGACCCCCTGTACACACTGTTCTGCCTCAAACAAGAACTTACAACAGCAGCTGCCACTGTAAATTCCCCTCTATTTATTATATAATAAACATGCTCTGCTGCTTTTATTTGCACAAACACTTATTGCTGCTCTACCTAACAATTCTACTGCTGGAATACAGTAAGTCATAATATGGCATTTGGTCAAATGTCAACTGCACTAAATGTTGTCTTGTCCTGTTGTTTTGCTCTTTTTCTTATGGTCTCTCTAGTTTGTCCTGTCTGCAGCCTTGCGGTGTTGTTTTTTTGGACTGTGTATATATCTAAAATGACAATAAAACCTACTTGATTTGATAAGCCACTCTTGGAGAATTTTTCAGAGAGGAAACATGTTGAACAAAAGGAGCCCAAGAATTGATCCTTGTGGGACTCCACACAGCACAGCAGTATTCTCTGATTTATAAGTGTCTATAGAGACAAAATAATCTCTGCCTTCTAGGTACATCATAAACCATCTAAGAACCATTCCCAAGAACCCAACTGAATTTTCGAATCTGTCCAGCAGTATTTTATGAATGACCGTGTCAAGAGCCGCATTAAGATCTAGCAGTACCAGGACAGTTATCTTTCCTGAGTCTGTACTTTGGTGTTGATTTGGTACTGATTTGGTTGAAAACTGCTTTTTCAAAGACATTGCCCATGAATGAGAGAAATAGGCCTATAATTGGTAAGTGTGGAGGCATCCAGGTTTCTCTATTTTTAGGGAAACATTCCTGAGAGAAGAGAGACGTTCACAATTTGCAGAATTTTGGATGCGAAACATTGAAAGAGATTGTGGGTAGAGTTTCATAAGAGCAAGTAGCTGGCTTTAGATGGAGCACTATTTGCATCATTACATCATTGGCAACAAATGGGACTCTCTGCAGCAGCCACACAGGAGCCTCAAATCAGCATGACCAATGCCAGGGTTGCATTGGGCTGCAGAGAACTGAACAATCTCTGGATGGATGGATCTCCATTCAGTACCTTTGGAATGAGCTGGAAAGTGGTTCATGATCCAGAACTAATCCTGTGATATCAGAACCTTTTGGACATTTCTCCACACAGACTGAATCAGTCATAACTCAAAACACAAGTGTGCTGAGTGTACTGAACTTCTTTGCTTAGGGGTCTAAAACTTCAGTCCATTTTCATGCTGTGAGCATGTGAATAGTGCCCTTTGGTTTTGGTGTTTCTGATGAAGGCCTTGCATGTGAGAGGAAATATCAGGGTTAATAAACTAGCTAAACAATCAGATGTAACTCAAAACACAAATACATCATTACAGCAGGGATAAGTGCTTAGTACTCTTACTCATGGCAGCTGAAACAGTACCTCATAGCCTTAAAGCATTAAAGCCCTCCAGACACCAGCGGTTCGATAAACATAGATCTGTGGTCAGACGTAAGTGCTTAAGCTGCATGTTTCTTCAGGTTAAGACCTCCAATGTTTTATACAGTGGTGTCACCACTCTCCTCTGCCCCAAAGGACGAGAACTGAAGCTCAGCAAGATCTGACTGCACTTATGAAACAATCAATAGGAATCTTTTATGCCAGATCTAAATCTCGTTTCCCAGTTTTGAACTACAAATCCTGTCTTCCTGTAGGCCTTAAAGGAGGAACACACAACAAATCAAATGTTAGCTAAATGATACTCATGTCACTTCGTCCTAAATAGCAGATGCAAGGAAAACATGGAGCTTTCTCAGTGGAGCACTTGATCTTATATTCCTTCCCAGGTTACATCCAGATAAAAATCTTTAACTCAAATGTCTTTATATTCAATCTATGGTAAGAGGGATGCCTTCCACCTTGGCCTTGGTATTTAGGACAGTGACCCAGAACAGAAATCTTTCTTTCTGCCCCAGGAGGTGGAATGATGTCCTCTGGTTTATGTAAAGTATCCAAAGCTAGTTTGCTTGGGTGGTCTAAAATGGCCTTACATGACATATAACATCCCAAATTCATACAATTCATAAGTTTGCAAGCTGCAATGATCAGCTATCTTAATAAAGACAACATATAACAACAAAGGTAATATTATCAACTTTATTTTCAAATTTTGTGTAAAAACAACTTTCACTGCCTGCGGTTCATGCCAAGTTAAGTCACTGGGGTTCAACCCCAGTCATCACAGACCTTAGAGCTACTGCATAAGGCACTGCTGAAGCTATCGTGAACAAAACGTTTGATATATTTAAAGAAAAAATGTATGTCTGCAGTTTTTTTTATTTTCCAAACGACACAAATAGTAAAAAAAAAAATAATAATAATAAAAACGACCAAAACAAAAAACATACACCTTGGTATAAACATACCTTTATATCCACAATTCTTTCGAAATGAAATAATAAATCAAAATATTTACACAAAACAATCTCAAAAGCTGTACAGTTACGGTTTCCCTAAACATCCCATATACCTTAACCTAATGCTGCAGCGAGACTGAGGTAGCCCATGAAGAGAGAGAGAGAGAGACAGAGAGAGAGAGAGAGAGAGAGAGAGCGAAAAGCAGCTAGATGGAGGGCTTCATAAGTGGTAGTTAAACTGGACTGTAGTGTGGCCTTAAGGAGGGATAAAAAGCTACATTTACATTGCCAGGTACCAAATCCTTGGTTTTGATTGTAACGCAATCCCGCCAAGAAACACATCACATTAAGACGAAGACTCGAGATAGCCAGCGTCCCTTTCCCCGCGTGCCTCTGGGTTAAGTATCTTTTTATTACATTGCTGTGGAAGAGTGGTTTACACAGATGCATGTTCTACATGAACTGTGTGTTTTCCAAATCTTTCCCAAATGCGAGAACTGAAAGCTAAGCTGAACTGATGAAAGCGCTTATGGCAGTCGTGTGTGTCTTTGGGCCACATTGCCAAACGGAAAAGTTTATATTGTAATGGACATCTCAGGTGGGCCTATTTTAGATCCGGTTCCTAAGTCGAACAGTTGAATTCCATAGAAATGTAGAGGGGGTTCAGCATAGAGTAAGAATTACAAAGGAACCGGTAAGTCCAGTACGTGTCTGGACCCCGAGAGCAGCTGTGCCACCGTGGGGAACGTCCCGCTTCTGTGTGCACCCGGTGCCTCGTCTTCTAGGACTTAATGACGCCTCATTGTTTTTGCATCTCCCCTGAAACTTCGGCACATTATTGACACTGGAAGGCTGAGACGCATTCTACAGGAAAGAGATCTTTTTCTTGGACGGCTGCCTTCCTCCACCACCCTCCTCTCTCGTTCTGACGCAGAGCATCTGTCTATCCCCTGAAGGTTCCTCTGCCCACAAGAACAAAGCCCATCTAATATACATTTGCCCAGACACGGACCACCACTGCCCGCCACCCTCCACTACATAAACATAGCAGAGTCATAAAAGTCATAAAACTGGAATACAGAACAAGACAGATCCTGACGAATCACGGAACCAAATATCTGTACAAAATGATTAAATACAGTGTAGCCGATATACATTCCTGTGTATGAGATCAAAGTTTTCTGGTACTTGAAAAGGATATCTCAAAAATACGTGGACTAATTTGATTGGAAGCGAAGTAGAAAACCCGGACCGCTGTTAAATCTTCCTTGAGACAATCCATGTTTCTATATGCTGTGTGTGTGGCTTTAAGAAAATACAGAAATAGGAAAGTACTGAAACCATCTTGATTTAACCAGCTAACAGTAGGAAAGATTCTTCGCTGGCGGAGAAGATCCAATGGGGATGCGAGGGTCTCCTCCCTCTCAGTCTGAGAAGACGATGAAAGAGGCGTTCTGTGGACGGGGACCTCGGACGCCCCTGGAGCAGTTGATGCTATGCCCTCTGCACGCAGGCTCACTCCCGGACGGTAAAGACGCGGAAAGAGCCTCCCTCTGTCTGGGTTTGACTGGAGAGGACAAGACAAGCAGATTGCACACTCTCAGTAAAAGAAGACGTGTCATTATTTAGATTTGTAATCAAAGTAAATACCATCTGTGATGTGACGAGTTTTGGGGAAATGCTGATTATTTTACTTGCTTGTTCTAATGAATTTTTGCATAGTCTTGACTTTGTTCATCGTATACTAGCTCAGTGCCATGTCATTAACTTTCACCTTCTCGATTTCACAGAGTAATGACAGGGGGGATGGACGTAAAAACCATGATTTAACACTGACTCATTGTTACTAGTGTTGTGGTCCTGTTCAAAGTAATTGACCTTCTTCCAACAACTACTTCTGACTATTGTACTTGGCTTTCTAGCTTTGTTATTAGTTCATTAGTGGAGTGGCCTTCAGACTGCGCCATGCTGGAGAACAGTGGGATAGAATGGAGGCCTTTGGCTCCTGATCAGCCATCAGGGAACCACTGAGTCAGCCCCGACAGCTTTCCACCCGCTTGTAACTGGAGAATGTGTGATTATTTTCTTGTTAATAAGGCATGGTTCACACAAGTGGTTACCCCTCATTTCCTAAGGATTGCATCATGTCAACAGCCTGACACAGGCCGATGGGAGAAAAGCCGTTCAGGCCGCCCTCGGCTAACTTTCCTAAGCAGCGCCTGCAGCCTGGCTGGGCAAGCCTCCTGCACGGAGCAGCAGATCGATCTGGCTGAGGTGAGAGAGGATGTGGTGCAGCATCAGATTTCATTGGGCTGGAGCTGGATTCTGCCCACACAGCGTTTTGCACACGCCATTGAAGTGCAGGACTCGAGTAAGCAAAGAGTCCATGTGTGGTCCGTGCACACAGAAAACCGCACCATTACTTTGAGACCACTAACATGCCACAGACACTCTCAGCCCTTGGAACTGCCCAACACAGGCCTCTACAAACTGGACTTTATTACTGGACAAGAGGACGAGACAAAATGAGAAGAGAAGAGAAGAGAAGAGAAGAGAAGAGGAGACTAGAGAAGAAAAGAGAAGAGAAGAGAAGAGAAGAGAAGAGAAGAGAAGAGAAGAGAAAAGAATACAGGAGAAGAGAAGAGATGAAATGGGAAGGGAAGAGAAGCCAAGAGAAGAGAAGAGATGAGAATACAGGAGAAGAGAAGAGATGAAATGGGAAGGGAAGAGAAGAGAAGAGAAGAGAAGAGAAGAGAAAAGAAGAAATGAGAAAAGAGGAGAAGAAAAGGAAGAGAAGAGAAGAGAATAGAGGAGAAGGGAGGAGAATAGAGACGAGAAGAGAGAAGAAGAAAGGGGAAGGAAAAAGAAGAGGAGAGGAGAGAAGAGAAAAGAAGAGAATAGGGGAGAAGAGAAGAGAAGAAAAGAGAAGGGAAGAGAGGACAATAGAGAAGAGAAGAGAATAGAGGAGAAGAGAAGAGAAGGGAAGAGAAAGAAGAGAAGAGAAGAGAAGAGAAGAGAAGAGAAGAGAAGGGAGGAGAATAGAGAAGAGAAGAGAAGAGAAGAGAAGAAAGGGGAAGGGAAGAGAAGAGGAATGGAGAGAAGAGATGAGAAGAGAATAGAGGAGAAGAGAAGGGAAGAGAAAGAAGAAAAGAGAAGAGAGGAGAAGGGAGGAGAATAGAGAAGAGGTGAGAAGAGAGGAGAAGAGAAGAGAAGAGAAGAGAAGAGAAGAGAGAAGAAGAAAGGGGAAGGGAAGAGAAGAGGAGAGGAGAGAAGAGAAAAGAAGAGAATAGAGGAGAAGAGAAGAAAAGAGAAGGGAAGAGAGGAGAATAGAGAAGAGAAGAGAATAGAGGAGAAGAGAAGAGAAGGGAAGAGAAGAGAAGAGAAGAGATGAAAGGGGAAGGGAAGAGAAGAGGAATGGAGAGAAGAGATGAGGAGAGAATAGAGGAGAAGAGAAGAAAAGAGAAGAGAGGAGAAGAGAAGAGAAGAAAAGGGAAGAGAAAGAAGAGAAGAGAAGAAAAGGGAAAAGAAAGAAGAGAAGAGAAGCGAGGAGAAGTGTTGATGTAATATATTTCATGCATATCACTGCTGTCCAAAAAAATCTCCAATGAGCTGATTTATGTCATAGAAGTCATTGTAAAGCCTTTTTATTCCTATTACTTTTGGAGCATTTCTATGAATGCAGCATGAACGTTTCACACAGGTGAAGGGCTGCGGCAGTGTTCGGATGATGGAGATGAAAGGCTCTTTGAACAGCGGCGATATGCATTGCTTGCATTGCTAGAAGGAAACTACCTCTCGGACTGAATGCCATTCTTCAGACTGCCAGCGTAGCTCTTTCTCTTGTCCATAGCCAAGACGTCTACATAGCCTCCGGCGGCTTTGATCACTCCGGCGTGGATAGCCGCCCGGCAGATACTGGAGCGCTGTAAACGGGGAGACAAAAGAGGTTTATTTCAGTTCAAATGAACTCTCCTCCACCCTTTTAGCGCTACACTTCCATGACACTGGCTGACGTTCCACTGACCTTCATGCTAGTGGTTTTATACAGAAACACTTTGTGAAAGCACTCATGTATCTGCTGCTACTTGCAGCTCTGAATCACAGAAACCCCAACAGAAATGTTTCCTGCATATTTGCAATAGTCAAGAATGACCTCCATAGACAGCGAACAAACATTTCAGCCCACTCCCAGCAGCCCAAGTACAATCCAGCCCTGCTTCTGGAGCAGTGGTTCCCATTCCTGGTCCTGTAATAGCCCGTCCTTGCCTTGTATATTTTGGTGTTTATCTTACTGGGGCCAGGACATGCTCTTCTGGCGGCAGATACATGACCTCAGTCTAGGGGAACCCAGACAGGTGACATCACGGCATGGGTCACGCAGTGCTATGACGCAGTTATGGCACGACCAGCTCAGGGTGGATGGGTCAGTCTGGCAGTCTGGCTCCAGAGCCCGATGCACTTAGACCTTATCAGCAGCCTGAAGTGGAGCTCATTCATCTCTGCTCCAGCCACGCCAGATCCCTCACATTCCCCACTCAGAGGCACCGCAGGGCTGCTGGAGTGGTGCCTGGCCCCCTTTAGCGCCCCCAGACCCCCTCGACCACATCCCCTCGCAGTAATTAGAGTGTGACACATCCACCATGTCTGAGTGCTTATGCCTTATCGCTACTGTCATCTCATCGCTGATGCATTGAGGACAGCACTTCTTCATAAACGTCAGCTTCATTAAGTACTCGGTTTCAGGCTAGTGAGTTACGAGAGTTAATTAGTTTTTGTTTGAGTCCCCAGAGAGAGCTCTGATCTGTGGCCAGTTGGAAGGACACACGGCTTTTACAGTGGAATGTGACGGACAGGCCAAAAGGCAGCAAGTTCATCTGAGTTCGCCCACAGCCAGTGCGACTCTCTGTTCCAGTTTCACAGGCTCACACAAACGTTTTATGCTATAGCGGCTGCTGTGCTCTCGGCTACAGTGCCTCAGATACAAATACAGCCATGGGAAAAAATAAGAGACCACTTTTCTCTTTTTTTCTGTTCACTGTTTATAGTTTGTGTGTGTAAAATGCGCAGGTGTCTATTATTTTCTGAACTATTGCAGTGTGTGTGTGTGCAAAAATCAGAAACACCTCCACATGTGTTGTGAGTGCAGTAGTGTGTGTAGAGCAGCTTTTCTATGGTCTGTATTCCAGCAGCTTCACTCCTGATTCAGTTTCTGATGGATGAAACAGAGTCACACACACACACATTCTGCTCTTCACATCACTGGTTTAATTGTTGCAGTTGAAATAATGTAAGAGTGTTGTGTAGTTTAACATTTCCAAGCTATAAGAAATTATTGATATGTATTATTTTTATATTTTCTCCAAACATTGCTTTGTTTGGAATTGTGAATCAAGTGTGATCAATGGTGTATAAAACAATAGTGACCTGCATATTTTACACAGACACACTCCCACACATTACAAAAGCAATAACCAGAAAGAAAATGATGTGGTCTCTTATTTTTTTTTCCATGACTGTATGTCAGAGACGAGATATACGAGCCCTGTTCATTTTTAAGTGAATTAATTCAACAGTCTTTAGAGCTACCTAAAGACTGTCAGAAATGATGAAGACACAAGAGTAATCAGTGTAATTGAGGTGGGACTTTTAAGCTTTTAATCTAATGTGAGAAAAAGGCCCACGCAGTACTTTCAGGGGGATTACGGCATTAGCCGGTGAGACTGTATGGCACCGCCCCAGTTTTTCTCTCAGATCGGACTACCTGGGTCAGGGCAAGGCTGCTCTAAAGCTGACTCAGTCAGTTTAACCTCCTCAGATGGAGCTCTGTGGTCAGTCCGAGCTCAAGGAGAGTTCTACACCACCGTTCCCATGTTCCAGCTGACGGACCTCTACTGCAAAAGTCTCATGCTCACTTTACAGCAGGGGTGTGGAACTCCAGTCCTGGAGGTTCGTGGTCTGGCAGGTTTTGGTGATTTCCCTGCTCAGAAACTCCAGGTTCACTTCACCAGTTAATTGTCAGGTTTAGTGAATGTGTTTGAGGAGGAGAACCATCAAACTGTGCTGGACACCGACCCTCCATGACCGGAGCTTCACAACACTGCTTTAGAATGTATAGATTCAAAGAGCAGCTACTTACATCAGCATAAATGTTGGTGCCAATCACTGGAGACCAGTATGAAGGCTCATTCTTGCAGTTAGCTGGACAATGTACCCTAAACAGGACAAACAAGTTTTTGTTAACTTACAGGTCTTCTGAGATACAAGTCTTCTGAGATACAATACACCATGGTAGCTTCTCTTATGTGTAATATTACTTGAGTGCAATTTTTTGGGTGGAACTATTACTACTGGCGAAATGTGTAATTTAACATCTGCAATTTTTCTGGTACATTTCTACTTTAACCGACAATGCCTGTCAATCCATTGTGTACCTGTATGTGTGTGTGTGTGTGTGTGTGTGTGTGTGTGTGTGTGTGTGTGTGTGTGTGTATCTACAGTGTTTTTATATTTATTTACATATCCACTCTGTGTATATATAAACATATGCTCCTTGTGCACATACATACAACTTGCCTAAGTCTACATTTAGTTACATATAGTTTAAATATACATATATGTATATATTTTACAATACAGATGTGCATATTTATATTTCTAGATTGTATAGTGCACATTTTATACTGTACTGTTGGTATGGTATTTTATTCTATTCTATTGTTTTCTTCATTTTTGCTGCTCTTAACTTTGTTCTGTCCACTTTCTGCCATGACAAAGCAAATTTCCCACTTGTGGGACTAATAAAGGTTTATCTTATCATTTTGTTCATTTTATAAGTGAAAATAAGTACACAGTATCTACAGAGAACATGCTTCTGCACAGTAATTGCATAATTACTGTTTATTTTCTGAAATTATCATACTTGTGGAAAAAAAACCCCATAAAATGTGTCCTATTATGTCCTATTATAGCACATTTTATATTTTCTGTTTTCCAAAATTGAGGACTAATGGTCTCAGAAAAACAAGCTTACTTTTACTTAGAAAGTCAACACAAGTGTAATTTGACTGGTTGTGTTGAAATGTTTTGTATAGAGCTGTATGAGGCTGAGGTACAGTACCTCGGGCAGTATGAGGAAGATTCTGTGAATGGGCAAAGCTCAGCAACAGTGGAATAGCAATCCACTGAGCTTACTACAAAGAAACAGAAATAAAAACTGTTAAATGAGCAAATTCAAAATGCAAATACATAAACTAAATACATTTGCAATTCACAGGAAAGTTAAATTCACTCACCTTCCACTTTTGCGACAATAAAAGCATTGCCAGGCTTATATTTACTGTAAAGAGAAATTATGGAAGTCTTGAGTCTTTCTACAGAGTCGACTCATAACATGCTGTAAGAGTGAGCTACTCTGTGACCATAAAATGTAGCTGGAATTGAGAAAATCACTGCGCACCTTAAAGACTCGACACCGTTCTTTGTCGCTTTAACAAAGAAGGGTAAGCTGTCTCTCCTTGTGATGTCCACCAGACCACCATTGTTGTCAATGACTCCATGGTGGATTGCTGCACGACAAATACTGGATTGCTGTAAGAAGGAGAAAAGGGGATCTTTAGGCCGGAAAACTCTTGTTTTAAAAGTTTGAATGGACTTTGTATGAGTTAAAGCCGACAGTGACCTACCACGTCATAGTACGATGTGCCCCAGACCTTCGCTTTGCTGTACAGACAATTGGCCGGACAGTTGTATCTGAATGAACACCAGTCATGCGTTCAGTAAGAGAGCTCTGACTTTCTTATTGGAACTCTTACAAGTTATCATTTCCTCTTTACTGACCTGTTGCAGGTTGCCCCTTTGCACTTGTCTCTCATTTTGGTCTCACATCTGATGTTTTGAGCTGGAGGGAAAATAATGTCAAAATAATTCTGCACAGCGGTCACATGAGAAAATGAGAAGTAGTGGTCTCCCCGACATCCATACATCACACTAACCGAGGAAATTGGTGCGAGACACCTTGGGTGATGAGGTCTTCCTGGGAGCAGCAGGCTTGGGTTTAGGCTTGGGTTTGGACGGAGTGGTCCGAGGTTGTACAGGCACCTGAGGCTTCTCCACCTCATTCATGTCTGGAGTCTCAGGATGCTCAGAATCTCCTGAAAGTGAATCGAAACCATGGGTTTTATGCCATCGCTTACAGTTGAAAACTCACTAACATAAAGAACGACCTGATTGAAAAAGTTTAAAATTACATCTATATACACTATATGGACAAAAGTATTGGGACACTCCTGTTTTACAGGGTTTGGGTTAGACCCCTTACGTCCAGTGAAGGACAATCTTACTGCTTCTGCAGACCGAGACATTTTGGACACCATGCTTCCAACTTTATGGACCCAGTTTAGGGAAGAACCTTTTCTATTCCAGCATGACTGTGTCCCAGTACACAAAGTGAGCTCCATAAAGACGTGGCTGGAGGAGTTCAGTGTGGAAGAACTTGACTGGCCACACAGAGTCCTGACCTCAACCCCATCCAGCACCTTTGGGATGAACTGGAACGGAGATTGTGATCCAAACTCTTGTGGAAAGCCTTCCAAGAAGAGTGGAAGCTGTTGGAGCTGCAAAAGGAGACCAACTCCATACTAAAGTCTATGGATTTGAAAGCAGGGTCATTAAAGTCCCTGTTGGTTGTAAGGGTCAGGCGTCCCAATACTTTTGCCAATATGGTGTACACTGAAGCTAAGAACATGTTTTCCTTCTCCTATAAAGTTACCATTTCAGAGAACCGACCGCAGAGAAAATATGAAAAGTTACTACTGCACTAGTTTCTCACTAACAAATTATTTGTTTACAGCTAAACACAGTCATTAGAGCATGTGCAGGGGGGTATTCCATGAAACAGGATTAAGGGAAAGTCAGGCTTACTCTCCCTTACTTTCCCTTGAAATAAGACAGACTTTCCCTTAATCCTGTTTCATGGAACCGGACCCTGGATTATGTGTAGATAAATGCTTACCGTTGTAGCAAAGGTTGTCTCTACATCCTCCACCATAGCTCGGCGGACACTGTGAACAAGGGCGCCCAGGCTGGTAAGGAGCCTCCCCGATCCAGTTTCCCCTGGGGAAGATCCCGAATGGGTCAGTCGCAGTTTAAGAGTAATTATACAACCTGCAGGCTTCACTGAGCGCTCAACTCGCCAGCGGCTCTAATGCTCTTTGCACATTATCACGACTTCTCCAAAGTCTCCGGAAGACACTGCCCCCAGTTCCCATCAGCAATTAAATCATTAGGAAAGTCTGGTAATAACCGGCTTGCATGTTATTCTTTCCAAAGTCAGATCTTTTTTTTTTTTTTTTTTTAATTTTCCAGCAGATTTAACAGATGGAACTCTCTTATGGTCCAAGACTGCTTAAGAAGAGGCTCTCCCACTTTCAGATCATTTGGTTCCAGGATTATGATAAAGAGTGGATTAATGAAATGCCAGAGAAGAAAGATGCGTAAGGGTCTTACTTCGGTGAGTAGTTGCACACAAGGTAGATGGCGTTCTCCCAGATCTCCCCCCACACATTCATGCGAGAACACGTGTGTACGGCGCAGCCCACCCGACTGGTGGTGGCCCACACCAGCTGCAAAAGACGAGAGACAACCATCACTACAATGGTCTAAACTGAAACTTCACACAATAGCAGAGGACGGGCAGACCTGAGAGCATTGTGCTGTCACTCAGAGGGCTTCCTGACATCACTCAGCAGTTTCCTGACATTCTGGGACTCAGGATGCTGGGCTATCACGATTGCTTATACGACCCTGTCCTGTATAATGAAGAGAGTTTCCAGCTTGGACCCCAAGTCAAATAGGGCCCTGTGGGCATGATTGCTTTGTTCTTATGTTAGAATCATTAGTGTTTTTCGATATTGGTACAAAAATGCCTTGTAAAGAGGACAGCTCTGCATCAAAAGGGAAGAAAGAAAAAATATGAATGTCGTATAGAAACACATTGCAGTTTCTTTTAATTGCATACGGGGCAAAGGATCAAACCTTTGGTGAACCATGGTCTATTGCTTTAGAACCGAAGGTGCACCCCGAGCCCACTGGCCGCTCTGTGTTTTCCTTTGGCCCTGCTCCTGCTGAAGGAAGTAGCTGCTCCCCCGGCTGCACCAGCATGGCCAGATTGATGTGCCCGTGGGGGCCGCGAGGAGAGACTGCCCCTTTCATACGGAGCGGAAGGAGCCGCAGCTCAAGTGTGACCAGTGTCAGTTTTCTGTGAACTTGTACAATCGTCCTCACTACACACACAAATAAAGCCATAGTGGCATGAAGTCCTTCAGGCCGCGACCGGGGCCCTTTCTGGTGAAAGCAGCCCCGACTGGGTTCAGCAGGTTCACAAACGCCGCACGAGCCATGACAGTCTCACCACGAAATGAATGGGAAGTGCTTACTCAGGGGTTTCTCCCTCGCATGCAGTTAAACTGCATAACAGGTTTGTATGCAGTTATCTCAGCAGCAGAGGCTAAAGAGTGGTTTTCTCTCTGTCTCTCTGTCTCTGTCTCTCTCTCT
The DNA here is from genome assembly GCA_037576975.1 of Alestes dentex. Taxonomy (NCBI): domain Eukaryota; kingdom Metazoa; phylum Chordata; class Actinopteri; order Characiformes; family Alestidae; genus Alestes; species Alestes dentex. The sequence goes on from JBBIGA010000038.1 coordinate 6,362,856, forward strand.
CTCTCTCTCTCTCTCTCTCTCCAAGGAATGCGCTTCCTGTGTTGGGGCCAGGAAGAGGCCACAGCAATGTCGGCCATGGGACAGTGATTCAGCAAAGCCACTGGCACAAGCGCCCTCTGTCCACGTGTCCCCGTGCTGGGATTAAGAGCCAGCTTGATCTTTGCGGAAAAAACTGACACTGAGGAGATAACGGCAGGGCAGAGGGGCGGCCCCTGTAAACGTGAGCCCTCGCCAAAAGCTCCGGAGAGAGACAGACGAGGTCAGAAGAACAGAGGAATCAGTGCGTGGCGACTTGGCACGGCTCCCCCGCCTCCTTTACATCTCTAAAGGAATCCAGGTCAAATAGGAAAATGATCCAGCAGTCTGAGAAGCGCTTCCAGATGCTGGTGGCCTGAAAGCGAGTGTTTTCACAAACCCATCCCAGGTGCTAAGCAAAGTCTATGAAGACGCACGGCCAGTGCACGCACACACACACACACACACACACACACACACACACACACACAAACACTACCTCTCTGCAGCCATAGCTCTCTCTGTCTATTCTTACAGTAATTTCTAATGTTCTAATATTTTTTTAAAGAGGTAAATCATATTAAAGCCTATAAAGATTAAAGTAGATCAACTCTAATTGTTAAGGGCTCCTATGTAAGGTTGCACTCTGTTTCCTCATAATTTCATATTAGTTTTATAGTAGTTGGCAAATACTGGGATTCAAAGGGTTAACCCGCTTTGTTTTGACGGTAGCAAATGGTTTCCCTCATTTTTCCATCGAGAGATAAAAACATGTAGGACACCTTCCATTTCCAGAGCCAGACCCAGTTTCTTGCCATCTTTCTTCGCTCTCTCTGTTTCTCTGGGCCTCCCTAATGAACAGCAGTGGCCAGGACTGCAGTCCACATGTTGTTTTTAGGAAAGGCCTGTAATGCTGGTTTCCACACGTGCGCAGTTCACACATGCTCCTTGTTAAGATGACCATGAGGAGGGCCCCATGCCGCCAAAGGCTGTGTTCGAGCAGGGTCCAAAATCACAAACACAACCAACGAAACGAGTCAGGCTGGATTTTTGTACAAAAATCTTGCACATATTACTGTTGTCATTCAATGGTTTATTCCATGAATCAGGCAAGTGACATATTGATTGAAAATATGTGCATGTGCGAATTCCCAGAGCGATGGAGGCTGTTCACATGAATAAAGGTAATTGTCACTTTTCAACATTAGTGTAAACGGTCAAGGCAGGAAGGTCAGATGTGAGAAAATATTCCCGAACTGAGCTATACGGCTCACAACTGCCGAATTAGTCGGCTGGTAATATCAACCAAACGAACAGTGTCTGCAAAAATATTGCAATTTCTCATATCGGTCAGGTCCTATTTAGCCTGACACACTGACATGTGCTCACACAGACATACCATATGGTCAGCATCGAAACACTGACAGCGGATATTTTCCTCTTGGTTAGTTATTTATTAATAAACTGTACGTCTCTCTCTCTCTCTCTCTCACACACACACACACACACACACACACACACACACACACACCTGGGTGTAGTGGGTGCACATGGGACCGGAGCAGCGCTCAGGGCACCAGGGGTTGCACTCTTGGGGGTAGGGGTAAGTGTAGTCCTTCACCTCGTCATACCAGGCCTGGACATGGTAGGCAGGGGAACGGTACCTATAAGAACAAACACAGGATTAGTCAAACTTCAAAGTGCACCACGGTTCTGCACGCAAGGACCACCAACAGGGCTGCACAACACAGCAACTGTTCAATCCAAAGTGGACTTCGCAATGCCAACATAAGCACTATAACCAAGGATTAAATACAACGCCCCCCCACCCCCTCCACCCCCCTTAATTTGGTCAGAACAATGCAGGCCAGTCTTTCACCATGACACAGTATTGATGCACCACTTTTTACAATCCATTTTAATACAATGTTAAGTATACTAGTGCTCTGTCTAAATCGCGCAGCCCTAGCGAGCTCTAATCTGAAGAGCGTCCTACTGACGCACCGCACTGACACACAGCCCAGATTATTCCTCTAGTCTAAATACCTCTCGTCCCCCTGACCGATCAGTTATGCCTGCTCACTGTAAACATTGCTTTATACGGCTCTGAGACAGAGGAAGAGGGAAAAAAACTGCTCCCCTCTGGCGTTAGAAGAGAGAGAAAGGTTATGGGAATGAGAGCAGTGCTGGAATGGCACCTGTACCCAGGCTGGTGGAGAAGGAATGAGAGAATGAAAGAATGGGACAAGCAGAGAGAGAGAGAGAAATGGCTTCTAGTGCTCCAGTGTTGAAGTTAACACCCTGCCACACACACACGCACACACACACACAACAAGTTTCACAATGTACATTGTGTGAACACACTGCTGAAATCCTTACTGCTGTTTCTGGTTAGAGAACAGATGTAAGCTTGTAAGTGAAGTCTGGTGTAAGCCTGTGTAAACAGTGAAAAATTCAAGGCCATCGGGCTTTATAGCTAGAATCCTGCTTATTATATTACAGGAAATGTGTTTTCAGTGTTATGTGCTGATCCACAGTATTAAGATATACTTTGGAAAAACAGGATGCACTCCTGCAGTTAATTATTTCAAATTCTGGAGGCCTTTGCACCAAGTGTGAGTGTGTGTGTGTGTGTGTGTGTGTATATGTGTGTGTGTATATGTGTGTATGTGTGTGTGTGCGCTTGTGTGTGTGTGTGTGTGTGTGTGTGTGTGTGTGTGGTTGAGAGAGATAGCACGTGTATTGAGTCCTTTGTGAGGACCAAACCTTCTCATAATAAAAGGAAACCATGACAGCTCTATGAGGACAAGTCCTAATACAGAAAGAATGCAAGTTTCTGTTGCTGAGGCTGCGGTTAGGGTTAGGTTGAGATGCTTCAGTATTACAAGAGTAAGCAGAAGTCCTCTAAAAGCCAGAAATACCAACATGTGTGAGAGGGTTTTCATACCTGCCCCAGTGCACCGCCAGGTTCTGGCCAATGGACATGAGCAGGTCTTGTGGTCCGTGTTCCCACTGGCATTGTTCGGCCCAGTGTGTAGCTGAACGCTCCAGTTCATCATCCCATACCTGTACGCACACGCACACACGCACACGCACACACGCACACACGCACACGCACACAGACACACAGACACACATACAATATAATGCTTTTTAATACAAGGCCTCTGCCAGAACAGTGCAGCATTTTTTTACAGACAGTATGCAAAATAATACCCGACTATGCGGCCAGATCATCATTCATTTAGTTCTGCTCACTAAAGCTGCTGTCATAATTGGAACGGACTGTGGCCCAACAGAACAAAAACACACAGACTACACCGAGACCGACATCAGAGTCTGGCTCTTCTCCATTGTAAACCCTCTGCAATCAGGGATAAATGAAACATTTCTCTGGCTTATTTGTCCATCTAAGGAGGAAGGTAGGGTTTTTTCACCTCTTCCATTCACACACACACACACACACACACACACAAGCACAGTCGAATATGCACATATTTATACGCCCATGCTGCCGAAGAGCTCCATGTACCTCCTCTGTACACTCAGTAAATTTCCAACATGGTGTTAAATGCACACACACACACACACACTGTATAACTCCGGTTCTGTGTAGCGTCCAGTGTTGAGGTGTTAGCCAGTTCCAGGCTGTGTGCTATGTACTGAAACCGCTGCCGTATTCACAGAGACCTGGCACAGAACCGGGCCGGGGGGGGAAAACGGTCACTAACCTGCCGGACTGACGAGACCATATTAATTAAATATTATAAATATTAACTCCCTCTTCAGCTCGTCTCCTCCTCCATACCAAACACTCCCCCCTACTCAACCGCCTCTCTCCATGTTCTCCATGTCTGAAACTTTTCCACATTAGTGCCATTAACCTCTATTAACCCATATCATCTCCAGTCTTTACCTTAAAGACACATACTGTTCTTTTACTGCAACAAGATACCTTTCATTATTCTGAGACTGAGGGAAGCAACAGGCTTTGATGTAGCTCAAGACGCAAAGGCGGACGGGGAAACATGTTTTGAAGCTCTGGACTGTTTTATTTACTCCATCTTTGTTTACAAACAGTGAAACTGGAAGCTCTGCATACCATGAAGGGGTGAAGACGTTTCTCCAGGCTGACGGGTCTCTCTGCTGGCTTCAGGGATGTAAATGTTTATAAGCGATAACGTAAATAGATATATGTCCAGGACACGTCTTGTTTTTGAGACCTGAACACAGCTGGGATTTCTGCCACCCTCCGGCCAAAATAAGGTCAACCTGAATGTTAACGAATCCACCGGGCGAGATTTTAGACATGGTGAAAACCATCAGATGGAGTCAATCTGCTGCAGCATGTTTGTGTTTGATGTTCTTTAGTTTTACACTGTAGCCACGAGGCTAAAAATCCTTTTTGGATAACACACACTTCCATCATACTTCCATCAACTCAAGAAGCAAACTTTAAACAGGTCTAAGCTGATTATACTTAGTAGAAAAGGGACTAATGATGCAGAATAATTCATTTTGCCAAACTTCCATGAGTGGTAGGGATGTAACAGAATACATTGTTTAGATTTGATACAGGTTTTTAAGTTCTGAGGTCAATTTGATTTTCAATATTTAAAAAATGTCTCGGCCTAATTATATACTGCACAGGGCTCAGTTTCCCAAAAGCATCTTAGTGTTCAGATCATCTTGCCTGGCGAGAGAGTGCACAGTGTAAATCTCACTCTGCCATCTAGGAATCATATTTGTGCAACAATTCTTTGGGAACTCCAAGCCTGATTGGTTTGCAAACTACAAAGACCTGAAACGCCAAACCATGAGAAACCAAATCAATGCTGAGAAGCCAAATCAATGCTGGCACCAAGTCTGGCACTGATCATTAAGTTTTGCACTTTAAAATATTGTTTTTCAATAATGCAGTAAAAATGCTGGGCCCTCAATGAACACCTGATACAAAAACAAAGGGCAAAGCTGATCAGTTTATAAATGTTTAGTAAGCGTCTTCCAGTGTGTCTGCGATGTCCTCAGATCTGCCCTGGTATGACACTCTCTCTCTCTCTCTCTCTCTCTCTCTCTATCTTTCTCTCTCCCTCTCTCTCTCTCTCTCCCTCCCTCTCCCTCTCTCCTCTTTATCTCTCTCTCTCTCCCTCTCTCACCCTCTCTTCTCACTCTCTCTCCTCTCTCAGTTTCTCTGTCTCTCTCCCTCCCTCTCACTCTCCCTTCCTCCCTCCCTCTCCCTCCCTCTCTCTCTCTCCCTCTCTCTCTCCCCCTCCCTCTCCCTCTCCCTTCCTCTCTCCCCCTCTCTCCTCTCCCTCCATTTCTCTCTCTGTCTCTCCCCCTCTCCCTCTCTCCCTTTCCCTCTCCCTGTCTCTCTCTCTCTCTCTCTCTCTCTCTCTCTCTCAGCGTGTAGCTCAGACTGAGTGTAATTATCTCCACAGTAAAGGAGACCGAGCAGCGCCATACTGGCAGCCTCACCTCATGAGTTCACCTTTTCCAACAAAGATCACCCTCATAAAATCAACACTGTTCCTCATGTTTGGGTCAAACTCAAGCACCTGACGAACTCTCCTGAGAGCCTTCCAGCCCGAGCTCAGAGGTGAAGGCTGCATCAGCAGGTTGACGCAGAACACAAACAGCCTGGGCTCGTTCTGTTTAGAGCTCGGGACCGCTGTTTAGAATAGCCTGCATGAGTGGCTGCTCTCTGCATCCTCCCTCGCACTGAAGCGCTCACATTAATAATATAATCATCATATTCAGACAGCTTTCCCCTTACCTCACTTATAACAGATCAGCCAAGACAGGTTGGGTGTCTGACATTTGCTAGTTCTGCTCTGGAGCTGAGAGTGTAACTGAAGTTATTAAGTACAGTCTGAAAAATAAAGGTGCAAGAAAAGGTTCTTTGTGCGGTGCCACAGAAGAACCATGTCTGGTATCCTAGAGAACCTGTTAAAGGATGGCTCTCAAAGGGCCCATTAAACCATTCATGTGGGTTTATGAACCAAAAACAGCTATAATGAACACATTACCATTTTCCAACCTGTCTTTACCCCTTAGAGGCTGGTTTGGTACTTTTGCCTTTTGTGAAACTGATTTATGTAAATGAACTCTGTGCTGATTGGTTGACTTGTATTGTGCCTCACAATGCGAATGGACGGTGGTAAATTGTTGCAGGCGAATGTATGGATATGTGTTATGGACTTTATGGGCTGGGGAGTGAGCGGTATGTTTTATAAACTTGAATAGTGCTTATATTCTACACTAAAGCCTAGATTGAAATAAAGAGACTTGTTTTTCAATGATAAGGGTTCTTTAAAAGAATAATTTATGTGAGTGAGATAAAGAGGTTCAAGAAAATTCTTCTATGGTGCTACTCTAAATAGCCTTTGTGGCACCTTTTCTGTTGCGTCATACAGATGCATGCCTAAACCCGTACAGAGTTAAGTAATCTCAGATAGACGTATGTGACAGTACTATAACAGCGTATGTAACACAGTGTCAAAGGACACCAGCAAACCTGCATGAGATCACTGAACAGCTCATCTCGGTCCATGGCCTGGAATCCGCCGTCTAGTTTGTATTTGATCTTATTTAATTTCATGTGTTATTCTATCCCTGTAAAGCATGGGCGCCATAAGCATTTTTAATGTGGGAGGTGTGTGTGTGTGGGGGGGGGGGGGGGGGGGGGGTGGACA
>JBBIGA010000038.1:6381021-6395733 GCA_037576975.1 Alestes dentex
TCTGCTGTTAAAAAGCTCCTTATTAGTTTGAAGTGTTTAAACCAAATGTTATTGCACTTTTGTTCATATAGCAGTACTTTGAAAATAAAAGTGCGCAATACACTACTTTTGAATTCATTATTTAAGTTTGCGGATAAAAATGTGATTAATCACGATTAAATTTTTTGATCATTGCCCGGCGTTAATATAAATATTTGTTTATAGGAATAAGTAGTGCATTCAGTTACTTAGTTAGTATGAAAAGTATGCAAGTATGTAAAACTTTAAATGCACAGAAACACTGTGCCTTTTCAGAATCTTTTTAATGATTTAACGTACTATAATTTAAGAGGTAAAAAGTATTTTTATTCTTTAAAGTCCTTTAAGGGGTTTTAAGGTGCGAGCAATATTTTCACGGACTGGTACAGAGACAACTAAAAACAAAGTGCATCTGTTTTTTACGCATGTTTGCTAGCTTGTGGGCCATATCACGTGACAGAGATTAGTTTGTTTTTCTCAAAATAAAAGATCTTTCAGACTCTGATAATCCATAAAATATTCTGTCTTTCTGTGCGGCCCTGTACCAACTGTCTCACGGACTGATACCGGTGGTTGGGGACCTCTGTTCTAGAGAATACCTTTATTATTAAGTGTGTTCACTGGTAACTTTTGTTGCCAGCAATGTTCCCTTTATGATGAATGTTTGTAAAGGCACAAGCCGAGTCATGGCGCGGTGGATCTGCGAGGGCTGGTTCCTCTGAGCGTCAGATGGTTGCCCGAGGCTTCGTTTATGTTTCTGTCGGTGAAATAGCAGTCTGGCGGATAAGAACTCCCCACAGCCTCCGGCCCACTCAGGCCCAGCCACTGAAATGGGAGGACACACGGCACTTTGGAAGGTGTTTCAAAAGCCTTCCACCTGCCATCTTGGCGTATGCTTCCTACGTCAATCACGGCATGGAAACTATCAACCCTGAAAATCACATTCTGCAATGCTTCAGTGGCAGGAAAAAGGAAACATCACATCTCAAGTGACATCTTGTCATGACAGAACACACTGAACGATTACATAGATGTTTAGATTTATATATACATTGTGCGATAATGCACTTTAAAAAAAAAAATCTTTTTATTTTGAAAGTTCTAAATGGGTGTGTGCAGCACGCAGCTCCATGTCTCGGCTGGTTTTCGTGATAAAAAATTTTAATCATTGCCTGGTATTAATATAAATATTTGTTTATAGAAATGAGAAGTGCATTCAGTTACTTACTTAGTATGAAAAGTATGCAAGTATGTTAAACCTTAAATGCATAGAAACACTGTGCCTTTTCAGAATCATTTTAATTATTTAATGTACTATAGTTTAAGAGGTAAAACGTTTTTTTTTTTTATTCTTTAAAGTCCTTTAAGGGGTTTTAAGGTGTGACTCCTCAGGTGTTTAGGGACAAATTCTATTTACATCTACCAGGAAACAGGAGCTACTTATGTCAGTACACCCCCCCCCCTCTCTCTCTCTCTCTCTCACACACACACACACACACACACACACACACACACTCATACTGAAACTAACCTTGCATGTTCACGGCGTCAAGTTACAGAGGACTAAAACAGCCCAAAAAAGGTAAATATATAACTTTGTAAATCACTTTATGCACGTAAACCTGAACTTCAGATCAGATGTAAGGTGTATGAGGGACTGTCTGTCTTTTACCCTAAAGCACGAGTCTTTGCTCTTAACCCTAAAAGGTGCGGCTGCTACAGGTTTAGTCCTGATCAAGCAGGAGCTTGTCGGATCTTACTTAATTTTTCAGAGGCTTTAGATCATGCTAAACACTTCATCAGGTCTTTTTCACACTGGTCTATATTCGAAAACCCTGGGCCTAAACAATCAAGTATATGTACAAAAACCAAAGACGATATATACAAGGACAGTAAACAAAGACAGGTTGGGAAGAATAAAACAAATATCCCCAAGCCGTCTCTGAGTTCAGAATCTGTTCTACCTTGCTTTCCAAAACAAAGTTGCTACACTGTTTCACTGCAAAACAAAAACTTACAATGGGTGGTGCCCACCTCTTGCCAAATGAATCTAACATAGTGTTACCTATGATTCTGCACAATGTAAATGTATGAGTAAGACAAACAGATAACTGATGGAGCGCTTGGTATTTACAATGGGGTTGAAGGACTGTACAATAAAAACGTGAGAAAGAGAAGTAAATATATAGGCAGCAGCCTGTCTGCCCTATTTGCCCTGCACTGAGCACCTACTGAACAGCCCATTCACCGGGTTGAGCACCAGTGTTGCGCACTGAACTGAACAAGTCAGTTTACAAATTATGAACGTGTACGTATGTGACGTTCACTCTCGCGAGACTGAGTGCAGCACACGTTTTACGTTTGCTGATTACAGGCTAGCATGGTTGGGTTAACCTCAAAAAAGTTTTTTTTTAAAGTAACTTATGTCTGTGATTGTTCAGTGGTATGACAGAAAACAGGAGAAGATTTAAGGAGGTTCAGGTAGAAGGACGTTGTATTGAAAATACGTCCTTCTACCTATACCAAAAAACTAATGAACGAACGTGAACTAGTTCATTTTTTGAGCTGTGAACTTGGTTAAAAAAAAAAAACTATGGACGTGAACTAGTTCATTTTTATTTGAATGCACTAAACTGAACTGGCACAACACTGCTGAGCACCTACTGAACGGTGGAAAACTGCACGCATTTAAAAATAAAAAAACGCCGCCCGAAACGCTTAATGTAAGGTTGAGAAATGCATATGGCAGTAATGTTAACGTTACAGACTCATTCTGAGGCCAGTTACTTTGCCATCAAACTATTCACTTCCACTCAAACATATATGCAATGCGCGTTTCTGAAAGCTCAGCCGGTCTGTTTCCCTTTTAGCTGCTTCATAGAAAGGGAGAAATTTTAAAGGGATGGGCACCCTGCCCTGTGCAGGTCTCTGGTGAGAAACACAGATCAGAGATAGGATTGTATGAATATCTTCCGCATATCACACCTCATACATGTAAAACCCGATTAAGAGATTTAGAAAGTTTCTGTAAAAAAAAAATAATTTTTGCAATATTCAACAGTATTTAGAAGTTAGACCCACCCACTTCTGAAAATGCATTATTATTATCATAATATTATCAAAATTGTTGTTGTTAATAGTGCCTTGTCATCAGTTCTGTGATTCTCTCCAGGAAAGTGTTGAGGTTTCATTTTAAAGTGCTCATTTTAACCAGTGTATTTCTTTTTTTTATTTATAAAATTAAGTTAATTGAACTTTTTCAGTTTTCAGTTTATCTAGGCTATGAAAATACAGTTGCACACCAAAGTTTGGGCAAATGACATGTTTTGTTGAATTTCAAAGTGAAAATAAAAAGCTTCATGTCCTTCACAGAGAATATACTTATACTATTTTAAAAAGTTTTGTAATATGAGCAAAGTACAATGTACAAAGTACAATGATGTTCTCACTTGCATGCTTCTCCACAGACAATTTTAAATAAACACAATTACTATACAATAAACACAAGTGACAACATATAATACAACATTTAACATGAGGTAGTAAGTGATAAATGACAGAGCAAGCAATATAAAATGTCACAGCGGGTAAGGTTTTGGGGATTGCAATACAAAAAATGTTTACAGAATTAGTATAGAACTAGATTCCTAGAACTAGAACTATATTAGCATTAACACGGGAAAAAAACATATATATAACAAAATGTGGGACATGGCAAATGTTATTGTTTGTATTCTTCATATAAAAATAGCTACATTAAACGTAACAGAAAAAACTCATATATTTAAGAGGAGCCTTAGAGCTCAGACATTATATATATATATATATAATGTCTGTGTTTAAACTTGCTGTTTGCTGTTTAAAGCATGGTTACATTGACATTTCAGGGGCACACGTAGTAACCAGGTAATGGCAGCGTGGAGTAAGCAGAGCTCAGTTCCACACCTGTGTATGGCTGTTATCGGAGAAGAATGGACAGGAAAGAGCTCAGCTGTGAACACCATTCTGAGACGATCTGAATTCCCAGTTGATGGAACCCCAGAGCCATTAACATTGGGGACAGGGGATGTTGAGGGCACTCCTGTTACTGTAGTGAACACCCGTGGTTGGGAGCCTGGATGCTCTCCAAACATACCACTCCAAATCTTGAGAGAAGGATGCAGATATGTTTCTCATCGCACAGGCCATGGCCTCCATGCCCTGCTTTTGACAGTGCCCATTTTCATTAATCTAGACTGGAACCGGAAAATTGCAGAAAGGCTGCTGAAGTTGTTCGATGACCACATATGGAAACACACCATTCTTCTGTTTACCAGAGCTGACCTGTTGGATTCATCGGGTTTGGAGGGATACTTGAAAGGCGCTGGTTTTCCCTTCCAGGCCCTGGTGGGAAAATGTAAACATAGGTTCCATTCCCTGAACAATCGGAACCGAGAAAATGGAAAGCAGGTCAGGGAGCTGCTGGTTAAGATTGATCAGATGGTGGCAGAAAATGGTGGTAAGACTTTCCAGTTGCTTGATAGCAGCCGGGAAGAGGAAGCAATGGTAGTACATCAGTCAGAATCCCCAAGAAACTCAGTGAAAGAGATATCTGAACATCAGGCAAAGTTTGAGGAGGAACCTACTGAATGGAAAAAGAGGCCAGAGGACTATACATTCGGATCACTGAGCAATGATGAAAGCGAAGAAATTGGAAGACATCATGAGAATAAAGCAAATGAAACAGACATTATTGAAGGACTGATTATGATGGGGCAACTCAAACCTGAAAATGGGATAATGAAAGATCATGACTTTGAAGATTTCACCTCAGAGAGCATGACTGATGTGTTGGGAGTATTGCAGACACCAGACAAGGCAGATGGCAATGGTAGCGTAAGGACAAATACTTGCAGAGAGGTGGAGGAAACACACAGGGACAAAGCTCATCAGGATGATAAACAGATGAGAAAATATGCAAAGAATGAGAACTGGGTGCACCTGTCTCCAACAAGGGATGCAACAGAATTAAACCTCTTTGGTCATGTCAACAACTGCCAAAATGGTGAGTTTATTTTAGTAACATTCACTGCAAATGTTGATATTACACAGAGTCAATAATGATTATTAGCATCTCACAAATGTTGTTTTTTCCTTTCCCTTTACAGATGCAGTCAGAATTACTGTCCTTCAGGTTTTTGTCTACTTTGTAAATCCAGATCCACCATTTCAAACCGTGTGGATTTCGTTCAGCACATGCTACATCTACATCGACCAGGCAGCATTTGTGATCCAATTCCTTTTTGTGACATGGCTTATAACGACAAGCCAGAAGAGAATTCTGTTTCCAAATAAACCCCAAACAGGGGCTCAAAATGAAGACACATTAATGTTTTCAGTGCATGAGCAACAGTCAACCAAGGAAACACAGCAACAGGAGCTCCGGGAAGACTCTATTCTTCTGTCAGCAGGCAGCAGTCACTGGACTGGGAATTTGGGTGGAGAGATATTTCAGTACAACAAGAAAGAGCATGATGAAGGGATACCCAAACACAGCAGGAAGGAGAGTGATGAAGGAATACCCAAACACAGCAGGAAGGAGAGTGATGAAGGGATAGCCAAACACAGCAGGAAGGAGAGTGATGAAGGGATAGCCAAACACAGCAGGAAGGAGAGTGATGAAGGGATACCCAAACACAGCAGGAAGGAGAGTGATGAAGGGATACCCAAACACAGCAGGAAGGAGCAAGATGAAGGGATACCGAAACACAGCAGGAGGGAGAGTGATGAAGGAATACCCAAGCAAAGCAGGAAGGAGAGTGATGAAGAGATATTCCAAGGAGGCAACAAAGAGAATAATGTAGTCATAACCCAACAAAGTGAGGAGAAAGAAGAGGGGATACACGGCAAGAAGGGAAGCAATAGAGGGGTAGGCCAACACATCCGGAAGAAACCTGATGAAGTGGTATATCAAGGATGCAAGAAAGAGGGTGATCAAGGGACAGCCAGACAGAGCAGGAAGGCCAGTGACGAAGGAATACCCAAACACAGCAAAAAGGGAAAAAACAGAGGGACCACCCAACTCAGCAAGAATGGAAGTGATAGAGGGATCCCCCAATACAGCAAGATGGGAAACAATAGGGAGATCCCCCAACACAGCAAGAAGGGAAGCGATAGAGGGATCCACCAACACAGAAAGAAAGAAAACGATAGAAGGGTCACTCAACACAGCAAGAATGAAAGCGATAGAGAGATAGCCCAACACAGCAGGAAGAGAAACAATAGAGGGTTCCCTCAACACAGCAAGAAAGAAAGTGATAAAGGGATAGCTCTACACAGCAGGAATGGGATAGGTATAGCCCAACGCAAAAGAAAGATTGATGATCAAAGTAAATCTGAACACAGAAGTTGGGGTGGAACAGAGAATGGAGAGGAACAGACGTATAAAATTAAAGCTAAACCAAGGAATGAAAAGCAAAAGAAAAACAAACTACACAAACACAGCCAATGGTTAAGCCCCAAAAATGCCAGCAACTTTACAGGTGAGGAACAGCTGGTCTAACTGTATGCTGGTATGTTACTGACACATGTGTTGGTGTTGTATATTGTCTGATCTCTCATATCTGCAGGATCTAAGGACAAAAAGGAGGAGGCACCAAGAGAAAGATGCCAAGATGCTCCAAATCATAGAGTTTCCTCCAAGCACCAACTAAATGGACAAGGTAATTCAAATCAAACTCTGTCTAGATATTAACCATAAAGAGTGAACTGATGATGCGAGAGTTGGATTGTTATGTAAAGAAATGCTGTGTAAGTCAGATTCCTCTTTTAAAGGATTAGCCATGTATCTCACAAGCTAAAATAAGTCATTAGCCAAACAGCTCACATATTTAAATAAAGAACGTTTCAGACATCAAACTCAACTTGGCAGATCAGCTACGTTTGAGATAAGGAAGAAACTGTAAATTGAATTTTTTGGCCACACAACTTTTCACAATAACACATCCCCAGCTGACAAGGGATGTTCCCGGAACATTAAGTGAAAGGTCTCTAAATGTTAGAAAATAATGTTAATGTCCTTTGATTTGGTTTTGACTGAAGTTTCCATGAGGTTGACATAACATTCCAACAATGTTAATACAAACCTTTTGTTAACTGTCAGTTAGGACAAAACCACATTGCTAAGTTGTCTGCCCTCAATGATTCTTCCTTTAAAATGTCAAAAAACTACTTCATAGGAGCTGTTCAGCAGCTCTTTATTCATTTTGTTGTTTTTCTTCATGTGGACACTCATTATGTTAGTCTCTGTTCTTTATTTGTAGGAGATGGAAGTGATGCAAGGAATCTGAAATGGTGTTTTGAGGAGAGAACTTGTGGACATTTCAGGAATTATCCCACTTCTGCACAAACAGGCCCCAAAGGTTAGTTTCCTTGTCATTTTCTTGTCTTACAAAGAAGAAACATGAAAACAGTATTTGAGAATCTCTGATGTTTCAGGTGGCCTAGAGGAATTTGGGGGAGCAAGAAAAACCCAACGACGTCAAAGTCAGAGTTTGGAGCGGATCATTAAATTCAGATGTAAGTTTTAAGGAGAGTAAAGAGTTAAAGTGTTTCTAAGACTCACCCTTTAATTTTTTTATAAGTTGCAAGTTTTAAGGAGCCTATCCCAACTGCAATGGGCAAAGGCGGGGTACAGCCTGGCCAGTCGCCAGCCCGTCGCAGGGCCACATACAGAGACAGACAACCATTCACGCTCACTGTCACACCTAGGGGCAATTTAGTGTGCTCAATTGACCTATCCCCAGTATTATTATTATTAGTATTGGTGTTATTATTATTAATAATAATAATTATTATTATTAATCATAATAATAACAATAACAATAATAATAATAATAATAATGATTATAAACGCACACACATACATATATATATATATACAGTAAACCCGCTTATCGCTGGGTTACGTTCCAAGAGACTTCACTTATAGTGAAAAACTGCAATATTGTGATGTGGTTTAAAAAAAAGCCCTTTTTTGTAGTGTAAACCCTAAATATTCCCCCAAATGCGCTCCCAAAACACTTTAATTTCATTGTAAAATCATTACCCTTAAAGAAAATGTAAAGGTAAACCCGTATCCCTACTGTACACTTTACACTGAACTCCTGCAGTGCTAGAATGTAAATACCAATGTTACCCCTGTATAGACTGGACTGCACACGCGTTTTCTCTATGAGCAGGTAAATACAGTAATAAATTCATTTAATTTACAGTAATAAAAATAAATGTAATTTACAGTAATAAAAACTTCGAGAACACTCGAGAAGCTCCACGGGGGAAATTCTGCACTGCAGCTGCATCAAAGGGCAGCAGCCAATCAGCAGCAAGGAGAAATAAATAGCATTCTCCCATTGGTTACTTTCAAACCTCCCAGCTCTGAGTACAGCGGTATTTCACCATCCCAAGACACCTTTCTTTGTGTTTCTCTCCACAGTACCAAAACATTTATACAGTTATATTTCATACGGAAATTTTAGCTAGATTTACGATATGTTACAAAATTAGTAAATTGCATGTTTTTTAATTAGCATTCAGCACCAAAATGCATGAAAAATTGACAAAAAAAAAAAAGAAGAAAAAAAAAAAAAGTCCGCAAACGACTGAGGCCGCGAACTCTGAACCGCCAGAGCGCTGTACTTCAATTCGTCTTCAGTAATTGTATCTCCAGGTGTGTCCACATTCAAGGGTTTACTGAGTAGACCTGGTCTTGAGGGACCATTTGAACTAAGCTACTGTGGAATCGCCATGGGGTTGGACCACATACTTTAGAAGGAACTTTCCTGCTTTTTTCTCGTTACACCACATAAACAAGTGTCTGACTAAATATGCCGTACAAAAGAACCCTAACGACCCTTTATTCCGATAATAAAAACGCACAGCTCTACTGTAGCACATTCTCTAGAAATTAAAACAGAGCAAGTTCAGCGTAGTTACACTGGATCGTTTTCTGGCTACACTTCCAGCAGTAATCCCAATGAAGAAACACCATGTGTTCCACACTGCAGAGGGACGTTTTCATTGACTGCTCACATGTGTAGAGGACCAGATGGTCCTAGCAGAAGACAATAACGTTTGAAAGAGAGGTTTTGGGAAATACACTGCATTGGTATAGCAACCGGTGCTACACAAGCTAGCTTTTGACAAGTGCAGAGTAAGCTTTTCCCTTCGAAGGCAAAATAAACGAGTGGAGGTAATTTACTCCTAAGCAGGGAGAGATGAATGCAGGCCCACGGTCCCTGAGGGAGGGCAGTGTGTGTTTAAACAGATCAGTGAGCCGTACGTGGGGGCAGCAAGTCACTGGAAACAGCGAAGAGAGGGGGAACGAGTGTAAATGAAACAAAGAGAGGCCTTGATCCCTTAGCTTTCCAGCAGTTGCCGTCTCTCAGACCACATTCATTATCAAGAAAAGCAAAAAATTACTCAATTTTTGCATAAGCAGGATGAGATAAGGAGCAATATTTTATACATATATATTCTTGATCAAGGCCTTCTCAAAGTACTCACTCCACATGCAGTTAAGAGACACGTAGAGAGCTGCTGTCCTACACATACTGTCGAAATGTGTGAAGTTAGTAAGCAAAGCTTTACTGCCATCTCAGCCACATACATATAGTACACAGTGAGACGAAATATCGTCCTCCTGGACCATCGGAGCAACTTAGAACACAACAGAACAGCAACACAACAGATCAACAGTGAGGGTTAAAAGGGGGGATTACAAGTTAACCTATACATTTATAAATATATCCAAGTTCACAAATAATTCACTTAAAAATAAAATATCATAAAGGGACACATTAGGGAGTCAATAACAATACAGTACTGTACACAGAATTGTAGTATGCTTCACTTACAACTTACAATACTCTAACTTCACTTCCATATCTTACCTTTAACTTGAGTTGCTTGTCCAAGTTGTTTTACTTTTATTTAGATTTGTTTTCTAAATTTACAAATTGTACATTATATTGCAGAGTCATAAAAAAGGCACCGTTCAGGATATATTTCACTGCGTGTTGTACTTGTATAACCACACATGTGCCGAATCTCGAATCTTGAAGTGCACAAACTTTTGGACACATGGTGTAAGACGACTACAGTCTCAAAACAAAATCAAAGAAAAACAAAACACAAACAAAAACAAAAAACAAAAAAAAAAAAACCCACAGTCAGCAATGGCCTCCCAGAACTTCCTCCATATTTTTTCCCCAATTTTCCGAAAATCAGGACTCATTTAAAAAAACGATGGCTTCAAAACAAACTGTAATGTTAAAACCCCCCACTGGACAATCCATTTGAAACACACACTCTAAACTGGTATTTGGTTATAGATGACTTTACCTAATGAAGGAATAAGGCACTAAACACATACCTGCAAAGAGCCTGTAGGTTCTTTGGCCTTTCAACGTTTTGCTCCGAACCCCTGGTGAGAGCAGATCTGCAGGGAAAGAGGCACAAACCGGAACATATTCACCTTCAAACACATGCTGGTCACCTGTTGGTTATCGTGATCTGAGAAAAGTAAGCTACCCTTTAAGAGGACAGAGACATTCAATATTTGTAGCACTTACTAAACTGGATCCAGATTACATGTTTTACTGTGTCTCGAGTGCGTCAGAACGCTGGCAGCTGTTTTGTGCTCCTAACTAGAATAAGATGTAGCCTATTTTCAACGGCAGGAATTTGAAATAAGAAAAAAAGGGGGAAAAAAAAAATATGACAGTGCCACAAGCTAAGCCTTATTTGGCTTTGTGTTTATTTGGGAAATGCTGCTTTCTGAGGGAGTATCAAGCTTCTATGAGGACCCACAGGAGGAGGACCGAGCTTGACCTCAAACTACACAAGTGCCAGCACGAAGCAGTTGCTCTCCTCCGTTACTGGCACGAGCAACAAAAATGCTGAGGTTCTGAAGAGGGCTGAGGGGTGCCGGGATTGTACGTTGGCTATAAATGTTGCAGTTCTATAGGGCACAGGCCAGGCCTACACAGTGAATAAGCAGCTGCGGTGAAAGTAGGCGGCTGCTGCCGTGGACTGATGGGGTGTGAAGCTGTGAGCAGTCGAGTGAGGAGGCCGGACTGGATTTATCTAAAGAACACAGACATGAATTACTGTCTGGCAGGCTGAGTGCAATCACACCAAAATTGTTGAGTCCTCTTGTCATACATACATGATGACAGAACTGGAGACTCTCTGGTTTGTTCTGTATATGATGAACGTTATGGCAGAAGTTTTCCGCATTTATATATTGAGCCCAAAACCTTTATTAAAAAGTATTCCTTTCTTCACTACTCCACATTAAACTGTATAATTATTTTTCCCAAGGTCCCTGCATTATGTGACAGGTGTGCTCAGGGAGAGTGGACACACTCATCTTTTTTTGGGACCGCACAAAGCTGTTCACTTATTGGTCAGAGATTTTTTTTTGTGATATTCAAAAATACTTAAGAGCTGATCTTCAGCCCGACGCAAAGATCGCCCTCTTTGGATGCTCTGATATTTTGATTGTAATGTTGAATGTAATGGTTTTCCATGTTTTTCTCTTTTTTTTTTTTAAACACATGCTGTCTGTGTGTTTACTTGTGTTAGATAAAAATATTAAAGCAAAATAAAGTACCATTTGCAGTCTTCTTACTGCCTGTATCATTTCATTGTTATTTGAAGATGTTTTACCATCACGTCAAACGTATTTGTGTACCTGTATACACTGAGGACTCAGTCCTACCTTTACTAATCTCCAGGTCAACAGGGTAGTCAATGTTCTTGATCAGCTTCTGGCAGCCGCCAGTCTTTTCAAAAACAAATCTCTTGAGGTGCAGCACTAGCACAGGCGGAAGCTCCTCCAGAGTCACCCTCCGGCTGATCTCAATCTGGACCCGGAACGACAGGGAAAGAGAGAGAGGCCGAAGAAAGAGGGGAGAGGTTGGGGAGCAACACAAAGCAAGCAGTCAGTCAGAGCAGAGAAAAGTTACGTTCTGTCAACCTCTCCATCACCTCCCGAGTTTTCCCCCATACTCTGATTTATTTGTGACGGTCTGCCAT
Source organism: Alestes dentex (assembly GCA_037576975.1). Lineage (NCBI taxonomy): Eukaryota > Metazoa > Chordata > Actinopteri > Characiformes > Alestidae > Alestes > Alestes dentex. The sequence continues at coordinate 6,393,118 of JBBIGA010000038.1, forward strand.
TATATATCAACACTTATATATCAACACTGACTGTCGCTTTTCTTTTCTTCTTTTGGGAGTACAAATGAGTGAAATCTTATTTCATTGCAAATCGATTCATTCAGACCCTACTTGCACTGCTCTCTCTCACTAAAAAAAAAAAACAAAGCCCAAAAAAAAAAAAAAACAAATCTAACAGACCTATCTGATCCTCTCCCTGCACATTCAAAACACGACCACACGCAGGAGGACGGGCTGCTGCTGGCACAGAGAAGACAGCCGGCAGAATCAGAATCAATCCGCAATTCACAAACGGCCAGCATCATGAACATTCCAGCACAAATGTGGGCGAAACTGATGCAATCAAGTTCACTCTGATAAGCAGTATTAACATAAATATTATTACCGAGTGAAATGTGCCATTTATAAATGTGCAGTTTTTCTGGTGCATTATTACTATTTATGTCAATGCCTGCTTTCATCAACAGTGTTCTGACATTCATATATCCACTCTGTACATATATATACTTATCCAAGTTTACATACAGATACATTTTTCAATACACATATCCATACTTATTTTTCTAGATTGTTTGTGTAGTATACTTTTTCTACAGTACTGTTGGTATAGTTTTTAAATCTACTGTTTTTCATTTTTGCTGCTGTTACCTTTGTTCTGTCCACTTTCTGCCATAATGCAAATTAAGGTTTATCTTATCTTAGGTTACAGGGTGTTCTGATGGATCAAGGTCTTCATGTAATCCAACAAAACTCAAATCTTCACCCATTAAACATGTTGGCAAGCAGTGCATGAACGGGCAGCGTTAAACTGCTGTACCAGGATAAGGAGGGATATTTAAATGCGTTGGGTTTATGACACAAAACTATGATTTAAAAGAAAACTGGCCATTCTTTCAACGTAGTTTCCACATATGGACTGTATGGATGGGAAGGATGTGAATGTACCATTTGAAACAATGTCTATGAACTTTAAGGCTTTTTTAATTCCAGAAAAGAGATGATACAGGCCCTTTAATCTCTTGCATTATATAGCAGAAAAAATGCCAGACCATTTTATTTTCAATAGAATACAGCACTTGGAGCGATGGCTAAGTGTATACAGACCTCCTGTTTGGATTTGGAGGTGTAGCCCTGAACGGACTCGCGCGCCACCATGGTTTCCAAGGCCTCCTGCACTGTGCGTATCTTCTCTGACTGGATGTCCAGCTGCAAGGTGAAGAACGGCTGCAGAGTCGCAGACTCTTTCGAACTCTGCTGGTATACCACAGATCTACACACACACACGCACACGCACACGCACACACGAAAAAAACAAAACATGATGACACGTCACTCTGTTGTGCACGACAGCAATACAAATCAAACGCATATGTTCTGCTTTTTTAAATAAGAAACCCACTGGAGACGGTACACAGGTTAAATGGAGTTTCATTCAAGCTGAATTGCTTAGGCGAGGCAAAAACAGAAACGAGTATAAGCATCCAAGAACATGAAGACTCTGCAAAACACATCCTATTTGTCACAGTAAGACTTCTAAGGAACTTTTAGTTTTGAATTCAGCTCCTACCCTGGTTACCCAAACATCATCCCTTTAGGCTATTTGTCTTCATATTTAGTCATGGAACAAGCCGAGCTCGAAGCTTAAAAAACGTGATAGGGCGTCGTTTAAACTTTTTTTGCCTGACAGGTTGAGGCCTTTCGCTTTTTCCGGGCAGCAGGGCCGTGGGGAGAGAGCCAGGCGGGCGGTTCCACTACAGAGGCCAAGAGAGAGACACACAGCTGCTCACGGCTCTGTTTGTGATGGCTATAGGCAAGCAGCTCGAAGGCTGGACACTGCGCCAAGACAGCAGGCTACACCGAAGATGGCACGAGACTCGCCTGGCCCTGCTACCAAGTGTTGCTGCATGGAGCCAAAAAAAAGAAATACTAGGTCACTACTGGTGCCATTGCCCTGCAGCACCAGGGAAAGAAAAATAAGCAGGACTGTATGGCCAGAGAGGTCAGGTGTAAAGAAACGCTGAACAGAAGGGAGAAGGTAAGGACTTCATGCTATTTGTTTATTTAACACTGACACACAAGCAAACTTTGTTCATAACGCTAGCCAAGCGGCTAATTTTCATCCGCAGTTTTCATCCACAGTCCCTGGACACCAATACTGAAATCAGACATTGTATCCATTTCATTTCTTGCGTAGAGTGCTATGTAAAATTGGAGATCTGATGGTCAAAAAGTGAAATGCAATAACATTGAAAATATTTTTACTACTTGGTCCCACCTCCCAACCTCAGATTTGTACAAGCTGCAAGCCCACAGCCTGCAGTCGTCAGTGAAGGGCCACGGCAGGGCACTGGACAGAGCGCGAACCCGTAACTCCATCACTGAGAGATGAACGCACACACACTGTGCTGCTGTGTGTAACCACTAATTCTGCTTTATAATTTGTAAGTAGTGTCCAATGTTATAGAAGGTACTGCACTTAAAGAAGTCAAAATGTCAAACATATCCGCATCCCTAGAAATCTATACATCAGTCTAGGCTTATGTATGTACAACCAGTGTTCATACACACACACACACATGTGTGTGTGTGTGTGTGTGTGTGTGTGTGTATGTGTGT
>JBBIGA010000038.1:6395833-6411633 GCA_037576975.1 Alestes dentex
ATATATACACATACATACACACACACACACACACACATACACACACATATATATATTTTACATTACACTGTTGTATGTTTTTTATTCTATTGTTTTGCTTACCTTTGTTCTGTCCACTTCCTGCATTTCCCACTTGTGGGACTAATAATGGTTTATCTTATCTACCAACTGGTTTTCTTACCTCTAGCCTTTATCAGCTGTCAGCTTTCAAACATCCAGTACTTAAAATTACTTGTTCAGTGAAGATTATGCAAAATTATGTTATGAGGCTAGCCAAGTCATAAAACACGTTAAAACATACGTTTTATCCGAGAGTAAGACCATTGGCCGCAGTTACAAAACAGTGTACCATTATATACTGTCTAAGGTTCACACGAAAGTCCGGTCTAATTTGGATAGCTGTGAACCAACAGGCACTGCATTTTCCTGTTTAGTCTATAGTACAGGAGTGTCAAAACTTATGCACAAACTGCTGGTTTTCATTCCAAACAAGCAGAAACCTGCGGTCACTCCGGTGTTGACAACCCTCTTTTAGTATTTTAGCCAGCTTGAGTAACCCAGGTAATGGTAGTTCACACATATTGATAACTTTAGCTGCAGTGTTCTATTTGCAATTTCACGTGCTGCTTTTCTAAATGGGCGCTGAATCACTTCATTACATGCAATGTCTTGCGTGCAATAGTCTTACACGCAATATCACTACTTACATACTACTGATTCTATACAAAGTGTAATAATCCACTCCAAACTACCATCCGTGTCAGTAGATTTCACTCAACTGTGTTACTTATCTATAGTATTAATATCCAGCATGTGGATATAGCACAGCGCATATTCATATTGAGGTTTATTCTACAGATTTTTACTTTATTTTTTGTTGTTCCCCACTCTGTGTGTTATTGCAGTCATTACATAAGCAATTTACTCTGGGATCAATAAAGTTTTCTGATTCTGATTCAACCTAAGGCTGGATTTGAGCAAGGGCATTACTTTCTATTGCTAGTCTAAACTCTGTGAATTTGTTTTTCCCATTTCGACCTACCAGATAAGCCAGTTAGCGCCAGTTATCTAACATTAACATTCCTTACGTTCTGTGAGGTTCATCCTTTAGTTATTATATGGATTATATGCTCAAGTTTAGTCTTATTTAAGCCAAATGTATTTACTGTATTTAGTTAGCTTACAATGAATGGATAGTTTCATTTAAGAAAACATCAAACATGTGTTTTATTCAAAAGCACTGCTTTATACGTCTTCCAGCATTTACTTGTTTACTTATTTTACCAAGTTATCTAAAAAGCAGAGTTTTTTTGAGGATTATCTTGTGATGTCAGGCATGCATTACTGTGCTCTGCCATCTTTCTGTTATATTTACTGTGACAGGACTGGAGACAGGGAGGCTTCTGCAAATCAAGGCAAGGCTTCCAAGTTGGGTCCTTTACAAAATGGGTTCTCGCAGGCATATACAGTTCCATTAATGTTATACAGATCATTTTTGTAGTGTTCAAGATTAGATGCACGGCAGAAACACCTCTCTGAACATAACATTTGGAAAAGTATTCACAATTGCAACTTTAAAGGGAACATATAGCTCTTTTTAAACAAGTTATAACAGGCCTATGGGCTACAAAACATGTTCATGAAGTTCTTTGCACAAAATCACTCACATAAAGAGACTCACCAGCTCTATTCCTGACAGTTTCAGTTCCTTACAAAATGAAACATTTAAGGGCTCTGTCACTTTTATGCAAATAAGCTGCTGCTGGCCACGCCCCACCCATACCATGCTAACGCTGCGCGTTTACCACGCGCTATCAGCCCTATATGTTGGACCCCGAGTCGGACCCAGAGCAAGTTGAACACAACGGGCTCATAAAACCAGCAGACAAAAATGGAGGATCTTCAACTAATCTAGTGGGTGGGGCTCGACAGGTGAGGGGCGGTTCTATGCAAATTTCCTCATCCTGACATCACAATAGGGGAGCGTCCAAACGGCTCATAGAAGCACATGATTCCTGACACCAAAATCTTTCAACTGACTCTCAGAAAATGGATGGATGGGTTTCTTTTCGTGCTTTGAGTGTTTACAGGAGCAGTAGAGACACAAATGGAAATACAAAAGGATGCAAAAAGTGAGTTTTATGTATAATATATCCCCTTCAAATAAAATTTGGGGTTGACACAACAATAACAAATGAGCATACATTCAAAGAGGTGCTTCTGTTGTGCATCAAAACTAACCAGACCCATTTTGCAATACTGATTAATATTCTCATTTCACATCTGAGGTGAAGTAGTTCTTTAAAACCCAGCCTCTCCCAGTGACGTACCTGATGTGCCCTCCAAATATGTCTGTGATTGGGGTGCGGATGAAATCTGCCTGGCGGGTGATTGAAGTCTTGTTTCTTGGTCCCACCTGCTCCCACTCATCCTCACTTCCCTCCTCTCCGTCCCTCTCCGCGGGGTCCTCCTCCGCAACTTTGAGAGATCCCGGCCCGTTCGGTGTGGACACTTCTGCTGAAAGACATTTACGCTGAAATTCAAAGACTTGTACACGGTCAAAGGATCTTATTTCTTTAAACAAAAACGGTTGCGATGTAAATACAATGCAGACTACCTAACCCAGGGGTGTCCTGGAGGGCCGTGGTCCGGCAGGTTTTGGTGATTTCCCTGCTCAGAAACACCTGGTTCACTTCACCAGTTACTTGTCAGGTTTAGTGAATGTGTTTGAGGAGGAGAACCATCAAACTGCGCTGGACCTCCAGGACCGGAGCTTGACAGCCCTGGCCTAAACGACCCTCTGCAAAAATGCAGAATGAACAAAAGACAGGCCAACATTTCGCCATGAACGTTGAGCAAACAGAAAAAGAACACACTCTCTTCCTGTGGCGAGATAAGCTTCTTCAGCGCCAGCATCTCCTCATGCAGGCCATTCAGGGTGAAGCCCAGATATTCCTCTGCATCTTCCTGCCGACCCTGCAGACAAGGGGAAAGAGAGGCCTGCTCATTAACCACCACTAGTCATGGTTAATCTGACTCAGCACGAATCCTATACTGTGTAACTGTGCCGGTGAGTCAGTAGACGGTGTTCTTCTGTCCTGTTCTTAAACAGCTTTGATTCCACCTCATTAAAGGAGGGTGGATCCAGCCCTCCGTCTTCAACATGAAGGAAATCATCCTCAGATATGCTGACTAGCCCAGACTATACAGGAACAGTTAAGAACAAAACGTTCATTTGGCCTCTCATCATAAATGCAAACCTACAGAAATTCTTCCCACCTCTGAATAAATCTCTAATATCAAGGGGTTTGTAAAAAAAAAAAAAAAAATTTATTAATTAAAAAAAAAAAATTAAAAAAAAAAAAGCACACAGAGGACAGATAACAAAAATCCTTACCTTTTCCGAAAGGCTGGATTTAATGAGGGTGAGGAGCCTGTAGATGTATGTGGGCTCAAAGGGTACACCCGGTCTAATATCTTTAATTATCTTCTCTCCAGCAGCTGCGGAGGACAAACAAAAGATGAATACGCACATTCCTAAACAGCTTTGGAGGGTTCAAAGGAAAAGCCCTGATCCCAGAACGGACGTACCTTGCTGTTTGGCTTTGGAGGGCACAGGCATGTTGCTGAACTCATTCACAAGCCGAACACTGGAGGAGCCACAACACATCAATGGGAAAAACTCAATATAACAAAATGCACAAGACATCTCAGCTCCAGAAGAGCATGATACAAACGCACTCACAGATAGAGCCCAAAGTAGTCACTTAGTGTTATGCGAGTGCCCTGCTTTGATAGGGAAAAATAAACAGAGACAAAATTCATAACGACTCACAAGTTATCCATCATTGGCGTGGAGGTGCAGGGTCGTTGCGTCTCACTGAAGATGGGAATAGACTTCATTAGATGATACATGGGAGGGCATGCGATCAGGGCCTGCAGAATCTTTCACTCAGAGTCAAGGGCATAATAAGCTTCACCGCCAGGGACAGCACAGCATTTAAACACAATAAAAAACACTTGAGTCCTTGCTCAAAGAACAGAAAAGGATACAGCATTGATATAGCACCAGTTTCCCTTGTTGATCAGTCCTCTCGGTTGCAAAGACACCGGTTTGTGTATCAACTTCACATTCTCGATAAGTTCTGACAGAAAACCAGAGAAAAATGTTTTTTTTCGAGTCCTCAGAGAAAGTGTAGATCAAGAGACGCCCCATCACTATTCGCAGGTAGACTGAGGACGCCGTGCCACCCCCGGGACGGGAAGCTGGCACAGAAACACTGATCCCGAGTTAACACTGAGCTGTGTGTGCACTGAAAGGATCTCACCCACTGAACAACACACAGCACACACACAGTGAACACAGCAGTCTGTCTGAGCAAAACAACAAATTAACCCCCTAAAAACACAATGTTTTGTGAGAGCTAAACTCATTTCACAGGAATGCTTTGAAGAATTTAACTGTGCAGCTTGACAAGGACTTCTAAACAATCGTCTCATTACGGGGTCCCCCCAGCCCTCCCCCCCCAGACACAGGCAGCATGGACAGAAACAATACACTGTTAAGTTACTACAAGTATGAAAAACATGGTTTCAACCAGGGTCATAATCTAATTTTCTGGAAAAAACAACTTTAACAGGTCATAAGTAATGCAGCAGATGACCACTATTGGAAAATCCTACTTGATGACAAAAATAAGAGCGACACACTTCACGTCCGAGAAGCTTGCAAACTGTTGTTGGTTGGTTATTGGTTATATGGGAGCTCATTACCTGGTGGTATCACACGTGGATAAAGTGTATGACAGTGTCTTAACAATGGATACACACACCACAGAACACATTCGCTTTCATTCGTCACCCTGAAAGCAGTTGCCTGACTTTACACTCTCCTCTGAAGGGTACTGCGGAGTGTGTGGGACTTTGCTAAGCTAAACTACGCTCAGCAGCCACAGATCGGATTTGCTTTCAGTTTTGAAAAAAACAAAAACAAAACAAAAACACAAAAAAACACAAAAAACAAACCAAAAAAAAAACAACCCAAGACCACAAGATGCCACTCCGGGATCTTAAGTAACACTATTGATACGAGAGACTCCATGAGCTCAATGAATTAAACCCCTTTTCAGGGTCATTAACCCTTCTTGGAGAAAACCACATTTGTGATCCAAACCCTCAAGACTCTAAAAACACTGACATTTGTTAAATTAAAAACACCACACGCACTGTTTATAAAATCACAAATCCACTTAATGCAACATAAAGGGATTCGTCTATGGAACTTGTTTGTAGTTTACCGAAACCCAGAATGTTGCGCAATTTCACCATTTCATAATGTTCCTGAGGGTGTATTCCTGCCAGGAGATATTTGTGACGTCTGGCATCAATCACACTAACAGTAAAAACACTTTTAACCCATTCAGTAATAATATCACTGGCTGAAAGCCTTCCTTTGCTCCTCCCCTCAGTTTCAAGGTTGTCTTTATGCTGCTTGAGCCCCATGTTCACAAGACCATTTCTGGTCAAATATGAATAAGCACTGATCGGTTTGGAAACCCACTATTTCTGCTCGAGGCCAAGACACACAACGACGCAAGTGTAATTACACCTAAGATGAACATACTGCGGTGTAAATGAATCTCATCTCTCCAAGACACATTAAAGTGTAAAATGTAAAGTGACCATTTGTCATACATGAACACACCATAGCACACAGTGCAAACGGCACAAAACTCTTTCTCTGTGTTTAACCCATTAACCTAGAGAAGCAGTGGGCAGCCAGGAACACAGCGCCTGGGGAGCAGTGTGTGGGGACGGTACCTTTCTCAAGAATTTCTCAGTGGTGCCACTAGCAGTCCTGGGATTCAAACCCACAACCTTCTGATTGTTGGAGCATTTCCCTAACCACTTAAGACAATCAAAACCACACCCAGTGCTATGGCTGTGCTCCCAGTTATGACAGCAACTGTCCTTTATACTGCCACTACCTGACAGGAGTTTCTCCTCAGAGCTTAATTCCTTAACCCAATTTAGATGAGCCAAATAAAGCAACATGTTTTTAAACAATGCATTTAAATATAAGTGGTTTATGATGACAATGACATGAGAGGATAATTATTCTAAACAGTTGCTTTCTTGTGAACAATGTTTTACAAATGTGCTTTTTTTGTACAGAAAAATTAGGAGCACCACAGTCAACTAGTTGTTGTATTTGTGATGATCTGCATTGTCATACTACATAAGTGTTTGCTCAAAGCAAATAACATACCTATTCTCATCAGTAAACACAAAAATAATGTGCTTCCTCAGTAAGAGTATGAAATCTTGCAGCCTATAGTGCCCCCAGTGTCAAAAGCATGGGAACTGTTTAAAATGACCAAAATGACTATCTGCTGCCACCCCGTGGCCAGAACACACAACACATATTTTAAACACTTGTGATACTACATGAACAGCAGAAACGATAGTGGTCTAGCTTGCGTTACTACTCACCTAATTTCCGATTAAAACCATCAGAAATAAACATTATGGGATGAAGTGCGATTATGCTCTACAATTATTATGGTCTCCACAATTAGGTTAAAACCAGCATTGTTAGATGAGGCTAATACGAGGTTTTTAAAAATCAGAACAGTTGCTCAGAACAATAATTGCAAATCATTACACTGACGACTCACGTTCCAATGTGTGTAGATCCCATACCTGCCAATTTAGGGGCCATTGGATCCTCAGACACACGAACAGGGCCCTCTCGCACCTCACACACCTTCTCAGGCAGCTCAGTGGCGGCTGGGGACACAGCCACAACTGCGGGGACATTTTTCACCTCCACATAGGCCTGAGGGCCTCCAGGGAGAGGCTTGGAGTTGTGGAAGAGGCTGGCCCAGGATTTGGGGGGGTTGGCCACAGAAGTCGCAGCCGGAGTCGGTGAAGACACCTGCTCGGCCGCAGACTGGGCCTCTGAGTCCGAAGAGGGCAGGACCAGAACGGAGCCCGACTGGGCCTCACCCGTCTCGGATGAGGCCAGGAGTTTGTCTGTGGCTCCATCAGCAGGGTTTGCCTCGGGCAGCCCGTTAGCCTGCCCCGAGCCCTCAGGCTGGCCCTTGTCAGTAGTAGCAGTTGCAATGGTGACCACAGCAGCAGAAGGGGGGGGTTGGGAGGTTGGACAGGGGCTGTGCCCTCCGCTGCCCGGCAGTTCGGGGCTCTCCAAAGCCAGGGGGTCTGTGTGCTGCTCTGCAGTCCTGGCCCCCTCCACAAGTCCGCTACTCTGAGAGGAGGAAGAGGAAGACGAAGAGGAAGCCGCGGCATTACCATCCGAAAAAGAAGCGGCTCCACTCGTCAAGTCCAAAGAAGATTCGTCAGGGCTATCACAAGTCCTCTGATGGGGGGCAGGGGCAGCTAGAGCTGTGGAAGGGGTGGAGTCGACCGGGGCGGCAGGGGTCAAGTCGACCCCCGGCAGCGCCTCGCCAACCATGTCCTCTGAAGCCAGAGCTGACGTGCTGAGGGCGTGTCCGTTGACGAGCCCTGAGCTAGGCGCCCCATCCACAGCCGCGCCACTGCTGTTGCTGGAGCCCTCTAGGTAGTTGTAGTATCCTGGCGGTCGTTTTTTCTTTTTCTTCCGCTCCCGCTGGCCAAGGCTGCCGGAGGCCATGTCCAGGTCGGAGCAGGCCTGCTGGCTGTCCAGGGCCGAGGCCTCAGAGTCCGCGCAGTCTACGGAGTTGAAGTCTGCACCATCCGGAATGTCGGCGATGGCCGTGGGCAGGGCCTTCTGAGTCGACTGGCAGCTCAGGATGAACTCTGGCGCCTGGGGGTTCAGGGTGCTGGACACTTTGTACAAGGGGTCTTTCATGGACAGTGGCTCCGAGCTTATCACCTCGTCCACACCAAACTCAATGTGCTGGTAATCCTCTCCTGCAGATGCACATCAAATTTAGCACATGCAAATAAGAAGTACCGATTCATGACCACAGTTACAAAAAGGGCTTTGTAGTGTTTTTTTTTTGTTGTTTTTTTTTTTAGTTTATTTAAACTATATAAACAGCAAACATAGAGAAGAAAATTTATCAAATACTCCTAAAAACACTCCATGTTAACAATACTCATTGCCCCGTTCCCCCCAAGGTTGAGGTCAGTCTCAACACAACAGCGGCCGCTGCGCTATGATGCAAGAACATGAAGCAGTAAGAGACAGTTTGAAATGAATCTAAATACAGTGTTAATGATCACAGGTCAAAATTATATATGAAATCAACAACCAGCTCCAAGCCACCAAAAAAGTCATCATGGGGGAAAAAAAAGGAACAGGGTTACTGAGTTTTGTGTAGTGATTCAATCATGTCCACAATTCGCCGTGTGTTCCGTTAGTATTTCACAGGGTTCATTCCAAGACGGCAGGGAGGACAGAGCCAGTAAGGGACAATATATCTGACGAAGCAAGAATGTTGCTTTAAATGGTTTATGTTAGAACTCCTTGAGGAAAGGCCACTATAGCCTGGAGCAGTTCTCTTCCAACCCTCCTGGTATTAGCAGGGAACATCCAAGAAGAGTGATCATTGTTACGATTAAAAATCTCAACTCCAAGCCTGATGTGCAGATGCATTTATATGCCAGAGAGAAAATGTATCGGCATCTAAGCATGCAAAGCTTCACAGATTATCAAACAGGCAGAAATGAGAGGGAAGGGTTTGAGGTTGATAAAAAGGCAAAGTTTAGAAAAGCAAACTGTGTTTTAGAACCGGCTGAAGTTCTGCAGCGTAAACAAGAGGAATAAGGCACTGTGCGTCGGACCCACAACTCACCGCAAACCTGCCGTCTCATTGATTCCGTAACGTACGGCACAGCAGGAGGGCAGTAACCTCCTAAATAATTAATACAAATCAGGGTAAATATTAACAGTAATGAGAGGCCATTGTAATTAGTTTTTTTTTGCTGCTGTTGCTGCTTTATTGGCTCTTTGTGGTTCGGGATCAGGTTCAAATCAGAACAAAAGATTACAGGGTATTGTTTAGACTGCTCATTCATTATGATGCAAGAGGCCCACGCAGGATTTTATTCAACGTCTCAAGATTCTGAACAACCCAGTGTAAGTGGGAGACGTGTGGTACATTATCACTGAGCTTGCTGGGGGGATCTGAGCCATTACCACTGACTGACTGCGGTACAGAAATGAAGGGATGATCTTACCTGAGTTATGACTGACGCAGGTGACTTTGTCATTGAAGGGGGGAAGCTGTTTAAGAGGAAAGTTCGGGGGGGAAAAAAGCGAGAACGTTATGAGCAGCAGAGATGAAACTGTCAATACAAAAACTGTCAATACAAACTAATCAAATGTCCAAGACGAATCATTTTCTTCAACACGTTCTTACAAAATAACATTAAAGCATTTATAATAATAGCCTAAATGTACGTCAGTGCTTTTAACACATAGCAGGGTACACAGATGTGGTCCTGGAGGTCTGGGTGTTGGTGGTTTCCCCAAACTGTGCTGGACACCGACCCTCCAGGACCAGGTTTGGGTATTTACAAAAGATGGAGTAGATAATATTCTGTATTGAAGAGAAACATTCAACCAAATAGTCTAACAACAAAAAATATATAGCCTGTCAAATGTAGTCTAACAACATTCATCCAATGTAAAATATAAACATATATAAAGAAACAGGATTTTTAAAGAATAAAAATACATCTACAAGTATAAAATAATAAAAACATCTATGAGCTATAGTTATATCTGTAAGCTGTGGGTTTACCTCAACAAAACAGCGAGGAGTCACAAAGAACTGATTGAACTCATCCGGGCTGAACTCCCCGAAGATATACTGTTGAGGGAGAACAAAAAAAAAATTATTTAAGTAAGTAACGTGGGAATACTTTCCCCTCACAATTTCACGAACACTCCTCCATTAGGTTAACACGACAAAGTGAACAGAACTTGGTAAAAACAGATTATATCTGCACAACAAACAATTTCAGATGTTTCGATACTGTCAATTTCTCTATAGAACAATTATGCTGTAAGGCAAATGCTGGCTTTCATATACTGATGGTAACATGAACTGAGAACAGACTACAGCATTGGAGAAGAAATATCATCAGCCCATTCGGCAAGTATGCTATGTATGAAACCTTCCCTTCTACTCCTGTTCTATGTCTATGAGAACGAGCGCGCAACAGCATTTGAGATGTGGAACTGGGGTTACAAGAGTAAGCAAGCACGCCATCAAAGGACCTACAGCAGCTTTGTGTGCACAGAGCTCCTCACACAGCAACAGTTTAATGTGCTGGTGCAGAATCACATGGCAGAACAGGAAACATAACCCCCCCCCCAAACACACACACATACAAAATAAATAAAATGTGAAAATATATTTTTTGTTCTTCTTTTTCACTAAAGGAAAGGTGACCGGAGATTTGATTTTAGCCGTCTGAATGAAAGTAAAGGAGTTGAGGACAAGCTGCAAAGTGATGAGTCATGTAGCATTAGCATGGTAATATGGCTCCCACATGCACCACTTTGCAGGGGACAGAAGAGAGGAACCTGACTCAGTCACTTCAGCCTCAACGCCTGCAAGTCACTGTGTAGGCCCGGCTGTTTACAGAGAGACAGGACAATTTCAGTAACCCTGTTTCACAGTCTGAACTACTTTTCATTTATATATTCTACTTAACAGCTCTTTAATTAAAAAAAAAAACAAACTGGCTTTAAAACCGGTTAATCATGTAACAGACTTACCCCCTCCCTACTCTAGGCTGGGAAAACTTAATGATAAAGTAACATCAGCTACGCACTGCCCTGGGAAGGCGGACAAGACTTGGCATTTGGGGCGACTCTTACTACGTTTAGGCAAACTTACATTTGTTTTATCAGCTGGACAGAGACCACCGGACGCTCTGTGACGTTTCGGCCTTAACATATTTCACACACAGCGTCCAGACAAAGTCCGGACGTTCCCACAGTTCACTTCAAAATTTCCCATTTCAAATGGCAGAACCCAAATTGTCCATTTTAGCCAGATGCTCAAAAAAAAAAAGGTGCAGAAATTAAGAGGCCCAATTTTCACCACGAACTAATGATTAAGCTGGTCACGCCAAGCCTTTCCAACCTTTGCCCGTCTGAGCATGGTGACCCCACTCCCCTAGAGCTAACCTGCTTTCCCCCAGCAGGCTATAATTACCTTAATCCCAGCGGAACTAACAGTGTAAGAAAGTCTCCTGTACGCCTAGTAAGACAGCACTTTGATAACACAGTCCCTTCTGAACTGCTCCATCAGTTTGACTGACTCGCAGCAATTCAGCGCTCAGTGGGGAAAACGCTCATATAAAAACAATTCAGGGATATTTTAGGCGTTTGTCCAAATGATTAAAAACTAAGACTACCTTAAAAGGGAAACTTGTTACTTTAAGTACGGGCACTTCCTTACTGCAACAGGTTGGAAGTGAAAAGTGAAACAGGCAGAGCGATATGTACAGATAACCCCTCCCCTCACATTCAACGGCGGGCGCATGAAAAGAGAGCCACGGAAAAAAGAAAGTGCAGCTCAAGCACATGTAACTCTTTGCAGCCGACCACTGCTGAAATGGCACTACAAGTGACAAACAGCGCGCCGTAATCCGATGGCTTCTGGGCAGCTAATACAATCACAACAGAAAGAATGTCCTACTGCCGCTTTCTGCAGGCGTGCCGCACGTACCACACTAAGCTCTCCCTCGCTGGTCATTTGGAGAGGGGATTACCTCAAATTAGCCATCTGTATTATTTCAACATGCTGCGATGACACACAAGCACTTTAGTGAATGAGGGACGAGACCGGGGCGATATTCACACAACACGGGCCGCGGCGAGAGCCCTAACATGTCAAACCGAACCGTGCCTTCGTCTGAAGCAGCATGTGGAAGTTACTGACGAGCCGTCTAATCTTAGCAATAAGGAAATTCACGCGTTTTCTTAAAAGGCCAAACAAGGTTCTGAAGAAGTGCAGGGTGAGATGGAATTTTCTGAAAAATGTGAGGACCCTCCCATTACCCCCCCACCCCCACCCCCGCCATACATACAAACAGCGAGCCAAACACCTCGAGAACCATGGAGAACAGAGTGAGGAGTTGCTCCACTGGATTTTCAGGTTACGAAAATCACCCACAACTGACAAAATAAATAGCGATCTAATCTATTGCCAAGATTTCCCCCGCTCTCTCACCCCATTACAGTCCCCTCCGGCCAGACAGGCCTCATACAGCACAGGGCAGAGGGTCCGACACCCATAAATACCACAGATGTGCAACACGGCCTAAATAATTAACACGGTGTTAAAATGACTATGCAGCATTCAACAAGTACACAGTTCAGACAAGGCATGGTTATAACGTACTGAACAGAGTCAAAAATCTACTGCATGACAAATAAACATCTGTCTCACTCCATTATGTATTTTTGAGGAAAACCAAATTTATATATTTTAAATTCCTAATACGTCACACAATCATGCCATACTCTTTTTTTTTTTTTTTTAGGTTTTTTTTTTTTTAACTAAAGCTACTCCTTTTCAAAAATCTCATACATTTTAAAGCCAGAAAAGACATTATGTGAGTCGTGTCCCCACAAAGTAATTCAGCTTGTCACTTTATTTTTCGCACATCAATGATCATGAACCATTCAAAGGAGCCTCAGAAGTAATCATCAGTGTCAGAACATTTAATCAATCAGTTAAATTGTGTGATTTCATATTTGCGCGCACTGCTGGGGGGTGTGCATGCACATGACTGCCACACCCATTAAACTGTTTCTCTAACTTTGCTTCTTCCTTCAAGGATCCCTCCTCAACCAACCTCCTCCCCCCCCCTGACCATGTGACCGTGAAACAACCCCTCATTGCTCCATCCCTGCTAGAAATGGTGCGCCAAATGAAACAGTCACGAACCGTTAATAGATACATAACCTCAACCAGCTCGGGACAGGGCTGAAGTGTGTGACACACAGCGAAAGAATTTGCCAGGCAGAAGACACATGTATTTCAAGCATGCACTTCGCTGCAGCAGACCCTATTGTTTATGCAAAGTGGAATTGCAGGGACATCAGGAATTTTTCTACTCTAAATGGTGGCTCTAATGGCTCTGACTCGGACAAATCTGTACAGAGGGTCGAGGTGAAGTGAGTACAAGCTACAGGAGCTGAGCAACTTTAGTCTGCAAAACAGTGGCATTCACTGGCAAAGCATTATACATTAAAGACAAAGACAAATATGCCTTTATTGTGACTGTACACAAGACACAGTGAGATTGCAGTTTACCATGTAGGTTAGGGAATGCTGGGTGACATTTAGAACTGTAATACATTAAAACTGCCCTACGAAACCAGCTATAAAACGCTAACTAGGGTTAGTACGATCAGAGCCTGTTCAGTATGAAAACTCACCCGACTGTAATTAATCAATTTATGACATATGACGGTGATTTATCACATATGAGAGTGATTGGATGATCAATATCACATGTGCAATATTTCTCATTCAGTAGTGCATTATTACACAAACAGCGTACACAAATGCATACATTTATTCTACTATCTACCATTTACATCGTTAGAAACTCAGCCATAGCATAGTGCATTTCATATTGAGGCTTTTTCCTACAGATTTTTGTATTTGTTAGACATACATTTTATATTGTTCTTGTCTCTGCGTGGTCATAACTGAAGCAATTTCCTCTGGGATTAAGAACGGTTTCTGATTCTAATTCAGAACCACTATGTACATACACATACATTTTACATAATATATAAACGAACTTTTATAAATTTTTGAAATATTTGTATAATACACTGATGTGTTGTATAGATTTTATTCTACTGGTTTTGCTGCTTCTACTTCCTTCTTGTTTCGTCCACTTTGCTGCTGTAACAGTGCAAATTTGTGCTAAAAAGTGTTATCACCTATTGATAAGTTAATTTAAAAACCTTGGTATTTACAATACGTGAAGAGCAAGTTAGTGAACTCTGCGCCACATTTTAAGTGCTTCTAACATGCAGTTAGCAGCCTCTTCCCCTGATCTGCAGGATCGGGCGAGCTCGATCTGAATGAATGGGGAAACTTTGACAGCTTTACGTGAAGGCCAAATGAACTAATGACAAGACTAAGGCTTGAATCGATGAAACGACTCGCTTTAAACGTTTGAAAAGAGAGCCAGATTAACACATTCTGGAGAGGACCTGTGTTTACCATGATCTTACCTCGATAATACTCTTAAGTCTTCCTGACCAGCCACATGGCAGCTAGTCTACCTTCACGAAGACTGTACAGTCATGCGGCTAGCTTGCTAAATCACACAGAAAAGGGGCTTTAAATAAATTAAAAAAAATCAGTCGATTGAAAGCCATAACTCGTGTCGTGACAAATTATAACTGTACGACAAGCACCGTACGCATCTTAAAACAGACAGGATTGTAGCTGAGACAGTGCTAGACCCTAAAACAGAGCTAGCTTGCTTGCTACGTTAGCACACTGGCTAAAGAGTGTACATGCGTGAATCTGCAGTTGGAGTTAAGCTCAGCCTTTAAACTCCTAAAAAATGAGTTGCAAGCCCACAAACAGCCTCTGTACAGTCGTGTAAACATGCAGTTTCTGAGAATATTGCATGGACGTGTATGATAATGAATGATTTTGAATGAAATTGCAAAATAATCAACAGGCCCAGAGCACTGTCAAGGCATTTCATGACAAAATGTAAAATTACGGCTCATAAATGTATCGTTAGAGTGTAAACTATTTTAGGCTGCATCGCAGCCCCAAAAATCGAAATAAAACACTTGTAATTTAGTGTATTTTTTCCCTCTACAGTGTATTAGCCAGCTGGGCTAACGGTCGTGTGGCCTGCTACAGCTGGGCCACACACACACACACACATACATACATACACACACACACACACACCACGTTACTGGTCTCAAAAATGTAACTGAGAGACGAAGACGACAGTTTCGACCTTTCTGCACCAAAAGCAGCTCCACTGTGTGTAAAAAAGACCAAGAATGAGAAGGTGACACCCAGCCAGGCTGCTAAAAGTGAAGGAGGCGGAGGGCCTGCACCACGCTGCGCGTTTCAATGAGATCTACAGAACAAGTTCAATTTTACCTCGTATCCTTCACTTAAACTCAACCACAGCGCTCAGAAGTTAAACATCTCAAACGAACTCTTAAAGTCACTAATTGAACCCGGGTTTAAACGCAGGACTCGTCTGGAAAGTCAGAACTCGTGTGAGGATCTGGACGCTACCTGACTGCTGGGTGAAGCCATGCTCCCGGTCCGATTCGCCCCTCTCCTCGACCGCAGAATCAGTGTTCCCCCGGGCCAGAAGCTCTGTTTTGCAGGTCAGGGCTCTCTCAGACGACTGGCTAGAGTCTGGTGCCCTCCATCCTCCGAACAGCCGCGGTGTGTGCGGGTTTTCTCGAGCTGTGCGCCGCCGGGGCTCCGAGTCACGCTGCTTCTCCCGCCGCCATCTTCATCTCCACTCTCTCTCTCTCTCTGACTGACTGTCTCTCTCTCACACTCGCTCTCTCTCACTGACTGACTGTCTCTCGCTCTCTCTCTCTCTCTCTCTCTCTCACTGACTCTCTCTCGCTCTCTCTCTCGCTCTCTCTCTCTCTCTCACTGACAGACTCTCTCTCTCTCTCACTCACTGACTGTCTCCCTTTCTCTCTCTCTCTCTCTCTTTCACTGACTGTCTCTCTCTCACTCAGGGACAGATTACGGACCGGGCCAGCGGGGCCGCTGCCCAGGGGCCCTTGGGGTGCAGGGGGCCCGTGGGGCCCC
>JBBIGA010000038.1:6419636-6442333 GCA_037576975.1 Alestes dentex
CCTTTGTCAGCGGACATTAAAAGATCATTTACTATCTTTACTAAGGCTGTTTCTGTGCTATGATTAGGCCGGAACCCGGATTGAAATTTTTCAAATATACAGTTTTTGAGTAGTAATGAACATAACTGTTGGGCCACGACTTTTTCTAAGATCTTAGATACAAATGGAAGGTTGGAGATGGGTCGATAGTCCTCACATGGATCAAGGTGCGTTTTTTTTTTAACAACGGTTTAATAACTGCTAATTTAGAGTACGTGTTTGACCATTGTACCAGGGAGCCAGGTCAGGAGACTCGATGGTAGAGCAGTACAAGTTAGTCAGCATGGTTTGGGGGAGGTGGGCCTGACGCAACTTCCTGAGGAAGTACAGCCTTTGTTGTGCCTTCCTCACCTGGTGAGAGATGTATGTGGACCACGTGAGGTCTGCAGAGATGTGGACCCCAAGAAGCTTGAAGCTCTCTGTACCTCTTCTCTGTTAATATAGAGAGCGGAGTGCTCAGACCGGTTCGATCTTCTGAAGTCCATGATCATCTCCTTGGTCTTGGCCGTGTTCAGGTCCAGGTTATTGCTGTCACACCATCACTTCAAGTGCTGGACCTCCTCTCTGTAGGTTAATGCATTGTTATTTGTGATCAGTCCTACAATGGTTGTGTCGTCAGCAAAAATGATGTTGCTGGTGTGAATGGGGAACAGTCGTGTGAAAAGGGAGTAGAGGATGGAGCTGAGGATGCACCCCTATGGTGTACCTGTATTTAGGATGAGAGTGGAGGAGGTCTCCTATCCTGACGTTCTGAGGTCTCTTGGAGAGGAAATCCAGTATCCATGTGCACAGTGAGTTGCCGAGGACCAGATTGCTTAGCTTCTGAACCAGTTTATGGGGTCTTACAGTATTAAAAGCAGAGCTAAACTCCACAACCGCATCCTTACATAAGTGTTACTGCTGTCCAGGTGTATATGTGAACTGGTGCGGATCGAGGGCTACAGTAACGGCAGCCTTAATGTGTGAGAGGATGAGTCTTTCAAAACATTTGGTGATGATGGGGGTTAGAGCCACTGGGCGATAATCATTCAGGCTAATCATCATCTTGGGCACTGGAATGATGGTAGCTGACTTAAGGCAGGTGGGGATTGTAGACTGCGCATGCCTTAAGCACTCCTCCCATGACACCATCAGGGCCAGCTGCTTTCCTCGCGTTGATTCTGTGTGGGGTGGTTCTGACCTGATGTTGCTGCAGCTGGATGGGGGCATCAACTCTCTCTGGAAGGGCAGGGTAGGTGTGCACCTCTCTGTTGCGATGGTCGAAGCGGGCGATGAACTGGTTGTGGGGTGGTGGTAGCTCAGTGGGTAGGATACTTGCCTCTGGACCAAGAGATGGGTTTGAATCCTATCTTCAGCATCACCACAGGGTTCCTGAGCAAGACCCTTAAACCCAAGTTGCCCCCTGTAGTTAGGGAATGGAAGTCGCTTTGGATAAAAGCGTCTGCTAAATGCCGTAAATGTAAGTGTTCAGGGAGTCTGGAGCGGTGCTGTCTGAGGAGTCTGCAGGTGTGTGGTTGTCTTTATAGTCGGTGAGAGTCTTGATCCCCTGCCACGTGTGCCTGGAGTTGTTGCTGTTGAAGTGCTCCTCACTGCACTGCTTGTACTTGCGCTTCGCCTTTTTGTTGCCTCTCATCAGGAACTGATGTGCTTCTCATATGACTCTGAGCAGGGTCCGCACCTTACTGTTGAGCCATAAGTAATAAAATCAACTCATCCTGAAAACCTGTTTAAACATGGCTCATCTAGAGAAGTAAAAATACCACTTAATGTTAAAATGTTAATCAAATGTTAATATACACATTTATTATGTTATTAGGGGGTTATTTTTCTGTTATTCCATGTGAATGATCAAACTGCAGAATAAGTGATGGATGATGCACAGAGATTAAAAAATGTTGCTGCTTCAGCACACTAGGTGATGTTTTAGTCTACATTTGGAAGCACAAGTAGTCATTCACTTGTAATTGCAAACGGGCATCAGAGTAAGCTTGCAAGCTCTTTTCTGTGTTTTATGCAAATTACAGGAAGTTCTAGAAAAACAGTGTTTTGGAATTTCCTCAGTTTTATACATGAATTGAAATGTTGGATCAAAATACTGTACAGATGTACAGTTAAACATTAGGAAATTAAGTTAATTCAGAATCGACAATTGTTGATATTACACTATATATGATGATAAGACCCAGTGCATTTTTTTTGCTCTGATTGGTTCATTACTGTTTGCAGAACAAGGTAAAAGTGAGACACGCTAGTATCTCAGAGCCCAGCGATACAGACTATGAATCCAGATCGGCTACTTTGCAAGGTGGGTGTTGAATGTGCCACTTTATAGCGTGATTAGATATATGTGCCTGTTAATAATGTTTTTCTTTGTCCATAGATATTGTTTTACACCACCAAAGGGACATTGAGAGGATGGACAGCTTCCGGGAGCAGATGGGGGAGGACTGGCTACGCTTCCAACATCATCTTGATGGGACCCCAGCTACCATGACTGGCTTCAGGGTGGAGAATGACACAGTGCAGGTGTTGGCCAACAAATGTTGCACTCCTTCTCCCCCTGCACCTAAAAGCAATTTTTCCTCACCAATTTTGGAGTTCCTGCCTGCCCCATTGCTCTCCTCAGAGCCCAAAAGAGAAGAGGAGATAGAAAGCACAGACTTCCAGCCTGAGACAGAATCTACTCTTCAGTGGACAGGCCATAGCCCTCCAAACACAGCGTCTACCACAGAGATGAGTATAGGAGACTCCCAAGTTTCAGGAAACACATCTGCTAACCCAGCACCTCCAGAGGAAGAAGAGGAAGACCTTGGAGGTCTGTCTGACACACAATACTTTATATATATGCCTGTTGCAAGTGCCTAATTTGTTACATTTTACCATAAATCCACTGTAGAAAATCGGTGAAAACCTTGTGTTGGGCTTTAGATAGCAGTGTTGAATGTCCTCTTACTGTATTTTATGCTATATGTTCCCACAGTAGACCTCTGCAGGCCTGTGCTGGTTGGGGTGTTATCTGAGGAAGAGAAGCCTAATGGGAGGAAGACCTCGGAGCCTTTGTTCCTGCGGATCCGTCAGGGTCATGTTCTGGAGGTGGACATGCATCAGGGGCGAGTCAGAAACCGACTTGAGCTGGATAGCCTGCGGCAGGTCACTACCTTGCAGGCCACCTGGACGGAGAAGGTCAGATCTCAGGCCACCTGAACAGAGGTCACATCCTCAGAAGCATGATTCTCAGTTCATTTTACAGACCATCTGACTCTTCCAATGTCAGACTAACCTATTATAACTTCTTTTTGCCTCTGTCTGTTTCTCTCATTTCTTAGGCTCCTTAGTTCAAGATAGCTTATTTGTGTTTTAATTTATTGTCAAAGCAGTATAATTGTATCTTAACTTACTTAATTACTTGCTTTCTTAAAGGAGAAGAATAGGTCTCATCCAGCTCTAGAGTTGCACTTCAGCTACATAAGTCGGGAGCGACGTAAACGGCAGTACGTCATCCTGGAAGATGAACCTCAGCAAGCATTACAGGTCAGTTAAAATCATACTCGCACATCACTTCCCCGTTATTCCTGACAGCAGGCAGGATAATGGGTAAAAGTTAGTTCAGATGAGAAAAAAAATCAATCGCGAATGTAATTTAAATTTGTATAATTTAATTATTATTTAATAATACATGGGAAACTGGACATTTAACATTACTTCTACATGAATAATGACTAGCTTGTTACTTCAGATGATAGGCCACATCCATATGGCAGGTCTTATAAAAAGTACCTTTAAGGTCTTGTTGCTGTTATTAATTAGTTGTTTTTCTCAGGCTCTGGCTGAGGTACTCTTGAGGGTTGTGAAGGAGAACGAGAGGCAGGTGGAAGAGGAAAAACACCAGAGAGTGCGGCTGCAGTGTCTAAAGTGCCGGACTGAGTTCTCCCAGCCTGCTGCCGAATGCCTGGTCGGTGCCATGTCTGAACCAGACAGCTTTCAGGGATATCAGGTTGAAATAGGGTCAGAGAGAGAACACAGTACAGGTAAGAAGTGCAAAGTCAGCGCATTGTGCTCATACCCTTAGGGAGAGGGAGTGGACTGCCCTGCCATACATTCCAGAGACAAATACAGTCATGTTTAGTCTTCAAGAGCAAGGCAATACAGAAATTAGCATGTGATTCTGACCTTCGTCTCATCAGCCACTGACTAGTCCCATATTCCCTAAAGGGGTACATTTTACTGTTGTGATGTGGCAGGGCAGGGCACATGGTGATATGAATCATACAGTTCTTGTTGAAACATGACAGCAGCTTCATGTGATCTGATAATGAACTTTTTGTGCTATAGTTGTGAGGAATACAGCCACTTGTCAAATTTTATAGTAAACTAAAGTGGCCCTTATAGTCATGCGTGAACACACCACAACACAGCACACAGCGTAAACGGTGGAAATTCTTTCTCTGCATCGAACCCATTCACCAAGTGAAGCAGTGGGCAGCCAGCAAAGCAGTGCTCAGGGAGCAGTGTGTGGAGACGGTACTTTGCTCAAGGGTACCTCATTGGTGCCACTGACAATCCTGAGATTCAAACCCACGACCTTCTGATCGCAGGGGTAACTCCCTAACCACCAGATGACCAGCTGCCCCATATTCCATGTATACTAACTAACCACTTAATTAGGGTCACATACTTTGTGAATACACCCATTGTAAATTGTATTGTGTCTGTTTACAATCTAGGAGCATTTTGTAGTTCTACAGCTAGTGATCCATCTGCTTCTCTGCATAATTTGTTAGCTCACATTTACTAATGACTACCCCTGAGCGGGTATTATTTGACAGCTGGACCATTTTCATCATAATAGTGTCACTGCTGGGATGTCAAACAAACTATTCAGCCAACAGTGTCTTGTGGCCAGAAACTTGACAACTGATGAGGGAGAACGAACACAAAGTGCTGCGACAGATGTCGTTTTTAAATTTGCAAGTACGAGGTGGATCTACAAGTTAGGTATTGCAAATAAAGTACACTGTAGGTGTACAAAGCATTACCATGTTGGTGTCACTGAACTGCTGAGAGTGATTCACCACCCAAATAATACCTGCTCAGTGGTGTTCCTGTGTGACTATTGATGTAAATGATATAGAGAAAAACAAATGAACTACAGTCTGTAATTGCCAATCGCTTTATACACTTTATGTTACAATTTCCATTTTATCAGGTAAATGCCTTTTATACTGTTGTCTTGCTCTTAAGTTCAACATTTAAGTGTGCTTTGAAATGTGTGCAGGGGATTCTTGAGCCATTTATTCAGCTGTATTATGCCTGTTTGTTTGATTTCCAGCTGCTGGCTTTGGTCAAGCACATACCTTTTCCTGCATGGGGGCCAGGGATGAGCGAGAATGTTTGTTTTTAAAGCATTAGAGGCTTAAAGGCCTGGTTGAGACAGTGCATGTTAGTATAGAGTGTGAGAGCATGGAGGGCTTTGATAGATCACCAGGCATAGCTATCAGTTCTTTTTGATCTCTTTTTGATCTCAAGATTGAAGAACATCACCAGCAACTCTAGCCTAGCATTTCTGACACATGTGAATTTTTATGATGTTTTTGTTGTTTTTGTCAATAGTTGAAATGCCAACAAATTTCCCCATTGATTAAAAGGTATCTTGGCATTTCTTAACTGTAAAGAGATGTACAAAGCTAGAAGAGTGCTGTCTAATCTTTGGATTTTTGTCTTCAGGTGATGTCGTGTTCTGCCCAGAATGTAATAGTGATCATGTTGTCCAGCTGACAATCCAAACAGTTCCTTCCACCAGTACACCAGTCTATTGTGATTTGGGCCAGAATGGAGACAGATGCAGATTTGAAAACATGGATGCACCTGTTCGTCCTGATCCGCCTCTCAATGTAAATTAGCAATAGCACAGACTGGATAAATGACAAGTGATTTGTCTTTTGCTTTCTTTTTGATCACGATACTTCTTATAATACCTTTAGAGTGTCTTTACATGATTATACTTACCAACATCTAATCCACTTCCAGTCCCTGAGGCAGGATAAAGCTTCTTTGTCTTATGGAAGTCCCCTTCATGTGACCCAAGCCTCCACACTGTGCACACAATATGAAGTAGCCACAGACTGCTTTTTCACTGCCCACAGTGGTCTCTCCAACATTACTTCTACTCAGAGCAAGGTTTGGGTTGATAAGCCATTCAGCTTGCAGTCTTCTGAAATCCATGTACAAGAGGAACTGAAAGGGCCAGAAGATGAACTGGCAGGAAATGGTGGTGGACCCCAGAACACACAAGCATCCAACCTTGGTGGGTACTGTTGAAGACGGATAGGGTATGGTTACATTAGATGAATAGAAGGGTATATTCACTGAGACTAAAATCTGCAAGCATCAGTAAAAGATGGATCTGAAACATAATTTCTATGAACTGTCAGAGGTGGAATACACATAATGGGTTGAAAACAACACAACAATAATCAGCCTCAGAGAAAAAGACTGATTCATAGTCATAATTCCTCCCTATCATAATGGCAGCGATGTCAAGGGAATGTTAGACGGCATTGTCTGGATGTTGCAAGGGTGTCTTGGCCTTACCAAGAAAAAACTGAATTGCATTTTTCTTTGCAGTGAGACCTTGTCATTCACAGATGACATTAAAAGCTGGACTGGAAGTTTGTGTAACATTTGCAGGCAGATGGTGATGAGACATGACATGCTTGTTTGAGTCAAAGGACAAGAGAGTGACATCTGAACTTGCTGTTCCTTATTGGAGCCTTCGTAAACAGTTGAAAATTATTGGGAATTTTTTGGGGGCAGTTCTGAATTTAACAATTAAAAAACTAGCTAACTAGTTGATCAGTGTGTTTGCCACTTTTTGAATCCACTATATCCAGTGCGAAAACAAACATTCGTTTATAAAGCTAAATGCCTGGCAACACGCAGTTTCCAGCTCTGCACACCAGACGGATGACTTGTAAAGCTTTAACTGACATCACTGTGTTTAGCTACATTTTAGCAACTTTAACACTCCCTCCTTCACTGACGAGTTGACCGATTTTAAGATCAGAATATAGTGTGTGCAGTAATACAAAAAGAAATTAAAGAAAATAATTAGTAGCGATAATAAATGCATTTATTATGATTATTATTATACTTATTATTAAGAATAATAAATGTATTTATTTAAACAATGAGCTTTTCTTATTTTTATGAAATAGTAAAATGTATTTACACATTTTAAGTCCCCACCATACAACAAGTAACGTGTTCACAAAAAGGTTACGGTAATGGATCTGGATGCATTACAATAGGCCCATGGAAACATCGGTGTGGCTTTACCTGCAGGATGTATGGTGATTTTTATATAGGTGTCCATTTAATAAGTGTATTGCCCAGTGGTGTCAAACATGATCTCTATTCTTTTCAGCTCCCTTTGATCTACTGTCAGAAGATTTTAAGGCTGTGGATCACAGGCTGAAACTTTTCCTGGATGTGGAAGTGTTTGAAGGAGAAGAAGAGATCCACTGCTTCCTGAAGGTGAGTGTTCTGAGTCCTCCCAAACAGAGGAGGGTTGGACAATAAGAACAGAAACTCAGATCACAGTGTATTCAATAAAAGTGTAATCTAGATACATACATACAGTGCCTTGCAAAAGTATTCACCCCCCTTCTCTTTTTATCTATTTTGTTACATTCCAACCTGTAATTTAAATGTTTTTTAATCTTATAGATTTGCACAAAATAGTTGGTAAAGTGAAATGAGAAAAATATATAGAGAAAAGAAAAAACAAAACTGAACATTGGCACGTGCATATGTATTCACCCCCTTTGCTATGAAGCCCCTAAAAAGTTCTGGTGCAACCCCTTACCTTCAAAAGTCACATAATTAGTGAAATGAAGTTCATCTGTGTGCAATCTAAGTGTCACATGATCTGTCAGTATAATCACACCTTACCTGGAAGCAACATGCTGTGGGGATGTTTTTCAGCAGCAGGGACTGGGAAACTGGTCCTAGTCAAAAGAAGGATGGATAGTGCTAAATTTTGTGAGTCTGCCTGTGATTTGAGACTGGGACGGAGGTTTACCTTCCAACAGGACAATGACCCGAAGCATACTACTAAAGCAACACTCGAGTAGTTTAAGGGAAAACATTTAAATGTGTTGGAATTGCCTAGTCAAAATCCAGACTTCAATCCAATTGAGAATCTGTGGTCAGACTTGAAGATTGCTGTTCACAAGTGAAAACCATCCAACATGAAGGAGCTGGAGCCTTAAGGAATGGGCAAAAATCCCAGTGGCAAGCGCATAGAGACTTATCCCAAAGTGACTTGCAGCTGTAATTGCCGCAAAACGTTGCTTTACAAAGTACTGATTTTAGGGGGTGTTACAGTTATGCACGCTGAAGTTTTTTGTTATTTTGTCTTGTTTGTTGTTTGCTTCACAAAAAAAAATACATCTTCAAAGTAGGGATGTGACTTTTTGGCAAAAACACTTTTCGAAAATCGATGAGAACTGTTCGAATATTATTCGAAAATCGACCCCCTCCCCCGCACGCACGGACGCACGCGTGTGCAAACACACAATGACAGAGAGGGTGAAACAGGTATTTTTCCACAAACTGTTCAATCACACGACACCGTTGTTTAATGTAAAAATAACAGCATGCTTTTTAGCCTTCTGAACAGAGCACTTTTTGACTTTTTGTTTGATTTTTTACAATTTGTGCATGGCTTTCTTTCCGAACCTTCCAAATCACAGTACAGTAAATGAACACCTTCACTGAGCAGCTCACTTATGAGATGGCCTCACCCCCCGGAACCACGGCCGAGCTGGTAAAGAAAGTCCAGGGCCGTTATAGTTCACGACCGATCGCCTCGCCATAGTCAGTTAGATGCCAGCCCGGTAGATCCGCTCTGATGCGGCCCTGCGCCGCACGGTAAAGTTCACTTTTCTTCTTCTGTTATTTTGGAGTAGACTCTGGGCTAAGTAGGCCTAGTCACCGTGCCTGTAGGGAGTTTGACAGTTAGCGACACCTTCAGGCTGAATTAATGCGTTACATGAAATGGTTAGGAAACATCTTCATTTCTGTTCCGTGTTTTTTTTGTCCCTTAAGTGAGATATGGCTAAAACGGTATTTGAAATAACTATTCAATATTCGAACGTATATCGAATATTCGACTAATCGAAAATCATGTCTCAACCCCTCCTTCAAAGTTGTAGGCATGTTCTGTAAATGAAACGGTGCAAACTCTCAAACAATCCATTTTAATTTAATTGTGAGGCAAAACATGAAAAATGCCAATGGGGGGTGAATACTTTCGCAAGGCACTGTACACACAGATGTATGTATGTATGTATGTATATGTGGATGTGTTTGTCATATACAATACTGGGGAAGAAGTATGTACTAATTTTTGCATTTTTCTCAGGCTTAATTGCTATTGATTTTTAAACAAAATAAGGCAAAAGGCAAGATGCGTAAACGTTTTTTAAATATCTTAATTTCTTTAATAAAAATGTTACCCAAAACCAACTGGCTTTAATGGAACTGGCCAGTGTCTTGTCTAACACAGTAATTGTGTTAGACAAGACACAATTACTGCCTCCCCTGTTGAATGTCATTTCAATAAAACATTTGTAGCAATGTAAAATAGTCTAAAATGTCTCAACAAACAGCACAATTTATCCTGTAATCAAAAGAAATTCTGGAACTGGTGAGAAAAAAATTTTAGTCTGGTCACATGTGTCATTTGTAAGACTCTGGGTCTCCAGCAAATTGTAGTGAGAGCCATAATCCCCAAACTGAACAATTCTTCCCAGAAGTAGCTAGCCTACTAAAAGACCAGGAAGTAAAGTGGCCCTTAATAGTCACATGAGAACACACCATATCACACAGTGTGTGCAATGTGAAAATCTTTCTCTGCATTTAACCCATTCACCAAGTGAATCAGTGGGCAGCCAGCAATGTAGCACTAAGGGAGCAGTGTGTGTTAGAATGGTACCTTGCTTAAGGGTACCTCAGTGGTACTTGACCACCAGGCCACCAGCCAACAAGATTTTAGCATTTTTTTGGGCATGGCAGTCATTTTTAAACAGAAATTACCCTGCGTGAGGACTGAACTCACAACCTTTAGATTATGAGACTGACTTGCTACCTATTGCACTAACTAGGCTGCTTGTGCTATAGGATTTTTTAGCTTATCTTGGTATCCACATTATGGGAAAATAAACATGATAGAACACATTGTCATAGTCACTTTTATACTAGCATACCACCCATTTCTAATATGCACTCATATTTACTTTCTTTTAACATCAGCATTCATGTGTATAAATGTGTTGATGTACTAAATGAAAGAGGGTGTGAGTTGAATGTGCTCAGAAGCCTTCTGTTGTTAAGTGTTGAGTCCTGCTGAGACTTCGCCTTTGAACAGGACCAGCCTTATCAACACAGAACCCCTTCTGATTCTCACCGATGGAGAGGTGTATTAGTTTCCCCTGGAGCCAACAAGTCTAATCCAGGGAACTACTCAAATAATGAACTCCTCTGCAGGAAAGTAATCTTTCATTCAGTTGATGGACTGGAAGTCTTTTAAAGCTTTCCATACGTATTCTAAACTTTACCACACAACCTTTTTTCTTCCATATATTGCAAATTTATTTCCATTCAAATGTTTGGAGTAGAGGTAAATTAATAATGTATTATATTACATACAGTAGATTTTAGAACGTGAAATTAAACACAGACATACATTTAAATATTAAATTTTAATATTTCAAGAACCTGAAGTTAGCGTAAACACACTTCAATGTGTAGGTAAATAGACCTCCGATTCTGTAATAAGACGCCTTAAACACAGTGGGTGCTCTGAACATAGTTTAGTTCATACAGTGGCAAGAAAAACTGTGAACCTTTTGAAATCCAATGATTTTCTGCATTAATTCGTCATAAAATGTGATCTTATCTTCATCTACGTCAATGGCATTGACAACTATAATGTCCCTAAAATAATAACACAAGGAAATCCTTTCATGTCTTTATTGAGAACAACCATAAACTCATAGTGATAGTGGGAAAAGTATGTAAACCCTCGAATTAATGACCTCAAAAAAGCTAACTGGAGTCAGTTGTTAGCATAACTAGAGTCTTGTTAAGAAAATGATTTTGGAGGTGTGGACTAGAGCTACTCTGACTAATAAAAAAAAAATAAAATAAAAACTTTTGTTTGCTCTGCAAAAGAAAAATACGCTCATGCCTTGCCAAAAAGAGCTTTCAGAGGATCTATGATCAAGATTAGTTGATTTACATAAAGCTAGAAAGGGTTAGAAAGTGATTTCAAAGACTTTAGAAATTCACCAGTCTACAGTTTTTAGGCAAATAATCTACAAATGGAGACACTGAGACTGTGGCTACTCTACCAAGAAGTGGGCACCTAGTCAAAATGACCCCAAGAGCCCAATGAAGACTCATCAATGAGGTAAAGAAATAATCCTGAGTGACAGCCAAAGATTTGAAGGTATCACTGGAACTGGCTAACATCTGTGTTCATGAGTCTACAGTACATAAAACATTTAACAAGCAGGGTGTCTATGGCAGGACACCATAAAGGAAGCCGCTGCATGCCTGAAATTTGCGAAAGAGCACATTGACACTCCACAGCGGTATTGGCAAAATGTTTTGTGGAGTGACTAAACTAAGATTGAACTAGGCAGCACTACATCTGGCTTAAATGGCACAGCATATCATCATGAAAACTGTTTAAGGGGGGACCTTTTTCACTGCTTGCACCGCTAGGGGAACAGAACATTTCGGCGTGGGGGCATGTCATATAAACGGCGTGTGGATTATAGGGAGTAAATTACTTTTAGGGAGTACGTTTTTGTGCAGTTTCTTTTTTTTTTTTTTTTGTGCATGTAATTTCTCAAAAATACTTTGATATACAGTAATATTAATATACCTGCCATTTAGTTTGAGGCCGTCTGATTCTGACGATATGTGTATGATTCTGTACATCAACAGGATCAAATGGGACAAGAAAGGGCAAAATAATCGCCAAAGTATGTTTTTATCTCAACAGTATGAAGAAACATGCTTGTGTTTAGCCTCTCGTAGTTATGTCTTCATGTCACGGCACGAACATATATAACATTTAGCCCGACAGAGTGGATACATTTTTAAAAATAATAATTTAGCCAAGTAATAATAACTGTCTTTATATAGCAGATACCATGGATCAGAGTGCAGCTCAGAGTACTTAACATGGACTCCATTGCAGTATAGAAAACAGCAAACCATACAAAGAAAGTTAAAAAAAAAACAAAAAAACAAAAAAAAAAACAGGTTAAACATTCAAGTACACACCTGTCGTGGTGCGCCCAACCCCCGGTATTTTTACGTTTTTAAAATTTATATATCTTTGCTTCTATGGGACACCAGACAAGGCTCGGGATGACGTCTGAAGTTTTGTGATTCACAAAAAACGGCGGAACCACCATGCAAGGAGTTGGTTTGCTGTGCAACGACCATGCCACTAGAGTCCTATACTGGTATAATACCGTGAAACTGGTATAATTTTGAAAAAACCATGATAAAAAATTTTGGTCATACCGCCCATCTCTAATGACTTTACATCAGCTGAAACTCTGTAGATGTTGGATGATGCAGGACAATGACCCAAAACACCAGAGCAAGTCCGTTTCAGAATAATCTAAACTGGCCTTTTGGAGTGGCCAAGTCAGAACCCAGACCTCAACCACATGAGATGTCCAAAGAATATGACAGAGGTAAAGCAGTTCTGCCAGTAAGAATGGGCTAAAATTTCTCCTGAACGATGTGCAGGTCTGATCCACAACTACAGGAAGCACCTAGTTGAGATTATTGCTGCCAAGGTGGGTCAATTATATTTGTCAATACCCTTGACTTGGATGAAAATCAGATCACATTTTCTCATTTCTGCATTAAGAACAAATTAATGCAGAAAGCCATGAAGTTCTCATACTTTTTCTTGCCACTGTATTTCAGGTAATTTATAGAAACATGGACTAATTTTCAGGCTCTTTTCTTCCAGATGTCTGTTGTGAAGTTTGGAGATCCAGTAGAGTTTCCATCTCTCATTGTTGTTACTGACCAGCGCATCTACATCCTAGAAATGACTTCTCAGTCTGAGTAAGCTACTACCTTGATGTCATATATGCAGAATTTAAGACATGATAATAGAAATTCTTGCTTGCCTTTTCTTTGTACTTGTTGCACTGAGTATTCCCATGGCAAAAGAATTCCCTTAGGATAAAGAAAGTTCTTTCTAATCTTCTTATCTTAGAATGTACATTTTATGGACAAAAGCATTGGGATGTCTGACAATTATACCAATAGGAACTTTAATGACCTTGCATCCAAATACATAGACTTTTACATGGAGTTCTTCCCCCTTTACACTCTTCTTGGAAGACTTTCCATGAGATTTTAAATCAGAATCAGAAAACTTTATTGATCATGGAGGAAATTGCTTATGTAATGGATAACAGATGTTCAGACTGGGAAATTGTACACCTTTATCCACTAAATGAGCTCATTTCAAATTTGATGCCTGCTACAAGTCCCAAAAAAGTTGGCACGGGGGCAACAAATGGCTAAAAAAACAAGAACGTTTAAAAAGATTCAGCTGGGAAAACATCTAGCAACTAGTTAAGTCAATTGATGTCAGGTCTGTAACATGATTAGCTTTAAAAGAGATGTCTAAGAAAGGCAGAGTCTTTCAAAAGTAAAGATGAGCAGAGGTTCTCCAATCTGTGTAAAAAAAAAAAAAAAATCAGGAAATCACATTGTATGATTTGTAAAGAATTGATTTGTATTGCACTGCTGCACATAAGTATTTGAACACCTTAGAAAATCAGTGTTAATATTTGGTACAGAAGCCTTTGTTTGCATTTACAGAGGTCAAACGTTTCCCGTAGTTCTTGACCAGGTTTGCACACATTGCAACAGGGATTTTGGCCCACTCCTCCACACAGATCTCCTCTAGATCTGTCAGGTTCCGGGGCTGGCGCTGAGCAACACGGAGTTTCAGCTCCCTCCAAATATTTTCGGTTGGCTCATGTGATTTGAAAGTCTTTTAGTTGTCATTTTATTCAAATTTAAAGAATGTCCCAACTTTAAAAACATCCCCACTGTAAAAAATGTCTTGGTCTGCTGAAGTATTAAGATTGCCCTTCACTGGAAGTAAGGGGCCTGGCCCAAACCCTGAAAAACAGAACTAATAATGCCTTGCTAAACGCCATGCCCAGACATAAACAATCAGCACAAGGACGAGGGGGCGTGGAGGACGAGGCCCGGACGTCACCGTCACCTGTACTCAGAGGCAGTAGGTTTTAAAGGAGCCAATCTGAGAACGCTATTTATTTCTCCTTGCTGCTGATTGGTTACGCATGTCTGGTAGATACAGTCCAGAATTTCCTGCGTGGAGCTCGAGTGTTCTCGTTTTGTTCTTCTTAAAGCCCTGTATTTTAATTACTGTAAATTAAATTACTGTATTTGCCCTGCTTATACAAAAGAAAATGACAGTGCGTACCAAAGAAAATGCGCATGCATGAATTACAGTACAGTCTATAGGGGGTATTTTACATTCTAGCACTGCGTGAGACTGCAGTTCAGTGTAAGCTGTACAGTAGGTATACGTGTTTACCTTTACATTTTCTTTAAGGGTAAAGTATTAAGATGAGTTTAAAATGAAATTAAAGTGTTTTGGGAGCATATTTGGGGGCATATTTAGGGTTTACACTATTAAAAAAAGGGCATTTTGAGGCATATTTGCGTTTTTTCAAAATACGTGTTTTTTCACTATACGTGGGTACCCTGCGGTTTACTGTACCTCATTGTCTGTCCACAAAATCTGAGTGTAGACCAGTTGGCAGGAATTAGTGTTGCAAATGAAGTGGATCTGCAGGACAAAGAGGTCAGTATAAAGAAATGACATGGATCCTATGGAAGGATTGGCTGACCACTTAACATATTGTTTATAAAGAGGAAAAAAGTGATGCTTATTGTATATTTACATGGTCAGATTCTAGATTACGTCAGTTATTTCACTGTAAAATGAACATTTATGCTCATAGTATTTGTATTATTTCGAGTAATACTACACAGTACTCCACACAGGTTTTATATTTTATTTCCAATGCATTCATGACTTGACTTCAGCTCTGTCTAGTACTTGTATAATTTGTCAAGTTCCTTTATAAACAGTGGTTTGTAGCAGCAAAGAAGACGTATTTGCTTTTTAGTCTCAGACGCAGTCGAGATCCCTCCTCCTTTCTGGAAGAAACGACGTGAAACATGTTTCACAGTATAAATTTTTATTGCTACTTGGCTGAAAAGGTAATTAAAAATACAGCTTTTCTGCTCAAAACTAGTCATAGCAGCATCTCAAATGAAATAATGAGCCATCACCCACCCTCAAAATCCAAAGGAATACAGGTCTAGCTGACAAACAGCAAAAGTGCTCGCCTTTAGGCCTTTTCCCAAAATCAATAAAACAACAAATGTTCTAAACATAACTGCATTAAATATAACAGAATTCAAATATTCAGCAGGTTTCTGCATGCTAAAATAAAAACATAAAAATATGATATACATTATGCTTTGGATATTTAAAACAATGCCTTATAAACATAAACGTTTGTCATTTTTGTACAAAGTAATCATATGTTGGTATACCTTTTTGTTACATTTAACCATTAATATAGGGCATGCTTTTGACATTAAATACATTAATAATTAGTATCCTAACAAAACAGTAGAATGGGGTGACAGTACGCTGTAGAACCTTAAATTCTAGATTCTGTACTGAAGGACCTATAAATTGGGTTTTTTGGGGTTTTTTTATGAACCAATGAAGTACAAAAATAAACCTCAGCTTCTTGGCATTGAGAGAAAATATTCAAGCATCTCTAGAAAAAAGAATGTACAGAAATGAGAGCGAGATCAAACTTTGGTCACATGCCAAACAAATCGAAAACGCTTTCCGAACCCCGGTCTAGAACACGCTCTGGATCGTTTGGAGACTTGGGACGAGCAAAAACAAAACGTGTTCACATTCAGAGGACTCAATTTTCTTCATGAACAGAACCAGAACAAAAAACGCATGTGATGTCTCAGCCATGTGTTTGGACACCGTCTCCACCAGGCAGTGTAATTACTTACAGGCCAGCAAATAAAAGAAAAATGAAATATGATTCTTAAGAGTTAAATGAACCCCTTTAGTGACTAGGCTAAATAAAAAAATAATGAAACTTTGTGCATGGCCCACTTCCTTACATCCGCGTAAACAGACGTACTGAAAATATGTCTATAGTTGTAGTGTTCTGATCACAAAACAGACATAACCAACCGGGGTGGGGAGGGGGTTAAAGGGAATTTTCCTTTTTCAGTTTGTGCATACAATGCTAATATATTCCAGCTAATGCTCTTTCCTCACCGTAGTCACTCATAAAAAATAATTTCCGTTCTCCCATATAGCTCTTTGTGATGGTAACAAAATGTGAAATCTGAATTTTAGACACGGGCTGTTTGCAAATCAGTCTTGGCTAGGGTTTGTTCAGAAACACTGCTCAAACAGAACAGAGCAAGCGCCGGATTTGGCAGGGCGAGCGCACAGCACGAATGATTAGAGCAACCTGGAGCACTTGGAAGTACAACACTGGTCCCAGCTTGGCAAAACAAATCCCAAAACACAGGCAGGCAGTCCTGAAGAGCTGAAAGGACCCTAAGCAACGATGCAACAGACAGTAGGCTCGATAATACAGCAATAAGACAACGGCAGAGAACCGCGCATAGCGACCGTCTTTCGCACTCAGACACTCGGATTCTGACGCTCCGACTCTCTTCTGGCGTCGTCTTCCACCCCGGAATCCAGGCAGAAATTTTAGGCCACACAAACAAAGCCACTGAGTCGAGACGTATATACAGGTGAGACTTCAAGGATTTGCATATATCATGTGTGTGAACATTATAGCTAAAATCATGCTCGCAGATACGTAATGCTATCAAGGAGATGTACACAATATGGACAAAAGTATTGGGACGCCTGACCATTACAACAGAGACTTCAGCGACACTGCATTCAAATCCATAGACTTTAATATGGAGTTGGTCCCCCTTTGCAGCTATAACAGCTTCCGCTCTTCTTGGAAGGCGTTTCCACAAGATTTTGGAGTGAATTAGTGTCCATTCATTCTGTAGAGCATGTATGAGACACTGATGTTGGGACGAGAAGGTCGGGATCACAATCTCCGTTCCAGTTCATCCCAAAGGTGCTGGATGGGGTTGAGGTCAGGACTCTGTGGGCCAATCAAGTTCTTGCCACCATTTCTTTATGGAGCTCGTTTTGTGCACTGGGACACTGTGGGTCTTCCCCAAACTGGGTCCACAGTGTTGGTAGCATGGTGTTGTCCAGAATATCTTAGTATGTTGAAGCATTAATAGTATGCTAGCCCAAACCCAGGTGTGTCCCAATACTTTTCTCCATATAGTGTATCTGTGTGTCATTTGAGATGCAGCAGATGGACTGTCTGTGCAGGTAATGGGTACCTT
Source organism: Alestes dentex (assembly GCA_037576975.1). Classification (NCBI taxonomy): domain Eukaryota; kingdom Metazoa; phylum Chordata; class Actinopteri; order Characiformes; family Alestidae; genus Alestes; species Alestes dentex. Next base: position 6,437,259 of record JBBIGA010000038.1, read on the forward strand.
GTGAGTAATTCAGTGTTGAAGTGTTAGTTGAGTGTGTATTACAGTTCCTGGACGAGAGCAGATGATGATATCTAACAAACACAGCACAGTCAAATGCCCTGCATTTGGCCCCGTTTACACAATTGACATGAATCAGCGCGCCCCATCCGTCCCCTCCTTCATGAGAGCTGTCACTGCACTGAAAACAAATGCTTATCTCTCATCTGTATAACGCGCCCGACCGAGAAACGCTTCTGCTCTCCTCTGCCACACATATTTCCTTTTAACTACATTCTCTTAGAGAAGAATATTCAGCCATGAGCAGCCACAGCAGTCACAACTCAAGGCCAATGAGTGTATGTGCATTTCGACAAACATCTAATAAACAGTGTTTCTGAAATATATTAATATTTGTACAGGTTCCTTAAACTATATACAAAGTGCTTTTGTAGTATAAGATCCTTCCCAATTGAGATGCCAAAAAAAAAAAAAAGTCAGTCATGCATTCAAACTCAAGCATTAAACTAAAACAATCATAGTACTCCATGATGTAATATATCATAATACTCTGTCTAGGCAGGGAAGGGAATCAGTTTAGTTTGCATATTTGTTTTTACAAAATATTAAGATCATTTCTGAGTGAATTACTTCAGGGTTTGGTCACCAGAAAGTTTACTGAATGAAAACAGGTCTGATTATGCTGATTAAACACGGAGATATTAGAATTAAATAGTGTTTACAGATAATTACCGCCCGTTGGATCAGAAGGGTATAAAATTTGAGGAGGTGGGGGCGTCTGAAAAAGCGTCGCCACTTCACCAAACTTTCTCAAAGGCCACAGGCCTTCGAAAAGAACCCCTTTTGGCACAAGACTCGCAGAATCTGGTCTGCAGATATATGTGAATATAAATGTGTGAGTCCAAGAGCAGCATGCTAAAGTTGCGTGAAGTCACATGAGCGACTTCAGCAGATGTGACTATCAGTTTCCTGTCTTTTGAATATTTTTTTTGAGATCAGGACTTCACAAAAGTGTGTTGGCACAGAGGGCAGTCAATAACAGATTGTGACTTCAGGGAGAAATACGCCAGGGTCTTCAGTACCAAAAGATACGTCTTCCTAAATCTTCCTTAAAATGCAATAGCTAAAACGTAATACTAGGACAAAGTGCAGAAACAGGCAGGGGATTATCTAGCGTCCATGTGGAATGTCTATGTGAGCCTTGAATTCAGGGCCTATTCCACTCACCCTTCAGTATCTTAATGAGATTGACCCAAGGTTACTACACCTAAAGTGCAACTCCCTTGTAAAAGTGCCATTGCTTGTTTTTAAACTGGTCATATTTAAAAAAAAAAAAAAAAAAGAACATATCAGGATGGAAAAGCACCTTGAAAATATTTTACTGGGCCTTCATATATGAGCCTTCTATCTAAAACTAAATGAAAGATGGAATCTACATTATTACTGTATCCAATAGGCATTAAATCTCATTTCTGTGTCATTTTGTTTTCAGTTTGGAATCAATTACATGCCTATGCATATATAAGCAACTGATGTGAACTAGATTAAGAATAACACTGTACTTGGACACGTCCTCAAAACCAAGAGTTACAAAACCACTATGCAATTTTGTACACAAGAATGCTGTTGTTTACACTCATCACCACCAGATGGCCCCTCAGATCAAGATCAAGTTCAACAAAATGGTCCAATAATCCGTTCAATCAAATTCCCCAAATGCCCTCATTCAAAATACCAGATAACATCATAATAGTAGTAATAATAATAATAATAATAATAATAGCATCTTGATTTGAAAGGTATTCATAGTGTCGGACCACTTAAATTTCTTACTCTATGAAAAAGTGCAGTTCCTCAAGAACAATCCCATGGCTAAAATTAAACTTGGTCAGACACACGCACACACACACACACACACCTACACACTCTGCACAATATATGACATGGGTCTCATATGTATTCCTTCATACACTGTTCGGTAAAAAAAATTACGTTTCATAAACAATACTAGTTGTTTGTTCAGTTTATCGGTTCAGATACAGGATGAAAAATAACCCAGTCACTTTCAGTTTGTATGTACAATATTTTACCTCAAAGGCTTTAGGGATTGGTGCTCTAAGACAGTCTCTCATGGCACATTTCAAGTATTCCTAACAACTCAACACCATGTTGTGACTATTCAAAGTTAGAGGTCCTTTCTGGTCCCCATCAAAGTGGCCTGATCCACAGAGCTGTGATGATCCCTCCCCATTGACCAGGACGTACCAGTGATATGACATGAGGTCAATTTAGTTCTTTTTTTCTCTAATCTCACTCTAAACACCACTATTCCACATGTTCACTGTGGCACTCGCGTATCTAAGCCCAGAGGGCGCTTTCACAGTTTTAATACGATCTGGGCTGCATCGTTCTCTTCTCTTTGATTGTGCAAAGGGTTCCAGAATGGCAGAGGGTTATATGTAAGCCAAACAGTCTGTGTCATGCTTCCATTACCCCATGGCTTCATTAGCATGATCTGTGCTCCAGTAAGGAGACCAGAGGAGATGAAGAAAGCTTGTTCTTTTTCTACAACATTATTTTTCCATATAATAAAGAAAGTTGGTTTTTTTTCCTTTTTTAGGATGGAGCTGACAGTGCTCTATCAGACCGGTTTAGTTATCTTGACAGACTACATTACAGCAGTTAAATCAACCACAACAACCACAAGAGGGCAGGAGAAAGCATCGGCGTTACTACGTAACAATGAGAGTACACCAAACCACTAAAGGCCCTCGAGAGCCACAACCATCTGCAAAAGGCACTTTTCTTACCTTTTGGTCATGGTTAGCCCCTTTCTGTGGACAAGAAAACTGAGATGATCAAAGCCTGCCTAAGCAATTGTCTTCTGATGTAAAGGGCATTGTATCAAGTCAGTTATGCAAGGTTGTTTATGAGGTATTCTATCACACGCTCTGGATTTTTTCCAAGACCTCATTTCATTGGTCCTGAAATGTGTCCACTTTTCCCAATTGTTCATGTCTGCTCCTCATCAGATTCACCACAGACCAGTCCTGGTTGGTGGGATGTTACCATACAAGCACATGCAGGGCTTCACGGACTATGACAGAGCTGAACAGGAGCCGTAATATTCCACCGCCTGCAGAATATGGCACACAAATACTCAAACGGTGCCACGCCCATTACAAGGCAGTGTCATAGACCTCCTGCTGAACATTGGTGGGAGGGAGACCGGGCTGAGGATGGTCCCAATTAGAATCTCTATTTGTGGGAGGCGTTGAGGGAGGGGGAGGTCCTGGAACCACAGGACTTTGGCCCCTTAGCTGTTCCCGAACATCCTGTTCCAGGCTTGGAGGGACAACTAGCTGATCCTCGGGGTCCTGCTGAGCAGGCGCTGCAAAATAACCCGATTTTTTCTTGGGCGCTTCCAGTGCTACCTCGATGATGTTGTGACTGTCCTCTGGTGCCACTACCGAGCCATTTGAGAGTTTCTTTCCAAAGAGGCTAGAAGTGGAAGGAGATTTCTTCAGGTCTGAAATCTCTCTGCCACACACAGCCAGAAGGCAGCCGTTAGTAGCCGACACCACCACGCTGTTCTGCCGGCGTACCTTACTGTTGTTGTAGTCAGAGCCCCGCAAGTCGCGGAGGTCTAGGTCCTTGGGGCTGTCAGGCGGCCCGGAGCGGAGCTGAAAAGCACAGCAGTGGATGTCCACCTCCACCTCCAGCTTGCTCCCGTTGGAAATCACACCCTCTAGTGGAGCCTCGTCGTCGCTGTCGAGGCCATTGTCGGACTGATTGCTGGAGAAGGTGGCGGAGGATGGCTGGCGCTGAAAGAGGGCTGGGTGAGCTCCAGGTCCCAGGCTGCCTGGACCTCCAGGGTTGCAGAGAGTGGCTGCCGGGTGCAGGCTGCAGCGGCGTTCGGGACGTGCGTTCGGGCCCGAAGAAGGGTGCTCGTCGGAAGCTGTGGAACCCGCCTCACTGCCCACCTCTGAGGCGGATGTCTCACTGTTGAACTCCGAGGCAATGCCACTGCTCGAAGAAGGTGTGGCTGGATCAACAGGTGGCACAGATATGGGGATAGAGGTAGATGCAGGCGCTCCTCTGACTTCACTGGTGGTGAGAGGTGGCTCACAGGTGCAGCTGTCTTCCCCAATGTGCAAGGCCACCACCACCGCCCCGACATTGTCCCGGCACCCGTAGCTTTGGGCCAGGGTGCAGAGCTTTTTGGCAGCAGCTCGAGGATCCCGGACAGCCAGCACCGTCTTCACTGCCTCCTGGTAGGAGAGGTGCTGAAAGAGTGCCCTGTTGCCCAGGATCAGGAACTCATCCTGCGCACACAGGGGTTCGGTGCGCACCCAGGGCTTCGGCAACACCCAGGGTGACAGGTAGGAACACCCCAGCAGACGAGAGCAGCACGTAACACCACTCACCTTGTTATCCTACAGCATGCAAAGGGCAAAGGACACACATGTGGTTAGAAAGTCTAATGTAAGCTTTACAGTGTGATAATCAGCACAATCTGTTCTCAGTCTGCAATCTGAAAACAGCTTTAAAACATGAACCCCCGTGAGGGATGTGCATCACTTATCTCTTGTAAGAAAGTGTGCAAAAACCTATTTTCTACCTCCGTGATAATAGCCTTGGCAGTTTTGACCCGTTCCATTTCCTCTGCACTTTGCTCCAGGCTGAAGACCTTAGACAGAGCCAGAGGCTGGCCATCACGGCACAGCACTGCCTGGCAGGTGCCCACGTTGGCCACAGTCAGGCTGAAGTAGCTGCCCGGCTCCGAACACTCTTGGTGAATGTAGCAGAGCAGAGCCGACGCCCCTAGCTTCTGCCCAGCCATGCCCATCTTTCTGTGAAGAACAAGGGGTAGAAAAAAAGCCACGATAAACGATGTATTTACATTTAAATTCATTTTAATTCATTTTGATTGTACTCTGGAAAAAAAATGAGAGACCACTGCAATTTATTTTGAAATCAGCATCTCTTTGAGTGACAACAATTCCATGCCAGTGTCTGTTAAATTCCTACACAAGCACCTCATTCTGCTTCATGAGGGACTGATTAGTGATCACCTG
>JBBIGA010000038.1:6468208-6482662 GCA_037576975.1 Alestes dentex
AGTTCATCACAAAGGTGCTGGATGGGGTTGAGGTCAGGGCTCTGTGTGGACCAGTCAAGTTCTTCCACACTGAACTCATCATTAGAAAAGGTTCTCCCCCAAACTGGGTCTACAAAGTTGGAAGCATGGCGTCGCCCAAAATGTCTTGGTCTGCTGAAGCATTAAGATTGTCCTGCACTGGAAGTAAGTAATACTTTTGTCCATATAGTGTAGGTGAATTGAATTAATATCCATTAGACAGGCTAGGCCCATAGAATATAACTATCAATAACCATACCGCATGTTAGTTTTGACTTTTTTATTTCTTGTGGTCATCATTTTCTCCAACCCAAAAGACAATAATACACAGCATAAGTCTAAAACATCCCATGTAATAGATTACAAGTTATTTTCATTCATTATCATCATCATCGTCGTCGTTATGAATTATTTTCAGTCCAGCACTCACTCCTTGAAGACGCGTGACACTGCGATTCACTTCAGCATGTCAGACTCTTTGGGGGTCAAGAGTATTTCCACCTCTCCCGTCCTCCAAAACGCTCAGATGTAGTCAGATAGCAAGTGAAGAATGGCTGGGGAGGAGGCACATGAATAGATACAAGTCCAAAAGAACAACCGATAGCGCTTACAGTTTACAAAGAGGGGATTTCTGGATGGAGAGGGTAATCATCCAAGCATGTGTGATATATGGAGCGTTCACTTGGTCAAAGATCTACATCCAAATGAATTGTGTTATATTCAGACCCCCCTAAATCTCCGGCCCAGGAAAGAAAGTCTGACTCTTAATCAACATTGAGTTAACAGAACAATAAACTCTCTCTCAAAAACAAACGAACAAAAAAAAAACCAAACCAAAACGATGTCAGAGAAACTGGGCGAAACTAATTTAAAGAATCAGAACTCCTCTTTGCATTTTCGACAGGAAGTTCGCAGAAAAGAGTAAAAACGACAATATTTACAATATGGTTTTCACATGCAGCTCAGAAGCTGAGAGTTGGAAAGTCATCGCAGCCAAAAAGTGACGCTCAACAGCATGAAGGAGCCACCAGACAAGCCAACGCACCCCCTTTGCGCTTCTCGGGTTCTCTCCAACACACGCACATGTTACACACACCTCTAGGAGCTGATTGAATATAAAATAATCCTAAAAAGCAGCAGGTTTCCCAAAAGTTTCTTCTCACCACCCCCCATATACATAAACGTTAGGGCCTATATAGACAACCGCCCTTCATTTACCCATCATGTAAGGAGGACTAACACTGTGTTTAAAGTTCACATGTTAAACCCATCCAGTGGCCGGTACACACCGATAGAAAAACATTCAGAACAGGACTGATGAGGGTTCTTCCCTCATTTCATTCTGCACCCCTGGATCACCGGGCCAGTGGTGACAGAAGACTTAACATAACTCGGATGTAGATAGAATACCACAATTTAGAAAAAAAAAAAAAATATCCAAAACTCATACACTCCAGCCAGTTTAGTGAGAGACTCTCACTCTCCAAGCTAAGAATAATTTAATTTGATGCTGGATTTGGGATTGGAGCAAATCTGAAATCTGTGGAGGTGCAAAAAAAAAAAAAAAAAAGTGTGGGCGTGAACCTAGTAACAGAAAGGATTCTAAAAGTGGTCATAATGCTCCAGTGACCTACTGGTCATTCACTGATGAGCTTTAAATGCAGTTTGGCTGGCAATTCATTTTCTTTTTACAGTGGAGCAGCTCAAGTGTGGTGGCGGGGACACGGCGTCCCTCCACCGCACCGTAAGACCTCCTTTCAGTAGTGCATCACATAAGCCACCAGCAATCCGCCAGCTATCTACTTTAGTCAGCTAAAGAGAAAACAAAACGAAACCAAGAGTCGAAATCAGGAGTAAATGCAACGCAAGGCTGGTTCTTTACACACGTGTAAAAGTACAGGCCCTAACTAATCTCCACAGGTCTTCAAATGGGAGTTTATTTGATTTGATTTTCTGTCGTCTTTTACAATTATATACAATATACAGGCAGCAGATAATACATTTTCATCTGAATAAACAATCAAACAGGGAACTTGTTAAATTAGACTATGATTCTGAGTAATGATTACTGTGCAGTACTGGAAGGAAGTTTTAGAAAATGGTCAAATATCAAACAAAAGAAGACAAAAAAAAAAGGACAGCTGCATCTTAAAAGCCCTCAATATGTACAGAAAAAGCCAAATGTCCCAAAAAAAAAAAAAAAAAAAAGACAGGAAGAAAATTAAGTAACAGAATGTAGTTTTTCTCCATATACACAACATTGTTCAAAAATATTTCCAAAGCCAAAGGAGCATCTGATTTGGTCACCAAACTCAAACGATGAGGCAGAGTGAATCTTAATTTGCAAACCTCGTCACTGGGTGTATATGAAGACTCAAAGAAAGAGCAGCAAGAGAACCGGGTTAAGTTTGTCAGAGATGAGGCGTGTTTACGAATGCTAAGGTTGTCCCTAAGACGACCAGAAACCACACAAACGACTCGGTGAAAGCGTCGCGGTTCTGGTGCCAGCTTAACAAATAAAAACTAGGATGTGAGGTATTTAGGTTACTGTTGTCCAACTGTCTTCCGAGAGACAGCGCGGGATCCACGTCTTACACAGAGACGTTCACACACCTACAGCTCGATATCTGACTCTCAAAGTCCCTCTCTGAATAACTAGAACTTAAATGTAAAACTAAAAATGTCAACGTCCTCCGTTTCACAGAGGGAAAACTCTTTTCGCTCTCTCCTGTGGTAACGCCTGCTAGGAAATCTCAAAAATGTCTGAGGGCTTCAGTTCTACCAGTTTCGGCAAAAGGCACATCGATTTGAAATCAGGCAATAAATTTTTACGTCAAAATTGCTGCACAAAAACAAGTCTTTAGAAATCAAAAAAACAAGACAAAAACAAACTAGGAAATCCATTCAGTGCATATAACTACATTCATGATGGGTCTCCCATACAGTGTATGTTTACATCTAGGCTGACCACACCTGGTTGGAAACTGCTTCAGTAGGTCACTGTTTAGTCGATTCAAATCAGTTTCAAATTCTGACTGAGCCACAGACACTATCGCATTGATCTAATTTTCCATTTGCTGCTAATTTTAAAAATTGCACTGATCAACTATGGTGTTACTTGTGCACAGACTTGCTCAAATAACTAATTCAAATCTCTAGCAGCTTTCCATTCCTCAACAAATTGCAAAAGCTTGCGTCCTCTGACACAAGCATACAGGCTAACGAAAAGGTACAAGCCAGAAAAAGAGAAAAATAAAATAAATCCAATACAAATGCTGTGAAATGACTGACATATCGTCTACACAAGTCTACTCAGATTAACCCTGGGGAGAATTAGCGACACCCAGAAGGAGTATGAACCTAATCACTCATCACTGATAACTACTGAATAGGATACACTCAGTGTAACAGTGACCTTAACGTTTGTGATTAAGAAGCACAATGGTCAAACATTTCTGGACAAATTTGTTAAGAATGGCCAATGAACCACAGAAAACACTAAAATGCATGTTGGTGCAGCAAATGATTTTGAACGAACACGGTACAGCCACCACAGTGGTTCTATTTGGAGCATCAATCCGATATTCTTTATTACAGGACAAAACATCAGTTAAGAGACAAGCTGACTCTCAAGAGGTAATGAAATGCCACACAATGATTATTTTCAAGCCTCATCACAAACGGTGTTACTCTTGACTCAGAAATGCCGGTAAGAGTCGGACAAGGTGCGAACGTCCGTAGACTAGATTCAGAGTTCATACAGTTCAAAGCAATTTTTCATTAAAATGACCCCAACCCATCAACAGTTAAGATTAAAAACATGAAAGGAAAAAAAAAAAAAAATCAAACAAAAACAGACAAATCAAACAAGTGCTCATACCAATGAGCTCCTCTCCAGAGTGTGTGTATTCCATCTACAGACCGCGGGGTTGGCCAGCTTGGGGTGTGTGAGTGAGTGAGTGAGTTTGTGTGCGCACTGAGGTGAGCACCTGGGTGCAAATGAGGGAAAAAAAGGAAACTTCAGAGCAGACAGACAGAGAGAAAGAGAGAAAGAAGGACCGAAGCCTGTGGTGAGACCAAATCGGGGGGTGGGGGAGGGGGGCTGTTAGTAAAATGGATATGTATTGAGATGTTTCGTCATTGTCGTCGTAATCGTCATCATGGTCTTCATACCATCAGCTCTTCGTGTGTGTGTGGGTGTGTGTGTTAGGAAGATTCCACTGCTTCCCATGCAACCCCAGGGCAGCGATGTGCAGTGATGTCACAGGGGGATCAGTCGTGGATGGGCAAGGGGCGAGCTTTCCCCATAGTTCCCTTGGTGAGGGGTCTTTCAGATCGAGAGCAACGGCGAGATCACTGCCAGGACTGAGGGGGGAAGTTGTTGACCTCGGCCAGGTCTTGAACAGGAGCGCCTTTGTAGGTGTATGTCAGCTTGATCCGCATTCGTAGCTGTTGCTGTAATTTTAAAGGAGGAGTCAGGCATTTTTTTTGTAGTCATGAAGAGGCAATTTTTGTTCAAGTTCATCTAAACTGTGTCACAACAGTTTTTTTTTTTTAAATAAGCACCCCCTACAGGCAACGGCAAAGATGACCTGTAAAGGATGTTGCAACTGCACACAGGAAAGCACAGTAATCGTGCAACGGAAATCTTACCTTCTGTGGGTTAAGGACCCTGATGACCTGTGTGACGCTTCCCTGGTTGAGTGCTGGGACGATATTACTGCTGGGGGAGAGAAGCTGCAGCTGGAATGTCTGCAAAAATAAGACATCATATGAAAACATGAGCGCCTGTGAGAGAGAGTGTGCAACACAGTGTGTGACCAAGAAATGAAAAGACTTGCTAACATCTTTAGAAAAAGTGATGAAATTAAATGCAAAATTCTGTTGGAGTGTCAAACCTTTGGTACTGCAGCCTGGAATACAAAGTCTGTCATCTCTGCCTCACTAGAGTTGGTGGCATGGATGGTGATTACTGAAATGTTAGGGTTGGGGTTGGACCTCTCAAAGGTGAAGTCGATTTTCAGACCGTTCTTGTTGTATGCGGTCATCGGAGGGATGCCTGCAAAGGAAGAATACGATATTTGGAGAATGATGGCTGCTTCTGCAAGGTTTTGCTGAGTCAGTGTCTGAAGGTACCATCACTGGGACAAATGGGGCATTGCAGTGAGCTCACCTGCTGCAGTGTCATTGAAGAGGGGTTGTGAGGAGAGGCCATCCAGGAGGAAAGGGGGCTGGGAGATGGGCACAGAGGGAGCAGGGGCAGGGGTTGGACCACCTATGGAGTGTGGATTAACAAACTGGTGTGGGTGGGAATTAGGGGAACAATGAAGACATCAAAAATCCTGTACGTGGCTCTATGTGTATCTACTCTATGAGGTGATTAAACAAAAGACAGGGGAAGGGGAGAAAGATGGAGTTTTACATGGATGTCTGATTTTTAACTACAACACGACAGGAACAAGGTCAACAAAGGAGTGCTGGCTTACCAGACAGAGAGAGGTCCCCCAGCAGGTCCAGCAGCTCTCCGCCCGCGGAGGCAGGCTTTGTAGGGAGAGCCGTCTGGATCACAGGCACCACGTCATTACCTCCAAGAAGGTCCAACAAATCATTCGCCTGCAGGACAGAACACAACCCCTGCAATGAATTCTCTTTTTGTATTACTACTTAATGATCAGGGGCCAGGGGGGTGCGTGTGTATTTGTTTGAAGGACAAATTTCTGCAACCCTGACATTAGTAGTGGCTGATATACCTATGGTATGAGTTTTGTAACCACCTTACCATCTATACTAGCATGTCACAAATAAGCTCAGAACTTGCATGCGGCCACAATGGTAAACTTGGACACAGCACAAACGTTTTTAATGGGTTGCTAGTGACAGTACTAGCACACAGCCACTACTGAGAGTGGTCCTGCAAGAAAATGACGCAAAATGAGAGGGAAAACCAAACCTACAGAACAAGAAACGGAGAAAAGTGACGACTCAGGAGAATTGGAGAATTCATCACCACATGAAAATTTAGGAGCTTCGTCTGTCATATGAAAGGGGTTTAAGGTTTTAAAAACTACTTCGAGCAAAAGAACAGTGCAAAGTTTGCCACATCACAGTTCTGGTTGGTTCAGACCTGGCTGAAAAAAAGCATTTGTTTAAAGTAATGACGGTTATGCGAGGTCTTATCCTCAAATGATGTCTAGTAGTATAGTATTGTTTTTTCTTTAAATCAGTGTTTTTAAGCAATTTTCATATTATGTTGTTTAAAAAAAGAAAGCCATAATGACATCTGCCCATTTACTACTCAGGTTTTTTTATGCTATTTTTCACAATATTGTTAATGTTCTGCACTTGTTAGATGGTTATTTGTAGTAAAATAAGACATTGATAACCTACAAAAACAGGCTCCCAATTTTCTAACAGGCTTCTATTTCATAAAGAAAAGTAAATTCACTATACAGTATTATATACAGAGACTATCAGGAATGTACTGGGCATAATTGAAAACCATCACTGCACCATGTACCAGACAAGTGAAATGTCAAATAAACAAACAAACCTAAATCCCACCACAGCTGCTGAGCTAAAACTATGCAGTTCCTTACCTGATTTGTTGGCGGAGTAATGCTGGGTGGGTGTTTTGAGTCCACTGAAGAAGATTCTGTCTCTCCATTGGTCTGTACAATCTCCGTAGGGCCATTAGTAGCTGTTTTTTCCATAATGGGCATTCTTTCTAATAAGGCAGGCCTTGGAGGTCAAAAAGAAGGAAGGTGTGAATCAAAAAGACCATGAAAAGATAATGGATGGCACTGATCCGATACCAGGTATTAACATCAGACAGAAAATACTGGATCAGATATCAGAGGGAAGAATGAATGTGGTCCAGTCTCTTAACACGTATAGCCTGAAATGTTACACACTCATATTGTGTGATGCAATGTAGCTGGTATCAAGACAATTTTTTAAAAATCAGAATGAGGAACTAAGAACGAGTTTAATTAGTGGGCAAACAATAGTGGGATGCTCAGCCTACTACCGTAGGAATAACAAACATCTTGATTGAAAGAACATACACAAAGATTATAGATGGAACAGATGGAAAAAAAAAAAAAAAAGAGATTGGTAAAGCTTGTAACCAGACCTGTCTTATCATTTAAGATCAGTTGCGAATGAGTGTGGGGATCATTGAGCTCTTACCTCATGTGATCGTATTTCTTGAAAAGTGCATTGTACTCCACAGCTCTCTGCTGCAACTCCACGTCTATGCTACTGCCATATATCGACACTACTTTCTTTATTCGGCTGGAAGAAAAAGTGATGAACGGATAGAACATGAATACGTAATTTAGCAAAGTGTGAATTGTCTAAACACCCACTGTGCTTGACAGGACTACTTACTTCACACTGCTAAAACGTGTGGAGAGTTTCATGATGGCGGTCAGCGAGTAACCTCGGGTTACTGGGGTGGACAAATTGGAAACAAGGAGACCTTCCAAAACATCTAAGACTTCATCTTCTGTAACCTGTGATCAGAGTGTAACAGTAGCTTGCATGTTAACAACATATACGTGTGTGTGTGTGTGTGTGTGTGTGTGTGTGTGTGTGTGTGTGTGTGTGTGTGTGTGCGCGCGTGCGTGCAACAATGCGTGGAGGAGAGTAAGAAAGATTACCTGGATGGGCTCTTCCTCCTCACACTGACCCGAGACCAGCAGGTCTCCGTACTCCCCTATGCACCAGGATGCAACCTGCACCAGAGGTTGCTGTGGAAGAATAAAAAGAAAACAATCATCATTCACACTACAAAACAAACTCACGTTACACTTTTCTCTGGCTGAACTTCTACGTCCCTGGATCAGTAAAACACTAAATATGACTGCGGGGGGAAAGTTTTACCTGTGAAATGTCATCCAGAAGGGCTTTGTAGAGCCTCTGTACAGTGTAAGCATGCATCTCCACACTGTTAGTGATGAGCTGGATGAGGTTTGGGACAGAGTCGTCTCTGACATAACTTCCCGCCTACAACGAAAAAAAAAAAGGTGCTCTTAAAAACCACAGCGATAAGAAATTCTACCAGTGATGGTAAGAAATTTAAAAAAGCATGGGAGTTACTAAGCATAAAAGAACTGCTGGCAGAATTAACTTGTTAGTTTTCAGTCAACAGATCACTCTCAATAATAATTCAGTAGTAAACAATACAAAGACAACAATACAAAAAATATTGTTTCTGAATGTTATGTAGGACTACCTCACACTAGGATGACCTTTAACCATAAAAGCATATCACTACTGTACCTCAAATTATGGGAGGGAGGGTATTTCTACTATAATTTTATGATAATAATAGCAATAATAATAATAATAATAATAATAATAATAATAATAATAGTACCAACAACACTTTCGCTTCCTGTAAGCAATCATGGGTCTCTAACAGGATGCAGAAGCAAAAACACTGATACCATGCAAGTAGAACCCTTTTTAACCAAAGAAATAAAAAATAAAAGCACATTTGAGTAAAAGCTGTAAGTGAAAGTGACCATTCTGTCATACGTGTACACACCACAGCACACAGTGTGAACAGTGTGAAATTCTTCCAGGGGAGCTTGCTCAGGGTACCTCAGAGGTGCTTAGCAGTCTTAAGAATCGAACCCATGACTTCCTGATTGCAGGGCAACTGCCCTAACCACTAGGCCACCAGCTGCCCCGGTGTATAGGCAACGTTCATTTGCCCACAAAATTGTCATTTAAAAAGAGAAAAAAATTGCCACATGTCCATCGACAGTTATTTTTCAGAAGGAGTGATGTCTGTGGCTGCTTTGTTTTATTCTTTTTTTTTTTTTTTTTACCTATTGTACAATTGTTCAAGAACTGAGACATCACGGTGTTGTTCGTGAAACTTTTATCTGATGTCTAAAACCCGATGCTCTGGTCTTAGGATATATTAAAACGCATTTTAAGAACAGCTCCGTTATGTTCACATGTAGAAAATTTTGGGAGTTGTTGTGGTGGTTACTGAGTTAACCAGGCTTAGCCCTACTAGGAATGTGCCGGATACAATAAAAGCACAGTAAAGTGCTAACAAGAACTTACCGTAGTTAGCACCCTCATAATGGTGTCTATGTGCCATCGTTTGGAGGGTGCATACCTGTCAAAGAAAAAAAAAAAGGAGAACAGTATAAATACACCACATATAAGAACTCATCTTAAAAAGGGAAAAGAAAATGTGATGACTTGGAATATTTACAGTTTAATACAGTTTAACCAAGCCCTGAAAATATTCTGCTCCTAACAAAACTGCTTTAGTTTTGCATGCTGTCAGATATGAATGTGTCAACAGCGTCACGCTCTGACGATGGATCACTCATTTTATCATCAGCCAGCACCTTAATAAGTCACTCGTTCTAACAGCGAACACTGGTCTAAACAGCTTTAAAAAAAATAAATAAATAAAAATCAACTACATGAACAGGTTACTCATGCTGTTCAGGTTCCCCAAGGCCACTTGAACCTGTAGTCTAGCTGAGGGCAACAAACAAAAACCCCAGCCCACCAGCCTCAGCTGTTATTATGAAAGACTGCAGCATAGAACCTCAAAAGTATTGTTACTTATTACAACGCCCACTAATGCTCTAACACAAACGGCCTCCAAACCCTCTAGCAACCCTCTAAACCCGCTGTGCTCTCTTTGAGCACAGCAGGAGGACTGCAAAGACTAAAACATACTTTTCAGCAGCCAGGAAGACCCCTGATGCACAGTCAGCTTTGAACTCTGGGTCACAGGAGTCCAAGAAATACAGCAGCTCCTTCATCATGCCTCGGATGTTGTTGCCGTTTACCAGGGCAAAGCTCAGCTCCATCGCACGCCTGAGAGAGGAAGAAAAACCAAACGCGACCTTCAACAATTCTGCTCTTCCGAGTCAGGACCAGGCTAAAAATAAACAAGTGATGTATTACCTTTTAATGGAGACGTCCAGGTCTTTCAAACAGTCCACAATGGTGCTCCGATGCCTCTGCACTGCGTTGTGGTCTGTCTGCACAGTTTTCAGTAAAGACGTCAGTGCCACATATCTGAAGATGGAATGGAGGGGAAAAAAAATAATGTCAAGGCTCAATGACGTATAAATGCTTACTGCAAATACTTCAGATCTTTTGTGAGTGGCCTTCAGGTACTCTTGCCTATAAGCTGCCATGCGAAATAATGTGGATATCTTCAGTGAATTAATAATCATTCAAGGAGGTTACACAAATTTAATAACAGTAAAAATTCATTCAGCAGTGGTCATTTAGATCAAATAAATGCATCAAGTAAACGCATCTAACCCTGTGTTTAATCATTTCAATTACAAAAAAACGTAGAAAATAGTTACCTAATGTTTTTGTCATTGTTAAGAAGAAAACGCCCCAGGATATTGATGGCTAATACCTGCAGTAGGAAGAAAAACACCTAGGTGTCATTTAATGAATATACATGACATTACAATTGTTTGGCAGATGTTTTTATCCAAAGTCACTAAGAATATGATGAGACAGACACACACAAACACACACACACACACACACACACACACACACACACACTATACATACACATATACATATATACACATATACATATACATACATATATATACACACATATACATATACATACATATACATACATATATATACACACATATACATATACATATACACACATACATATACACACACATACACACATACATATACACACATACATATACATATACACACACATACATATACACACATATATACATATACATATACACACATATATACATATACACACATATATACATACACATATACACACATATACATACACACACACACACACATATATATATAAAAAAGACTTGTCCACCAGCAGTGCTATAAGTCTTACTTACCCTTAATCCACTCTCTGATTTGATGTCCATAATGGTCAGGACAGTTTCATATAGGATTGCATTGCCTACATTTTTACTTGTTTCCGTGTTTGTTGCAACCTACAGGGAAAAAAATAATTGTTTTAATTGTTTGATAGTTCGACTGCTAACATGTTTTAGCTGTAAACTCTGATATATTCAAATTTCACCTGTGCAAGAATATCATTCATTGCCTCACTAGAATCGTCATCACTCCTTCCCAGAATTCTTAGTAGTCTCAGTATCCGAACCTGTATTAACCCAGAAGACAACATGCCAGTGGCTATAAACCTTTAAATCCTCAGAATCTCTCTGCAGCTACAAATGACTGATCAATATTTAAAAGACATGCATCTGAAGCTGGCATATTGATTAATACCACATTGTTCGTTACACTGCAGACATTTTTTAAATGAGTGACATTTGAAAGGAAAGGTGGATACCTGCAGAAAGGGGTCACTGATGCCAGACACATCATGCTCTGGAGAGTAACCAGACATGATGAGGTTCTTCAGGATTCGCACCAGTTGTGGAACCAGCTAGAAAACGGCCAGAAAAAAATTTTAAAGCCTTTGTCAATTCTAATCTTAAATAAGGAAAAAAGCTACATACAGTAAAGTAAAAAAAAGAGGGGGGTAACAGTTTATAAAATGAGGTGACAATCTTAAAATAGTCAGATTTTTCTTTTTTAAATATCTGATTAAGACAGTGTTTCCCAATCCTGGACCTAGGGACCCCTACACTGCACATGATGGCAATCCTGAATCAACTCAACATCTTAATCAGGCTAAAGTCTGTTATAATGGGCATAAAAACCACCAAAAAAAAAAAAAAATGTTTTAAAGTTGAGGTACTCCAACTCCAGGACTGGTAACAACTGGTTTAGGATGTTTACGATAAGTGAATCAAATGGATGTATCAGTTGTGATTATAATTCTATTGAATTAACTTTCATTACATAGAAAAAAAAAAGCTAAAATTTCCATTTACATTTAATCCCATGTTAGTTTCCGTGAAAAGCTTAATTTTGTCTGTGCCCATGAGGTAATCAACATATCAAAATAAGAGTCTTTTCACAAACCAACAGCTATCAAATGAATGACAAAATTAGTCTAATGATGGATGCTGGACTACTCAAAAATATGTAAATTATACGTAGCCTTGTGGTGATATTCAGGACCAAAACAAAACAAAAACAAAAACAAATAACACCAAAATAGACAGAAAAGTAAAGAACTTCAAAACCAAGAAATGAACTACATCTAGTGACCACGGTGAGGTGAGTTTCTTTAACAGCATGCACCAGCTATGAAACCAGAATGTCTTCTTACCTTTTCATTCTAACACAATGCAGGAATTGTAACAAAGACAAATGACAGAAAAAATATGAGGTAGATGTTAGGGGCGGGGGGAACTGGATAAGAGAGAGAGTTCACTTTCAGAGAAGAGCTTAAAATAAATGTTACGATCATGAGCATGAGAGGTGGGCGTGCTGGCACAGCAGTTCAGGCTGAGGTAGGACGTAGCAATAGATACACACACAGAGGTAGAGGAGAAGATCCCGTTTTCTTCTCCAATGAAAGTATCAGCAGTAAATGCAGTACAATCATCAAAAGAGCATCTACAACTAATCATCAAAAGTCAAACTACCAAACACATACATACAGCAGCATTACTACAACCACGATGCAAGAGTTAGCACTCCAATCCAAAGCATCATAAAACCTTCACTGAAGAGACTCAGAGTAAAGAGGATGGCCACGCACCTTTCTAAAGTGAGACAGCATGTCGGGACTCCGTTCACACATTTCAGTGAGAAGGACAACAGATGTATGGAGAACTCCTACACACACACACAAAAAAAAATCATTGAATAGTTTAGTTTATGATGAGTACAACAAGAAACACCTGTAAAAACACGCCCTTAAAAACTAAAGCAACCAAAAGAATGAAACCCTGAAAGGCTAAAATGACACAATGACAAAAGGCACAATAATAAGACTCTTCTCACCATGATTCTTCTCACTCAGCAGGTTTTTCGTTGCAGGCAGAAACATCTCCATCAATTCCGGGACCTTGCGAATGACATGAACTGCACACAACGCTGCCTGCAGGGGGGAATTACTTATTTTTTTAAGTAGTTCACACATCCAGAGCACAAACCACATCTCACAGTGGGAAGATAAACCTTTATTAGCCCCAAAAGTGGGAAATTTGCATTGCTACAGCAGAAAGTGGACAGAACAAGGTAAGAGCAGATAAAACAATAGGATACAACAATACAATACAAATAAAACAAAAATATAAATAAGGAAATATTTCATTTCCTTATGAGAAGAAAATACCTTTTTCCTCAAGTATGAGTTTGACGTTTTGAGGAGTTTTTCCACTTCCCCGGCCAGGTCTCGACACATTTCTGATGAACCCATGCAGCCCAGGGTGCACAAGGCAAGTCCCTGAACATACTGTGTACTGTGATTTAGATCGCTGTAATACACATAAAAAGTTAAAACAATATAAGAGATCAGGTTTCAAAACTGTAGATGTGAAGTGAGACATTTAAGGATGATGTAGTGAAAAGACACAGCTGACACTGATACTAGGTGTGAGTGAGTGAGTGTGTACACACTGGCATAAGTTAGACACACCAGCACATTTGGCACTTGATGTAGTCAAACCCCACATCTTTACTGAAATTCCACCTGTTAGGTGCCAATTGAAGGGACAGTTAAAGGAACCAACTTGCTGCTACTTGCTTACTTCTTAATGCAGTTTGTCATGAGTAGATGGACATCCTGCCTCTCATCCAACAGCAACATGGCCCCCAAATACCCTATCCGCTTGTCTGTGAACTTCTGTGAGGCGATCAGCTTCAGGCACTCCAGCTGAAAAATGAGATTAGAGGCATCACAAAGGGCAAAATTCAACAAGACAGGACATCGGACACCCTCCAGCACCGCTCCAGACATGACAGCCCGAGGGCTTCAGTGGACTATTTGGTTTACCTGCCCAAAATGTGCTGGGTAGCCCAACATGTGCATATACAACAGCTTCGCCACGTTTCTACAGCGGTAAGTGTTGTCCTCTTCTCTGAAAGATGACCTGATGGCAGCACACTCTTTCTGGATCATCTCTCGCTCCTCTGCCTGGGTCCGAGCCGTCCGGATGGTCCGGATCAGCTCCCGCAGTCTGATCGGAGCTGGCATCCTCTGCAACAAAAGCATAATGTCAGCCAATGAGCCATCTGAGTAGTAACACAGGGCACATTTAAAGAGATAAATGAAAGATCTCATTATAGCATTAAACATAGAGCACAGCTGCAAAGTCTAACCATCAAGCAACTTAGTTGGAAGTCAAGATTTTTTATAGAGAAAAATTACATGTGGATAGTACTATGGCTTTCAGTCTAGGGTCAGTGTGAGCCCTGTATATAGAGTGAGAGTGTGTGTACACATACACACACACACACACACACACATATATATATATATAAAATAAATAAATAAAAAATGTA
>JBBIGA010000038.1:6500954-6529515 GCA_037576975.1 Alestes dentex
TGTGTGTGTGTGTGTGTGTGTGTGTGTGTGTGTGTGTGTGTGTGTGTGTGTGTGTGTGTGTGTGTGTGTGTGTTGGCTGATGAGTTTCTCTCTTTGTCTGGATTCAGTCAGACACTGCGTCACCTCCTGCCTACAGTCACACAGACTGCGAGATAACATCAGAGTGGCAGAGTGAGAGGGAGAGAAGGAGGAGGGAGAGAGAGAGGGAGAGACAGATGTACAGACAGAATCTAGCAGTGGGGGGATGGGCATCTCTCACATCAATCACTGGCTGGATGCCGTAGACCAGCCTGTTGTGGCAGTTCGTAGTTGAGCGCTCAGAACTCATCTTTCCCAGTGCAAACGTGACGCCCTGTTCGAGGGGCACAGGCACTTAATGAACAGAGTGAGACAGTCTGGTGAGGGAAGGAAAGGTTTAAAAAAAAAAAAAGGGGGGAATCTTCAAAACTCTTCTACTGATCACTGTGATGGCGACCAAACGGAGGGCTGTGAATGCCATCTCTCTATCTTTCTATCTGTCTGTGTGTAGGAAACATACATATGTGTGTAGAATTTGAAAATCGACATCCTCCTGCAAATTGTCAGTCATTACTTACGAAGGATCGCGATTGATTTCTTTCCTATGTGATCAAGGCAAATTAGGTAATCATGTTATCCCCACTGAAAACTATAGAGTTAACTAAAGTTTAGATTACTGAGAAGCAACAAAGCAATAGGTACATCAGAAACCATTTAATTTCAGATGAGATTGAGAAATGTACATAGTCAGTGTTCCAGTCCAGTCTGCTTCTCAAGCTTTAGTTGCGATCTCCTAAACACACAGAGAACATAAGATATAATTCCATGTGAAAGTGATTGGTTTTCTTGTGAGGGCCCTTGTTAAATGGCCACTCTAGACTTTGCAGTTAAGAGAAAGTCAGTGTAATTGAGCCTAGTTTGGCTGTAGAGTGGAGCGAGGCCTTGTGAAGGCTGAACGGTGGTGTTGCAGTAATGAGATGCGTGCCGGTGCGGAGGACGGGGGGAGAAGCGGCTCTGCGTGGGCGGACGAGTGTTTCTGGGAGAGCTGATTTCTCGCAGTGGAAGCTCTGACTCGCAGACAGCGCAGTCAGGCTGTTTACTCCGGGGCTGCAGTGTTGGGTGTGAATTTAGTCACTGTAAAATGGCGTATGCGCTCATGCAAATGTCTGCATATGTGTTAATGCACATGTTTGTGACGCGCTGGTGCATTTTTGCAGGCCGTTACGCCGGGCGTGTGTTTGCACATTCTCCTGTCTGGTTTCTGCAGTTACAGTGCAGCGCTGGTGTGGAATATTTTTGAGCCCGTATTAATGCATGCGGCGCTCACGGTTATGATGCAGGCAGTTTTTATAGCATATCAGAAGCAGGTCTGCTGCATGCACGACCATGTCAGGAATTCATGTCTGCATCCTGATTTTGTGCTGTGATAAGATCAGCAGCAGTGAGATAGTCCTCAGGACAGACTGCTGGGCCAAAGTTCTAGTGCACTTTAAGGTGAACTGGTGCGGATAATGCCTTTAGTGCAGTGGTTGCTTCACTTGAACCCATGTTTTACTGGCCTCCTTTATCACACGCAGTCGCTCTTATCCATTCTAGTTCAAATAGGGCTGCATGTCTCATGTTTTTGTTTATTTATTCATTTTTGTTTGTTGGCTGTTACCTAAAACTATAGTCTGGAAGGTATTTTCTCCTGAATTCTAACGTTATCTAATTTTTCCACTCTCCTGAAAATTTTAAAATTTACTCATTAAAGCACATCTTGTCTTAAACAGGTTTTTAACATTTCTTTTTAGTGGTCATCACATTTCCAGATTACGACAGTAACAGGTAGTAAGATTATACTTTTGGCCTTTTTTTGATGTGCCAGGATGGCGTGGAAAACAGTGAAATATGTCATCTTCAAACTTAATACAGCTCTGCAGAAATTCAGTTCAGTTTCTCAGGTTTTATCTTTTATAGGTGCAAGTATTGAACTGAACAGCTTTGCTTTCGTTTTTAAGAACTGCTGCCAGTATTTCTCCTAATTTCCAAATAACAATATTGTATAACTTGAAAGGAAATTACAAAACATCAGAATAAGAGAAATGATGCAGTGTTTGCAGAACTTGAATAATTAAAAGAAAACAAATCTCTTGTTCACTCTTAAAACAAAATGGCAATAATTACCTTTTAGGAACTTCTAGTAGTGTTTCACCATCCAACTGGTCTCACTGTGAGAGGAGAGTGTTGATTACAGCAGTGTCTTTATACTTTTCCTCTTTAAATAAGATGTGATTCAGGTGGTCACTAATCAGTCCCTCATAAAGCAGAATGAGGTGCTTGTGTAGGAATTTAACAGACACTGGCATGGAGTGGTTTCACACTCAGAGAGATGCTGATTTAAAAATAAATTGCAGTGCTGTCTTATTTTTTCCAGAGCTGTAAATGAGCCACATGTTCTGCCCAGTTGATGTAAGTGTAAACCTGGATCAGCCATAACTTTAAAACCACCTGCCTGATACTGTAGACCTCTGAGGGTGTGCTGTGGTATCTGGGACCAAGACGTTAGCAGGAAGTGCTGCAAGTTATGAGGCGGGGCCTCCATGGATGTTACCAGTTTGTCCTGTACATCCCATAGAGGCTTTAGCTGATCTTTGACATGTTCGTTATTCTGCTGAAAGAGGCCCTTAGGGAACACTGTTTCCATGAATGGTGGAACCTGGTTTACAGAAAATGTGATTCATCAGACCAGTCCACATTCTTCCACAGCTCTGTGGTACAGTTCTGATGCTCAGGTGCCCATAGTCTGCACCTTTGGTGGTGGACAGCAGTCAGCATGATCCCTCTGACCAGTCTGATGCTCAGCAGGCCCATACATAGACGGCTGCAATGAACGGTGTGGTCCAACACCTTTCTCTCCGTTCACTTTTAGCAGCAGCAGCAAAAATTCTGTATGATTGGACCATATGGGCTACCCTTTGCTCCCAACAGGCTGATTCTCTTCCTCTGACCACTTTTAGTTGGTATTAACCACTGTATTTTGCGAACACCGCACAAGATGTTCTGGAGATGCTCTGACCCAGTCATCCTGTTGTCACTCTTTACTCTCAGCCATCTTTCCTGATTCCAACACACTGACTTCAAGAACTGACCGATCACTTGCTAGCTGGTGGCGTAGTGGTTAGGCAGTTGCCCCTGCAGTCAGAAGGCCATGGGTTTGAATCCCAGGACTGCTTGTGGCACCACTGAGGTACCCTTGAGCAAAGTACCGTCCCCACACACTGCTTCCCTGCTGCTTCACTTGGTGAATTGGTAAAATGCAGAGAAAGAATTTCACACTGTTCACACTGCGTGCTGTGGTGTGTTCACTCATGACAAATTGACATTTGCACTTAATCTTGACAGGTGCCACTGTAACGAGATAGTGTCGTTCACTTCACCTGGTTTTAATGTTGTGGCTGACTGGTGTAAATTGGTACACACATTTTATATAAAAATACATTTAAATGTTTTAAGAGTCAGCAATCCTACTTTACAAAGAAAATACCTGGAATAGCATTACACACTTTATTTCAAAAATATGTATAGGATTTACCAAAAGCAATGTGCTCCAACATTTAAAGTAATGCTACTGCTATGTGGTACAGGGAGCGCTGCTGATATTTCTCCTGAAATGCTCAAACACGGCTCCAGTATTTTGTCCAGTGTGTGTTTCTGTTTTCTTCTGATAGCTGGCAGAGCTGTTATGGAGCGCAAAAACACTTAATTAGGTATACCTGCCTTGTATGTAAAATAATTTTACATTTTAGCAGCTCATCTTACTGTAAAGGTACAATTTGGAGTTTGCTGTTACAGTCTGGAGTCCATCTGTTCCTCTGTGTCAATTGTTAGATACCTTTACCCCATTCATCAATATCATGAGTTGGTATTATTTGGGCAGTGGGTTATTCTGAGCACAGCAGTGACAGTGACTGTGTGTGTGTGTGTGTGTGTGTGTGTGTGTGTTACACGCAGCAGTACTGCATCAGAATTCAGCTGGAGAACTTACAGACAGGATTTAGGTCACAAGCAAAAAGAACTAATATGAATCTAAAACATGCAGTAACACATCCCCATGGTTCAGATTTATCACAGGACTATATATATATATGTATATCAACCTTTGTAGCTCAATTGTTTAATGTATTAAATCAGTCCATGTTAGTTTTTACGTTCTTGGGTCATTTCGTCATGCATTTCTATTCTCTTTCACTCGCAGGGCCATTTCACATGACAGGGTTCTCTGGCCCACAGCACACTTCAGAGATGGAGGCTAGAGACGACTTTGCAGAAAACCCCGCATGCCACAGCAACAACTCTCAAGAATTCGAAGAGCAAGACAACATGACCGGTGAGCCTCACAGGCGGAAAGTGAACTTTTCAGATCAGTTTAGCAACGCTGAAACCAATTATAGGTCAGTAAGGAATCCCGTGGTCCGTGCTGTGTTGACTGGCTGTGTGGTTTCTCCAGATGACAGTGACAGCGACTTGGACAAAGAGAACTCCTCTAGCTCCTCCACTGATGAAAACATGGAGAGCAAGGGCAGCCAGTGCTCAGTTCACGGTGGAGACGTGAAGGAGGTATGCATGACTGGTATGAATTGAACCTCATAACTTTAGAGAATTAGCCTGGTCGTACCTTGTGCCCCCCAGAGTAAGTAATTAATGACAAGTTGCTCCAAACTGGGCTGGTTAATATAATCCGCTTTCAGCAAAGCATCATTTTAAAGGGGACATATTATGCAAAACTCACTTTTGTATTTCCATTTGTGTCTCTACTGCTCCTATAAACACTCCAAACATGAAAAAAAAAAACATCCATCCGTTTTCTGTGCGTCAGTTGAAAGATTTTGGTGTCAGGAATCATGAGCTTCTACGAGCTGTTTGGACGCTCCACTATTGTGACGTCAGGATGAGGAAATTTGCATAGAACCGCCCCTCACCTGTCGAGCCCCACCCACTGGATTAGTTGAAGGTCCACCATTTTTTACGAGCTCGCATAAGACGGCGAGCGCTACGGCTACAGGCGAAGGCAAGTCACTCAGGAAGTGTTGTGTTCCTCTCGCTCTGGGTCTGACTCTGGGTCCAACATATAGGGCTGATAGTGCCTCTGTTTCACGTAACGGCTTATTTGCAACAGCTTATTTGCGTAAAAGTGACAGACCCCTTAAACGGCTCATTTTGAAAGGGACTGAAACTGTGAAGAATAGAGCTGGTGAGATCTCTTTCTGTGAGAGTGATTTTGTGCAAAGAACTTCATGAACATGTTTTGTAGCCCATAGACCTGTTATAACTTGTTTAAAAAGAGGTAGAATATGCCCCCTTTAATGGCTAAATGTAACGTCTAGACAGTTGATTCATCCCACAACCTTTCTCCTACAGTAAAATGCCCAAGGTAGTTTGAGTTTGAGTGTACTGTTGAAACAAGAGCGACTGCTAAAACAAAAGCACAAATCAGAGTTTCTGTAACGTACTAAATCAGTGCTTTCTGGGTCTTCGTCAGGGGGCTGTGTTGTGTAGTGGAGTGTGTGTGTGTGTGGTTAGTTATTTCTGAAGTGTGATTCATGCCTCTATGGCAACGCAGTACAAAGTGTCACCGTGATAGTCAGGGTGACTCACGCAGACTTGTGGGATTCACTCATACGCAACGCTGCTGCCTCCTCCGTCGCCGGCAGCTAGAGTGGCCAGAAGCACAGATAGTGTGTGTGTACAGTCAAATACTGGGAACGTTAGTACTGTAGCATCTTCGACAACATGTCCGGCACACACCTACGCCTCCTCCAACAGGACGCCCACTCAGTGTGGCTAATCTTACTTCTCCTCTTGTCAGGTCTCGTCTTTACTGTTGCTCTCACATGCTCTGATTGTGTGGTACATTGTGTCCATTAGGAGAGTGAGGGAGGCTCAGACATGGGGGGCAATTTTATATGCCCCCTCTGCACCCTGGAGTTCGGCAGTCCAGAGCAGCTCATTGCACACGTCTACCAGGTGAGCACTCCACCCTGAAAGCCTCTTTGAGTCCTCGGGGCTCTAGTAAAGGCTAATCACCTCTTAAACCCACCTGAAGCGGCTTGCTGAGGGTGCTGGCTCTAAGCTATTATGATCCAATAAAGGGCTTAGAATATAGTCGACTTTTCATTAATCACTGTCGTGAGTCATGATATTCATTCACAGTGGGAGAGCATTAGCAGGAGAACAATGAACAAAATAAAGTCAATTACAACGGCTGAATGCCACAGGCTGATTATAATGGCTATTACACGTATAAAGCATTCCTTTAATTTTTTTATATCACCGATTATTAGCTTATTATGGTCATACAACCACATGTAACACAGACATCTGATTCTGAAAATGCAACACACTAGAAACTGTCCTGCTGTCATATTATTTCCACCCATGAAGGAGACATTATTATAGAGCTCCCCTTGATACATTAACGAAATCCTAATAGAGCTATACACTGCATGATATTACACTGTGATTCAGAACCTCTTGTGTGTCTGAGTTTCCTGAACCGTCCCTGTACCATCTTACCAGGTTATTCTCAAGAGCAGATTCTTCTCGAGTTCTTCTTAGACTGACTGGACTGAAAGAACTTTCATTGCTGTTTTCTTACTCCTTTATCCCGAACAGCACACGTCAGCGGTGGGCGGCAGTAAGAGTTATGTGTGCCCAGTGTGTGGACGCGCTCTCAGCTCGCCAGGCTCCCTGGGGCGCCACCTCCTCATTCATTCAGACGACCGACTGTCCAACTGTGCGGTGTGTGGAGTTCGCTTCACTGACACCAGCAACTTCAACAGGTCTGTAGGCCACGCCTCCAGGTGGAGCCATCAGTTCACAAACCCCAATAGGCATGGTTTCTCAAAGGCTGTAAGGGTCTCACACATCCTCGGTGCACCTTGTTACAAACCCATTCACCATCACTAAAATCCAGTGAACGTTCAGGGAAAACAGATGAGGGATGGACCATCGAAAACAGAAATGATGAGTCACAGCAGAGTGTAGAACAGGGGTCACCAACAGGGTGCCCTCAAGGCCCACATGAGTAGCCCACGGACCTGTTCTAAAAAATAAAAAGCACAACTCACCAGTGAGCAGTGTTTAATTTTAGAATATGTTGAGCAGCGTCTAACATTTAATTTTAGATATGTTCATTTAACATACAATTTTAGAATTGCTATTCTTTAATCACATTTGCATTTATACAGATTTGAAAATGACAATATCTAAAACAACAAGCAGTTAAAACATGGTTAATATACAAGAAGTTTAGAGACGTTTAGGTAAACTCTGTTCTGTATTAAACTGGTAGCCCTACGTATGGCTCAGTACCCATGAAGTAGCTCTCAGTTTCAAAACGGTTGCTGACCCGTGGTGTAGAAAATGTTAGTAAAGGAAAGGAAATGTAAAAAATTAATAAATATTTTAAATGTTCAGAAGAAGTAAGTCCAACTTACCTTGGAATATCCGGAAAAAAATATTGTACCACAAACATAAAAGGATTTCCGTACAACTGTGTATTAATATGGTATGCAGGTCAAGAAAGTTCACTGGCTGCCAGCCACAATGGAAACATTAAAGGTTTAGGAGTATAGTCAATACATGAAAATAGATATATACCTGGCATAATACAGGCTTATAGACTCAGCACAAGACACCTTGAGTTCTTTCTAGTCCATTTAAACTGTGGAATTGAATAGTCAGGTTCAAATCTAAATATTTGTCTCACTTTATGACTGCACGGTAAGCCCCTGTACTGAGCAGCATCGCCTTCAGCGAATACCTTCACTTTGCTTGCTGTGAATTTGTTATGAAACAAAGTGAAACAGAAGTGGCCTCTCAGTGATATGCTGGGTCAAATAAAGAGATTCAGCATCTTATGGTTGACACATTTGTGTACATTCTGCAATTTCCAAATGGAATTCTGTGTTTTATTTATTTATAAATACAGCTCTGGAAAAAATAAGAGACCGCTGCAATTGATTTTTAAATCAGCATCTCTAAGAGTGACAACCATTTTATGCCAGTGTCTGTTAAATTCCTGCACAAGCACCTCATTCTGCTTTATGAGGGACTGATTAGTGATCAGCTGAATCACATCTTATTTAATGAGGAAAAGTATAAAAACACTGCTGTAATCAACACTCGCAATGAGACCAGTTAAAACACAACTAGAAGTTTGTCAAAGGTAAATTATTGCCATTTTGTTTCAAAGTGAACAAGAGATTTGTTTCCTTTGAATTATTCAAGTTCTGTAAACGCTGCATTTCTCTTAAGTTAATGTTTTGTCATTTCCTTTAAAATGATGCTGTAAAGAACAATATTTTTAAATGAGGAGAAAAATTGTCAGCAGTTCTTAAAAACGAAGGCAAAGCTGTTCAGTTCAATACTCGCACCAATAAAAGATAAAACTGAACTTTTTTGCAGTGGTCTTATATTTTTCCAGAGCTGTGTTTGCTATAAAAAAGACAGACCTGTGTTAAGAAGGAGGGCTGATTTCACAGCAGTGGCTGTATGAATCCAAGTGATGTTGGCTAACAAGTGAATTGTGTATTGCAGGGAAAAGCTGAAAGAGTTCCTCAACCTCAGTGACGTGGTGAGTAGCAGTGGAGATGAGGCATGCTCTATGTCCCAGCCTCTGTCAGCCGGCCCCATTGCCAACCACGGCCCCAGCCATGGACCCAACCATGCTCCCAGTCACGGCCCCAGCCATGGACCCAACCATGCTCCCAGTCACGGCCCCAGCCATGGACCCAACCATGCTCCCGGTCACGGCCCCAGCCATGGACCCAACCATGCTCCCGGTCACGGCCCCAGCCCTGGCCCCAACCATGCTCCCGGTCACGGCCCCAGCCCTGGCCCTGCGCTGCCCCCAGTCCACGACAGCCTCCTCGCTTCTGGCCCCTCCCTTCCCTCCCTCCCGGATGCCCTGAGCCCCTCCCCTAGTCTCCCACCTCTACCTGACCTCCTTAGTCCCATGCCTGTGTACCCAGCCGGGGTGCTGCTAGTGTGCAACAACTGCATGGCCTACCAGCAGCTGGTGGGCAGCCAGTCACCTTCCATGAGGAAGTGGGCGGCCCGGCGCAGGAACGAGCCCACCGAGGCCCGGCTACAGCGGCTAGAGCGCGAGCGCGTGGCCAAGAAGACGAAACGGGCGTGCGAGACTCCCGAGGAGCGGGAGCTTCGACGGCTACGTGACCGCGAGGCCAAGCGGATGCAGCGGATGCAGGAGACGGATGAGCAGCGTGCGCGAAGACTGCAGCGGGACCGCGAGGCCATGCGAATGAAACGGGCCAACGAGACGCCCGAGAAGAGGCAAGCGCGGCTGGTGCGCGAGAGGGAAGCCAAGCGGCTCAAGAGGCGGCTGGAGAAGATCGACCCGTCGCTGCGCACGCAGATCGAGCATGACCCGGCCGCCATGGCCGCCCTGACCGCTGACATGAACCTGTTCCAGTTCCCCTTCCCCATGCCCGTCTCCTCCATGGACAACGGGCTGTTTATGAAGCTGCCCTAGTCGGACCAGTGCTGTCGCAAAGGCGCCTCGGACTTTAGTCTGTGGGCTCTGGGGGCTCGTTATTCTCAAAGCAAGGGAAACCATTCCAAGTGTGGGTCTGCTTCAGAAGCACTGTCGTCCAAAGTTTCCAAGACTGTCACGGACATAAACTCTACACTTATTTATATAAAAAACATTTACAAAGTTAACAGCAGGGTAAAGAATCTCCCTGCGTTATGAACTAGCATGTTGAACAAGCATATGATTTTCGTCGTCCCATTTTCAGGGCCTACACATTACAGCTGTAGCCCTCAAAGCAGTAAAACAAAGGAGGGTTTCTACTTTTTGCACAAGGAACTACACTGAAGGGAGGGAGACATGTAGCCACATCCCACATTCAGCCATGTGATGCAGTCCGCCAGTCTAATGGCTGGAGTTTACCTGTAGTTACGCCTCCCTCCCCCTGCTGGAGCTCCTCACTGGCTCGCTCACATCCACGGATACAACTACCTCGTCGTCACAGGCCTTCTCGGTGCCCAGCCTGACCACTGGCCTCTGCTGGGGTCCTACAGGCCCACACACGGACTATATGTTCATTATGCCAACACACACTTGAACACACTGTTACTTTCACTTCCCCTGCCCATACTCTTAACACCACTCTTTCTGAATACTGTCAGCAATCAAAGATGTTTTGTTTTTGTTACTATATATATTTTTTTTCTTTTCTGACAAGAAGAAACACCCAGATATAGTTGACTGATGGTGCTTCTGTATGCTAAAATGACTAAGCAGAAACGAACTGGTTCATACTGAAATCTGGCTCATGGTACACTCAGTCACTCCAGACCTCCTGAAGCCTCTGTGCTGGTCTACAGAACACAACACGGGATCATTCTCGTCCAGGCACTCAGGGATGTTGAGGGCCACTAGCTGTCCTCCCAGCCTGAGAGCGAAACACTGCGACCCACTGGCTCATTCTTCTCTCTTACTGGTCATATTGACCTGCTCCTTCTTTCAATTTTGCACATCATCGTTCACACTGCAGACTCCTCAGCTGAGCCAGAATATCAGAAAGGATTTTTTTTTTTTTTGACCAGTCTTGACCAACTCAGTCTCTTCCTCTGCTGTTGTCACTGTACTGTATAATATGTTCATTACCTCTCTAATACCAGTGAGGTCCTGCACCTCGTGATGCTAGCCGTTACAGTTGAGGCGTGTACAAATGAATGATAATGTTGCCTTTGTCACTGGAAAGCTGTTTTGTGTTATGGATTTATATTGAGACAGGTATGATATTTTTTTGGTTCAGTACAAGTTTTGTTTATAACTATTGTGTAAAAAAAAAAAACAAAAATAGGCTGCATGAAAGATGAACAGTCTGATAGCATTGCATACGTCACAGAACGGGATGAGCGGTGTATTTTGCCAGACTGAGGCACTGAGCACATTTGTATTTGACAGGCCATTTATTTGAAAACTATAGATGCTGTAGATCATACATATTTATTAAATACTGTTTACGCTAGTTTTACACAAGTTTAGATCCCAGTTCTTAGTTTAGTCATGCGGCGTCCATTCACCGATGCCTTGTACTTATCAGAAACAGGGTAAACTGTTAGATTGTACTTTACTGTATGCTTTGTTTTCTTTCATTCCAGTTATTTATTGTCCACATGACTGACATGCTACTTGACGTGAAGGTTTACAGAGATTTCCATAAAAACTTTGTTCCGCGTTACCTTTAACAATACCTCCAACATTCAACAGATTAACTCTATGGGACTAAAATGGCAATGTGATGCGCATACGGGACAGAGGTTCCTGGTTTGAGCCATTCCTGGGTGTTTTCAAGGACGAAAACGGGGCTACGTATTTTCAGATACAGTGGTTTGAATCACTATGCAAACATCTGTTCGCAACACCTATATTTGACACTTTCTATCGTTACTATGCAGATCATGTGAAAGGAAATGGACCCAAATGCAGCAGACCACACAACTCAGGCAATTCTAGAGGGCTAGGGTTGGTATTTGCAAGGCATCTTGAAATATAAGTGTTGATCTAGAATTGTTTGTTTGGAATTAAGAGCACAGTAAACAGCAGAGCAGCCTGATCCTAGATCAGCACTCTTACTTTGAGACGAACGCCAGCCCTGGTCTATGGCTTTCTCGCAGTAGATTATGACAGACGAGAATCCGACGTGTCGGTGCTTCAGGGAACGCAGCTCGTTTGGGGCGACAGGCTCCGTGGCATTCATTCTCTCGTACGGAATGGCGTGTTGAATGCCTACACATTAGGGCAGGATCTCATGGGATTTAGAAACATTCTGCACTCAGGACTGGTCTTCACAAAACATCTCAGAGTAGAAGGTTGTTCTAGGATCAGACTCCACCATTCTCTCCTGGAGATCTTGTTCACAGAACTGTACCAAAATGATGGCTTTGTGCTTACAGGCCCAGTCTAGTTTCAAAAGAAAGTTTAGAGTTTAATTATTCGAGAAGCAAAAAGGGATGCATTACCATGTTGACATTTTATGCATTAAAAAAAAAAAAAAAAGTGTTTCATGGACCGTGAAGCTCGATGGGGACTGCTTTAGCTGAATCCTGCATGTTGTATGCTACATGTTCTAGATGTTTTACGAGCTGTTTTTTTTTTTAATGCCTGCTTAGTTCTAATGAATCAAAGGAGAAGGACCTAAAGACAAAATTGCCTTTTTTTTGCAAGCCTGTCAGGATGCTCACTCTTATCATGTTTACAGATGTCTACAAAGGCCAAAACGAATGGGGGTGAGAAAAACACAGTATTTATGTCCTCAGACTTCCGAACGCTCCTTTCAGAAAGCCATTGTCTGTTACTGGATTAACAGATCTAACGATCCTGATGAAGCCCAGGAGTAGAATGTGGAATAAATGTTGACCTAACCTCCGAGAGGGTGTGTGTCTCTCCCTGGTTTAGTAAACGCAGCGCTCTGCTCTTAAATGAACTCTCTTGCTCCATACAAAGAGCTCTCTATTCTTCCTCGCAGCCAGACGGAGCTGTGAAGCACTCCAAAGCCCACACAATGCTGACTTGTCTCCAATTCAGATCAAGAGTGCCAGAAGGGCAGACCTAAGAATACACTCTGCAGCACTACGCATAGTTATTCAGTCTTAATGAGGCAATGTTTACCATTTATCCTTCAAAATAACTAGAAATACGACCAATACTGATCAATTATTTCATAACAGAGAGCATAACTTGACTATTTATATTTTAACTATACAATAATTATTTTTTTACATGTGGGTGCGCCAGTTCATTTCAACTTAACAAAATATCTCATTTTGTTAAGTTTCCTAAAGTGTTGATAGATTTTTGCCATGTGACCCACCTGTAAATGTAACTTTCATTACACACACACAGTTGAACAGTGCAATAAGGAATCAAGTTCAGACACTTTGGTAATATTATATATATTATATTGTGTTTACTTAACAAACATGATAAATGCAATGTTTCCAAGAAGTTAGCTGTAACAATAAAAATACAATATCTTTGTGTCCTTACATATAATTAAAACAGCAAAACAACAAAAAACAAAAAAACAAAAAAAACAAAAAAACAAAACCGCCCTAAGTAGTTCACAGAGAGGTACAAATATACAGTACAAATCTATTTTATTCAAAAAGGGTACAAATAAAAACGCAACAAAATATAGTTATTAATGCTTTGTAAAGTTCAGGTAGGTGTAGGGTAGTCTAAGGGAGCACTTTGGGTAGACGACTCTAAGGCTTCTGATAAGAATTAATACATATTGGTACGGCCATACAATATTAAAACTCACTATACAAAGTTCATACAACCTGGATTATACTTGAGGATTGAATATTACATACACATCATTGCATA
Organism: Alestes dentex; assembly: GCA_037576975.1. Classification (NCBI taxonomy): domain Eukaryota; kingdom Metazoa; phylum Chordata; class Actinopteri; order Characiformes; family Alestidae; genus Alestes; species Alestes dentex. The sequence goes on from JBBIGA010000038.1 coordinate 6,514,378, forward strand.
TATTTTGCAGATCTTTTATGCATTAAAGAAAGATGCTGTTTCTTTTAAAACTGGTCACACGTCACATAAAGAGCAGTGTCACTTAGTGCCTAAAAGTACAATGTCATACTTGAAAGTACAGAATTACTCCTTTTAATTTCTTGAAAAACCGTTTTAACTTTCTCCTGATGTCGATCTCCATTACCTACTCTGGCCTGCAACGATGCCACTCTAGGTTCCCAAAAAAAAAAAAAAAAAAGTATCACGATATGTGGACTGTGAAAGGATCACAAAAAAGCCTCTCAAAAAAGGTCACAAAATTAATCTGACACGTGATAGTACTGCTACTACTAATAGAAATGTCACCGATTCAGAATTTGAACATTCATCCACCCCTCTAACGCATGGTCAGCTCTGTCACAGGGCTGAGATACTGTACAAAACACACCCGACCTCTAGCAAGCTGCTCTCGAGCGGAAAACTCTCCTCCATCTCAACACAACTATCCACAGGAAGCTTCCACACACGCTCTCTGCCCAGCATTTCCAATGATTCAGGCCCCAAAGCACCTCTAACCCCAACCGAGATGAGGTTTATGGGCTAAATGCGGGTCAGAAAGGCCCTGTTGAGCGTCTCGCATTCTCACGTGTCAGCAGTGCAAGGGTTAAGGCTCTTCTTTGCTTCGCCTTTGGATGAGATCAAAACTAATCAGTCACAACATTCAAAAAAAAAATGTACACTTCATATAAAAGCTCACACTGCGAAGGGTACGGATACGCACCGCGAGCCTGTCGACTGGGTCATCGTACAATCAGCGAGTGCGACTTCACCAACTAATTGTTACCGAATAACGTGGAATGCCGTGTAACTTTAAAACATCTACAGACGACGGTCAGGTAGATCAGAAGATGGGCGCTATGGCTTTGTGCCGAAACAAAACGATGGGGACGCCGCGTCGGCGCGGAACGCGTAGCCAGAGCGAGGAGAGAGTGAGTCACCCGTAAAGCGTCATTCTGTGGACAATGAATGATGCACATTTTTAAGGCGTTATTGACAAGCTTGATAATATAGAAATCTTCTATCTACACAAACATATACACAAGTACTGGATGATTGTTTTAACATGGTTTCACGCATAATCTGCTATTGGACAAAAGATTAAACCGAAACGTGGTTGGTTGGGTTTGGGGGGGGGGGATAAGTGCAAGACATCTTTCATTTTGTTTTAAGGGGATAGTAAAATGACTGATTAGGGGACTTGCGTAACTACTTTTGTATGATTCAGAGAAGGGATGTACTGCTAAAAGCATGCACCTTGCAAGCTGGGAGTAGTGTGCAGGCTCATGGTGCATCTACAGGGCGGCGCTGCGCAGCGTGCATGCAGGATGTTATTTAAAGGTGGGTGTATGATTCAAGCCATGAACTATCCTCATGAGGCTGGAAGGCCACTGCAGAGCTCATGAGTGTAAAATGAGTGTGCCTGATGTGATTAAGCTGGGAAGAACATTTATTAGTCGACCATCGCAGCAGAACAGGTGAATGGCAATAGACTGCTAATGACGCTCTGTCAGTTTGTAGTTGCCGTCAGGACCCAAATTAGGAACTGGGGTTCAAGATTAGTTTTCTCTGCAAGAGTCACCACGAATAACCACTATGATAAACAAATAATGTTCCAAACTGGAAGGTTTTGTCCATTCTTTCCCTAAAAAAAAAAAAATGTCACTGAAGTTAAAATGTAACATACAAGGCTAACTCTCCTGCACAATGAAGCAACATCACAAACCTGGCAACCTCACAAAACACCCCACACAAACCAGCAAGCTTCGCCGAGGGTGATAGTTAAGCTACTGTGAGAGGCTACAGCTGGAGAAACTGAATAATGCTCGAGTACTAGACCTGTTTTCATATGACATCAGTTCAATGCTCAGGAACACTAACTTACTTGTGTACACCTATATGGGAATTCTGGGCCAACGCAGAATGTATACATCTGCTGAGGCCTCGATACACATAAGTATATATATATTTATGTGTCAACAAAAACATTTATAAAATGTAGAAACTGCAAGAAACCTAAATGCAAGAAAATGTAAGACATTTTAGTACAGTAGCCTAGAATTATCTAGTAATTCTGCTATTCTGCAGTACAATAAATGTCACCAAACAACATCGGTTTAAAATCTGTCAAATATCTATTCAATGCTTTTTTTTTTTTTTTTTGCTTTTTTTTTTAGCAATTTTCTGTTAAAGCAACATGATTCTGGTGTCTTCATGCATTATTTACAATATTGCATGTACATAACCCACATTCAAATTTCTGCCTCTAATTCAGAGGACGCAGTGACATTCAGGGCAAAGAACAAAACCTATGAGCTTTGAAACATTTCTGCTTACCATAAAACACCATTTAAATTTCCCACAGAGAAAAGCAGCTTAGAACAGGGGTTCTAATTTGGGTATGACGCTGACAGAGGGTCATCAGTGAACTGCGGTTCTAGGGGCTCACTCCCTCGCACATTTTAGTGCAAATTAACATACACATTTCAGCTCCACAATCAGACGTCCAGGGTCGGTGCGCCTCTAGGACCGGGGTTTGGGGGAACAAGTCTCGAAAAGCGAGAGCGAACCAGAGTAATTGCGCACAATCTACGTGCAAGGGCGAGGGTCGGGGCAAAAAAGGGAACGTAGATGAGACAGTGGGGAAGGCACAAACAGCGTAAACTCTTCTCGGTTACAGTGCACAGAATCAAAGCTCGGTTCCTACTGAAAGCATCACACACTGTCCGTCTGTCGGGCCAGAGAAGCATCCGGTAAGGCAGTGCATTAGAGTAGAAACCAATGACACCTATTCAAACGCTCCAACAGTAACAAAGCAATATAAAACAACATGAAATCAGCTTCAAGTGACGTGACGTGACGTGACGTATCCGACCGGTAACGGAAGGAGGTAACTGACCGTGTGGATCACTGCACTAAGAATGCAACACTCACTCGAGGAAGCGCCTCAGAGATGGCTGCAACAAGTTTGGGGGAAACAAACTTGAAAAAGGTTTTTTTTTTTTTTAAGAAGGGCATCAAATTTGATACAGACTGCAACAGCTAATAGTGTATGATACAAAAGAAAAAAAAAATCCAATTGCTTAGTGGGTTAACAAGGACACTGCTGTGAGAGCTAGATTCGAGCATTTACTGCATAGCACATGCTGAAACTGTACATCGTTCAGGTATTCTGTGTGTAAGGGTATTGCTTGTCTCAAACAAACGTCAAATACTTGAACTGGAGGAAAAACAAAAACAAAAAAACAACCAAAAACAGGTCTACTGTTTTAACTGAGTAGATTTACCTACTTACTGTACTGCACATTCTTAAATAAGATTTGGTCACATTACAGAGCAGGTCAATCCTGCCTGCAAAGGAATGCGATACTAAGAGCGCCGTCTGTCCCGGCCGGCTGTAAAGGGCCGCTGTTGTCCCTTTAGACAGCTAATCCCTGGCTGACTGTCCACCCAGAGAAGGCAGAGGCCGCGTCGCGAGATAGAAAGGGCACCGAAGGGACCACCTGAACTGGATCTGAGACTCGGAACATATTAATAGCACAAAAGCGGGGCTCTATCAAACCAGGGACCGCACAAACCAGCAAAGGTCACCCGACATCGCTTGGCTGAATTACTTGAAACGCAAGACCACTGGAGAAAACAATGTTGCGTATCTGCTCCAAATTCACAAAAACAGAGTCCGAGCCCAGCATGGTACACTGGCGACAATTGTCGACCAGTTACTGGATACAAAATGGTTATTTCTCTAAAACTCATTCAGAATTTGTAAAATGCACATGATTATTATACCAGTCAAATGTCATCTATATGAGGTCAAACCACCAGCCACTCTAAATATGGATATTAGTGGTAGGAGTTAATGCTACCTGCAGAACAGCATCGTCATTGGTCAGATGTGAGAGCTACAAAAAAAAAAAAAAAAAAAAAGGAAATAAAACACATTTTCAACCATTTCCACCAACCTAAATAAATATTTTCTTCCTTTAAATCCATTTAAAGCTCATCAGGTTAAACAGGATTTTTTTTTTATAAAAAATTAAGAACATCACTCATGATGAAATGTAATCCTGGCCCAAAAAACTCTATCTATGGCATAACAGAACAAATGTCAGAGGTCATTTTACACAAAGAGACCAGGACTTAAGATTTCGAATCAGATCAGGATCAGGATTAAGTGGTAAAATGAGGAGAAACACAAAACATTCTGAGCCAAGGAAGAAATTTCATGATTTTCATGGTTTACGCTAATGGGAATGTCAGGCTCTTATCTGGAATGCCTTTACAAATAAAACGATTTTCTTTACAACACACTTGGTCTAATTGCACTTAATTTTTCATTTTATCCATTTGAATTTGTTCAGTAACTAAATCAGTGTATGTAGAATGAAACTGCAGCATTTTCTCTTGGCTAATTTGTAAACAGTGTCAACCACGCCTGTCAGTTTCTCACCAGTCCCAAAGAAAGAAAACCTTTTCAAAACTACACAAAGTTTTCCCTTCATTAAAAAAACCTAACGTAAATATCCGATTTCAATTAAAAAGGTCAGTGTGAATCAACTATGAACTTCTCTATGTGCAATTACAAGACAGTTTTGAGAAATCACTCCAGAGTAATATTGCCAAAACAGAGAAAGAATCCTACACTGTACAAAAGTACTAGAACAGAAAAAAAAAAAAAAAAACAATCAAAGAGGACTAAAACCTCTGCACAGAATCGAAATCAAGCCTCTCTAGGAGGTGTGCTTAGATAAGTGGGATCTGTAATAACACCAGTGGTAAAAACGAACAGCCATGTCACCACTGAGATCCACCTCAGGAAATCAAAATGCGCTGCTTTAAAAGGTCAACTACGTGACCTGCATTATCAAAAACCTACATAGTAACTGTTAAAATATTAAGGAATAAAAGTATATAACTCAAGACAGTAAAAATAATATGGTGCATCAGTACGGGAAAAAGTAGGGAAGGTTTAAGTCAAGGTTCTTCATACAGACTGCAGCTGTTGTATACATTAAATCTGTAACATTGAATCTGTAAATATGTAACATGGGGGAAATAGAAACACCCATGAGAAACTAAGTGGTGAAAATGAGCTCCGCCAGGACTATTGCTTTCGTTTTGGTTACTGAGAGGGTTTTCCTGAACCTAACAATGGGGAACCCATGCCACTGGCCACGGGCTTTCCATGGGAACTTCTCCTGCAACGCTTCTATTGACCACAGCGCTTCCATGAGAATGGGCCGGTCGCCAGCAGCCAGGACCTGCACCACGTTTGGTCTTAGCTTGGACAGTGGTGATGACTTTGGTAGACACCAGACATTGTCTCCAGGACAAAGATGTGACGAATGATAAACAGTCAACAGCCAGACTGAGGAACACTTCTGGCCGTGAGGTACTATAGAGAGGCGGTTTTCTTAGGCAGGTCGCTGTGGAGAAACACGGGCGTTTTCGCTGTTCTTGAGAATTCGATGTTAAACTGGAATGCTGATTCAAACCTAACACTAACATAAAAAACACATTCACATACACACCAAAAAAAAAAACAAAACGTGGCACAGGTAGAGCATGATACTGTGGACAGTGTAAACGTGACTGCGATACAACTGGAGCCATATCTAATCTTTAGGCCATTCCTAAATATTGATTGTTGGTTGGTTTCTTGCTTGATTGATTGAGGAAAAGCCGTCAGGCAACCATTCTCAAACTACGAACGACATCCCCTCAGCGTAGCCGCCCTGATAAGATTCAGGGACGGAGGCTGAAGTGTAGTCACACGAGAGTGACATGCCTGGGAGGAAAAAAAACAAAACAACAAAACAAAAAAATAAAAACCTTGAAGACATTGTGAAGTCTCAGTCAGAGCAAGAGCTCAGTAAATCAACAGGGGAATTTGTCAACATGAGAGAGAGCCTTCAGGTGTCTTAGGTAGCAGAGTCCAATCAAGTAGAATTATACATATTTATATATATATATATGGGCTAAAAAAATCAGGCAGGATTGCAAAGATCCTATGGCTGCATCCCATTATTCCCCCGCAACCATCCTTCAATAAACTCTTATTCAAAGAGCTGCGAGATGTCTCTGCGAAAGCGACCATTGCCAAATGTAATGATATTTTATCCGCAAATCAGGAACGTAGACTGTGAAGGCTTTGGTAGATGATTTACCAGCTAAAGCAGCCAGCACACATGTTCAGTCTCACCATCAATACTGATGGCAGTGAACTGGCACCAACTAGCCCAAGTGCTCTCCCTCACACCTGGAATAACAAAAAGGAAAAAAAGGGATGTAATCTTCTGACGTGTGCAAAATCTCAAAACATTCTGAGGCTACATTCTCTCTCCTGCTCCTTCTTTGTCATCTTCTCACTATTTGACACTTTCCTCCCGCCGACAATCTCTCGCTATTGTGTCTCTTGCCATGGCTGTTGCTACTTCCCGGCATTGGAGCGCCCCTCGATGGACAGTTTGACCTCCTGAGGGATGAAAGAGGGGCGAGAGGTGCCTGGGGCGATGGCTGGGGCTCTGCCCCCCTCCTCGCTTTTGATGGCGTATCTTTGGAAGCCGGGGGCAGACCAGCGCCTCTGGGATGCCCCCGCCGAAGAGGCGACCAACGACACCCCAGCCCGGGCGTGCTGCCCCTCGGTGTGCAAATAGTAACTGCTCTGGCTTCGTGTGTGCTCTGCCGAAGTCCTGTTCGGCCTGGGGGGAATGTCGCTGTGTCCCGAAGTCCCTACCATCAGGGGCTCCTCCTTATCTGCCCTCTCTCTGTCCCTTTCCCTCTGGATCCGCTCCATCTTGAACTGACTCTGAGGCCGGACATGCTGGGGCGCTGGAGGCCCCATGGGCTGTGAGGAGGAGGCCCCTGACGTGGAGTTGGCTTTGGTGGAAGTCCTGGCATGTACTGGCTGCTGCTGTGATGGCGGCGGCGGTTTTTGCTGGGGTGTGGGCTGCTGCTGCAAAGTGATGGACACACAAACATCGCCCACTTGCAGAACGTGGCAGGTGAGGCCGTAGAGCTGAGCTGTCCGCTCGGGGCTGCAGGACGACCAGCCCTGGCCGAAGACGAAGAAAGGGTGTTCTGGGGGCACATCGATGGTCACTTTGCTTTGCTGCTCTCCGACAGTGAAATGCAGTGACACTAGACCTGGGCGCTGCTGGCTGGCTCGGATGTCTACCACCATGCTCGAGTCGATCTTCAGCCCTCCGCTCATCTCTGCGCTTCGCACAAAGTCCTGAGTCTGCAAGTCCTCCACGCGCTTCAGCTCTCCTGTAGCCAGCTGGATGATAGCCCCCTTCATGAAGTGCGAGGGGCCAGTAGGGGTGAGGGATGGTGGTGGTGGTGCCAGAGCCTGGGGCAGAGCTGCCACAGCACTGACTGCAGGCTGTGCAGCAGGGAGTTCCACCACCGTCCGCTCCGGTATGGTCACTGCAACCGCAGTATCTGAGACTTTGGGGTGCGGCATAGGAGAGGCCACTGAGGCAGCAGCATCATTAGGCTGTCCGGGGTAATGCTGCTGCAGCTGTTGCTGCTGATGGTGATGATAATCCAGGGGCACAAGAACCGGCTGCCCATTTGCCAAGATCACAGCATGGCCAGGCTGTACTGTCTGTTGCTGATGGGCTGGGGCTCTAGGGTCTAGCTGGACAGCAGGGTGTGGGGCATATACTGTCCTGCCCTCCCCCTGAACCTCCCTGCTCCTCTGCATATTCTGGGATGGGCCATGTGTTGTTTCCCTGCGACTCCCATGGACGGGTGAGGTTAACCGCCCAACTACCTGCTGAACCTGTAACAAAAAAAAAAAAAAAAGCACTTTTTAAGTTTATCATCATCTCTTGTGGTGTCTCACCTCAACAGAAGTTATTCTAATTTGAGGAAGATGAGACGCATGCTTAAAAGTGTCCAGTTACAGCACCCTAGTATATTTTTAGAGCCGATTTATCATATGTCTGCTTGAACATATTACTATTTCCCCGTCATATCCGATTCCTTTACGTCAGCCTGTTCTCGCAATAAATCAAAAAAAGAAATCTCTGGCAGTTTCTAAGAAGTAGCTGACTTACTGCCTTGTTGCTCAATCGCCAACACACCCAAACTACAGCTAATAAAGGAAGGAAGTGGAGTAGAACACATGGTGTAATGCTGACTGAAAGGAATGGGGCGAAAAAAGTGTTAATACTCAAGATCCACAGTCAGCTAATGCTGGCCTAGAACATGCGAAAATCATTAATCTCAAAAACATTTTACAAAAAAAAAAAAGTAGTTAGGAGTTACTCTTGGCTTGGCATACACAGTTCTTTTAAGGAAAAAAAAATACAAATAAACAAATGAATGATAGGATAATGTTATGCAGCAGTACAACGGAACACGCGTTTTGTAAAAACAATTAAATCACGCATTTTGTCGCATGTGACAACATATACTACCACAAAGAGAAGCCATACTACAAACTGCACGATGACAGCAATTATACAGGTTACACATGATTGTGTTGGTAACGACATTTTACGCTTACAAAACATTAAAGGAGAAGTCAACTATATTGCAATTATTAAAAAAATATCTCAGGCTGCCTTCCATTAATCAGTAACTACATTTAGATTTGGGGAAACACGTCATAAAATGTCATTCATGGGGTGTTAAAAGCTAGTCACAAAAAGCAACCGTGGTAAGGGCTTACATTAGCAGTGGAAATTGCGCCATTGTCTTCCAACATACTCTCACCCATCTAAATTCCAGAGAAAAATTGCAAGTGTCTCTCCACCGATCTACTCCATTTACTATTGGCTCTCCAGTAAAGACAGCCAAGAGTAAATTCATGAAGAACAATCAGTAAAAGCAGCAAAAAAATAATGAAGGGAATAAGTTGAAAGGCCTTTAAAAGGGCCATCCGTTATCCAGTTTCTAAATCTAACAAAACAGATGTGCAGGACTACGTTTATTTTAAAGTCAAATATAAAAAAAAAAAGAGAACATTCAGAATAGAACAAAAGGAGTACTGCTTTACCTCCAGGTCTGTGTCTGGCGTGCTGCACTGACTGGGCGAGGCTCTTCCATCCTGCCGGTGGCTCTTTAGGCTCCTGTCCTGCTGGGGCTCCAGTGCCTGAGGCGGCCGCGAGTTCCTAACGGTATAAACCGTGTCTTGGTGGGGTTCCCTGCCTCCATGTTCCCTCTCACCTCCGTTCACCTCTCTCTCCTGCTCCTGTCTCTGATTTTGGATAGCCCGGGCACCGCCGGAGGGGTGATAGAAGATGGGAACTCCCCTCGGACTGAGCTCTGCTGCCGGCAGCATCCCTACTGCACTGAACTGTTGCTGAGTCGCGGCCTGCTCGGAGGACAGCACCATCGGGACGCCTCCGGGCGCCGCCACTTTGGCGTACGCGTGGGTGGCCACCTGCTGAGGGGGTGATGAGACCATGCCTTCCTGAATGACTGACGGGTAGGGCACCAGTTGGGAGACCGGGTGTGGTTGGGGGACTGCAGACTGCGGTGATATCAAGGGGCTGGGAACGAAGCCTGGCGGTACCGTGTAGGGAACAGCAGCCGTGTAATGGGAACTAACAAACTGTAAGGAGGAGTGAGGGACTGGGGTGTAGCCGAGGGGAGGGTATGGGATGCCAGGATGCTGCAGAAGCGGAGATGGAACTGTGTAGGCAGGAGAAATGTGCACCGGGTGAAGGCTGGTTGGAGAGTAGCTGACAGAGGGGAGGGCCACTTTGTAGAGCATGCTGTACTGATCCACAGGTAGACCGGCTAGACCGTCTGGCCCCTCCACTCCATAGTGCAAACCAGGCTGAGTCCGCACCCACTCGCCACTCCCCCCACCCCCCTGGGATTCTCCACCCGTTCCAGAGCTCTGAGAGGATGGAGGTTCCTCTCCTCCTGCTCCTCCACCACCACCCCCTCCTGCTCCACCGCCACCAACCCCACTACCTCCTGCAGTACTGCTGCTGCTACTGTTGTTAGGCGTAGTGGTGGCATTGTTGACCGGAAGGTCCCGCTTCTTTGGAGGGAGGCACTCCTGGTTGCGTTCGTGGGCTGGCTTCATAGCGGTCCAGACTCGGTACGGGCGACGTTAGTGAGCAGTGGATGTGGCGAGGCCTGACAGGCATACAGGCACCACTGGAATCAGCTCTGAGAACTGCCGGCGGACCGCTTCCATCACTTTACCTAAACAGGCACACACACTGTGACTGACAATTCTAGGTTAGGCACCAGCAAAAGCCTGGTTAATCTAGGATTAATTGTGATAATTATCACAAAAGCTGCAGCAACTTTAGCAATGGAATAGCTTTGTCCTCATCCCAACATAGAAGCAGTTACATAAAATCTTTAACCGTCATCATTCATTTAAAGACTTTAGAAAACTCGTCAGGTTATACTGACTCTTACACCAATCATGTGAAGCAGCTGCAAACACAGTAACAATATAATACAAGCCTTGAAGACTCCAAACAACTCAAGATATATTTTGCTCATCCTAATTACATTGTCCTGTCACATGATGCTTTTGTTAGCCCTAGATTTAATCAAAATACAAATAAAAAACAGGCTTGGTGCAGGGCCTACAGCCTGTCTTTTCAGACAGCCTATTCTGTGAGGGGGTATTTGTATTTTGTTCTTGCATTTTATGGCCTGCTATATATTTTTTTTTTATTTCAGGCATACATTTGTGAACAACTATGAACCGTTTATTTTGCAACTTAAGTAAATTTAGTCCACTGAAAAGGATGAGAATTTTTCTTTTTTTCACATTTTTATACTTACTGATAGTATTGTATTCTATTAAGGTTTAGGCTGTATTTTGGTGTAAATCTGTCAAACATTAAAATGCACAAATAGTGTCTAAAATTGGCCAAGTAAGATTTACTACCAACCGTATTGAGTTTAAAGAAAAATGTTAAACAAAAAAAACGTCATTACATATTGTCACACATATTATTGCAGCCTGTAAGAGCCTAATGTACACCTGAGGGACATAACGTTCGTTTGAAACTTGTATAAAATTACACAAGTTCACTTTCAATAAGTTTAAATGTAGTGTAAAAAACTTCTTCTCCACTGTGTTCAGGAAATTGAATAGGGGAAATATAATGGAAATGGGAACTTCCCATCAGGATGAATGTACTAATACACTATATGGACAAAAGTATTGAGACACACGTCTTAATTATTGAATTCAGGTTACCCCTTACTTCCAGTGAAGGAGAATCTTAATGCTTCAGCAGACCAAGACATTTGGGACAACACCATGCCTCCAACTTTGTGGACCTAGTTTGGGGAAGAACCTTTTCTATTCCAGCATGACTGTTTCCCAGTGCACAAAGCAAGCTCCGTTAAAACATGGTTGGATGAGTTTGGTGTGGTAGAACATGACTGGCCCGCACAGAGCCCTGACCTCAACCCCATCCAGCACCTTTGGGATGAACTGGAGCAGAGATTGTGCGCCCAGTACACAAAAATCTTTTGGAGAATCTTCAAAGAAGAGTGGAGACTGCTATAGTCGCAGAGCGGGGGGCAACTACATATTAAGATCTATGTATATGAATGCCATGTCATTAAAATCCCTGTTTGTTTGACGGTCAGGCGTCCCAATACTTTTGTCCATGCAGTTTAAGAGTCAACGTACCATTGGAAACATAACACTTCGTCAGGTATTCGTCCCATTTAGAACGAGAATGAGTTTAAGTGTTAAACAGAGTTAAAAGTGATCTAAAAGGTCGTCAAGACGGATGTTTTGAGAAGAAGAGCTGTTTTGACATCATGAAGCCTGCAGACGCAGCTAGTTAGCAAAATGGCAAACTGCACAGGCGTTCGTAAACACGAAAAAACTACACACCACGGCAGTACCCCGACTATTTACACAATAAAACTAACTTAGAAAATCCAGGTGTACTCTTAAAAACAATAGAACTGGACTTGAAGGACTAAAAAAGGGAAACTCCCCCCGTGTCCCTGTCTGGAGCTGACCGAGGGACTCTTTGCTAGCTGTTAGCCACCCGATGCTAAAACGGCTAATAGTCTGTTTAAAACCTATTTTTTCTACTCGTATCGGACTCTTTTCTGTATCCTGACTTACCCCCGCATGTCATCGTGTGGCCCGTGATCGCGCTTGAAGTTTTTTGACGAGTACATGTGATAAATCAGTGGTTTAGTGAGGGCTGCTGGTTTGAGCCCATTTCAGAGGCCAGCGGCCGAAACCCCAGCGGCGCTCGTGGATGACGCCAGCTCCATAGTGCTGCATAGTGTGTGGGGATTCACAGATCTCCAAACCATACTGATGGGTTCCACACCTTAGACTACTGTATTCAGAGGGCATGCCGTTCACAGCAGTGATGGTATAAAGATGTAGTAAAAGATAGTTCGAGTAGAGAATCTCTTTTACTTCAACACAACTTAGATAAATATTTACTTATCGGGTACACTATATGGACAAAAGTATTGTGACGCCTGACCAATAAACCAACATAACATTGCATTCAAATATATAGACTTTAATATTAAATTGGTTCCCCTTTCCACTCTTCTTTGAAGTCTTTCCTCAAGTTTTTTGGGAGTTTCTGTGAGGTATTTGTATCCATTTGTTCTGTAGAGCATTTATGAGGTCATGCACTGATGTTGGATGAGAAGGTCTGGATCACAATCTTCGTTCCAGTTCATCCCAAAGGTGCTGGATGGGGTTGAGGTCAGGACTCTGTGCAGGCCAGTCAAGTTCTTCCACACTGAACTCCTCCAGCCACGTCTTTATGGAGTTCGCTTTGTGCACTGGGACACAGTCATGCTGGAGTAGAAAAGGTTCTTCCCCAAACTGCGTCCACAAAGTTGGAAGGATGGTGTTGTCCCAAATGTCTTGGTTTGTTGAAGCATTAAGATTGTTCTTCACTGGAAGAAAGGGGCCCAAACCCTGAAAAACAGGAGTGTCCCAATACTTTTGTACATATAGTGTAAGTTACGGTGCTGATACTGCTGAATGTACTGAGGCTCTTCCACTGCAGTTAACACGTGACTCAGTACCTCAGTAGATTTTGGACTACTTCACTACATTACTGTTTTTGTTGGGGTTTTTTTTTGGTAGTTAATTTTAATTATAACTGAAGTAACATTTCCTCTTTTTCCTATAGGTGGATCAACAGGTGACATTCTGAACATCTCTTTTAAAGGTCTGTCATCCAATATTTAATTAAGAAGCATTTTTTCCCTTCAGAAACGTTTTTCCAACTATCTGCCCTGTCATCATCATATTCTTTGCAGTTTAAGAGTTGCTTTTGCATGTTAATATCACTTTTTTAAAATAAGTTTAAAATGTTCAGGCCCGTGTAAGTGGACAGTCAAATTTATCACAGTTAAAACTGTGCCCCATTTTGCCCCAAAGGCAATGCTGCTGTCGAAATCTGATTATTTTATGCGCTGGCCACTGGATGTTCACTAAGTCTGTGTTCCTTAAGGGAGGCCCTACAGGTGAATAGTGTAATTAGGTAATAGGGGAGAGTTTTGTATTTTGGGGGAGATTCGAAATGAAGATGCACAAATGAGATGTTATCTACTCAAATATGCATAAATATGCAAAAATTGGATTCCAACCTTTGGATGATTAAGATGAATTAGATGCAGTGAATTATTTAATTCTGAAGACTCAGTCCAGAGAGAAGCATTTAGAGAAAAGATGGTGGAAATCTCACTTCTTTATTGTTTTATTAAGAAGACACTTCTTTTGATTATTGACGTTGTAGAAAACATCTGTACCAATAAGCATCTAAGGAATAACATTAGTGGAGTTAGTATCCCCCCTGCAGGGTGTCACTGGATAGTTTCTTATGGTGTTAATTGGGATAGAATATGAGTAAGATCTGATAAATATTGCATAAATAATTCAGTTAAGGTTAAGATTCTGGTTAGATATTATATAAATCTTTTCTTAATCTTTTCCTTGGATGTATATAAACCAGAATTTTCCAGACTGATTTGGAGCATTTTTTGGGAAACTGCTATGGACTTCCAATAATAAACAAGGAGAGACACATCTTACTTGGTTTTTTAGATGAAGACTTGGATACTGACCTGAACTAACGATGTTGTTGCTTGGAAAATACCACATTCTCAAAAAGAAATAGAATTCTTTCACTTCCAGAAAGAAAAGTGTGAATATAGCACCACTGTTAAATCTCGTCCAACATCAGTGTCTGACCTCATAAATGCTCTACAGAATGAATGGGCACAGATTACCACAGAAACTCCAAAATCTTGTGGAAAGGTGTCCAAGAAGAGTGGAAGCTGTTATAGCAGAAAATGGGGGACCGACTCCATATTAAAGTCTATAGATTTGAATGCAGCGTCGTTGAAGTCACTGTTGGTGTAATGGTCAGGTGTCCCAATACTTTTGTCACTGATTCAGCACAGACCCACTCATGGGTTCCTCCATCCTGGTAGGGGGCAGTGTGTTTACAGACACTCACAGCTCTCTCTAGCTCTGTCTGAGTGTGTGGGCAGTGTTCCTCGTAGCAAAGACCGAAAAATTACCAGCAACTTGTCACGAACGGTCTCTCCAGTCTCTCGATCCAGAAGTAAGATCCGAAGCCATGTCTGAGCAGGACCCCAAATCAGCTCAGGACCTGACTGCTGTGGTGAGTTTTTTTTTTTTTTTAACCTTTCTGTGATCGGCTAGCTACTAAATGGTCGAGTGAAGCTGCAAACTCCATGGAGCTGTCGATGTTTTTTAGTCTCTTGTGGGTACAGCCAGCTTAGGATACATTAAATATGAAGATTCTCATCTAAGTTGGCATTTCAATAATCCATGTTCTCGTATAAGTATACAATCCTGTACACTCTGCACTGACTTACGTTATTCCTCTTTAAAATAGTCATATGTTGGAATCATGTGTTCACATGTTTCTGTATCAGAATCGGGGTCAGTAATCAGGTGGCGTTTCTAAGTGATGTGTTCCAGTTGCCATGGAGTTTTCTTTTTTAAATGTACTGGATTCTATTTGTTTGCTCAGAATACCTCGTTTCCATGGTTTCAGCCGCGAGCGTGGGCACGCGTCATGACTTTTTGTTTTGGGGGGGGGGGGGGGGGGGGGGGGGGGGGGGGGGGGGGGGGGGGGG
>JBBIGA010000038.1:6564231-6574644 GCA_037576975.1 Alestes dentex
TCTCTCTCTCTCTCTCTCTCTCTCGCCCGCACACACACACACACACACGCACACACACACACACACTCACAAGCTTCATGCAGTTCCAAGCTTAGTTCTTTCCAAAAGGTTTGGAGTGAACAAGTTGCAGCTTGTAAATTGAAAATGTGGGGCCCTTTGCTCCCCCTTTTTACACCACTGTGATTAATTTCTCTTTCTCTCTCTCTCTCCGCCTCCCTCTCTCCTATCTCTTGCCTCTTCTCTCTTTTCCCCCCTATCTTTCTCTGCAGATATTTGGAGCCCTGATTATGGGCTTTGGACTCTGGATCCTTTTGGACAGTCAAAGCTTCATTGCAGTCTTGCGTAAGTCAGTGTCTGTATTCTTAGTGTAACCAAAGTAGCACCCCCCTTTGCAAAAGAGGACATCAGCTAATTCTTGTGGGTGCTCTCCAGTATTCTTGCAGTTCCAGTAACCTCATCGCTATTTTCCACTGTTTATATGATTGCTCTGCATCATATAAAGGTACTATTGCTATCATGGAAAAACACAAACTTGTATGTCCAAAATGAAATATTTTTAGAAGCATGAAGTATTCTCAACGTTAATATATGTTTGTAGAATGAGATTGTCTCTTCAAATGGGGTATAAGTGAAGTGTATATATATTTTTTGATGTAACTATGATTATAAACTCTATTCCCTAGTAATTGTATTCTTGTAAAGCAGTAAACGAGCAGAGGAAATGGTGAGAGGAGCCTCTTTTTAAATTTTTTTTTGCACTCTCGTTAGTGAGGGATCCTGTTAGCTCTTATCCTAGATCAGCTCTGAACAAAAACCTTTCGGCGTTGTGACTAAGTAGTTTTACTGGACCATCTGTCTCTGGTTTGCTTTGATGATCACTTTTGGTGCGAGTCTCTGCCATACCACATGATGCAGCCTGTTGGACAGACTCTCTCAGATGGTCTCTGAGTTTCTCATCACGGCCTCCCCCTCTCTGCGCTCACTTTTTCTTTCTTTTTCTCTCACTCTTACAGACACGCACACATGCACACACAGATCTGTTTTCCATCCCGCAGGCTGTTCAGGCAGCTCTGGGTCAGTGGGTCTGTGTCTTCCAAATGTGGCCAAGGAGGCCGGCGCTGGCTGAGGAGCAGCGCCTGAGTTCATGGACCAAGAACAGACCCGGCTAACCGGGCCTGCAGTGAGAGCCAGGCAGGGCCTGTGGGTGACGTAGGGCGTCTGAGGCAGTGTGCAGGTGCTGCGCCCGCGCCACACTGGGCTCATTTAGCCATTTGCTCATTAGCATGCATCACGTCAGCGCTCAGATCTGCCATCTCGCTACGTTAGTCATCGGTGAGAACAAATTAACATTGGTGAACAAGTATATCTGCCCAGGAGATGAATGGGACTCGTATCTCTCTCTCTTTTTCCTTTTTACTCCCTCTGATTTTCTCCTTACACACAAACTAACTGTCTCAGAGACTCCGAGTGAAAATGGGCCACAGTGGAGCTTCTCAGCGTGGCCGAAGGCAGTTGGCACAAGTTTACATTGTTGATGTTTGAATGCGGGGGCCGTGAACAATCCGCTCAATTCATCAGCTTGGCATGGCTTCATCCTTGAACAGGGGTTAATGGACAGCGTCTCAAGGCTGGATATAGAACCCTTGACTGAAGTCAGTGAACCCGGCTAAGCGAGGTGTTGTGCACGAGCCTTTGGGGAGTAATATATATGTTTGAGTCATGAATGGTGCCGAGTGTGACGCCTGGTTAAACAGAGCTCAGGCCGATGACATGAGGGCCTCACGGCACATGTGTCCACAGTCCCCCCCCCAAAATGTGCCGTATTTCACCAGACGGACACATTCCTCTACAGTGTTGGAATTGGCAGCCATTTGTTGGGACTCCCAGTCGTCCATAGGCTTCGGATCCCCCTCGCTCCGTCATTAAAAAAACAAGAGTTTTTAGAACGCCATTGTTTTTCTAATCCAGCCAACAGCAGCACTTTCTAGCCCACTGATCCCCAGAGGATTTCCACATTTCCGCTATGCACCAAGACACTTCAGGCATATGGGGCAGAGACAGCGCCTGCTGGTTCCACTCTAAACACACACACACACACACACACACACACACAATACATAAATAGCACATACAACTGCACTTACCTTGGGAGGATACTAAAGTCTTTCTTTTTCTTTTACTGACTCTGGCGGTGCCTCTTTGGAGAAGTTGTCATGGAGAGCATAATTCAAACAAGGATCTTTGCTTTCATGTTCCAATAAGGCTTCTCTTTCCAAAGCTTTGAGGTCGACTTTAACTGAGGCTGGTGGTTAGCCTTACAGCAAGGAAACTGCTTCGTCAAGAATAAGATTCCTCATAAGATTTTCTTTTTATTTGCCTATTGTCATTGAATTTTATGACGGCAAAACATTGTGAATGATACTGACCAGCTATATGAGGCATTTTGGTCATATATGGAATCTTGCTGGTTTTAATTAGGTGCTTAATTAAGTAATTAAGAGTGTAGTGTCTGAACACCAAGCCAAAGAGAGGTTAAGATGGTTGTCCTTAAGACTGCTGACACAAAGATTCCACACTTAGTATTGGTCATCTCTATTTTGTATTTCTTTGTTGTTCTTACTGAAGTTTCTTCATCCTGGGTTCTGTAAAGCTGCTTTGTGATATGTGTGATAAAACTGAATTGAATGTTAGTCCACATGTCAACAGAGGTGTGAACTTGTTTGCGTAGTGGACTTTAAGTGCAGTCAACATTCCTTTCCTTTTTCATGTAAAGAATTCCCTAATCATAGCACTTCATTATACTCTTGGGAAGCGACTGAAGATCACAGTGACCTGATCAGTGAAAACTGAGTTGCTAAAGGCTTTCTTGACTCAACACGGTCGCTGATTTAGTCATAAGCTTACTCACAGTGATGCACGCGGTCATGCTGGAGATAGTGGGCACACCTTGGACTGCTACTTCTGATTACATCAGGTCAACTGATGTGCTATTGTGTCTGGTGCGAGCTGTTGTCGCGTGAACTCACCCCCAGCCTTTTCAGGGCTACTGTACACTGTGCTATTGTTCAGAGGGGCTGCCTGTGGTGATGTTTTTCTTGCTGTGGAGTCACCGCGGTGTTGTCGGCGAGTTTGTATGACCGAGACAGAGGGTCCTCAGTCTGGGGTGCTGACTGCCTGTGAAGGCCTATTGGAGCGGCCCTGGACACGTTCAGAGAATGGTCTAGTCCCTTCCAGTTGCAACCACAGAACTTCTGGCTGTGCCACTCCGCAAGCCTCAATCTCATGCCACGTTCTCACAAACATGATGTGTGTGTGAAAATCCTGCCAAACCCGTTTTAACGACACACACACACGCACCGCACTGGGTTTTCAGACTCGGATTAAGCTTGGACTAAGACTATTCAGAGGATTTTCGGGGATGATTACCTTACTGGGAGTGTGATTTTAGTGCACAACTTGACTTGATCTGTATCCGGAAGAGGGCACCATGCCGTCCAGGCGGTGTCCTCCCGCTCCAAGCCCGAGTGTTACTCCAGGCTGCGCTCTTGCTGGTACGATTAAGCCAGACACGACTGCTGGCGTGATCCTGCAGCAGAGAAAGCCTTTGGCCTTCTCCGTGGCTGAAGTAGTTGCAATAACAATGCGGTTGTAATAAGATCATCTGGTACTGTTGGCTTGTAGCTTTGGAGTACATTATTGCACCACAGCCGTTTTTGTTAGGTGTAAAAAGTAAAGGGATACTGGACAGGAGAGCAGATTGATAGTCAACAAGGTGAACACAAAATTGCCAGAATTCTGTAGCATTTTTTTGTCTTTCACTTCATGATTTCCAGTGAACAAAATACTCCTTTTGAAACTTCATGAATTTCATAAATACTTTTGTTGACGCAAATGTTTGCAGAAAATTACTTGCACAGCAGTTTTTATTCTCTTATCCTACTAAGGCTCCTAGTGTCTAAAGTTCTTGTGTGCCACTGTTTCTTTGCAGAGGGCTCAAACACGGCACTAAAGGTGGGCTCCTACATTCTGATTGCGGTGGGCTCATTCTCCATGCTTTTGGGCTTTTTGGGATGTCTGGGAGCTATCTATGAGATCCGCTGTCTGCTGGGCCTGGTAAGAAACACGACACGTACAGATATTCACAAACATGAAGCCATAAAAGTGCTCAGTACCCTGCTGCAATATGTGGTTATGTTAATTTAACATGAATTGCCCTTACTTTTAAAAGCCTGTGTTAGTTGGGGATCCATCGTGAGTTACAAGCCATTTCTTGTAATATGATGTTAGATTTACCACAAGGAATGCTTTCTTTTTCCAAGCGGGTGCAGATGTTTGTGTGCTAGCAGTCTTGTTGCGAAGCAGGAGCTGATTGCTAATGATTATTTTTGTGTGTCTTGCAGTATTTCACTTGCCTGCTCCTCATCCTCATTGCTCAGGTGGCTGCAGCTGTTCTCATCTACTTCCAGCGGGACTTGGTGAGTTATGTCGCCATGCTTTATTTTAATCACTGGCCTCAGAATATACAGGTCCACATTCATGAATTTTCCCGTATTCATCAGAATTCACTGGAATTTGTAGTATTTGCTGGGGTTTGTTTCTGGAAAAGTGCAAACAGACGTTGAGCACCACCATCTTGCCCAGAACGTTAAAGCACACTGCCCCCTATTGCACGTGCGGGTTATAACACAGGTCTTTACAGGGCAGTTGAAAATAGTTGTCTTTGCAAATGGAACTTGATCAGAGAGAGCACTGCATGATTTAGGATTGATACTAACAGTAGTAGTGTTTAGGAAGGTCAGGAGTATTACACACACACACACACACACACACACACACACGCTTACACACTTACACACACACACACACAAACACAAAACTGGGTTAGTGGAACTCCCTGCCAACTTCTTGTCTCCCTGAAGAGCAGAAGGAAACTATCTGATCAGGATATGCAGTAAAGCAGGAATTCAGCTTGGATGGATGTTATCCCTGATTCATTTAGCCGTTAAAAAAGGACTTGGATAGAAAGGCAAGCTCTTCCTCTGCCAAGTGGAGACAAGACATAACTGCAGACCAGGAGAGCTGGATTTCCAATATAAATGCCTTTTTTCCCCCCTCCTCTCATGTTCACATCTCAGACAGGCTTATGTGGGATGGAGTACGTCTGTGGCGGGGGAGGTTGGGGTTCGTATTATGATGACAGTTTTTAAATGGCTTCTCCAGTTCCCCAGTAAGCAAGGTGAATCCCCGGTCATGCACCTGAAGTTAGGAAGACGCAGCTGTCAATCACTTAGTCTGTCAAGTCGGTTCTGTTCCATTTCAGCCTGTTCAGAACAGTTGGTCCTGAGGGTGAACTTGATTTATTTAAAAGGTGCATAGTTTAGGATGGGAGCGGTTCATTGAAGCTTCTGGTAAGATGAAGGTAAGATGACGCTGTTCATCTACTTTAGGTTCTGTGAAGTCACCTTGTTTGTTTTTTTGTTTTATTTGTTCAGCTGACGACAGAAACATCCAACATCGTGATCAAAATACTGGAGAGCTACCATGGACAGAACAAAACTACGGAGCAGGTCTGGGATTACATCCAGAGGAATGTGAGTACAGAATGGACAC
Organism: Alestes dentex; assembly: GCA_037576975.1. Lineage (NCBI taxonomy): Eukaryota > Metazoa > Chordata > Actinopteri > Characiformes > Alestidae > Alestes > Alestes dentex. Next base: position 6,569,842 of record JBBIGA010000038.1, read on the forward strand.
GTGAACTGTAGTTTGGTCTCAGTTCACTGAGGGTGTCAGAAGAGCACCAGATGTCAGAAACCACGCATCACCACGATAACCACACTGTTATTATGTGAGGCAATGCCTCTGGAATGTCAAAACACTTGCTAGAGTACGATACTGACAGACCGAGAGATGGAAACTGATAAAGAGAAGCTTATTTTCAGCAGTCAGTGCCAGTATGTAAAACAGTACTTACTTACGTGTGTTTAAATCCTTGCTGATGAGTCATTTTGATAGGAAATTAGTTGGACGGTCAATTTAAATTGATCAGTTTTGCAGTTCACTTAACTGCTGTGCAAAGATGTACAGCAAAATAATAATAATAAAATAATAGGTTACATTTATATAGCGTAAAATGTTTTTAACTGGCACTATGTGATCTTTTTATAGCTCTCATGCCCTAAACCGATCAGTCACAACATTAAAACCACTGAGAGTAAATACCATTCATTTTCCTGTTAGACTGGTACCTGTCAAAGGGTGAGATATATTAGGCAGCAACAATCAGTTCTTGAAGTTGTTGTGTTGAAAGCAGAGAGAAGGACGGGTGTGTGGATCCGAGCAGGTCTTTTAGATGAAAGACGCCGACAAGTAAAGTAAAACGGGACTGGTTTCAAAAGCCTGGAGTGTTATGTAAACCCTTATTCTGGGCTATGTGCTCATACACTGTTTTTTCTCCACTCTGTGTCTGTTGTGCTACAGATGCATTGCTGTGGCTGGAACAACCACGAAGACTGGCTGCAGAACCCTGTGATCGCGAACAGCTCTCAGATGCTGTACCCCTGCTCCTGCCGCAATACTTCCATCCCTGGAGACGACAGCTCAGACAGCGGCTTCTGCGAGGCCCAGTCTCCTGACTGGCCCATTTATGAAACGGTATGAAGTGAAGCGGCCCCTTATAGTCACACGTGAACACACCCCAGCACACAGTGTGAACAGTATGAAATTCTTACACTATATTTAACCCATTCACCGAGTGAAGCAGGGGGCTGCTACCAATGAGTGGCGCCTGTGGAGTAGTGTACCTCAGTGATGACACTATCAGTCCTGGGATTCGAACCCACAATCTTCTGATTGCTGGGGCAACGCTCTAACCACTAAGCCAGCTAGCTCAAATGAGGGGGTATTAGCTCAAAATCATTTGATTTTAGTTTTAAAGTAATATTAATGAAAGCGTGAACCTCAGATTTCACAGTGGTTTCATTTAAATTATTTTTTAACAGATTTAGAATTAAGAAATATACACAGAATACAGAAATGTGACTGGTGGCACTATAGTGGAAAACAGACAACAAAAACAAGGACTTTTTATATATATATATATATATATATATTTTTTTTTTGGCATTTGAAAAAAATGAACTAAAGAAGCAAGAAAAAAAGAACACAAAATGGTTAAAATTATAATTAAATAATATAATTGAAATCAACTCTGCCATTCCAAAATCAGTGAAGTTGAATTTTGCACCTTTTGTGCTTACTTGCATGTTGTATGCAGGAGAAAAGCTTATAGATTTGATTTAAGCACATTAAGCTTCTGAAGTAAAATTCTCTGGAGACGATGTTGATTACTTGGATTGGGTGTGTTAGGTACAGGTGGAAATGTAGCTCTACTGGAAATTAGACAAGAGGGACGGTTGGGAACCTTAAGGACATCTGGTCTGTAAGCCAAACCAGTTTAGTTTCATGTTTGTTGGGAGGGAACCACTCTTACGCTGTTATTTTGTATTTTGTGGTGTAGTGCCAGGGGCATAGTTACGTATCTCCGTTCTTATGTTTCATATTATGCCGTGCTTTTGGCAAGCTGTTAATGAAAGACTGATACTTAATGGAAGCGTTACTGCTCTCTGTTATCCCTTTAGGGCTGCATGTCCAATGTGGAGAGCTGGCTCTTCACAAACTACGGAGTCATTCTAGGAATCTGCCTTGGGGTGGCTGTTATAGAGGTATTGCATGTCTCCTCTCCGCTTGCCTCTGTTCTTTCATGCCATGTACATTCTCACATACACTATATGGACAAAAGTGCCGGGACACCTGGCCATTACAGCAACAAAGACTTTAATGACCTTGTATTCAAATCCATAGACTTTAATATGGAGTTGGTCCCCCTTTGCAGCTATAACAGCTTCTACTCTTCTTGGAAGGCTTTCCACAAGNNNNACGAGAAGGTCTGGATCACAATCTCCGTTCCAGTTCATCCCAAAGGTGCTGGATGGGGTTGAGATCAGGGCTCTGTGCAGCCAGTCAAGTTCTTCCACACTGAACTCCTCCAGCCACGTCTTTATGAAGTTCACTTTGTGTACTGGGACACAGTCATGCTGGAATAGAAAAGATTCTCCCTCAAACTGGGTCCCAAAAGTTGGAAGCATGGTGTCCCAAACCCTGAAAACCAGGTGTCCCAATACTTTTGTCCATATAGTGTATGTGTCTCCATAATTTTACTGTGCTATGCCAAACATAATGCTGTTTTTTTTGTTTTGGAGTTAAAAACTGTTCTGTGTGTTTGCCAAATTTCCATTCTCAGCTCAGTACACTGACTAATGATTGTTCCTCCCACAGCTTCTTGGCATGATTCTGTCTATGGGCCTTTGCAAGAGTGTACACCAAGAAGACTACACCAAAGTGCCAAAGTATTGAGGAACGAACACACACACACACACACACACACACACACACACACACACACACACACACACACACACACACACACACACACATATGCTCACCTACTCTCTTACACAAAATATATTGATTCTCTTTAGAGTTTATTTACTCAAAAAAAGTCTTACATTAAATGCACCAAAAACAAAACTAAGCTTTATTCTGGACTACAGAGGTCACTGAAAGCTATCACTTGGATAGTAAAAAAATGCGTTATTTTGGTCCTACGCAATAACAGCTCATCTGAAAAGTAATTTAAACCCCTTGGAGAGCACCACTAAGTCAGCAGGTTTCTTAAATATGGCGTTTTAGGGTTTAGCAATTAAGTAGAATGTGTGCTTGTGCCTGTTTACAGTCTGTAGCTAGGTCCGCATGTTCAGTGCCATTTCTGAGGCGCTGTCAGAAATATTGTGACTCGGAGCCAGGATGGGAGCTGCCCATATGAAGGAACGAGAGGCTTATGACTGGTTCTACAGCTGCTCTGTAATCTCTTTATACCACTCTGCTCGTTTCTGTGCTGAGGGTGTTCAGCGTGCTTTTGGTACTCATTATTTACAGCAGTCAGACTCGACTTTTGCATGATGGAACTTTTTTTTTTTTTTAATCTGTACATCAGTGTTGATTTTGGTTTTGTTGTTTTTGTTTTTATTAGTTTGTATATACTTTAGACTTTAATTAGCATGTCAGTTTTAAGGTTACGAAAAACATTTACGTTCTTTGTTTGATGTTGATATTGATCTTCATGTTTTTTTTTTTTTATGTACAGAGGGCATATTTTGGACATATTTTTCCATGTATTTTTGATCAGTTTTTTAGGGGGCAAGACACAAAACTGATGATGAGAACCAGGTTCTGCCATACAGCCTCCCAATGCTGACCGCAACCCTGAGATTTCTGCATTTTCATGCTTCACTCTTAATCTGACTGCTTATCAAAATACTGCTTATTGCTAAACTGCTTCCTTGCGATTCCTTTCTATGTGTTATATGAAAGTAGAACCTTCGAGATTGATCTCTTTACTTTGTAACTTGACTGTGATTTCTGTAGATGCACTCTTATTTGCCATTCTTTTAAGGAACAAATAAGCATACTTTAAAAAAATCACCTGTTTAAGTCTTTATATTGTTTCAGTTCTAATTCTTCTAGATCAGGGATTTTTAATCTTTGTGTATTTGAAGAAAGAAAATGGTCTGAGACAGTGTGGTTAGGACACTTTTTATTTGTTTTGTTTGTAAAGTAAAAGCAGAGCAGAAATTGTCCTGAAAAGTGAATCATTTTGAATTTGGACATGAGAAGAATTCTTTTTCTTTTTTTTTTTTTTGAAAAATGTCTTTTTATATACTTGGGATACGTTCTTGACCGAGTAAGTATGAAACAGTACGACTGTTAAACTAGATGTACCTCTGTCTATTCTGTTACAATAAAGTGAACTCACCCAATTTGATAGCTGTGTCTTTCATTTACAAGGTCGTACACTGATCAGCCACAACTTTGACACCAGGTGAAGTGAATAACACACTTTTTTTTTTTTTTTTAATTACAATGACACCTGTCAAGGGGTGGGATATGATGTGATGGCTAAACGACTGGGTCAGGGTATCCAGAACTTGTGGGGCGTTCTTGGTATGCAGTGGTTAGTACTGACCAAAAGTGATACAACAGGGAAACTGGCGAGTGGGTCATGGATGGCCAAGACTCATTAATGTGTGGAGAGCAAAGACTATCTGGTCCAGTCTCTCAGAAGAACCACTGTAGCACAATTTGGTTAAAAGTTAATACTGGTTTACACACAAAGCATCGCAGACTGCTGTGTATCACAGACCGGTCAGAGTGCCCATTCTGAAACCTCTCCACTGCCAAAAGCACCTGCCATGGGCATGTTGCCATCAGACATGGGAGGACTGGAGGCCTAGCAGTCAGAGAGTTCACCTTGTAATCAGAAGGTTGTGGGTTCGAATCCCAATACTGCTAGTGGCACCACTGAGGTACCATTGAGTAAGGTACCATCCCCACACTGCTCCACGGAGCTGCTGATCCACGGGCTGCCCTTCCAGCTCCTGGTGCGTGAGATCGCTCAGGACTTCAAGACCGACCTCCGCTTCCAGAGCTCCGCCGTCA
>JBBIGA010000038.1:6594386-6605135 GCA_037576975.1 Alestes dentex
TATATATAAAATCATATATATATAATCAAATTCAAAGTAAAGTAATTTTCATAACATTGTACAAATTAACTGATTCTGAAGGAAAGAAAATAAATTGGAGAGGTGACCCCCTTGCTATTTTTTACATATGAAAAATGTGCTTTGGGATATAGCTATAGGTAGCTATGGGAAATCGTAAAGTATCATACATTCATACATTTAAACCTAATCTAAACATAATCTGGACACTTAAGCTGCATGACAATGTTTCCTGAATGTTGCACAGACACACTTTGCAGTTTGCAATAACAGTGGGAAACAGTGGGGAATTTTCTCCACCTAATGTTTATGCCCTGTAATAATTGGTTTGTCTTTTGTTTTAACATTAATGTTATTAAACTCTGTTTGGGAAGCTACCTAAAATAAAATTACACACTCTCAAAAATACAGATAGAATAATAAATAGAAAAAACACTTTTGGCGCCCTAAAAAAAAAACGTAATGAGTGGTTCTTCAGGAAACGATTTTTGTGATGTGCGAGGATGAAGAACTATTTGTAAATTTAAAGAATCTCCACATGATGTAAAGGTTCTTGGAAAAACCTTTATTATTTATATAGAACCTTCACCAAGACATGTTTCTTTAAGAAACCAAAAGGTGTATCTTCTGTGGCGTCACCCATTGTGGTATATTTAAAGAATATAGATCTCTATCAATTCTCTTTCTCAACATGAGGATTGTAATCATTTAAAGCACTGTCCTAGGGTTACTTGCACTACTGATTTTGCTCTTTTGCCAGTGTGTCTTGTGGTACATTTAAATGAGGTCTGGATGCAATTATTTAAACCACTTACACCCAGATTTCATATCTTGAGTGTGTGACTAGCTGTGTTGTAATAAGCTGTGTAACAGTGTCTGCTCTGGCCTCATCCACAGCTACCCAGAGGAGGTGTGAAGTGGAGTTCTGAGAAACGTCGTCTTTACCGGCACCTCAGAGGGAGAGACATTTACAGGTACATATGGTATGGTGACTTTTAATGTTTTTGAATCATTAATATCAAACACTGGTGGCTTTTTGTCACCAGGCTCAACTCACACGGCATGGAAGTAACACAGCTTCACCTGACACTCATTTTCAACTCATCCCTAAATCTGAGACTAAAGATGTTGGTATTTATTTGTACCTTAACAAACATCTTAACATTCATACCAGGGCATGCTCTAACTGATGTAGCTGTCCCAGCTCATTGATTATTATTGTAATCTTGCTGTTTCAGCCTCATTGTATAATTTAGTGCACTCTCCATCTCTCTCATGCCATTTCTTAGGAAAATCGATAGTGCTCTGCTTGATGCTTGTTAAACCATATTGACAGCGTAATAGAAAAATGCTCTCAGTATATCATTAATCTTCTGGAGCCGAGCAACCACAGGACTAGAGCTTCTGCGTATAAGAAACTTCAGGTTTTTTTAAATGATAATGCTGTCATTTGTTACCACTAACCTAAAAAAAAAAAAAGGAATATGCAAATGTGGGATTGCTGTCTCTAGCTTGCCATTCTAAGAGAGACCTGAACGACATCAAGGAGAACTCTGGAGTGAATTAAGTCTGAAACTGTGTATAGAGCGAGAGCCTTGTTTCCACCTAGAATTAAGATTAGAAACTAATTGAATATTTTCAAGAGACTTTATGTAAAGATGGGTTTGTTTGTGAATGCTTGTCTCTTTGTCCTGTGCAAGTTCGTGTATAAGAGTGCACACTTACTTATTGTGTAAGACACCAGTAAGGTAAATACAGTCTTTAAATCAGTTCATTTTGAAGTCCTTAAGTACCCCGTTTCTTCAGCCATGTTATTATTATTCTTGAAGGCAGCTGGTGCGAGTACAGAGTGCTCCGTGAAACTTGGCGCCTACCTCACTCCTTCCCACAGCATCACTCTCCAGCTGGGGCCTTGTTTGGACTATCAAGAGTACTTTCCTCTTCAAGTCCTGGGCTGTTAGTGCTGCCTGTCTGTTCGGATCACAATAGAGCGCCGACAGATGTTTAGCTCAATGGGCTTTTCACAACAAATTGTTCTTGGCCAGTTGCACTTGAATTGTTTATATACATGCTCTTGGTTTCTGCCAGAGGATCGAGACGTGAGGTTTCACAGAAGCACTATTGCTGTATGGGTGACTTCCTGGTGATTTGGCGACCAAACAGTTTATGAGTAGGTTCACGGACATAACCTCTGGTTTTCTCAGCATTTTGAAGACAAGCTTGAAGCTCTCCCAGCTTTGGACGCTCTTGCACACACCCTGTAATTCAAACTGTTCCTTGTTCTCAGCTTGTTGCCAAGGAACTGAATCTGTTCTTCCAGACAAGCTTGTCTCACTTAGCTTTGACCCCCCCCCAAAAAAATATGACGGCTATCCTCCGGAGAGAGGAACCGCTCGGCGTGGTGTCCATCACTCATTCATAGTAGATAAGCCGGCTCTTAGACACCACTCCAAAAAACCAGCCCTGTCCAAGACCAACAACCTCCTTTCCCTTTCAGAATAATTAGGCCTGGGAAAATCACAAGAACGCCCAAGTCATGCTGTTAATGCACTTTCTGTTTCAGGGATTTCAGCTTTGCCTTTCCCTCTGTTGTCATAGCAAGGGCTTTCAAGCACAATAATGTGAAAATGGGACAGAGTACTCTCTTGGATTTGGGAGATGTACTATAAATTTTAACTGAAGGACTACTAAAAAGTCTACCCACGCATACATTTCCCTCGAGCACCAGTACGACTGTAAATCCCCTGTAACCATAGTAATAAAATGATGTAATATATACGATACATATCATTTAAGATAATCTCAGGTAATAAAAGGAACCAGCATTATATTTAACAAAAATAAAGGTGAAGATTCAGAAAAAAGCACCTCAGCAATGCTTTTATTTGAGGTGGTTTATATAACTGAAACCAGTTAAATGATGTATGGTGCAGTTAGGCTAATACTGTTGTCAGGCTATTTCTTATATTTCTTTTACTCAAGTTAATGTAAGATATTAGATGCATAAGATCATATGTTGCCACCAAGACAGTTGTTTCCTTTTCTTAAAGTACGATGGTGAGAGATTTGGCCTTGAATGCATTTGGCCTCTTCACCTATAGTTACTGTACTTGCTTCTTCCTCACTCTTCATCACCTCAGTACCGGTCTCCTGATGTATTTTCCCTTTGTAATACATATTAGAACAATCTACTGTTTTTAGGCCGTATAGTTGCATGAACCTTTTATATTATTTTTGCTGGTTTAGTCTGGTATTGCTTCTGTGTGGCTAATAATCATTTGTATTGTTTGGATATTTGTTCAGTGTTTATAATATTCCTTGTCTGTGACATTTAGAATAACTTGAAGACTCTCAAATCTGCAAATTTCCTGTTGGCAGTAGACATTGATCCAGAGATCTTTTTTTCGGAGGTTGTGTGTGTTTTGTGATGTTATATTTGTAGCACATTTTGTTTGAGCACCGCAACTATATCAACAAAACTATAGTCGTATGTCAGTAATTATGCAGTTTCGTACACTGAGGTTTACCAAACCATGATAAATTGCTATGAAGTTGGATGCAGAGCCTTTAATAAGGTTATTGGAAAGGACTGTAATTCATCTTCTTCTGTGATGGACCAGTAATTCTTTTTTTCACAAACGAAAATATGAATCCTTTTTTTCTGCTGTGTATCTTTAATGGCAGAAGAATGCCTTATCGCAGCACAGCCAGCAATTAATCAAAGATCGATTGTCAGCCAGTGCCGCTTATTGATCTGTTCTCACTCCGATGGTAGTGTCAGTTCGTGGTAGATTGAGGTGCCAACACAATTAGGTACTGAAGCGTTTTCTCCCCAGACGTGTCATCCACAGTGGTTGTCTGGCCTAGAATGCAGAGGCATGTGCACATTTGGAAGTCTCGGGCATTAACTTCAAAGCGGAGAAGTCATAAATAATAGCACTGTTTGGTGATAAGTCCTTGGAGAATGCCTGGGAGGATGAAATGCCAAGCACAAGTTCCTACCCAGCCTTACGGAAGCTTTCAGATGAACTCAGATGAATAAATGAACACTGTACTGTGGAGTCACTGAACTTCCACTCCTCGTTTGCATTTGCCACAGCATGTCTAGTGGAAGTGCGGCGATTTAAGCCACATTTAGATATATAAATACAACTTTTTTATCATCCATCTGGCTTGTATAGGATACTCTCAATCATTCACTGACAGGTTTTTGCCTCAGAGTGGATCACAAATGCAAAGCATGCATCTGAAAGACCAAGGCAGCAGAGGCTGGCAGCGTAGCTGAAGCGGCTGTCCCCCGAGGGTTTCCGTTTAAAAAGGAAGCCGCGTGTCCTGAGCTTTCACATTATGTGGCTACTTAGCATTCAGCTCACAGCGGACGAGAAGCTATTGGCCTCCCACTTTGTAATTTTGGCCTCGGAAATGGACAATGCAATCCTCGCAGGAGCCCTCAGCCTTCACAAGTGCATTTATCGTTTTCCACATCACCAATAAAATACTATGTTATATAGTGCTACTGGATTATTTAAAAACTCAATCAAATATGAAATGCGCAGAGAAAATGTAATTTAATTTAGTATTCATGGTGTCCAACTGAGAGCTATTTGAGCTTAATGAGTGCAGCAGCTAATCATCAAAGAAAGTCGCAGCAGAATCTGCGCTGAGTAACAGAACAGGCTCAGGTGGTGCTGCATCTGAAGCACGGAGAGGAACATTCAGTAGGAGCTTTTTATGGAAATCTGACTTACACACATTCTATTAAAGGACTGGGCTGATATCTTTTGATGGTGGTTGTCTGTGTGCATCACATTCAAAGAATCATTGAGCAGATAAAAAATAAAAACAAGAAAAAAGGTTGTATGCGTCCTTCGATGCTTAGAGTCTAAAGTCTCAGATTCTCAGTGTCTAAAACTGCAAGTGTAAGTAAATTTATGCAGAACGTCTTTGAATTTGATGTGCCCAGTGGGGGTAAGAAGTAAGTATCAGTACATATAAGGCCTTACCAAAGATTAAACCCAGTCTTTGATGTCAACTGATTCTTTAGAGTAACCGGAGACAACTGGAGAACGTATTCCTCTGAAACGCTTCCACATCTTTAAATGCACTCACAGCAGGTTCATGAGCGAATGAAGTTAAAAGCATGACAACTGAACCGTGCCATACAGTGGAATGTTAATCTGTGGAATTGCTGGAGTCATATCCTATATATTTCCTTTTTTTCATAAAACTCTTTTAAGTCAATATGTGTGTTATTGGGCCCTGTGCACACAAAGACTACATTTTCTTGGTGTGGTTATGGCATGTGCCTATGCATGTGTTATGTCTTTGCCCTGGAATTAATGCAGTTTTAAGTGATTGTGGTCACTGGAAAACTAATGATTCTCATCTGAACTGGGACTACAAATGAGCAAACCACAGGCAATCAACCAAAGTGTGTCTTGTTTAAGTTTCAAAGTACAACACATTAACCTGACAGATATCCCCCGTCTGAAATAATTCAGCTCAGGCACCCTGTACTTCAAGACGCCCGTCAGATCTTGCCGATTAAGTAAATGAAACTTGCACAGATGGTTTGAAGAGATGTCCTCCCGCTGCTCTGAAACAGCTTAAATGAGTGTTTACACAGAACGCTGCAAATTGATGAAGAAGCCTGCGTGTGGTCCCTCTCTCTGATACGTACTATTTGACTTGGTAGAAGAAGTGACTGCTTCTTGATGGATGGGACCATCTGAATCCACTGTTTTGCAGAAGCGATGGGAAAACACTTCTTCTGTATGCCACGCTTCCCCCAGGCTGCTGTGACAGGTTGATTTATTCGGAGAGAAGTGGCATGTGATCGGCTGAGGCCTCGGAGCAGAGCTGTGTGCAAGAACTAAAGCTTAGTCTTCCTTATTGCTTCCTCACTTCTTGTTTTGCTGAGACTTCTCATCAGTGAAGAGTCTTTTTCTGGTTCAGGGGGTTCCTCCCTCGTGTGGAACAGACATTTTTGGCCTGTGCTCAGAGAACAGACGTTTACTGGAGTGAAATCAGGATTTTTTGATTTTCAGAACAGGCTGAGTCGTTCTGGAGGTCTGAAACTAAGCAAAAGCAAATTACAGCATAGGATAATGCTTTAGAGCCAGACAAGCAATCTTTACAATAGGTCCATTATGTTAAATTAATTGTTCATTAACGTATGCTAAGACTTCCATTACACTTATGGCATTTGGCAGACGCCCTTATCCAGATCGACTTACACTCATTAGTTACAGGGACAGTCCCCCTGGAGACACTGAGGGTTAAGTGTCTTGCTCAAGGACACAATGGTAGAAAGTGGGGGGGTTTGAACAGACTGGTGTTTTACCCACTAAGCCACTACCACCCACCTTCTTAATAGACTTCTAGTGTCTATTAATAAACATCCTGTGTAACTGCGTTGAAGGCGCTGGCTAGTGATATACGTGGGACAGTTATTGATATGGTAGTGTACGTTAAGCTCATTGGTAGAATAAGAGAGAGAGATAAACCTTTATTAGTCCCACAAGTGGGAAATTTACAGTAAGGGCCCTGACACATCCAGCCAACTGCCTGCCGCTGTCAGTGAGTGTCAGTGGCTGTAGTTTGTGTGGTATGTCTCTCACTGTTGGCTCTAGACGGCTCTGGTCAGCACTATTTTGGACGATTGAGCGTGTTGAATCTGTGTCAGCTGTCTGCTGTGAGAGAGAGCTGCAAATCAGTGCATGAGTAGAGAAATAAAAGAGCGTGAAGAAGCCAAACTGAGGGCTCAAGAGGGCACACGCTGCCTTATTTTTCAAAACCAGTGCAAGTATTAATATTTTCTCACTCAGGTGGGCGTTGATTATCAAATTTTTAAACAAATACTATTTGAATGCTGTACTCTCAATCAGACAAAAGGGTAATATTGTTATGATTAAAGCTCTGAAGGAACTCTGGAACTAACTAGCTTGGGATACTTACCCAGTGTTTCTTTTTGTCATTTAATTATTAATTCTAGTTCTCCTCACTGCCCCAATGTTTCTGTGCCTCTAATAAAATACCAGAAATAGGCTCATGTTTTTTTTTTTGCAGGCTTTTGCCTCTGGACAGAATGAATAATAGGTTCACACAAAATACAAGAAGAAGAAACATTGTGCATGTTTTGCAGTTCAGTATTGCTTTAATAAAAGGATTGAAATAAATCAACAAAAACATCCGCAATACTTTGCATTTTAAAACTGTAACTGTATCATTTTTTGTATCAGGTCATGACTATATGGTATTGCGGTTTCTCCAAGTGATTCCCACTCCTAGCGAATGAAATAATTATTGCTCTGTGAATGAGGTGAAATTGAGTCCCTCAGAGGTGAGGGTAACACTCACACTCCGACCTGCTGGATTAGCACAACTCAGCAGGGTTCTGCAGAACTCCTCTCCATCCTGCCTTTTGCAGTACCTGAAAGAGGTGCCCAGGAAATTGCTTTTAGAAGAGCTGGCTGGAAAGATTATTAAATTACGCCGGAGCCGCCCAATGCGAGGGGAGTTAGAATTATTCACAGCTATCTGCTGCTGGGGTCCGTGAAATCATCCAGCTGCTTAGGGCTATTTTTGCAGGCAATCCCAGAAACCCCAGGAGACTCGCTGACTGCTGTAAGTCACCCTGCACTCACTGCAGGCACCATTTGGTCCCAAGAGTCAGTCTGTTGGGCAGCAAGAGTATTAAACTACCTGCCGGTTTAAACCAAGGGCCCGGTGTTCTAAAGGACAGTCTCCCCATTAACCTAAATTCTCCCTAATGGACCACAATTATCCAGGGTGCATTGTCAGCTAGGGACATCTATTCACAGAGGGTCCACCTACCCTTTATCTTATCAATGTAAATAACCCCAGCAGGAAGTGCATTAAACAAATGCTCCTTTATTTAAAAAAAAAGTTTGCTGAGAGAGCAAGATTAATACAGAGAAAATGTGAAAAAGCCTTTTTTTTAATTTCAGAATGTAGAAACTACCTACCATTAGCTCCGTAGACTCTGCAGAGGGCTTCTTAGAGCAGACTTTGTTTTGTTACTGTTTCATGGATGACTCGGCTGGATAATGTTTCGCCTGTAAGCTGGTCCCTGTAGGCTTGTTGCCCCATTAGAAAGCATTTAAAGGAGAGGCCAGATTCATTAGATGCATTTACAGGATCACATGGGCAGGCTATAACATGCGGCATGTGGTCTGAGGAGGTGGTAGGACATGTTTATTTAGTCTGCTGAGCCCTGCTCCTGGTGTGAAAAAGACCAAATGTGCTCCGACCGTCCTGATGGTGTTTTTCTGATGCTCCAGCACTCCCACTCTATCCATTTTCAATACTCGTCCATGTTTCGTTGCATAAACAAGACTTTTTGTTTCAGCGTCTCAGCTTTAAAGTCCTGATGCTTTGTTTGTGAGTTTCTAGTTCATATGAATGCACCGTTTTTGTTGGTGGTGTGATTACGTGAGAAATTGGTAATCTGATTCATTTTAAACTTCCAGTTGAAGTAAGTGCCTGAGCTGTCAGAGACTCATTTACCAGCCTGATATATCATTCCTATGTGCTTGAACACAATGTGTCTGTTTCAGTGCAAATGCATGCATTTTTGAGGAAGGAAGTCACAAAGTGATCTCATTCGTTTAAATTAAGTTAAGAGCACAAAGCTCTTGCTTTTCACTGAGCACATCCAGAGACCCATCCCCACTCCTTCAAACAGAGCGAGCGTCTCTCAGTGTCCTGGACAATGACGACTCTTTTACTGTGCGTCCTCAGGGGCAAGGAGAGGCTTCTGCGAGGGGCACAGCCATGGAGGGGGACTGCCTCAGCTGCATCAAGTATCTCATGTTCATCTTCAATTTCTTCATATTTGTGAGTATCTCTCTTTTATCTTACTTTGACAAGAGCTTCCATGTAGCTAAACAATAATGTGAAATTCTCTGTACTTGAATCACTTTCTCTAAATAGTGAGATGGGGTTTTTTTTGCTTGTTTTTTCTGTGCTTGGGTTTTTTTTTTTTCTTTCAGGCACAATGCAGCAGACAGACTGGCACAGACACTAGATGATGACTCAGACTTTGAAAACAGTTTGAACGTGTTTATCACCTCCTGTTTTCTTAAGCAAGTTTAATGTTTAATGGATGGATCCTGGGCTTGTGTGTGGCCAGCAGGTCTTGTTTTCCTAAAGCCATATGCGGTTCAAAAGAGTCTGAGAAACCCCAGAACAATCCAAGTTGCCACCTTCAATCAACTCTTAAGATATACTGTGAGGAAGCACATTCATCTGGTGCCAAATAATTTTGGTTTCGCCCAAGAACCACACTGCTTCCTCTGCGCAGAGAGGAAATTGTGTTAGCAGTCTTGTGGACTTCCCTTAGCCTCTCCAATAGTGTGGAAAATGGAACGGTAAAGATAAGCCATGTGAGGCTGAATACTGTAGCACATCTAATTAGGGTCAGTATTCTCTACTAGGACTGCGATCATATACAAATTGCGAGATACACTGTGAATTGTGTTTATTTTCGGGGTGCTATAGTGTTATAGGATATACCGGTATGCCAGTTAAAATTGTTGCTAAGGTGTTAATGTTGTCATAAACTTTATATCGGTATGCCACAAATAACTAAATAAAAGAAATCAGGGATCTTTCAGCAGTCCCTCCCACTGCACAGTCAGTTATTGTTATCACAGTTATCACCACAGTTTGTTATCCGGAGAGTGAACATTAGAGAGGCATTAGAGGCTAAAGTAGCCTTTAGCCTAGCATGGACCGGTGTCCTGTAGCTCCACGTGTGGCGCTGCCTCCTTCAGTCAGTTGCGATAGTAGACAACACGGACTCCAGTCCTGATCGGTGAAACATCTTTTCATTTACTTCAGTGACTTGTACAAATGATTTAAAATAGGTACAAGCATCTAAAATTGTCTTACTGCAAAAAATAAACAATATGTATGTATATTTTTAAATATATATACTTTTTAAAAACACTATAAATGAATGCAAAGAAATGATAAAGATTGTGAGTGTACACCACACAGGCCCCTTTTGATACATTTTCACAATCACAAGCAGTTGATATATATGTACACACACGTGTGTGTGCATGTACGTGTAATGGGGCAGCTTGTGGTCTAGTGGTTAGGGTGTTGCCCCTGCAATCAGAAGCTTGTAAGTTCGAATCTCAACACTGCTAGTGTCATAACTGAGGAACCCTTGAGTAAGGTACCGTCCCCTCATACTGCTCCCTGGCGCCCCTCGTTGGTGGCAGCCCCCTGCTTCGCTTGGTGAATGGGTTAAATACAGAGAAAGAATTTCACACTGTGTGCTGTGGTGTGTTCACGCGTGACTGTAAGGGGCCACTTCTCTTTGATAAAAACAGATGGTCTACAGACAGATATGTTTCTGCTCCTGCTAGTCATCCTACAGCTAGTAGTCATCAGGTTATATGTAAAGTAATATTCAGGAGTGTAACTGCAACTTGCCATTGTTTGTAAGAGAAAGCAGCTTCTCTGCTAATTACATGTAGTAGCTCTACTTATCCTATGCAACTGGTAGCCTAGTGGTTATGGAATTGCCCCTGCACTCAGAAGGTTGTGGGTTTGAATCCCAAGACTACTAGTGGCACCACTGAAGTACCCTTGAGCAAGGAACCATCCCCACACACTATCACTGGGTGTGTCCGAAATCGCGCACTTGCACACTTTTAGTGCGCGATTTTAGTGCGTAGTGCGTTCACACTGCAACTA
>JBBIGA010000038.1:6615269-6634139 GCA_037576975.1 Alestes dentex
AGTGTATATATAACCAGTATGTTTCCATCGTCTAGATGTACTTGCTATTAGGAGCCTATGATTAATTATAGTTTCATCTATAAATTAATCTGAAGACCTAACCAATATCCTCTGCAATTGTGTATGGGATATAATTTGGTCCTAAGAGGATGAACAGAGAAAATGAAATGCCTGCAATCTCTGGGATTTCATAGATAAAACCTCTTTCCTTTATATTAATACATAAGAGGATTTCCTATAGGCTGTGAGGACTATAGAGCAAATAGCTCTGGACTATAGCTAAAGGAGGTTTGTTCTGTCAGTCCATTATGTGAATCATCTTTTTAAAAAAGATGAGATTGATTCATTTACCAGTTTAAGGATACTTCCAAGAACTCTAAGCTTCTAAAAATGTTCTTCACACTCATTTACAAAAATAGTCCTCCAAAGAACCATCCATTGAAAGGTTCTTCAGGGAACCAAAATAGTTAGTCTGTGGCATCAAGTGAGGTACCCTTTCTGGCATCCTTATTTGTAAGCTTGTAGTTCAATTAGGAGGCTCTTATTAACAGACTAATTATATGGAGGTGCTTGTTGACATCCTTAGCTGCTAGCTTGAGGACTGAAACTACCAAAAGCCAAACATGTATAAAACTAAAATAAATGGGTGACATATAAGTGAAGACTTATGTGCACTTATTTTACAGTCTCAGTGACCAGCCGCAACTCTTTTCGGTGCTGAGACCCCAAATGCAAGAACCTTTCATAAATCAAACCCCCTTTGATAGCCAGAGTGTACTAAGCTTTACAATTACATTTGCTAAGCTATTGATTTTCCCCTTTCTATGTCACACAGGGGTGAGGGTTTTAATGGTCCTCATTATGCAACAGCATGCAGTGGTGGGCTTTCACTCGCAAACGTCTGCCAGCACTCTACTTTAGCTGATTAGGAAAGGGAAGGCTGACTTGATTATCTGACCGAGCTGATGCCGACCGTTGCCTATTATGTGTCGCTAACAGCAGCGCTAAGGTTAGCTTGAACACCCGTGTCTGGTCATATTGAGCAGCTAAAGTGGTTTCTGGAAGTGCTACTGATCACAAGGACAGACATTTTAGCTAAAATTGCATAGAATTTGGAAGAGAATCATTAAAGTCATTTGAATAAACATCTTAAGGTATATTAAGCAAATTGAAGATGTGCAGAATACGCAGTCATATTCAAGAAAACACCAGCAGTTTGTGTCACTGATATACATACTGTAGACCAGTGGCCGCCAAACCATGACCTTCGAGATCTGCTCTCAGCAAACATTCGTTACAGCCTGAATCCAACATGCTGCTTTCCTCACCTAACTAATTCAGCCAATCAGGGACTTCTGAAGAAGATATTTAGCTGGAGCAGGTGAGGCAGATTGTAGCTGGAACCACTCCCTCCAGGAAGGTATATCTCCAGGAGCAGGGTTGATGAGCGTTTCTGTCAATGGACAGATTGGGAAAAAAGAATTGTTGGAGAACTTAGTAGACCGAATTTAAGCTTAAGCATCTTGCAAAACGATGTTACACAACCTCTACATATGGCATTTTATTCCTTATATTAACTATAACTATAATGAGCTATCGTGGACTACAGGAAGCAGCTGCATTCGTACTCTACCAGCTACTCAAATGACCCAGAAGAGATGATGAGCACCTTAAAGTACCTTGGTGTTCAGATTTCAGAGGACCTCACTTGGTCACAATACAGAAACACTCTGGTTACAAAGACAAGGCAGCATCTTTACCATTTGAGACTGCTTAAGAAGTTTAGTCTCTCCTGCGATCCTAAACACCTTTTATACAGCTGCTGTCGAGAGTATCCTGACCATGAGCATCATTTAATGGTTTGGGACCCGCTTTGTTTAAGACCGCAAAGCCCAGCAGTGAGTGATCAAAGCAGCAGAGCGTTGCACCGGATCTGCTCTGCCCTCCCTGCAGAACATCTACACCAGATGCATGAAGGAATCGTCCCATCCGTGCAACTATCTGTTCTTCTAGCTAAAACTATCTTATGGCCGCTGAGATACTCGAGGAGCTTTTATTCTCAATTCATAAGGCTCCTTAACCAGGACATGCCTCCAATTCACTGAACAGCGCTACCCAAACCATAATGCTTTCTCACCATTTGGACAATGCCAGTTTTCACATATTCTGTTTATTCTCCACTGTATTGTTTACAGTTGTGTTTAGTTGTCACATTATTCTTTTCTTCTATGTTTGAGTTACTGGACTTTTTTTCTAATGGGCAGCTCAAGTTTACATTTCACCACACTGAGTATGTGACAAACATATTGACTCTTGAATCTGACATACATAGGAGGTTTAATAATGATTCTCGCATAGAGCTGCTGCTGTTTACTATTTGATAGCAACCCACTGGTTAGCCTGCCATCTGGCATGGTACAACTTCAATCCAGTGCCTGAGGGTCTAACCAAAAAAAATAAAAATGCACATAATTGTGCCTGGATTCTACAGAGAAAAAAATTCTAATTGGATTATTTTCTCTTAGCTGCTTTAACAGTACACCCCTATTGTTTCCATTTAGTAATATGTAGCGTTGCAGAACTAGCCAGGCTCAAACACATACATGATTCATTTGAATAAAAATGAAGTATACACTTGTATAGTTTAGATCCCAGAAATCATTAGACCTTCTCTGAAGGCCTGGAAATCTCCATGGCTTTATAGCTTAATATCTCTTTTTTAGGAAACCAAGCATTGATACTCTTAAATGGTAAAATGAAGGATGAAACATTCAAACTTTAAAATGGTTTTCATGTGTAAAAATACTTAACACTATGCTTAACACGTTCTTTTAGGGAATGAACAGCAGTTTTTCTGTGGAACTGCTCCATAGAGCCCTTTTTGACACATTTATTTAAGAGTACAGGCTGTTGGCTAAAGATAGTAGGACCTAAGCTGGTCACACGTAATCAGCAAATCACATGAAAGAAGTCAGGATTCAACAAGAATTATGTTTTTAGATATTGCTCAGCCCTGCTGTCACATGCGATCAGTTTGGTTTGGTGTCACTGGATCGCACGGTGCACAGTGGTATGCACGGTGGATGTAAATAGTTCGCTTCGGCAGAACACATCAGAAATTCAAGGCAGGCCGACAGTTTTCAGCTGCCTGCTCGCTGACAGTGCCTGCAAATGTGATGCTCAGCAGGTGGTGATACAGACCTGTCTGTTAGTAAAGACAAGAGCACTGTGTCTGGAGGAGAATTCGCAAGCAGTCAGTTGAGAAAGCTTCTTTTGCGTAAAGTCATTCCTTAACGTTCCTTCACCATGCGAGCTGCCAGTGACAATGCTAAGAGCTTCACTTCAGCCTTTCAAGCTTGCTCAACATTTGTGATAAGGGGCACGAGGCCCACTCAGGCATCAGACGAAAAGTTCTTTCAGTAAAATGAGAAGTCATATTCAGATTTTTACCTCTTTTAAAGGGCTCTGTGGGCTTTATTAGTGTCATTATTAAATGAGTTAATGTCTTTGTTCTTCATTTTTCACAAAAACCATCAGAAAAACCCATCATGCTACCTCAAGCTTCCCTCTCCCAACAATCTCTAAAGATCTCACAATATCACGGTTATCTTTCCAGATTATCCAGTGGTGCGTGTTTGTCTGTAAACCAGTTTTTACTCTTCCAATTTACTTTCAGTCCACTAGGGGCCACCCTGACAGTGAATCATAAATATTACACATGTTCAGTGTTTGCAACTCAGTATCCTATAGTGCGGGGTAGAGACTGAATCTCTGGTGTGAAACACAGTATTGACTCCATGCATGAAAGACTGTCAGCAAATAAGAACTGTTTGGAATGAAAGTTGTCAGTGTGTAAGGTAGAGGCTAGAAGGTAGAAGAGGATAAATGCGTTGAGTTGTGGCAACAGCTTGAACATCTGTATATCTCTATATAATATCTATGCAATATCTCCTTTACACTACAATACACTTGGCTTTTTCTGCACTGAAAACACGCATCATTAGCAAAGCAATCACCTGCAGCAATACGCCATGCTCACATTAATTTGCAAGAAAACTTGTGAGGTTTTGAGAATTGAAATAATTCGCTCTGGGGTGTGTGTTGTTTAATTCAGATCAGATATCGTATTGTGAGGACTTCAATGTCTAGGAATGAGCATGGACAAAAATCTGTGAAAATGTCATCATGTGGGGGTCTCTCATGTGTTCACATTGGATTGGAATTTTAAAATCCTATTGTATGGACCAAGCACAAGGCATGGTTCCCAACTCTGTCACTGGAAGCACGCTGCCGAGCACATTTCAGTGTTTTGCCTGCTTTAAAACACCCATTTCAACACAGTAAAGGATTGTTAATGAGTTGACTAATTGGATCAGGTGTGAAAACTCTCAAATGAGATGAGCAGTAGGTTTCAAGTAGCAGAACTGGGAAATACTGATCTAAGATAATGTTGTATATTGCTCAGTATCGGTAGTTTGGTAATAGTAATGGCAAAATATTTTTATTTTTTATTTTTACCTTTGAAAGCCATCCACAATCTTGACCCTCAATATTTGTCCAAGCAACTTCATCCATAGTTCGTATACTCAGATCTTTGAGTCATGTTTTTCTCACGGTTCCAGAATGTCACCTTCGTTTCATGAGCCTTGGTAGCATTACCTCTATCTCAGGATTCAAATCCCAGTTTAAGATCTGCCTGCCATCCTGTCCTGTCCATCTCATTCGGCTGTAGTTAAACAATATCATGTGTTTCTACTTTTTCTTTCCTCTGTGTTGTGTTATCTTTCCTGCACTCCTAATAGTAGTTGTAATGATTCTACGTGTTCTTATTTTCATTTCTGTTACCTGGTTAATACTAATATGAATGTTCTTTCCTCTAATTTTGAGAACTGTTCTCGCTCATTATTATTATTACTAGTATTATTACTATTATTATCACTAGCATTGCTTTACAGGACAGCATTTGCTATTGAATTTTTTTTCTCCACTCCACTACTCACATAGCTCTTCGATTCACATATGTGGACTAGACCCGGATTGAAAAACCTCAAGGTGTTACTGGATTTATTGTCCTTTAGATTACATTGTTACTTTATAACCCTCCTGAGAGAGTATTATTTTCACAATCCAGGTTCAAATGGTCAAATGGTAACATGTAACGAGGACTGAACTGAGCAATGGTATAAACTCCTGCTGGCTGGGTTGGGTAGCAGTTTTTTTCTTTTAGTCTATATTTTTCTTGTCTGTATTATTAACCCTGATTTTACACAGGTTATCAATTCTACTTCCCATTTAACTAACTATGTCTTAGCTGTGCCTAGGAAAAAGCCTACAATTCTGGATTGAACGTAGATAACCCTGATATGTTTTTTTATTTACTGTTCAGTTATTTATAGGCTTAAGTGAGTGACGGGTTGGCCTGGAAGTGCTGTAATTGATTCTGAAATAACGAAGGCTATGGTTTGTTTAGATAGCAGTTAGCCTGTATTTGTGTTTCAGACAGACTTAACAAGCAATTGTAGAGACAATCATCTGAGTGATTAAGACAGGCTGATGCACCTGTGCCCCCTTTTATCTTCCCCATTTAAAACTCAAAGCTCTGTAGACACAATGCTGGCTTCTTCAGTGCCAAAGACTCCGTAGATGTGTGTTTGGTTATTTTTTTGTGTGACCTAATTCTTTATTTGTCAGATTGAAGACACATCTGAAACTGCATAATTCTATTTTAAGGAGAAGTCTATGTCAAAATAATGAGGGGGGAGTAAGCCTAATAGTGCGTCATCGTAATAGTCAGGGGTTGACATTATTTTTTTGCTCTAGTACTCTAATGAGTACCTACATGAATGAATTGGTATGCACCTAAATTACAACCTCACCATGTGCGCTGGAACCATTATAGCACTTTTATTTTATTTTATATACAGTAATTATGTTCCAAGAGCCGTGAAAAACCGTGTTGTTGTGTTTTGGTAAAAAAAATGCCTAAAAGTGCCTATTTTTATAGTATAAACCCTAAATATGCCCCAAATATGCTCCCAAAACACGTTAATTTCATTTTAAATTCAGTGTAATACATTACCCTTAACAAAAATATAAAGGTAAGCCCATACAGACTGTACTGTAATTCATGCACGGGCATTTTCTTTGATATGCGCTGTCGTTTTCTTTGGTATGAGCAGGTAAATACAGTAATAAATTAGTGTAATTTTTAGTAAGAAAAAATACAGTAAAATGTAGGGGGTAATCACCAATAATTTTTACATCAATAATTTACTGTTCATCAGCGGCACGTCTTATTCAGGGTTTTTCAAGGACTGTGTTGTAGAAACCCGTCGGTTAAAGCAGACACTGGACGGCAACTGAGCTCAACAGCCTCTTTTAATGTAATTTACAGTAATAAAACTACTGGACTTTAAGAAGAACAAAACGAAAAACAAGAGAAACACTCAAGATGAGTCCGGGTGGTCTGGCAGTCTGTGCGTTCTGGAAAAGAACGTCTGTCCGGTGCTCGGCGGCGTCGGCCTGTCTTTCTCGGCCGAGACGCAGAACCTCTGCCAGCTGGTGAAGAAAGTCCAGCTGGGTTTTAGTCCCAGTCCGCCCCTACTCAGCATATTTAACTCCCAAAACGTTTTCTTTGTGTTCTCACGACAGTACAAAAACATGTATACAGTTATATTTTATATGGAAATGTTCATGTTTATTTTACAAAATTAGTAAATTTTTCTTAATAATTTAGAAGTAAAATGCATTTAAAAAACATTGCCACGAAAAAAGCAAAAAAAAAAAAAATGCGGAGAATATTTGCAGGTTCCGCGTTATTGTGGAGATTTCCGTGTGAAACTATCAGTTAGGTTCTCAGAAAATCCTCCTGATCCGCGTAAAACCGGGGGTTACTGTATAGTGTTGTCCTGTAAGGTGTAAAGCAGACTTGAGTTACTAATGGCTTATTATTTACATATTTTATCTTCAGCTGCATATTGGATATTTTCCCCGTTCATGCCCCATTTGAGGGATGATTTGTACCTGTTGTATTTTGGAAGCCTGCATTGTTGCATGTGGACAGATGGTCACTGCATCAATGAGGTTAAATGAGTGCCCACAGCTTCTATTGCAGCATGTTGTGTTCACTTCTAATATTTCACTAAAACTTGTGATCAAAATGATATTTGTTTGGGGAATGGTTTGCTTGTTTCATTGTTTTGATTATTTGGGGTTGTGGTGTTGATCGTTGTAAAGGATAAGTCCGAAAAATCAGACCAATTTTGTGAGTAACAGCTGCCATATGTACAGAATTTCCTAAAATGTGTCGAAACTCAGCCTGATCATGTTCTATCATGTATCTTCCAGTTAGTAAGTTAATGTTGATATACACTGGCCATTCAATTTGTCTGCCCCTGTCTTTTTAGATGGGACAAAGGGATGAATCACTTACTGTTCAACATGTTACCAGGAGGACCTCCAGATTACAACACAGCTTTGGATGTGCCCAGAGACAGGTGGGTCCCAGAAGTTAGAATGTTTCAGGGGTTCACGGCTTTTGAAAGATACATCGTAGTATCTGTTGTTTTAAATCCTAATTTCTAACAACCCTTTCATATAAATTATTTTTATGCAACAGCACTGTAGTGCATACCTGATCACTCTGTTAACAATGTGACATATGTAAATGCTCCTTTCTGATGGGCTTTATTGCTCCTGTGATGTAGCTCGTTCAGCAGACAGTATGGGGCTTAAACACTTCTTAGAACTTCACCATGGACGGGCAAGACAAAACATGTAGGCTGGATATGAAGATAAAATTTTTAGCTTTGTAACAAACTTTTATTAGTGTGATTGTGGAAGCAAGAACACAATTGTTCTTGTGAAGTTTTATTATTATTCGTAATACAGGTAAATTCTGAGGATGCTTCTCCTCCTTCAGTTTTTGAAATACTGGTTCCAGCATCAAATGTTTGCTAGTATCGATCATATGATCAGGGGCCGATTATTGATCGTTTAAAACAGCGATTTTTGTGGTTGAGTAAACTGTGTAATACGTGGGGACGATTTGTGATAGTATCAAGTGAACATTTTCTAGTAGCTTAAGGATAATTAACAGTGTAGTCTCAGTTATTAAGGCAGCCTGCCTTAGCTGTTTCTTCTGTGCTTCTCCTATGAATATCTCTTCAAATCATTTGGCTTGAAGTGTTGGCAAATCATTTGGCTTGTGTAACACAACTTGCCAGATTTTTTTGTAGCTACAGTATTTGGCTGTTGTGATTGAATACTGGTTTGCTACTGGTTTAACATGAGTTACAGACTAAATAAGTGCTCTATGAAATTTAAATCCTAACTGTTTCTAAATGTCATTGAAACTGACTGAGAGCGTGGGAGATCTTTTACAACAGATGAATGTGCCGCATCATAGACTTGAACATATTTTTGAGGGCTTTGCAGTACACTCTGTGTGAGCTAGGTGTTTTACTTTTACACTTTAAGTAGTGATGGTGGTGTTCAGGATGAAGAGGAGGAGAGTGGGACTGGGAGCTGAATGAAATTTCTGCACCAATGCATGTACTCTACTTATGTCACCACTACCTCAAAGAGGAAGATTGCATTTGTGCATGGTTCAGACCACTAGAGGGAAGCAGTGACTTAGGCCTTCTCTCACTTGAGTGAACATTGTGTTTTATATCACGGCTGGAGAGTTTGGGTCCCGTGTAGACAAAAAGCAAAGCTTCAAGCATAATATGTTTTATATTTCCATGTATAGTGTGTTATTTACTCTTTATCCTATTTTAAATATACTGAGCATGGTCGTACTAGATAAGGGCTGGATGAAGCTGAGCAATTTGATTTATGTATTTATTTATTTGTAATCATATTTCTCTTTTCTCTCCTCTTTGAGCAGTTTAAGTGCAAGTGGATAGGTAGTGATATTCAGAAGGATAAGTTTGAGTGAATATAGGATCCTCTTTAATCATAATTTTTTGATCTAGGATTGTTTAATAGTTTCCTTTATACACCACGGGTTTCTTTAGAAGTTGTATTTTACAGTTGAATGTAATTTATTCGGTATGAAAATATATGGTGACTTCCATTAATAACTTGGAAGTGGAATAATCTGAACAAAGATCAAAGGTGAAACTAAGAGCGGCCATGAAAGGGAACTGCTGTTGTGTGCCTAGAGGAGACATACGTAATCTCCTGGTATTTACTACTACATAGCCCATGTTTCCCAGCCTCTTCTTTGGCCATTCTCTCGTTTTGGGTGGAAAAGGTGAGTTTTATGTACTAGAAAGCCCTGAAACGATGAACACTTATCTGGAGCTGTAGGGAATTTCCTGGGCTCATCCAGCTGTGCTCCATTTGGCGTGCAGCCTCATCAGAACCAGCTGCCGGTGTGTGCATGTGTGTGGGTAGATAAAAAGACAGTGTGTCCATATTTGCTGCTTTCCTTTCACTTGCTTCAGTTCAGTTTTAATTGACATCCTGCACCACGCTGCGTTTTATTTTACCTTTTTGTTCATTTAAGTTAGGGAAAATGGATAGCAGCTATACAGAACATGCTCACACAGTTTGTACAAACTCTAGATTGCTGTTTTAGGAATCAGCAAGTAAGACATGTATGTTGTGGTGTTTATTTTTCAGCAGTAAAAGTATATGTTTTTGTTTTGCACAGAGCTCTGCTTGCTGGAGGAGGTTTCTCCACATGGACGTATAGACAAGGCTATGATGTCAGCATCCCCGTGTACAGCCCACTGTCAGCTGAGGTTGAACTTCCTGAAAAACAACCGGGGTGAGTGCTTTTTTTTTCAGTTGCTTGCTTTAGCCATTAATCTTCGAGAGTCAGAGGAAAGTCATCGTAACCTCTTGTGCCCTGTGTTCAGGCCCCGACGCTACTTCATCTTGTCCTCTCAGACAGCCATCCATCGAGAGTACCGCATAGAGCTGGAAAGGCTGAAAGAGGAAAATGGAGAGGCCCTGCTCCTTCTAGATAAGTGCAGTAACCTGTCTCAGGGTATGGCCTCAGCCAGGAAACGCTGCTATAAGGGCCAGGTGTATGACTACCCCCAGATCCTACAGGTGAGGCTCATGCTATAACCAATAAATCAATAAAGCAATGCTTCAGCAGATCTTTCAAATACTTCTTTTTATCAGATTCACTACAATGATTAAAAAAGCAACAGTCTTATTTGTACTGCGCCACATTTATGATTTTTTTGGTTATTTCACCCCTGATTCTCGCTTTGGTCATTATCATCATCTTATGTGCAGTTGTCTTACCATGTGCAACATCATGTGACGTTTTCTGCATGGGTGCTGAATTACTTAATTATGTGCAATAACTCGTGTAATAATTTTCATGTGCAATATCACTACTTATGTCAATATTACTTATAATTACTTAATATTACTACTGATCTCTACTAAGTGCAATAACTTACTCCAAACTACCGTTTGTGTGTGTAGGTTTCACTCACCTGTTTTACTTATCTATAGTATTTATACGGAGCAGCCGTAGATATATATTTCTAGATATAGCACAGTGTATTTTCATATTCAGTTTTTTTTTATAAAGATTTTTTATTTAGATTTTGTTTAGACTTAATTTTTGTTCTTGTCTCTCTGTCTTTTACATGCCATGTCCTCCAGGATCAAAAAAGTTTTCTGATTCTGATCAGTTTATCCTTATTTGATAATTTTTTTTGAAGGTGACTTTGATCAAGTTTGATATAACATTTGCAGTTTACTGGTGATATCTGCCGCCCCCAGCACATTTCTCTCTTGGCTGAAGTAATAGCTGTGGCTGTCCGCAGTGCACATCTCCTGTCCAGCCTTGTCTAGACAGGAAGCATGCTTATCATGTGAGCTTGGTGCAGCAGCACATCTGGGAGACGTTCCACAGGGGAAAGGGCCTATAGAGGGAGAAGAAGAGGTCTAGTGCCTTCAAGAGCACCCTCCACAGTCATTCTGATCTTAAAAGCTTTTTCCTGATTCTACCGTTTCCAGTGAGCCAGTGCTACCAGCACTGGTTATTCATATAGAATAATTTTGTGTTTCCCTCCAGTGTTGTAGTAATTGTTGGTACTTCTGTAACTATAATGGACGTGGTAATAATTGATGTTTACCTGTTGTAGGAGTCATCTTTTTGTGTGGTGCTGCGTGGAGCTCGACTTGGACAAGCCACTCTGAGTGACGTCCTGCAGGCGGGTTGTGTTCCCGTCATCATGGCAGACTCTTATATTCTTCCCTTCTCTGAGGTGCTGGATTGGAAAAGGTATAGCTAGAAAATATCTTGGCGAAGATTCGGCTACCGTTTAACAGTTGGAGAACATTCGCAATGTATTTTGTTTCATTATATTTGTGATTTCAGGGCGTCAGTCGTCATTCCAGAGGAGAAGCTTCCGGAGATGTACACGATTTTAAAAAGCATTCCTCACAGACAAGTGGAAGAGATGCAGAGACAGGTAAGAAAGGAAGCGTGTAGGGTTGGTGGTGTGGAAATGAAGATCAGAAGGAAAATGTTAAAATTTGGACATAGAGAAGTGGGTAAGGCACACGTTTTGCATGGATGGGGGGGGGGGGGGGGAACCCTCCACAACTAATCGTCAGTGTAACAGTTCCTAACAAGTGCCAAATGCTGTTGAAACTTAAAGCACGGTTTAGTCGGCCTCACTGACTAAAGTGCAAGCTGTCATCTGAGGTTTAATACAGTGTGAAGGTAAGGGTAAGATAGTCATGACCCCTAGTCTGCTGCACCAACATTCCTCTCTGAGCGCCTTCAAAATGTGTCTGCCTCAATGGAGTATTAGCTCCATTGTGAAAATAATACAGTTAGACAGACAGGCTAGTGCCAAAAATAATATGCCTTTTGCTGTGTGCTTTTGATTTTCTTTAGATATATTTTCTGCTGCTTAATAATGATAAAAGACAACTCTGACAGTCTGTGATATACTTTTATCAAAACAAGTGGTTAACCACACAGTACACACTTATCTTAACTTTACGCCTGTTGCCAAACTACACACAGTGGATGAATTTAAAGCCCCGTGTTCAACCCATTCAATTATACCACCCAAAGAAAGATGCAGTGAGTATTTTTATTCAGTACTAGTCAGCCAATGGTTGCCTTGACACTGTTAATGTCAATGAGCTGGTCACTCTTTTTGATGAAGAGCTTTTATGATCTTGTAGTACGTGAGTACAGTGGTGAGGCCCAGCTCCAGCATTGCTCCAGGATTCTGCACATAGAGACTTAATTTATTCGAGAATTATGGTGTGTTGTAATACTCATGGCTATAATTCATCTTCCCACACTTGTACTTTTCTTATTTATTTCCTTTCCTCCCTTTGCCCCCTTGTGTCAGTGGTGCAGCATAGGAAAGAGTGCAAAAGTAATTCCTGGCATTATGTTGCATAACCTTGCATCTTTAAACAGACCCTGGTCACATAAATGTTTATACTGCTGTGATTTCCAGTTTCTAGTGCAGATATGTAGCTGTGGGGAAAAATAGTGTTAGCATTTTTCACCAACAGAGGGAGCACTTGCCCATTTCTGCTCACCAAGCACTGTGCACTATCCAAGACTTCAGGCGAAGTCAGCACTGTATGTGTCATGGTCCCTTGCTTAGAGTTTCATAGAACTCTTTCACCCATGATTAACTCTGTAAATGCACTCTTTTAAGATGTGTGGTCTGTTCCTCTTTTGTTGACTGTAATTTGTGGCGCCCTAAGTTATCTTCTACTTCTTCAAGATGGTTGCAGTGCTTCTTGTGATGTTGTAATTGTGGTGAAAAAGAAAACTGCTTGCCCCTGTAAGCAGTAGCAATATGCATTTATTGCAGGAAAACCACCTTGTTTTTGCTTTTGAGGAGGCAGCATTGATTTAAATTAAACAATTTGTTAGCTAAGTGCTAAACAGCTGCCGAATGTTAACAGTGGTCCAGACTGGCTTCACAGCCATGTTCTACTAAGTACGCTGGAGAGAGACTTCCTAGAGCATTGTTTGGGTCAGCCCTTTACAATAGAACACATGCGCGCCTCGTTAGAGAGGGCTAAG
Organism: Alestes dentex; assembly: GCA_037576975.1. NCBI lineage: Eukaryota > Metazoa > Chordata > Actinopteri > Characiformes > Alestidae > Alestes > Alestes dentex. Next base: position 6,628,312 of record JBBIGA010000038.1, read on the forward strand.
TGTCTGAGTCAAACTACTGTGGTTCTGTAATGCAATGATTTGGTATGAACCATTGTATGAGCTCTGAATTGTGCAAAAGACAGGCAGGGCAGGCAGGGATGACTTTTTCTCCCAGCACTGATATTCCTGGGGTGTAGGCTTGCATGTTTTCCTTATGACATAAAGGGACTCTGAGTCGTGGTTTTAAAAAATGCCTCACCCATAAAATAGACTTTTATTGGAAAATACTGTAGAACAATCACTTATTTACACTTGTGTTAATAAAGTAAAGTGTTCTGGCAGTCCTCCCAAACAGTTCCATTTTTTGGTGGAATTATTTGCAAAAATCACTGATGCAACTACTCAAGAGGTAAGAATTTAGTCAATGTAATAGGGTGATATTGCCGTTCAAGAACACTTATTGAGGACGCACAGAGGACGCAAAGGTTAGGTGTATGAGTTTCATATGCCCGTGTCTGTGAGAAGAGCAGTGAGTTCTCTTCCTTCTCATGCGACTTTCTCTCTTCCCTCATAAAAATTCTTGCTGGCGTTTGAATAGGGCGGGTTCGAAGCTTAGTGGGTGCGGTTTTCTCTCTACCTCCTCCCGGTCGGAAAGGAAACTTTCATCACGGGCTGATTTATGGGCGGCCGCACTCCCCCTGGGATCAGAAAGTCTTTTTGAATCCTCTTCCCTTCTCCATAAAAAGAAAAGCTGTTTTTGTGTTGTTGTATTCCTTAAGCATTTAAGGGCCAGGCTCGTGGGGTCTGCGACGGGGAGGGGGGAGAGGAGAGAGAAAGCGCTCCCCTAATGTGCCGCTCAGAGCCCTCTGTAGACCATATGACAACAAACATGCCAGTCAATAAAAAAAGATCTGCTCAGCAACGAAAGGAACCTATGGGCAGACTATGGGGCGAGAGAATATCACTGACCTCGACCACACACTCCAAGACTCTTCTTTATCTAGTGTTTGATGAAGGGCTATTACTTTCACCGACAGCTTTTTGTCTGCTTTTATTTCTTTTTGAATTAAACTTTGTTTTTTCACTATATAAAAAGATTGGAAAACTACTTTTAGTTGTGTCAGTAAAGAGGCGTTCCTTGTGTAGCCTTTCTGTCTGCTGTGCAGTAAGGCAAGGTAATGAGGTTTGAGCTCCAGCCACTGCTATAGAGTGCAGGATCAGAAATACATGGTGGAGCTAGGTCACTGTGGCATAGAACCTCCTAGCAGGAGATAGCACTGTTTTATGGGTAATTAACTCTTATGGACTCCTCTCCCCTGACAGTGGGGCTTTGAATTTGTTAATGGATCAGCTGAAGTAGACTTCCACAGCAAGCTGTCATAGCAGCAGTCAAGTGTGAATTGAGAATTGTTCATGAAAGTATTAGTAGTTTCGTTTTTTCCTGCACTTCTGAGGTGTCACTTGATATTGTGTATTTGACGAGACTGAGTCACTGTATGCGTGGGATACACACAATAAAGTACGATAAAGTTAGTAAAATCAAATTTAGGTAAAATGACTGTGGCTCCCAGTTAGGCTGTAGAGTGCTAAAGATAAATTGCTTGTTTAGTCTGTGCAGAGTATAACACTGACTGAATACATTTTGTTTCTTGAGCCTAATTTTGTTATTGTCTTGAATATGCACCTTCCGTCTTGAAGTTCAAGTCTTGAACTTGACTAAAGTATTCTTACGCTGTTTATTATACTGCACTGCATTCATTCCTTTCCATCTCTAACGACTATCTAAATTATATTTTGCATAAAATCTGCTGACATCCACATTGCCAACTTTTAAACCATGTTAATTTCTGAAAACAGCGTAGTCACCCTTATTTTTAGGACAGTTTTCACAAAACCGAACCCCTTCTCAACTCAGCGTCAGGAAATAATACAACTGATTAAAGAATCTGTAAGATTATTTGTCAATCGGAATGTAAAGTGCATGATTTTTATATCTGTGAGCAGTGGACCAGTAGCATTGTATCTGCGCATAACTACACAAGTATATTTGTCTTAATGTAGGGCTTTACATGGCTGGTTTTAAACTGTTGGGTCATTAGCCTTGGGATTGACAAGAAGCAGTGTAGTTTGACCTTTGCACTTGAGCTTGTGCCCTAGTCTCACTGCAGAGCTGGGCCTGTGCCTCTTCAGTGGGAAAGACTGAAAGACTGATGGGCTGAAGTGCTTGTAACAATCCAAAATGGTCCCTGCAGTCATGTCACCAAACTTTAATGGGCTAAAGTGCCTTTGAAAATGTGTTGTGAGTCATAAAGGCACAAGGGGCATGCTGGGAATGTGGTGGATGTCCAGAGTAAAAGGCCGCTGCTTTGGTCTCCTGCTGTTTTTTTCTTTGACATCAAATGATATCAGTCTGGAGACATTATGTTTGTTGCTGTTCACGTGGTGTGAATCTTGAAGTTGTGTTCTCTGTTGATCTGCAGGCCCGCTGGTTCTGGGAAGCCTACTTCAGCTCCATGAAGGCTATTGGTTTGACCACACTGCAGATCATCAACGATCGCATTTATCCCTACGCTGCACGCACATATGAACAGTGGAACAACCCTACAGTTGTAGTAAGTGACTTTTATTCTATGTGTAATGATTTAGAAAGTATAAACTTCTGGTATTTTTTTAACTACTAGGTAAGTAGCAACATGTATTGCCAAATCGCCTTCTAGTGCAGCAGTGACTTTAAAACCTTAATTAAAAGATATTTATCAGTCACATCATTTTATCATTTTCAGGGTGTAAAAAAGGACATTCCTTTCTTGAGTGTCCATTTCAAATTGAACACATTGATTAAATGTGAAAAGGGTAAAGACTAAACCTATCCACTGTGATGTCTCTTGCTAATGGGCAGTTTTGCAGGATTGTTTGGTGTAGATGATGTGTAGTATATAGACAGGCTGATATGGAAGGAAGTGTTAAATAAAATTCAGTGTTTACAGTGTTTATTTTGTTGATCTGGATGCATGTGGGGGGGGGGTTAGTTTTGTCAAATTGGCTAACAGGGTGACACAGTTTTTTGCTGATGGGATGTTTGAAGCCCACAAACAAGTATAGCATGAGGGTCTGATTTAGATTAATTTATTTATATTTGGTATAGAGAGTGGGTGTGCGACCTTAATTCAGTGCTCTAATTTATGCTTAATTTTAAATAAACAGGTAGGAATTATCATTTGCTTCTTAGAGGGGACACGGCATGGGCTCCAGTACATAGCTATGGCAGTACAGAGATGCAGACAGACTGGCAGAGAAATTGCTGCACTGGGATCATTAATCATCTGCGGCATCACCCTCAGTCTGAACCTCTGAGCTCAGCACCATGTGCTGGGTAGTGCTGTGCCAATCATCTCTTGCTTTGCGGATCAGGCAAAACCAGCTCGAACTCCAGACCTAATTCTGCCTCGAGGATGTGTGACTGCAAATTTGAAATGTAGCTAGCCGTTACACATTATTCTTTTTGGTGTATCTTTTACTACTGAGGAAGCTGGTGGCCTAGTGGTTGGGGCGTTCGGCCTGCGATCAGAAAGTCATGGGTTTGAATCCCAAGACTGCTAGTGGCACCACTGTGGTACCCTTGAGCGAGGTACCGTCCCCACACACTGCTCCCCCACACACTGCTCCCCGGGTGCTGTGTTCCTGACTGCCCCCTGCTTCACATGGTGAAAGGGTTTAAATCAGAGGAAGAATTTCGTGCTGCTTACACTGTGTGTTCACGTATGACAGAATGGTCACTTGACACTTTTTACACTTTAATGTATTTTTAGTCTATTAAAATAAATCGGTCTCCCAAATCAAGGTTTGGCTCATTAGTAGTAGCGCTTGACATTGCCATACTCACGTGTCATTTCTTCGCGCTTTGCTATCAGTCAGCAAACTCTGATCTCATGGAGAGACCCAGACCCACTAGAGGTTAATTGTGCTTTGTTTCTGTCCTTTGACCATTTTAGCATTAGAGGAGAGATGAAATACTTTCTTGACATACTTAGTGGAAGCACGTTGAGCAGAACTGGAACAGAGCACTAAATAAATCAAGCACTTTTTTTTTCTGCCATTCTATATCCACCGGGACGTAATTGAAAGCACATTTCTTGAACTCTGCTGGTGCTTTTGGAGACGTTGTCAAGCTAGGCTGCTTTTTGTATTGGAGTTCTGAAAGAACTCAAACATGGGCACTACAAGCCAGATGCATTATTTATCTCCCTTTTTTTGGAACAGGATTTCGTTAGGATACTCAGTTTAGTTAATTAAATAGGCATTATTTGGTGGTTCACAGACCAATTGTGTGAATAAGTCTTAATTCCCCCAATTTCCCTGGGTCAACTTTGTCACTGAATGTATGTATACCTTAACTGTCATTTTCTGAAGAGTAATGGTCCGGAAAATCAGTATTTTCACACAATGATAAGAATACCCTAGGGTGAAAGATTCACAACCTGTTGGGAACATTTCCCCACATTTTTATTGTGAACAGGCTACTCTCTATACAAGTAATGTATTTGATGTTTGATTGGTCTCTTTAGCTGTCACTATTGAAAAATCCACAAAACAGTTATTCTGACTGTTCTGTTGGTTGTCTATTCACAGTGTAAATTTTCTGGAAGTTCCTGTGTCTCCTACCAATTAGAATGCAGCTCTTATTTTACGCCTGTCACTCTGATTTCAGCACTAGCTGCCCCTCAGAATCAATAGTTCGGAGGTAAATCTTTTGTGTATAGAGCTCTTGCGATTGAGCAGGCATCCCTGCTTTCATCTGGGTTACATTTTTGCCTAATCCCAAAGCTATACTAGCGAGATCCCAGCTGCTGGACTCGCCAAGCCCCCTTGGCCCACATAAAACAGCCTGCAATTCCTCACCGTCACTCAAACTGCCTGTACCTCGACTTTTCACTGTTTGACAAAAGCAGAGCCAGTAACAAGGGCTTCAAGGACAATTGTTTCCAACCCCATGGTTTCATATAAGAGATGATAATGACCAACTTGTCACTGAGAGGCAGTTTTTTAAAGAGAGATTTCATTTCCGTTTGATGTTTGATGTACCAAACTTCAGAAGTGGTATTTTCTTATTTTGTACGATCCTAACTGGGACTAGTATTGATCCACATTTCTATTGGAATGAAAAATTGGGGCTTGGTTTTTTTTTTTCGTGTTTGCTTTGACAAATCACAGAGACTCCGCACACAGACTGAACCACACTGGAGCCTGCCCAATTAGGCCAGAGCGTTTTCATTCCCAGACTGAATTTTCGTGTACCACACCCCTGTGTTCTTCTTTATTCACTTTACCACTTATGTCACAGTGGTACTTTAATTATTTCCTCTCTGCTTGTGTGTCAGTGTCAGACACTTCAAAGGAATTTCCATTTGGTAATATAGTTTGCTCTTGGTGGGACAGATGACTGATGTTGGACGGCTGTGTCTATGGTGACAGACCGTGGCAGACACGGCCTGTGTTGGTGAGCACCTGCAGCAGCCGCCCGCACAGAGGGCTCCGGGAGCCCACAGCTCTGGTCTGCAAGTGAAATATGGCTTTTGCTGCTGTTGTCCTGAATGTGCGGGCTTTAAACATTTTTGCTAATCAAACTAAATGCTTTTTTTTATTTGTTTGCACTGTCAGTTGCTGATGCAATTACGCAATTGTTCTTTATAAGTTTTATTATTATTACACCCACTTTTTGGCGCCGCTTCTCGTCGGAGCCCATTATTGAATTCTGGCCAAATTCCAACGTCAAAATGATTTTTGATTTTTGTGGTCGAGTCTCCTCTGTAATGTAATATATATGTGTGTGTGTGTGTGTGTGTGTGTGTGTGTGTGTGTGTGTGTGTGTGTGTGTGTATATGTATATA
>JBBIGA010000038.1:6634239-6655260 GCA_037576975.1 Alestes dentex
GGACGCCTGAGTCACCAAAATTTGTGTTGGAGAGAGAGTTTGTGAAGAGAGTTTGAGGCTAGAAACGGACAAAAAGCGAAAAACCCAAACGTGACGAAATAAACACAGAGCAAAACACACAGCAGACTTATAAATGGACTTCAGGACGCTAAAGCTCAAGTCAGTTATATGTAAAAAAAATTGTCAGTCTTTGTTGTGGTTTAATTAAAAATAATCAGCCCATGCATGCTGCGTCTTTACGCATAAATTGCTTGGTTAGAGCAGTGTTTGGGTTCTTGATTTATTGCAACCATGAAATCACACTTGGCATTTTCTTGCGGAAATGCATCTAGTTTATTTAAAAATGCATTTTAAAGCTTTATATGAACACACAAAATTATTTACTCTTAAGTGTAGACATATAAAAAAAACCAATTACATTACTGCTGAATTCCGATATCTGTGGTGCATGCAGTACCGCCTTTTAGGTAAACTAAGATAAAAAAAAAATCTCATGAAGTCAGTGCTCTTTGACTTATGGAGACTTCAAACTTCTAGGTATATTCATGCTTCAGTATGCTTTGAAGAGTGCTCTCCACTCCCAGGGCACTTTTGGCCTTACACTAAATATGCCTCCCTTTCGAAAGGATGGTGTCTGAGTTCATGGGGGGCCTCAAGCAAAGGACGGCACGTGGCTTGTTTGGTACTTGAACCTGAATCCCTGGAATAGGTTTCAGCTCTACCCTGCTAAGAAGTGTTTTTACTGGAGTGTGTTTTGACTTTTACCAGCTCCTCTACAGAGTTTTGTCCAGGCACTGTAGCCTCCATAAATACCTCTATTGTGACTGCCATAAATACCTAAATGACACTTAGGAAAAAGTAGTGTGTGCATTAAACTTGGCTTCTGAAAAATGGCTAAATAAATGGCCTGTTGGAATATTAGCACATAGCGCACTGCACCTACACACTGTGCAATATAGTTCTTGCCACCATAGTAGATACATATCTAAAGATAAGTAAATCAATAGAAAGTAGTACTTAGTAGCATGACCTTGATAATCAAATTCACAGTTCACAAACTCACTAAAAAGAATACAGAATGCAGAGTTTTCTACAGTCAGTAGTTCAACAGTAAAGTACTGCAGTCCATTTTCTGACATTCAGAAAAATGCCACTCTAAATGATGACAGTGAAGATCGTAGTCTCATTGTTCCGTTTCTGCTTGTCGCAATAAATATTGTTTAACATTTTCACACTATTACTGATACTTTGTCGGCACTTCTAGGGGATGTTAATAATTTTGGTGCTTGTGGTCTCTACACTTACATTAGAATGCAGCTTATTTCACTAGAATCACATCATTTGCGTTCGAACAGCCACTTTTATGTTAAACATTCTATTCTGCATGTTACAGTGATGGTGTAATAGAAGTGTTAGTGGTGATTAAAATGGATGTATTCTATAAAACACCTTTGACTCACATACTCATTTTTTTTTTCTGCCGACTACAAATCTGCACTCATGGGCCATTGGATTGTTCTAGCAAGGATAATGCTTTATAAATGATGCTGGCTTTCGAAGTGTCATAGCGTCTGTCATGATAAGCAGTTAAACGCTCTATACTTAGAAAGGCATGGTTCGATTAAAAATCAGTGGGATCATTTTAAATTTCCTCCTTTTGTTTTGGGTCCAGCTCTGTCTCTATGGCACTTCTTTAACTGTTTTTTTTTTTCTCCAAATTTAGTATCTTGCATAATTTATGTCAGTCATGATTATGGTGGCTTGTTGACATGGTTGTCTGGGTCTGTGGATGGAGAGCATTTCTCTTGTGGAGGGTGAGATAGCTGAGGGGCTTTACATGTTCAACCTCTGCTATTCCTCCTTCTTTGGGCCAGTAAAGAGCAGCAATCTCCATGACCGCATCAGAGGGCTTCTAAGCACTCTCAGTATTTACTTTACAGCGTCACTTGATCTCTGCTTCAGTCCGTGCATCTTTGGGAGTTTACAGGCTGTTTTAAAGCAGGCCAGGAAGACGAGCCAAGCCCTACACTGGCAGGAGACAACCACTGACGCCGACAGCATCCCAACACCCCCCCCATTTCACCCTGGCCCTGCCAGGGTTCATCTGCACCCCTGCTGTACCGAGTTCACTAGAGTGCAATCATAAAATTCCACCGCAAAATAGGCCTTAAAGGCGGAAGTGCTTAACAAACAGATGTAAAGCGATCTGTTGTTCTCATAACATATCTGTACTCGAAAGATGCCTTTAGAACAATCTCTAGTACCGTGTTTTCAGTTCCAGTGTTCTTCCCTTCCCTTAGGGGGAGAGAAGTGAAACGCTTAAGTCTTAGATGTCTTGGTCAAGGGTTGGTGGCTGACAGATGTTTGCATTTTAGCTGACGAAGAACATCATTGTTCTAATCAAATTCAGACATATATGAAAGTTAACAGGAAAATAATGGAAAAAAGCTGTGGAATGACAAAGAGCTGAAAGCAAGGAAGTATTTCATTCGGCCAATACAAATACAGCTCCTAATATCTACCCACGTACTGTATCAGTTCCCCCATGCAGACCTTCTCTCGAAAGTGCCGTCAGATTTCACCTAGGCTGGCTGGAGTAAACATCAGAACATTCTCTCTCAATCCATCCCCCTGCTGAAACTTCTGAGTGAGAGAATACAGTGAAGAACTTGGTGCCTATGTACGCAAGGCATTAAATGGATACAGTTTGATTGATCTGTGAGTGTTTTGAGAGGACTTTTCCACTCAGAACACTTTATGGGCAGCTTTTGGTCCACTCTGCTCTGTTTCTCCTGATTATGGAGAGGAAATTCTTGGCGTCTTACACTCTGAGCAGGCTGTTGCTCACTGGGACTAATGGGGCTTGAATATTGCCCAAGTGGAGGGAGAGGGTTTAGGCAAATGGGTTGGCACACTAAAAGGTCACGGCACACTCCTCCAGCTATTTGTTACCCCTTTTTTATGTTTGTTGTGTGTGCTTGACATTCTTTACCGTTTTAATCTACCGCTCAGCCCTGCCAGTTTGTAGTTTCCTAAGTAATCTTGAAATTTATTAGATCATGCTTGTTCCCATTTAAAGCCATCATCTGGCCTGCACTTCTCATTACATCACTTTGTATTAAACCATTAAGTAGACTAAAGTCATGGAAAATAATTGCATTAATTCTAAAGGGAAGAATAGTAAAACAGTTGCATCAGCTTAACTTCTTTCTGACTAATTATGTAAATGCATTGTTCTCTTGTGTGTTTTTTTTTTTCTTTCTTCTTTTCCCCAAAGAAATGGTCCAGTGTGAATAGCCCACTTTTCCTCCCATTGATTCCTCCTCGGTCACCGGGCTTCACTGCTGTAGTTTTGACTTACGACCGTGTGGAAAGTCTCTTCAGGGTCATCACCGAGATCTCCAAAGTCCCCAGTCTGGCCAAGCTGCTGGTTGTATGGAATAACCAGAACAAGAGCCCACCTGAAGGTTTGAATTATTCTCTTATTCAGACACAAATAACTCTTTCACACATCCACTTTAGCCACAAATACTTATGTTCCTAACTATTAATCAAAATTAGTGAAAGCTACATTCCCACTGTAAAATCTTGACTGGCTCCACCTCTAGCTTTTGTTTGTTATTGACAGATTTCACTTAATATGTGAGAGAATTAAAAAATGAAATTTTGTTCTCCCAAAAGTCTTAAGAAATCTTGCCAGGCTTAGATCCAAAAGCCAGACACTGTCTTCAGATTCTGCTTGAGAAGCAAATATTGCATATTGTGGGGATGATTCGTGTGTATTGGTCTTGTTGTCTTGTGCTTTAGCTGTGTTTATCCAAGCTACGAATGTCATAATATTCCCAAGAGGTGACAGTTTTAATATGTTTTACTTCATTTTGATATACAGCGCATTTTCACCAGACAGCCACTCTTAATTTTATTGTCAAGCCAAAAGGATTACTCCCCTAACGGTCTCCCTTTCTTACAGCTGGGACATATTTATGGCCTATTAGAGATGTGTCAAAGTAAGCTGATATTAGTAGTTATTTATTAAAGCTCTCTCTCTAATGATACTGCTTAACAAGGTGATTAGGTATGTGCCTGTTTACAGAGCCCTTGCACTGTCAGCTTGGAGTATGAAAAAAGGAACAAGAAATTAAATATATCCTCTGCATAGATTTTAGTAATGTAATTATACTGCGGACTACTTTGAAGTGGCCTAATGGGCCACCGTTCCCTTTGATTAGAGGCGTCAGTGGAGCCAGGCTAGAGCTTTGTGACCCATTAGAACTAATAAGGGCTGTTCGCAGGTCAACGTGAGGCTCAGGCTGAGATCAGGATGGATTTCCTCCTCGTTGCCATCGCTGATTGTGTTTGTTTATTTTGAGCAGTTTAAACTGTCTAAAGCTGGCAATCATTACTTGTATAATGAATTTATTTCTGTGTTTCTAGGGTGTTTCTCAGTTTAATATACCTTGAGTGGTGTAGAGACTTTCCTTTGGTTTTCACTAGGGACGTTATTAGCTTAAACTGCCTTTTGACTTAATGTTTCTTTTTTGGCAGTTGCTTAATATGATTGCAGTTTTGAAGGTGATTATAGGCATTAAGAGCCTTTTTGGTGTCATAGCAGTTTTCAGGAGGCAGGATTCTTGCTGATTTAATAGTCCTATATGAATAGACAGTAATGATGTGTGAATAATTTAAATGTGTACTGTATGCTGGTCTTTCTTGTTAATTACAGTATTTTAGTTAACAGTGCTTGCCTTTGTCCTTTCTGTGTTAACTATTGTGAGAGCTCTGGACATGTAGGCTATGCAGTGGCCACAGCTGGTTCCCTGCATGAGAGGATCCCACCTTTTATTTTTGAGCCGTCACCTAGTGTTGCTGGAAGTTTCACTGTTAGAAAACTGCGGAGTATTTATTTCTTAAATCTTTAGTTTGTCATCCTCAGGATGTCACGAAATCTTGCGTACCTGAAGAGTTTGACTAGTTCTAATACTTGGGTCATTTCCCTCTGATTGCTAAGTTGGCTCGGTAAATAAAGGACAAGAGAAGTATGCTCATGGAGTTTAATTACAAACTCCCCCATAGCCTCTCAGGATTTCTGCCTTAGTGGAGCTCGTCCATCTCTGTATCTTTATTAGGTGACACAGTATGTGCCATCTGTCTTTTCTGTGCTGTGGACTACTCCCAAGCTGTTATCCAACTGAAAATACAGCATGCTGTCTTTCTTGCCCTATGAGGAATGTCAGTGTGTGGTCAGATTCGTACATTCTTCTAGGCAGTGATGTGTTTAGACTGAACTACCCATATATACTCTTCAGTGGACACTGCTACCATCTCGTACAACATTTGTTCAGCTATAAAAGAAATTTAGTCTATTGAAGTCAAACTGGTCTCCTTTTATAATTCATTTACTTTCTCCTCGTCTTTGCCTCATGTACAGAGTCCCTTTGGCCTAAGATTGCTGTGCCACTCAAAGTGGTGCGCACCAAGGAAAACAAACTCAGCAATCGCTTCTTTCCCTTCGATGAGATTGAGACAGAAGCAGTGTTGGCCATAGATGACGACATAATAATGTTGACCTCTGATGAGCTGCAGTTTGGATATGAGGTAAGAGAGTCAACTAGTGTGAAAGGCAACTCTCTCAGACCATTGAGTAGGTGTTCACAACCATCTAATGCTTTGGGAAACTCATTCCACTTTAGAGCAGGTTTAGATAACTATTCGTGTTTGCTTGGTGTAATTTCACAAAATGTAGCAAAATTGCAGTGATACTGGATTTTGTTAAATAAAATTTTAAGCATAAAGCCTGAAACTATTAATCGGTGCATTCATGCTTCATTGGGGTATAGACCATCAATGTGGGTTATGCCGGAGAATCCAGAAATTATGAAATGAGAAGAAATCTTTTTAAACTTAACCAACTTAAGTCAACCAATGGCTGTAGTGGTAGTTTTATAACTGATAATGTCCATTGCCACGATTAGGAAGATGGACATTATCAGTTATTAGGAAATTTGCCTTACCCAGACTTTGTGGATATGTGATGGAAAGTTTCTTTTTCTGATCTTTTTTCTCATATATACTAATGAACTGAAATACAAACTGACAAATGATGAAAGCAGGTTTCTTAGCATTTTTCTTTCTCATCTTTACTCGGTGTACACACATCCTAGGAGATACTGTAAGATTTAATGCAGTGCTTTTGAACCTCTTTCTGTAATGTAAACCCATCCAGAAACCTTAAATCCCTCTTCACCTTTGGGTCCTTTATATTCCATCATAGATGCAGACATCTGACAAGGGTTTTGATGTGTGAGGATTGATGACAGGCTTGGATAATGCTGACCATAGCTACAGGCTTGTCTGTAGCTCACCTGCAGCCATTTATGCCCCATTGAGAGAATTGAGCATAATTGTATGAAATAGTAGGCAGTTTCAGACAGGGGTGTCTGGCTTACTAGGCAAGCTCCTGTGTCACATTGGAATGACACTCAAGGATTTTTCATAAACTCTTGGTGTGCCAGATATCTTTGGGATTAGCAAAGTCATTGATTCACCTTGTGATTGCCAAATAATGATGCTGTTTGAAAGTGAGGCTTGTTTAAAACCATAGCAAGTTTTGTAGTTGTTTAGCATTTCATAATATCCATTGGAGCCTTTGGAGATCTAGAGTGTCTGTTTTATTTTTACAAGTTGCTCTGTGCTTATGTTGATTTTTGTGTCAATAGGTGTGGCGTGAATTCCCAGATCGGCTGGTGGGATACCCTGGTCGACTTCACTTGTGGGACCATGAAATGGGAAAGTGGAAGTATGAGTCAGAATGGACTAATGAAGTGTCAATGGTGTTGACTGGAGCAGCGTTCTACCATAAGGTATAGTCATTTGCATGCGCATAGGTGGTCCAACTTGCCCAGTGTCAGTTTTGGTTTTCTTTGGTTGTATGTGGCCATGAATGCAGTCTTGCTCTCACTTTCCCTCTTGTCCTTTCTCTATTCCTTGTCAGTATTACTCAGAGGTGGAGGGTCATCTCATTGTAACACAAAACCCTCTCTGTTATGTAGTTCTTTGTGAGAGCATCAGTTCATCAAAATGTCACACTGTCTGTCTTTTTATATTTATTTATTTATTTAACAGTGGTCCCCTACAGCATAGTTGATATGTATGTATGGAAGACAGATTCTCCTCTTACCTGGGAACTTTCAGAGATTAAATTGCTCACATGGTAACTTACTTTTTCTTTTTCAGTACTTCAATTACCTATACACATACAAGATGCCAGGAGACATTAAGAACTGGGTAGATGCTCATATGAACTGTGAAGATATTGCCATGAATTTCCTTGTGGCCAACATTACAGGAAAAGCTCCCATAAAGGTATGCAGGACTCAATTCAACAAGTATTTTTGTTTTCTGTTTGTACAGTGTATGTTCATTTGATGTATTGTTTTTGCAAAAACAAATCATGCTTCAGAATTCCTGCTGAAGTGTATCATTGTGAAAAGTGTTTGCTGGCCAGTTAAATGTAACTGCTCCCAGCGGAGGGGGTGGTTACTTAAAGAATGCAGGAATTCTGATAGTGTTTGCTGGTACTTCGTCTCTGATCAGCTCTCGCCCCTGTTCCCCAATCTCCAGACTGTGACTCTATCCAGGTGCCGCACACCCCTCAAAGCCCCAGCCTTAACCTCTGTTATCTGGATGTCACTGACTGCCTTCTCCTGATATGTTTTTCTAAGTTCACCAGCGCCTTTGCATGGTGGAGAGTCAGTCAGATCATCACTTTTCCGTCCCCTTACTTCATCATCCCAGTGTCACACAGTTGTAGTGGTCCCATTTCTTACTTGCATTGTGCAGAATGCCATTTAAAAAACCTTTGTGTAAGTATTCAAATGAAGAGGTGGGTTAGGTCATACATCATTCCTCTAATGAGTGTGGCATATAGGACAGTTTACCCTGGTCACGAGAGCACACCTCTCTCCCTCTCTCTCAACACACACACACACACACACACATTTCCCGACTGCTACCCTGTAATTAGAAATAGTTATCAAGTTAATAGTGGTGATTTTTTTTGTTCATCATGACAAAAGTCTAATCACGAGTTCACAATTAGAGTCACATTTATGTAAATGACAGCTTAATTTCAGCAGCACAAAGTGACTCTAAAACAAGGAAAAATGTCTGTCTTCCTTCCATGTAGGTGACTCCTCGTAAGAAGTTCAAGTGCCCAGAGTGCACAGCAATCGATGGGCTGTCCTTAGACCAGACGCACATGGTGGAGAGGTACAGTATGAATTGGTCTCTCTCCGTGTAGGACAAAGCAAGCTCTGGCAGCTCCCTGGCCTTGGCATGGCTTACGCCTACATCTGAAACACATTGTGTATTTCACCAACAATCGCCTCATTGTGGCCCTTCACAGGAGAGATATGCCTCCAGCAGCCAGAGAGTGAAGAAGTTCTCCATCCAAGACAGGCTATACTTGCGTGCCAAGCTCTAGTCTGAACAGCACTGAGAGATTCATGCTATGCCAGAGCACAGAAAATAGCTTCTTTCATTTGTCTATTCTGTTCTACAAAACTGGGAAAAGACCAAAGTAGACTCAAATGTGTAACACTACATAGACATTCAAAAACGTTTATTGCAGTGATATCACGGCACTTTATCATTTGGCAAAATGACACAAAAAAGGTTCTAGGGTTTTGTTCCTCATAGAAACTTTTGAGCCCATTAATGCTCATGGTGCTTCAGAGATGTCACTTTTAGCGAGAGCCTGCTCAGCTCAGGGCTGGCCTTTTGAGCAAGCGTTTGACCTTGGAAGAGAATAAGGAGTGTAAGTAATAGAGCATGGCTTCACAGGCCGTGCAGCTCTTTGAGTGGAGTCTTAGGGGAGATTGATGAGGTCTCTCTGGTCGTGCTTCTCACTCTGAATACGTTTCCTGCCATAAAAGTTGGGTTCGGCACCACTCGGAGAATGCCAAGAATTCTGTATTTCTGACCCCCAGTAGCCTGTACTCCTGTGCTCGTGTGTTCCACCCTTGATCCATATTTCAGTAATTACTAATGATCTACTTAAAAGGCAGCTTCAATAAGTTAATGAATAGCATTATGCTTTTTTTGTCATTGACTTTAAAGAACCAGTTGAGCTTATTTGTTTAAAGGAACAAAAATAGAAAAAACTTCAGTGTTTTGTGATTAATGAAGATAATCTTTCTTTCTCCTTAGGTCTGAATGTATAAACAAATTTGCATCAGTGTTTGGCACTATGCCTCTGAAGGTTGTGGAGCACCGTGCTGACCCAGTGCTGTATAAGGATGATTTCCCTGAGAAACTCAAGAGTTTCCCCAACATTGGCAGCCTATGACAGGACCCTGCCTCGGTTTTCTACGCCTTTGTCTTGTAAGGCAGGTTGCAGAGCTCTAGCACTTGCTAACCTCCTATTTTTGCTCTTTCTCTCTAATATAAAGACACTTTGAGAGTGAAGTTATTCTGTGACAAAGGGAAAGCTGCTGTTTTATCCACGTTTTTTTCTTGAAGATGGACCTCCAGGAAGCTGTAAGGAGCAGTGAGCTTAACTACTACCAGAATGGACTTCTTTTATGGATGCAGGTGGCACTGAAAATCGAAGTTTGTTTAAAAGGTGTCAGTGCTATGGACCTTGGCGAGGATGAAGTGGGGACCTTTTCCTAGATTGCAAAGGAAAGCAAGCAACTATTTACTACACTGTACTGCATTTATAAATTTGAGAACAACCACCACAATATTCTGAAACAAAACATCAGGCCCCTGTTGTCTTGCCTTATTAGTGATTCTATCAAAGATTTAATGAAATTTGATTTGTGTGACATGCGTCATGCAATAAGTGATTGTTATGAGAGGTATAGGTGTTTTATTTCTCTGTTTCTTTAGTAGGGTGGATGAATGAGAGCTGATTGTCCATTAGCTTGTCCAGCAGATTCATGAAAGTCTGTAAAATGCTCAAGTGCTTCTGTCAAGGCTATGATGACCGAACAGGAACTAGAAAATCATGATGTTTGGGGTCTTGTTATTCTTTGCAGGTGCTGTTTTAGTGTGAGAAACTGATGAGGCAGAGGCAGATGAATTATATCCTTGTTATCAGGAATGCTGCTGCCAGTATTTATGTGTTCAGAAACAGTAATGGTAATATGTCTATGTAATTTATCTAACAGTGAAACCTTTTTTTTAACAATATGTATTTCAGACCTCCTGCAGTTAAGCAACACAGGAAATATTAAGGGGTTTCGTATGGGACATGGGATCTGTGCAGTGAACACTACAGTCATGAAGCAGTAGCAACATTTCCCATTTAACATTTTGTACATTTATCCCTTAACATTCACATTTTGTGCTATCTTTCAAGTCTAAGACATGGCTGAATATCGGAAAGATATTTTGCATGGAGATTTTCAGAAGTTGCTTCTATTTCAAGTAGGAGCTGCATTTTATGTTCTGCTGAATGTTCCTTGATAGAATATGTTTGGTATCGGGAAGAACAACTCTTAACAGAGCTCTAGTGTAAATTCTAACAAAGGAGTCCATATCATTTCTGGTAAATAGATGTCTTTTTCTGTACACTGTTGTGTATGTGGTTTTTTTTTTTTTTTTTGTTATTGCGCTTTATTTCATGTAATAAATAGGATTTTTAAAAACCTTTGTAATTAATGATACATTGAAATTGTGTCGCTAATCTAAGCTGAGCTATTTTTTTACATGGTCATTTCTGTTGTCTAGGGAAGGAACAGATGTCGGAGCTCTGTGAGTGATTTAAAGGCAGGAGCCTGAGTGTCTGAGATAAATGCATTTCATCTCTATGGGGAGTGAACTTGTATTTCTGTTCTGACTCTTCCCTCGCAAAGTAAGAGAAAATCTGGTAAGGAGGTTTCAGCAACATGTAGAGTATTGGAAATGTCAGCGAATGACCAATTACATAGTGAGAGCCAGATTGTCTGCAGCTCCCTTTTTTATGAAGTGTCTGTTGTTTAGCCCGAGGGAAGCCCCCGTGGGAGTAAGTGCAATTGCTGCACTCTAAATTTGTCTACTTTGTGAAAACTGTGCATCTGTGTGTGTCTGTGTTTGAGTGTGAGACCACACTGTGCATGTGTTTAAGACGAGCGTTAGTGTCCATGCCTTCTCCGTGCTTTGGGAGTGAATGGGCAGTGTGTTTGGTCCTCACCTGCTATTAATATTATCTAATAACTCCATGCTGTATAGTGTGAGCAGTTCAAGAGGATAGTATTTTTGTCCTCTACATTTAACATTATTGAAGTAGTCAGCTATATTCTATTTATAGAATCTGTAGGAAGACCACAGAATATACTTTGGTACGGTAAACCAAAACAAAGCAAGCAATCAGTATATTAAACTCATTTTTTTTTTTTATTGATCAGTATCTAGAGGGAAACAAACACACGCAAAGTCTCAAAACATTTATATGAACAAAACTTCCTTCCCCTAAAATTGTCAGATTTGAAATGTCTATTCTTTTCCCATTGCTGGAAGAACCACACAGACTCTCTTCTCCGTCAGAAGCCCTGCACCCCAAGTTATGAATGGAAGATGTATGGTGGATGAGTGTTGAGAATGGATGCCGTTTCACAAACCAGAATCTTAAAATAGCCTGCCTGTGTTTAGTGGGAATTGTCCTGGGGCAAAATGACTTGCACAAAACCGTTGGGAACCTTGGAGAGCCTCAGAATCACGGTATGATTTGTATGGCTGGTATGACTCATGCAAAATAATTGTTGCACAAGATGGGCCTTCAGTGTCAGCGTGAATATTTTAACCTGATCTGGTGGTGATCCAGAACAATGGGAAAAGATCATTTGGAAAGAAAAAAAAAAATCCAATGTTGGAGTTTTAATATGAACTGCTTTATAGTGATACCGTACCCAGATCAGTTATAACAAAAAAATTTTTTTTGCTCTGCTGGCAAATGAAAATTTGCAAAATGTAAGTGCAATAACTTACTGTTGTAAATCACACAATATATATAGAACATTAACAAGCTTGAAAGTAAATAATTATTTAAAATGCCATACATTTAGCTTGAAGCTTTGAAAAACAAACAAAAAACAAAAACAACTTTCTGTAATGTTCATTTACATACCAAAAACCCACCAGAAAACTAACACCAGCAAGAACCTTCACTCACACACAAAATAATATTAAATTCCTCGCAAGGATACTTTACAACATATTAGTTACATTTTCAAGGGTGTTTCTAAACAGCAAAAATTAATTACTGCACAAAGAAAATTGTACATGCGCACACACACAAAAAAGCATTATATTATTCTAGTACTTGGATATGCCTGCTTCAGTAGTATTAGAAGTGACAAGGGACGGCACAGAGATGGACATCAAATGGCATCACTCTTTTTTTTTTTTTTTCTTTTCTTTGGGACATCTGCAGGCTTTTGTCTGACAATCAATGCGTCCGTTTGTGTTTTGTCTTTACCCATACAGTCTCTATAATCATCCGTCTTATAGTCTCTTAAATGTCTAAAGAAACCATTTGGGTTTTTTTTTCCTGAAATGTAGACTTAACCGTAACTTCTTAGTCTGTAAAACAGGCTTGAGTATATTTCAGAAGACTACCCTCTATAAAATAAAGAACACAGCCACATATGTGTTGACCTGAGCTTCTGTGGCTGAGCTCTGATAGCCACCTAACCCCCCCCCTTCCCCTGCCAGTCAGAAGATAGGCTAACATTGAGCACAGACAGCTATGTTCTGTTACAGAATCCGTATCCACAGATGTCCCGGTGTTAATTAAAAAGACTGCCCGAAAGTATGGCTGTGTGTGGACTCATCGCCGCTGAGAGTCGATTATTTAGCCATGGGAGCGAGCCAGGCCCGGTGCAGTGTGGGACTTTGAAAGAGGAGCCATGACAGCTGAGGGGAAGCATGTGCAAAGCATGTTTGTTTTGCATTTACCCCGCGCACAGCTGTGTGGACTGTCCTTTCTCAGAACACCGGAACGCAATAGTTGCTTTACCCTCCAAGTAACCCCCTAACGGCAGGGGCAAAAGCAGTGTAACCTGTGTTTCCACGTTGCAGAGGAACACTTCAGAAAGGACTGCTAGTTGTCAGCACATCCATAAGCCTGTAACTCTAATGCAAACAAGAATAGGATCCAGCATGGACCTGAACTGATTTAGTGGCGTATAGAGTTACTGACAATGAAATGCAAATCATCAGTGTGCATGTCACCAACACAGTTTTTTCTCCCAAAGGACAAGATGTTCTGTTGGCAACACGATTTTGACATCCTTAACTAGGGTCAGTGCCAGATGCGTAAATTATATCTCCTTGTAAAATAGACTCTTATTTTTTTTTTTTTTAAGACATTGCTTTTTCATTTTCACTGTTGTCTGTCACAACAAAGACGAGATCACTTAAAAGACAAAGAAATCTTAAAAAAAAATTTCATTTAATTTTCTTTTCATTTAAGCTTGAGTGCAGCTGTGTTGGGTGTAAATAGTGATCGATGAGTTACATGTATTACTGTAGTAATAGTAGTCAATGCCTCCAAACCGTAGAGTCACTCCGGTTTTTGTTGTTCAGAGCAGGGAGCCTCAGAGGCAGTCCACTAGAATGGAGGGAGTATGGTTCTGATTTAGAAATTAGAAATGGCCTGTCCAAAGGTGTAGGCGTATCGGATTCTCCTCCAAATTTAAAACAGCTTTGTTTTCTCCTTATCTATATCAGACACCGGAAAAAAACAGAAAGCCCATAAACCAAATCTTGATGTTATTTCGGTCACTTTAGCAAATCATGATGAAAGAAATTATGTTCTTTGGACCCGTGTTGCCTGAACATTGTTCTCTGCTATGCTAAGTCAGTGAGGAGGACAAATAGTTTCAAGTAAGAGAGGGCGTGCAGTACCCGGCATGGCATGTTGGACATTTATCTCGCAGGAATACTGCTGCCAAATAATTAATGAAGCAGGGCTCAAACTTTACACTGCACCAGCACTCCACATATCATTTTCAGACTTCCCCACTATCATATATTCAGACTGTGGTCCACAAAGCCTCTTAGCTAAATCAGCAAAATGCCTTGTTTAGTTAGTTTGCCAGTGGAAGTACAGTCATTTCACAGAAATTATGCATGGCAAGCAAATGCATACTGTCCTGATTTCTTTTTATTTATTTGAATATCTGTTTATTTATTTGACCTTATGTTGATTCTCGGCACTTCTCTCCACTATCATCTGACAAACAGAAACCCCAGAGAGCCCGTAAGAAATGTATCGAACTCTTAATTTATTACCTTGGAGGAACCTTCCCACTCCAAAGAGTGCTGTGATGTTTAACATGGGTTTTGGCTAAAGGTATGAGAGCAACCCCTTCTGAGCTATCAGAGAGATGTATTGAAGAGCTTGCCATCATTTCAGGCCAAATATCTTGAGACTGTTCTCTCCAGGAGAGAAAATAAACTGGGATTGAGCTGTATATGGGGACTAATGTATTTCCACAAATCCATCAACTCACTAATGTATGGCCTTGGACTGCCTTTCAAAACCATTTTGCCTGGGATCATTATAAGAGCTCTTCAAGTGGAAAATGCCTTTCACTCACTTGGTGAAGAACTGACTGCTTAATCTGTGCAGAGGGAGAATATCTGTTTACAGGAAGCAGTATTTTACTGAGTGCCTTGTTTTAATTCTTTTGTGGAGATGCTGGAGGCAGAAACTGAGGTGCGTAGAACTGGTCAGCACTAATGGGGGAGGGGGGGCTCTTGTGTACACTACTGCTTGTCTTAGAGGAACTCTAATCTACTGCCTTTAGGCTGATGCTCTTGTTATTCCTGGCTGGAAGGCTCTGTAGGATTCTGGGACTCTTCATGTAATCCAGCGCGAATGTAGCTCTTCCTTTGAGGCCACACTGCACCAGGCCGGCTGAATTACTTGTAGAAATGCCAGTGGCATGGGCGCTTTAAATCAACACCTTGTCCTTCTTGTCTGGTGCTCTCAGGCCCTGTGGCCCCAGACTCAGCAAGCCTGCTGTGCCACTCTCCCGGATCATATACACTCTTGCTAAACTCTGTCTATCTGTGGCACTTCACTATTAACAAACCGGCAGGCGTTAGGTGTCAAATTAGAATTCCGAAGTGCAACGTAGAGTGCATTAGAGTTTCATGTAGAGCCAGATGTTTTAAAGCTGTTTTTCATTTTTGCCTAAATTTAAAATAAAGCTAGTTTTGTGGCTTGCTGATTTCTTAGCTCTCATTTCCTAAAACACAAGTTTCAGTTATGCAAAGAAATATTATGTTACTAATGGTCCTTGGGCTAGACGTGGAAAGTGATTCTGTGACAGAACGAGATTCAGCCTGTCTGTAAAATACTGCAAATGTGAACAGGATCAGGCCTATTTCTGTACAATGGCACTGTCTTTGCAGATAGGACATACATATTCAGATGATAAGTGCAGGGTTTGTATTTTTTTTTTTTTTTTTTTTTTAGAATTTGATGCTTGTTCAGAGGCATACTTTTCTTCTACTTTTCACCATCTCTTTTGCTGTCTCTTGTAAAACAACCCACATCCTTTGAATTACCACTTTTGATTAAAGCTCGTTTCTAAGAGCAATCATCTCTGATTCCCCCCGTTTCTGTGATTTTCCTTAAGAGGGTAAGTTCGCAGGGTTGTGTGTGTCAATTTTCTTTTCTCCAGTCAGCCCACTCTCTCCACACATGGCGTTTAGTGGCTTACTGATATTCACACACATGCTCTAGTTCTTGCTCTCCTCATACTGCCTCATTTCTATTGCTGGGTTGTTAAGGGAAGCTCAGAGATAATTTGCTGCGCCTGTTGTGGAATCATGTAGCCCAGGAGATGGCTGCACTGTGTTCTTTGGCTTTCATTCGCAGAGTGGCGATGCTGGATGACTTTCTGTCGGGGTCCATGTTAAGATCATATCCGTTAATGCCGGTGCTCATGCCTGGACTTCCAAACAGACTGCCCATGTGGCTCTGTCCCATATGACCTCCAGGACTGGGCACTCCCAGGAAGTCGGACACTCCGCTTGCGGCATGTGGATGAGGGGTCATGCAGGAAGTGACCGAGTCACAGGGCACAACGCAGCCTGGCACGGGTGAAGCTGCACTACTGCTGCCTATCCATGAAGGGTTCTGGATCTGCAACACAATGGTGAAAACATTAGTTAGTGTACTCAAAAGCAGCTGATTCAAATAACACTTCACTTAAACTGCGTTCTGTATTCTTCAGAGTATTAAGTAATGCATTGTTGTATGGTGTTGCTGTGCTTGAGTTATTTTCCTTTTGTTTCCAAATGAAAAGCAGTGACAGTAAGCTTATGCTCTCTTAATGTGCTCTGTGTTCTCTTCCTGAAATACTGAATCAGCTATGTTGCTGAGTCCCAAGTGGCATTGGGATCTGAGATTTATCGGGCACTTGGAGGCACTCGTCTGGTTTTGTGCTGAGTGGGAGCTGAGGAGGAATGCCTGTCTGTGCTCTCCTTCAACACCTAGCGTGCCTCCACAGAGCAGCCCTCTTCTGCTGAGAGTGAACTGAAAGGGCAGTGGCGTGTACTGGGGCAGGGGGATCTGAGGGAGGGCTGCGGAGGGAGATGAAAGCCCTCTCAGGGAGATGCCCCAGATGTGTGCGGGGCTGCATTCCACAGCTGCAGGCCTGCTCCCTGAAGAGCCGCCTCTGCCCTCCCACCCTCCTACAGATTCATAATAAATCCAGGGGATTCTCTTGGTCTCCTGCGAGGGTGTGTCTCGCTCGGCCGCAGCCCCGAGGCTGACCCGACTCCAGGGGCAGGGGGAGCCTCCAGTAGAGAACAAGGTGGGGAAGGGGCATAAAGGTGGCCTCCTTTAGTCCTGCATAGTGTTATCAGTGCATGAAGCTGCTTGGGATTTTTTTTTCTTATCTTTTGATAATGTTTCACAAATCCGTGTTTCGATATTCATTTTTCTTTTTATTTGATAGCCACAAAGTATCTTTAGCTTATCTAGCTCAAATTTCCTTTAGATAAAAGTGGTCACTGTACCTGAGCATAGTTCTCAGGTCGAGTGAGAAGTGGAAGTTCATAGGCCGTAGAGAAGTGCGTTCGGACCTGCTGCATCTGCCCAAAACGTTCTCGCTTCCTCCACTTGGCTCTGCGGTTTTGGAACCATACCTGCAGGTAACAGAGTTATCAAATGATCAACAGACATTCGAGCTCAGCAGTGTCTCAGATTTCAGGAGAACATTTTTTTTGTTGTTATTGTTTTTGAGTAATGAAGTCAAAAATGTTAAACTAATGATGAATTATTGTGACACTTGGATAAAACATTATCTTGTGTAAATACTTTCAACACGCAACGCCCTGACCATCAAGAGGACTTGGACACTGATCGCTTCATTTTGGCGTCTGAAAAATACTGGTGCCTGGAGGCATGGCCCGGTCGCTCTGGACACACGAAGCCCCTGGTACAGAGCACTATATTATTTTTCAGCATCTCTTACTGGAAAATGTTCATTGAGACCTGGCAGTTGTTTGATGTTGTGGGAGTTGACAGACTGTGATGGCCTCCTCTGAGTTTCTTTCCTATCGGAGTCATCAGCAGCAGCAGCAGGAGGTGGGGAGGGGAGTGCAGGAACCCACCGGGGCCAGAGGCCTCTGAGAACTGTGTCACTCCTCCACCATGTCTGCCTTGATGGATTAGAAGAATGCTGTTGACTTTTTACATGGGGAGGAGGGTAAATCACTGTCCAAATGATTTCAACCCACAAACATTCGTAACAAATATTAGATAGTGGAAGGCGTCTGGCACTTGGAGTTTCTCGCGTACAGTCACTTGGTGGCTCTTGGTGGTTGTTTTCATTGTGAAAAATTTTATAGTGAAAAAAGATGTTTTACAGATCAATTGCTGTCCCATGGGCGAACCTAAATTCCGTTGATCTAATCGTAAATGTGCTTTTAGGAATATTTCTCATATTTCTTCATGTATTGCCTCACAGAAATTGAAATATTTTCCAGAATGACAGTGGTTTTTGGTTTGCCGGGTTTGACCTAAGATCTGAGCATCAAACTTTGTTGAATTTTCTTACATTTCGTAGAACCACTGGTGTGCGGTTTTGTGCCCCCCACGTGCAGGTACTCGCACATAATTAAAATTCAAATGAAGTAATAGTCATTTATCTAATTCCCTGGGCGGAGTAGGCAATCAAAGAGAGGAGAGCGTGGTCTGTAATACAGACAATGTGGGGAGAAGATCTTCACATGAGCTATCAAAACAAAATGTTAGCAGATCCTGCAAGTCACATGCGACCCCCCCCTCCCAACCCCTCCTCGTGCTCATACTGGGGTAGAAGCAATTTTCTCATGACAAAAGCGTGCTGTAATTACCTCTGACAACTGATCCTGAAACCGTTGTTTATGAGAGCATTATTATGTTTAAATTTCCATCAAAGGCTGTGAAAATGATCTAAATAGAGGCAGAGTCTCAGATGGGCTTAGGCCTGGCATTCTCCCCTTCAGCCAAAGAGCGAGACGTCATCCACGCTATCTGCACTCTGTGAAACCTGAGAGCACTTTGCCTCTGATTGCACTTTGTTGTGGTGGACATCAGAGTCCCTTTGCATCATATGTTTATAGAGCTTAATAGTTTGGGGAGAAAAAAAAGTTTCTGCAGGAATTTGTTTTTTTTTTTTTCTGTTTTGTTTTTTGTTTTTTCATATTTTGTTAAATTCCTATTCCAGTTGCATAACTGAATTGTTAAAATTAACATTTCATGTTGCCTGATACATATTAGTAAAATGTGTCTTACTTAAAAAGTGTATTTTTAAGTAAGACACATTTGAAAGTATAGTCTTGTAATTGTTTGCACCCAGACAAACATTACTTGCCATCTTATCGTGATCAACATTACGTATAAAAATCTCAGCCGCTAAACCTATAGATGGACCCTTTCTTTTGGACAGTAAATAAAATGACTAAAATTAATTTTCACTCTTGACTTTGTCGCACCTGGTTTCTTTCACCACCACTGAATAGAAATCAGTGTCAGTATGTTTCTCTGCAATGCACTATTTTTCATCCAATCACATTAAATCGTTTTGTTTACATTTTAACGTTGGATTTATACAGATACTTATAAAAGATCAGCGGCATTCCTCTTTAACATCACTTACCTGTCATTCACAGGTTTGAAAAGTTTCCTTTTTTTTTTGCAAACGTGTATGTAATGGATTGTGCAGCAGTGCAAAAAAAAAAAAGTCTCCATTTTCTTCCTGTCCTTCACTCAAGTTTTATCTTTTACTTTGACGCTCTTCCCCTCTGTAAATCTGAGCAGGGAAGTTGGGAAATTGAAAAGCGAGATGGGAGAAGGTTCAAACTGGAGCTTGTTTTCATTTTATGTTTAATTTCCTGACGCCTAAGCCCCTGGCTTTCCAATGCTGCTCCTCCAACCCCGGAGAGGCGTGCAGACAAGAGGGGCGGACGGATTCCCTCGCACCGCTCCTCTCCTCTTTCTTCTCTCAAACACATGAGCCAACGCAGAGGCGTGTAGAGTTTCTGCTCTCACCCAAAGCCCGTCTTTGAATCAAGAGAGACAGGGAGAACGAGAGGCCAAAGCTTTGAGGCAGGACTGCTTGAGAGCATAGTACACTCAAATATGTCCCTCTCCCGGCCGTCCCTCTCTTTTCCTTCCAAAGACCTTGCTGCTCTGTGCAAGCTGGATTCTGCCAACATGTACGCTTTTGTTTATTTGTTTTTTTTTTGTTGTGTATGTGTGTGTGTGTGTGTTTTCCTGAACATCTG
Organism: Alestes dentex; assembly: GCA_037576975.1. Classification (NCBI taxonomy): domain Eukaryota; kingdom Metazoa; phylum Chordata; class Actinopteri; order Characiformes; family Alestidae; genus Alestes; species Alestes dentex. The sequence goes on from JBBIGA010000038.1 coordinate 6,654,013, forward strand.
CTTGGAAAGTGGCTTGTTGCAAGGCAAAGAAAGTATCTTTGTATGTTGAGCACGCGTGGTAGTGACACAGTAATTGGTAAAGACGTTGACAGCTAAAGCAGCTTAGAGGCTTATTATGGAGCTTTATTTATGTTCCAGCACTGGAGGAGAGAGAACAGAAACACTAAACTCAGCCCAGCAAAAAGGGGAAAGAGCAGCTTTGAAGTCAGGAGCAGCTTTGAGGATTGATAGTCTGCCTCTGCTGTCACTCAAATTCACCTTTTTTTTTTTTTTCAAAATAATGTTTTGTACTGCCAGGACCAGAATCAAAATTAGGCTTAATGAGAAAATATTTTTTCCCCCCAAAGAAAGGTGTATTTCTTAAGATAATCAAAGTCTGTGGTATGGCCAAGCGCTTTATTACGCTCGTTTGTTCATTAATTAATTCATTTATTTATTCAGTCATTTATTTAATACACTCACTGATTTAGGTGTAGTTAAGTATTTATTTTGCATTCTTTAACTGCAGGACTAAGCAATACTAGAATGACCGTGCTAATTATGGAACCAGCCAAGAGCTTTGGCCAAATCTGCCTGATACGCTTTTCTTTCCATGACTTTCATTTCAAATAATTCTGTCATATGAAACTGCTGTTTGCTTGATTGAGCTGGGTTTTTTTTTTTTTTAAAGCTTTTAACCTTTGACCTTTCAGCTATATCTGGCATCCACACATCTAGTGTCTGGAAAAGTTCATTTATGTGCTTCTCTTGAACGTTTATATTTAAGACTAATTTTGCAATTGTAACAAATTTGATCTAATAGTCTTCTACTTAGATTCAGTCATCCAGCTAGATATGGGTCTTTAGTGTAATGAGCACTTTCAAACAGGGGTGAGAAATCGTATAGGTTTATTATACTTAAGTGTAAAATTTGTACTAACGTAAGAATCATTGAAATTTACAAGGAGAAAAACGTGTTATTGAGGTCTCAAAGACCAGAAATTTCTTTATCTCTTGCCAGTTGAGTTCCTTTTCATTTGCAGTTTATTTATTGATTTATTTATTTTAGACCAAATTAATACAATTTGTTTAAATGAAATGGCCCACGACTATGCTAATTTGACTTTGTGGGCTAGTGCCACCCATTTGTCGCATAACACAGGATTGCACCACACATATCTAAACAAAATCTTTTTTTTAATTTTATTTTTGGGTCCATTCTTCCACTTTGACTTATGATTTTGACACATACCCTTGAGTAAGTATTGT
>JBBIGA010000038.1:6655360-6671382 GCA_037576975.1 Alestes dentex
GTCTGGAAAAGTTCATTTATGTGCTTCTCTTGAACGTTTATATTTAAGACTAATTTTGCAATTGTAACAAATTTGATATAATAGTCTTCTACTTAGATTCAGTCATCCAGCTAGATATGGGTCTTTAGTTTAATGATCACTTTCAAACAGGGGTGAGAAATCAAAGACCAGAAATTTCTTTATCTCTTGCCAGTTGAGTTCCTTTTCATTTGCAGTTTATTTATTGATTTTTTTATTTTAGACCAAATTAATACAATTTATTTAAATGAAATGGCCCACGACTATGCTAATTTGACTTTGTGGGCTAGTGCCACCCATTGGTCGCATAACACAGGATTGCACCACACATATCTAAACAAAATCTTTTTTTAATTTTATTTTTGGGTCCATTCTTCCACTTTGACTTATGATTTTGACACATACCCTTGAGTAAGTATTGTTTCGCTGTACTGTTTCTAGCCCAATTGTTTACTGATGTTCTAAAAATGTCTCAGCTCAGTTTTTTTTTAAAGAAATTGTTTATGTGCACAGTAACAGAGACTTTTTACAATATGAGCAAACCTCATTACATCCAAAGCCTCGAGCCAGGTTCTCTCACCTACCCCTGAGAGCAGGGAGGGACACATTCTTTCCTGAGCAGTACATTAATGAAAAACAAACAGTGTAAATCCTGGGGTTCTTAGTAAAGCGTGCATGTGGGGTTGGGCGAGGGGTCTCCCTGTCTGTCAGCCAGTGCTGGAATGCAGCAGAAGTCATGGAAGGATTATATGCAAATATGGTGGTGAGGGTTGCAGGGTCAGAGGTTCTGGTTTTCCAGGCCCAGGTTTGGTGTAGCAGAATTGAGTTCAGGGGTTCTGGTGACGGCTGTCAGTGAAAAGAGACACCAAGCATGGATGTTCTGCCCTTTTCCCCTTGCTTCACACATGATGTGATGGATATCAAAACCTACTCTGACAATTTTTGATGCCCCCAGAAACCTCTGACTCTCTTGTATGCTCATGCTGTTAATAAAATTTAAACAAATATTTCCATAATTTGAGTTCCTGATTAAATCTAATGGGCATGTTACCTGCACTCGTGCCTCTGTAAGGTCAGTCCTCAGTGCCAGCTGCTCTCGGGCATACACATCAGGATAGTGCGTCTTTTGGAAGACTTTCTCTAGCTCTTCCAGCTGGTAGCTTGTGAAGGTGGTGCGGTTGCGCCTCTTCTTGCCCTTGTTGCTCTCTCCTTCGCCCTTGTCCAGAGGGGAGGCCAGCTCAGAGCTTGATCTCTCCTGAGGACCCTTCGCCCCTGGTTCCTTTACGCTGAGGTAGCTGCCGTCCATCCCTGCGGGGTCAGTGTTTGGGGGCAACTCAGACTCTGTTAGCCCTGTGCTGTCTTTACCTGGAAATGTAAAGAGAAGGGAAGATATATAAAATGAATATGTGTCCTGTTAAATATTCTCCTAGTAATAAAGGCTCCTCAGTGGTTCTTTGCTTGAACCTATTGTTTCTGGAAAAAATGTGTCACAATATTTATATAAGGACATATTTTCACAGACATATTTGTTGAAATGAAAATGAAAGAACAATGGAAGGCTGTGACATTCTTCAAAAAATGATTTTTGCATGGCATTGGTGCAAAAAAACATTTTGCCACCTTTTTATTTATTTATTCATTTTTTGTAGTGCTGCAGATGAAGACCCTGCCACCAAGGGAATTAATTATGGATGGCATAAAATGAGATGATAGTTAGTTGTGTAACAAGAAAATTATTATTTACGTTTGATTTCATATTTTAAGCTTGTAAAATTTACCCAGTGGCATTTTGAATGACTGGGATATTGAAGTTTGTGGTTAAAATTGGTTCCTTGATAGGTCAGCTGTATGCCTTGTGCAATAGTGTGTGTGTCAGGGTTGTGGTTTTGTGTAGTATCTAAAGATATCTGACTTGCTGCAGTTACGGCTGCCAGCCTCAGCTTGTAAATCAAGAGCTCATATGAAATGGATACCCTGGCTGTAATTGCAGACTGATAGAAAATTGCAGGTCCCCTGCCTCTCTGTCTGGGTACTGCTCGGTTCCTGCTGTCCGCCAGCAGGCGCACGCCTCTTACATCTACAGAGTCTGTGGCTCTGGTGCAAAATGAAGCACGGCTGGTAATGAGGCCAAACTAACCCAGCGACAAGACTCTGGAGTGGTAATTTTCTGCGTCAAGCCACTGGAAAGACACAGCAGCTCAGCTGTGAAACCCCAGTCAGCTTGTCGGCCATAAATTCACTAATAACTGGATTTTATCCCGCTTACGCTGCATTTCGCATTTAATCTTCTGTGCTCTTATTACCTAAAGGAGCACTGCTACAGAAACCCTCTGTACATCATATAATTTGCATACTTAATGGACTGGGGAAATGGCATTTTATAGGGGCTTTATATGTAAATTAGAGATTAGAGGTTCAGGCACAATCCATTTTCATGGGGCGATTCTCTATTGTGGTCCAGTAGAGTGTATCTTGTACAGTGTACTATTATACCTTATCACCCATGGCTTGATTGAAGGCTTAACAGGTTGCAAAAGGTTGTTAGTAAGCAAACAAAAGCCTACGGATGAAAGCTTCCCTAGATGTGTAGTGTGTCCCATGTGACCTTAAGGCCCAACTAATGATATACCACTCAATTCATGTAGACACTAGAAATCATTTGCCCTCTAAAAGCCAGTAAGTCTCAGTGTTCTCTATGGAAGGACCAGAACTATCAGTCACATTCTCCTGTTTTCAAATACCTGGCTAGTTCAATTCACCTCAGAAGAATAAGATGAAATTTGTGTGAGTGGGATGTAGAAGCATTTGGTTCTGTAAACAATCCATTACATCAATAAATAAGGCTGAGGGTCTGGTCTTGCTCTGGTCTGAAGGCAGGTCATGTAAGAGCTGCCTTGCTGGGGCTGCCTGCCTTCTCTGGTCACTGCGGCCTCAGTCCTGACAGACATGGAGCCAGGCCTGGGGGCATAATAGCTCCCACATTGCCTCCTGCCCAGGACTGACACATCCTGTTAAGTGAGAGGGAGCAAGCGTATTTATTCGAACATAAATATTTTCGGCCCATGCCTTCAGATGCCTTGCGCCTCTTGCCTCCACATGGGAAAGGCTGTCAGACTGTTTGAAATCAGTGCCGGGCGATCAAAGGCTCTTGTTGATACCTTATGTCACTGAGGGCTTTTGGCAGACGTAGGGTATTGTGACAATCCCTTACTTGTTATCCAGTGCGATTGAGCCAGGCTGCGAGGCTTCTCCATTGCCCAAGGTGAACAGCAGTTGGCCGCCCCTGGAGCTCCTCCATATGGGCGAGTAACATGACCTGCCTTTTAGGCATGAAACCTCACTGCAAATTGTTTCTGTCAGAATGAGAAAGTTTTCGAAGGAATTGCGGTTGAACAGTGCAATAAAAGGGCAGTGCATGGGCACAGACCCGGTGTTGAACTACGGCATTACTGTAGATGGGGAACAATGGGGACTGTGGAAGACTCTCCTTTCTCAAATGACATCAAGAAAAACTTGCTTTCCTCAACTTTACAAATGTGTTAATACTGGAGCCGTTGAGGAAATAGTGAACGGTAGAGGTAGTCTTCAGCTTTATCAAAAGTGATCTATCACTCTGTCCCATTTTGCATTACTTTCAATGTTCTTAATTAACTTTTCCCATTTAACAAAAGTCTGCTCTACAAATGTCTTTAAACGCTACCATGGAACATTTTTAGCTTCGTGTCCAAGTCTACCCATCACCTCCAATTACAGTGTGCTGACACAGAATGGGAAATCTGGAGACAATTGTTTTTTCTTTGTCTACTCCAACCCTATGAGACAAGTGACATACTGCATCTATGCTGATGGACCTCTGATCTAAAGGCACCACGGAAATTGCCTGTACTTGGTTAGCAATTTTCTTTTCGATTTTGTTGCCATGACTTGTGAAGAAAGGCTGTGAGATGGTGTGGGGTGGGGGGGTGGGGGGGGTTCATCAGTAGGTTAGAAGAGGGTGAGGTTCAGCTGAGGGACTAATTGGCTATTTAACCTGAGTGGATTCACACTTGCCTGCATAGCAAGAATGGGGCTTGTAAATCCATTTTACTGCATCTACATTTACCTCTGACTTTGGAGTAAGATCTCTTCAAATGGCCTGATATTTGATATGTGCAATAAAGGCTTGAGAAAGGGCACCCTATATATTTTTTCATAATATATGCATGAATGGTTCAAACAGTAGTTCCAGACCTTTGCGCCCTAAAAAGGTGCCTTTCTTGCAGCCGGAGACGCCAGAGACTCCTGGCCCGTAAGATGTCAGTGCTTGACCCCTTGAGTTAGTAAGGGTCATATATTTACAAGGGGCAGCTATTTAGTCCTAGTTGAAAATGGGAAAATACATCAAAGTGTAATTTAACTGGCTATAAAGCGGCAGGGCATCCCCTTTGCTTTTTATGGAATTTGATGGGCAGGGTCAGGCACAGGCAAGTAAAAAAAAAAACAAAAAAACTATAAATTAGGCACCCCAGTGTTGCAGTGAAGGGTTAATGGCAAAATGTTATAAAAACCTTAAAAAGTTGAAATATTAAAGCACATAAATAAGAAGGATTGGGCACATTCGGAATATGAACGTTATCTCAGTGCAGTTGTAATCCATGTTTTGACTGGAAGCCGAGGGGTAAGGGAAATTTGTGTAGGCTGTTTGTTCTTCTCAGCGTTTATTTGTGTCTTTAATTGGGTTTGTTTTCCGTTCTTAAAATATGAAGAGAATTGCAATGGGCAGCTTAGTACTCTGAAGCCTAGCCAGTTGTCTGAACCGTCCTTCCACTTTCCAGTTACTTCAGGCTCTTGCAGATGGACTAGTAGACACAGGTCCTGAGTGTGACTGATGTGTTTAAATATGAAGGCTGACATGGCCTGGTGCATTGAAATGATGGAAATATTTTTTTTTGCTTAGACACCACAACATATTAGTAAAAAGACTGCCTCATTAGTAAACATTTGCCTACACTACCATTTGCAAAACCAGAGCAAATCGCCTGCCCAAAGGCAGATGTAACAGCGGCAGCTCTGGTGAATCAAGCCTCCCCCCATCCTGGTTAGGGGTCCAGTATCATGCACCCTGACCACAGCACAGGGATAGTTTTTCCCCTTCTTTTGCTTTAGGTTTTTAAGGCTCACCTCACATTCCTTCATTAAATGTTGCTCTCGGAGGGAGGCGTAGTTTTATGTTCTCAAATGCTCAGGCCAAACACTTGAAAAGACAACGGTTGTGGTTGAGCCTGGTTTTGTCTCAGATGCTGCTGACTGAAAGAAGCACGGTAGTGAGAATCTGATAGGTATCCACAGAGAAGTCCAAACACACCGCTAGACCTGAGGGAAGATTTATCCCAGCAGGCAGCAGCAAAGAGCACACGCTGTGCAAGAAAACACAGCATTTCCTTAAAGCCTCGGCTCACGATAAATCACTCCCTCTCAGCTCGACTAGGGCTCTCTGAGTGTAAGGCCCAAAATGACTCAACGATTAGACTGTTTAAACTCATACTCTGGTCAATGGCAACATGTGATACAAGATGTGGTGGCTTTAAAATGGTCCAAAACCACTCAAACGGACTGTTTAGTAGAGACTGGTGTTAATGTTGAGTAGAAATTGTGTTTTAATAACTTTCCCATGGCTTCATCTGGATGATCACATTTGGTCAAACTTCAGGTTTAAAGTGCCCAGTTTGAAAATAATGCTTTGGATAATACTAGCTGTGGTTTTCTTTGGAACATCATCGAGGACAAGTACAAGGAGCTCTGCTGCAACTTTCTAAGCACATCAGACACATTTTTGCTGCAGTGACTGCATAAATAGACCTTTTAAACCTGTTTAAGTGGCTCTCCTTTCACTACACTTTTTTCTTTGTTCATTTGTGTTTGTTGTGCAATTGACGTAGTTCCTATCCCTCGGTGAAGTCTGGCATCTCTCAGCAGCATTTCAAACCACTGTGGGGCAATGATGTGCTTTACGAGTGTAATGGAATGCTATAAGAGGACGAACTGATCACTGTCCTCTGAGCTCGTGGCAGAATTCAGTCAAAACCAGATGGGCTACTAAAAGGTGTTTTACCATTCTTCTGAAGCCTGCTGTCTTTCCAAACATTCTCGTTTTTATTAAGCTGACTGCATGGAGCAAAGCAATTAATATTCTTTCATTCTCTCAGTGCTGCTTTTCACAGATGTAACATGGGCAAGAGGAGTCATACTGTTGCCTGAGAGGGATTCTCAACTAATTTACCCCAAAGGTCTTAGTAAAATTAGATTGGTCAGTTTTGTTCGTAGGGAGGTTTGAGCATGCTGTGGCTCAAGGTTTCTTTTGAAGCGTTCCGTATGCATAGCATGCCAGTTGAGACTAAAGTACATTGTAAAGCCAAAATATGATCTAACTGGTAAAATGATCCCGAGTCCTTGTCACCGCTCCTTAGACTAACAGCCTACAGAAATGTGCCATTTCTCTAGGCCGCAGAGTACATCTGTGACTGGTTCCCATTATGTTCTGCCTCTGTTGCTTTATTGAAGGTTGAAGTAGTTGTTTAGAACTATGACAGACTAAAGGAGTAGATTTGACATAACACGGTGGTGCTCATAGTTTCACCAGTATAGTCACAAACCTTTTGCAAAATATATTACTCTGAATATATTGAAAAGAAGATGTATTTTTTATATGAAGCTGGTCATTTGTAAATACTGATGTCAGTTAATGTTCCTCAACATCATTCAATTGATATTTCATGATTTCCATGGGTTATTGTTAGAGCCATGTTTTAATGAGACTGTATTTCAGCCAGCTTTATTGCTCACGAACAGTTATGCTTTGAGATAATTTGTCATTCCTTTAGATGCTTACAGAGCCCAGAGCCTGTTTTAAGATGTTCAATTCTGACACTTACAAGCAAAATAGACAAAGCTATTGAATGTTGTTAACATTTCATCATATGTATTTTGTCGCTTGTTATCGGACCTCTATGAATTTAAAGGGACAAACCCTTTCTTTCATCTTTACAGCATTTCCACATTTTCCACTCTACGTTCAAATTGTTTTGGTTATCTGAGAGAAGTGTAAGTGTGAATGTAACCTCTCTAAATACCTGACCTATAATTACATAGTTACTTATTACCTGTCAGTGTAATTTGTGCTAGGAAATGATTTAATAGTGATTTAATAGGTTTGTGTAATCCTCATTGTTACTCTTTAAAAGGCCTTGAAACATCTCCAGAAATTGTCTCACAGCATGTTTATTTAATAGCCTGTGTTAATATTATTAGTTCATTTAATACATCAGTGTAATCTTTAGTGTTTAAATTATATATGATGCTGATTTGTATTTTAGATTCACAAATTCACCCCTTCCAACATCTTTTTTTCATTTTCTTTACTTTTCAGATGAATGTACTTTTTTAGCTCAGGAGAAGATGGCAGGAAGCCAAGACCCATCTTTCTGAGTTTCTAAGGGAAGCCCACTAAGACAAAAGCAGTCTCTTAAATTAGAAATGATATTTCTCCTTACTCTGGGGGGTTTTACTTTTTGCTGTCTGTAATGTAGCAGATTATTTCACATGAACAGCAATAATCGAAGTGCTAGAAACACACATGCTCTGTAACGGGAGGACAGTTTCATATTTTTCATGTTGATTGCTGCAGTGTGAATGTATGCCATGTAAGCATTCCTGCACATGAGAAGAACCCAAAAGAGCTGCTGTGTTTTTATCATTTGGTTCTTATTTGTCCTGGGCCCAAAGAACCACATATACACACACATTCTGATTAACCACAATTGTGATAGAATGACTAAAAACCAAAAATTTAAAAACCAAAAAAACTTGCATTGTGTGATAACATCTACATGGAATGCACCCAGACATTCAAAGAGAAGTTGTATTGCTTAGTTTTTTAAAAAAGCGACCCTGGTCCCTACCAAATTAAACAATACAGACTAATGGCAACATTCAAAGCAGTTAGTTTAATATTCCTCAGTTACTGTTTTGGTCATAAATTTAGTGCTCTCCACATGATGGTAATCCATATGATCACAAATAGTCTTTGACTGAAACTGAAAAATGGATCTAACTTTTTTCCCCCTCTGTTCACAGCAACTGGACTCCTTCCAAAACCTATATCAAAGCCAGGGCTCTAAATATGCAATTACCTGCTATACAGAATGTTTGCATCTGGATTTTGGTACCCAGCTGGGTCAGTGGGCCACAGAACCAAGCACTGGCCTCAAGCTGTCCGACGCGAGGCTCTGACTCAGGCACGGAAAAGGACAGCCAAAACCTACCCCACAGTGTCCAGGATTTTTCCTTTTATGCTATTTGAAAGTGATGTTTCTGTTCCCCTTTCCTGCAGGACGTTAGTCAGTGGAGAATGTCACTGTGAATTACTGGCGGATCAACAAATTATAGAGGATGTTGTTACTGAATTATTCCGCTACCCCAATCAAACACATTGTAAAAATCTATGCTCAGATCTTTGACTCACTATGAACTCCAAGCGCCTACAATTTATTCTACACTAAGTTAAATTTACAGTTCTGTTGATCAAAGCTCACAGCTGAAATACTTTTGTCCAGAGTCAGAGTGAGAATTTGTGCTGTGCATGCGTTTCCACAAACGTGCATGCCATAAAGCTCAAACTCGCTGTTGCACTGGAAACATGTTGTGTGTTTGGTCGAGGCATTCATTAATGGGGCTGCACAAACCAGTTACTCTTTGACATTTAAGGGACTCCTTTTGATTTCTGGCCTTGTGTTTAAACATGCGAAAAAATAACCAGGGGAGCTTGGCAACGTACATCTGACTCGGATTAATGACAGAGGGCTCCTGTAGTGCTGGGGCATTCCAGTCATCTCTTTCAGCTATCTGAAAGTCTTAACTCAGCGATGTGGTCAGATTGGGGTTAGACTGGATGTTACTGAAGGGCTCAGCCTTCACATTCTCAGTCTGTTTTTGTTATTGATATTGACCAGTGCAGAGGAATTACCAGGCAGCCTTTTAGAAACCACAGGTCTTGGTTAAAACTGAATGATTATGTTTGGGGGGGGGGTTTATTATGGACAACTGTGCTGTTTATTATGGACAATGTTTATTGTGTGCTGCATTGTTTAATACTAAGATTACACTAAAGCAGCAATCTTCTTCCTCAGCATTTTTCTTCAACTGAACTATTCGCCTTTCGTGCCTGTTTCACAAACCCTACTCTCATTCCTTGTCTTGTTTATTTATTGTTTTATTTACTGCCCATTTCAAATAAACAGACGCCACTCTAGCATCCCTCGCATCTGTCCCTGTCTTTTCAGCTGCTGCGGCGTGCACAGAAAGATCATTTGTGCACATCTATGGTCAAATGAGTAATCAGAATAAAAAAGGGGCAGAACTCACACTCCTTTACAGTTTTGGAGTAAATGGCTGAAAAACATGTTTTCAATTTGTCAGTTGCAGCACACCAACCACTCTGTCAGATCAATTACAGTGATGCATTCATATATTCCCCACCCCCCATCCCAAATTATCCCCTTAACCTGAGTGCCTGTTGCTGATACTCTCTTCGTTCTGGTGTGTTTGGATTTTTTTGCAGGCCATAATGCTCAAAGGCATGCCTTTTTGCAGTAATCTACCCATTTTGTTTCGTTGCCTAATTTAGGGAACAGGATATTGCCTCATTTAGTGAGCAGGATAACAAAAACATGTAGGCTACTAGCGTTTATTTTAAATGCTCCCTCAGTTCAGATCTCTTTTGCAATTTTATGGCATGCCCCACACTCTTGAATACAAAGGCGGAACTTATTTAGGCTAGACAGAGTTTTCATTTGACTTCCGTGTCGCTTGTGTACTAACTCTCAGCCTGTATTTCTGAAAATAAGGCTTACTGGCTTCTTTTTACATAGGCATGAGCAATGATTAACCATATGTACTGCATATTGATAAACATGCCTTTCTAAAATCCCCGTTTGATTTCAAGTTCACAGATCATAGACGTGTTCAGTAGGACTAAAAAGCATCAAGGCCCAGATCTAATCACTGCCGTTTTTTATTTTTTACCATCTTGTGTTCTCTTTTCGGCTCTTTCCGTTTTTTAATTGCCATTTATGATGTTTTTAATTCTCAGTTCCCTTTTCCTTATCATGCATTCTCATTTATTTTCCCTCATTTTGCATTCCTGTTCACTGTTTTATCGAAAGCCCGATGTTCATAGTCCTCATCAAAGCCGTTCTTATTAGTGTTCGGAGCTCAGCTTTAATGACATCTGCACAGCAGACCGTCTCGAGCCGGCCGCGTCACGCGTTTACACTCATTACTCCAACATCCAGCTCCAACTCTGACAGCTTCATCTGCCGCGCGCTCTGAGGCAGCACCACCAGCTCCACTGGACTGATCTCAGATAGTGGACCTAGATGATATTCATATAATAATAATAATAATAATCATCATCATCATCATCATAATGCGCAACACTAATTCTGAGCTAGTAGCTAGTGATTTTCATATAATAGCCTACTTATAATAATAATGATAATAATAATAATAATAATAATAATGATATTATGAATTATAATGATGATGCTGATAATCGTAATCATGCTAATAATGATATTGATGATAATAATATTAATGATGTTAATAATGATGATAATGATGATGATATGATGATGATAATAATGATGATGATGAAAAAACATGATAATGATGATAAGAATATTAATAACAATATGGTACTGTTCTTAACAATAACAATTATTATAATATTTTAATGTTGCTGTTGTTATTATTATTGTTGTTAATGTTGTTTTTGTTGTTTGTAAGAAAACTGCTGTTCAGGTAAATACTTTTACTACAGGTGTTAAAAATAGTAGTAATGATTATGATAACAACAACAACAATATGCAACTATTCTTAATAATAATAACTATAATAATGGTTTTCTTCTTATTATTTCTTGTTATTATAATTGTTATTATTAATGTTGTTATTAGTAGTAGTATTAAGAAATGTTAAGGTTCAGTTAAATGCTATTGCTACTGGTGTTTATAATAATAATAATAATAATAATAATAATAATAATAATAATAATAACAATAATAATAATAATAATGGTAGTAGTAGTAATTAAAACAACGACAGCAATAATACCAGTCGTCATTATAATTCTTATTAATACTATTAGTAATATTTCTTTTTGCAATGCAAGATTTTTCTGATGAATAAGAAATATTCATTTTATTATCGTTAGTTATTATCATTGTTTCTTTTTTCTTTCATTAATATTTATAATAAACAGTATAGGTAATAGTAGCAGTTGCAGTCGTCTATTATTATTATTATTATTATTATTATTATTATTATTAATATCATTGTTTATAATCATCCAGAAGTACTGATTAAACTAAAACCAGATCGTTGTGTTTGATGGCTTGATTACTCTCCCATAAATTCAGTTCAGAGTTCTCCAGTCCTCATTTATTAGTGTCTGCTCTGACAGGCCGAATTTACTGTCCGGGCTGCTTCAGTGGACATTTATTTTAGAGGCATAGTCCGTTTTTTTTTTATCCAGGACAGTTTAAAGACAGCTACTTGCAGGCGACAAAAGGAGGCGCAAGACTTTTATTTTGCGCGTGTGTATTTGATGCGCTCCGATTAGAGGTGCAGTCGATGTATCTGACTATTTCTTTATGATGCGGTATGGTTAGTCGTGCAATCCCTAATTCTGATTATTTCTTAATAGAGAGAGACCAGTCCTGTCCCCTTTGAGATGAATAGATATTTTTCTCTTTATAAAGTTGATTCTACCTGTTTATTCTCTACCCCTCACCTGAGCAGCACTCACCTCCAGCAGATGGGAGCTCTATGGGAAGCCCGGTTCTGGTCTATGATTTGGTAATCCCAGTTCTTAAAGCCCTTCTACACATGGAGCGTGTTATTCCGGTCCAGGTGGATCAAACCCTACTTTCGAAGTGCTGCCTCTCACGTGCAGGCAGAAGAGCCTACGTGAGTGCGAGCGACGAGCTTTACACTTTCCCCATTCAGCCCTGCTCCTCTAACCCAGAGAAGATATGCAACACTGAAGGGGCTCATTTGTGTTCCTCCCATTTCTTCAGCGCTAGATTCTGACTGCTGAGTCATGATCCTGATCTACACTCAGTCCTTCTTAACATCGCAGATCACAACTGAATCCATCAAAATGCTGATATAGCAGGAATTGCACTGAGGGTTTTTACACTCAGTAATGGTTCAGCATGGTTTTATAATAAGAGTCATAAACCGACCACAGTAACTGTACACCATATTGAGAGAAATGGGCTACAGCGTGTAGAACATATTCTCAATATTCTTACTTCAGTAAAACGCGATGAAGCAGAATAAAGTAGTGCAGTCCACACAATTAAACACGTTTTTAGTTGTTAGTTTTTAGGTGCAGGTTCTGGTTTAATGACATGACGATCTGGCTGTTCCGTCTTACAGCTGTTATACGCACAGTTAAACATGCTATTAAAATGATGTTTAATTTGAAATTATTTATCATTATATTTGCGGAATGTGCTATATTATGGCAATGTACTATAATATGGTAACATTATAATTAATACCTCTTAGTAGAAATATCAATGTGTTTTTCAACACGCGAGTTTTTATTCTTTTAAAAAATCGTTATATACTAAATTGATATACAACATTTTAGAATATAAGTCTTTATACATCTTAATTGTTAACTAAGTTATAGCTGCTGCATGGTTAAAATACTGTGTAGTTAAAATATTTCATAGCTTGTTTGTTAAAATATTGTGTAGCTGCCTCATAGTCAAAATACTAGATGACTGCTGTATAGTTAAAATATTATGTATTTGATCTATTGTTAAAATATTGTATAGCTGCTCTATAGTTAAAATACTGTACAGCTGTTGTATAGTTAAAATGCTCTATATTTGAAATACTGTTTGTCTGATCTATAGTTAAAATGCCGTACAGTTGTTATATATTTAACAATTCTTTTAAAACGTCTCATTTTCATTGTCAAAGCTTACAGCCCTGTAATCCTCTCTCTCTCTCTCTCTCTCTCTCTTTCTCTCTGTGTGTGTGTGTGTGGTGTGTGTTTGTGTTTGTGAGTGTGTGTATGTGTGTATGTTACACTAACCCACAGACAGTTATACACGCATTCGTGTGTTTTCTTTCCCTTTATAGGCCGTTAAAATTCTAAAATTGAGCTGACTTGTTTACCTCTTTCTTTCTTTCTTTATTCTCTTTATACTCTAGTCCGTTGTTCTCCTCCAGGTCCAACTCGTCTTCCCCTCCACACTTGGGCCTGTTGGCAGAATCTGTCTGGATCTACTGCTGTAACATCCCGAATAAATCTCGACCACCTGACTGACACGCTTCTTTTTGTTTAGTTTCATTTTTGGTGTGGACTGGTTCTTCTGGACGCCTTTGCATTTGTATTTGTCGGACAATTAAAAAAACAGATAAAGTGAGACGCAGCAAATATCTGAAAACGCGCTAATTCAATTGTGCGACATGAAGGAGTGTAATGCAGATTATCACATTAATTCTAATTGAATTCTGCAGTGAGAGTGGGGCGCGCGCTGCTTCACCCGGCTCGCGCAACGAATATTAGCGCAGCGACAATTACTGATTCGATGTTATTATTATCCATATTAGATGTGATTATTATTTATATTAGATGTGATTGTTATTAATTTTAGAGCATAAATAAGGGCAGAACTAGAGCTCTATACCTGCTCTCCTTCTGTTCTCAAATAAACCCCTCACTGACCTCCAGCACGACGGGGCTTAAAACTGACAAGAAACTCTCTAGCAACACTCAACACACACACACACACACACACACACACACATATACACACCGTAGAAGAAGTAAAATTACAGCTACATACACTCCGGAGAGTTGCTGGTGTCCCAAAGGCTGCCACACGTCTCCAGTCGCTGCAAGAACACACACACACACACACACACACACACACACACACACACACTCAACCTCCCTGCTCTGGATACACACTGTCCGTTTCGAACCTCACGTGAGGGAAAAAGATTGCTTCCAAGTTCCCGCAAGAGCACACACACACTCTGCTACCAGTCTCGCCCAACACACATACACACACACACACACGCACGCACGCACACACTCTGCCTCCGACACACACACACACACACTGTTTCCATCCCTCCTGCAAGAGTATATACACACACTACCTCAACACTCACGCTGGAAAACACATCCAATTGAAAATTTCTATGCCCTCACAGGCAGAACTGCACACGCACACTTCCCATTTCACGCACACTCTGCCTCGACTGACACATAAAAACACACCTATCAAATCTAGAATAAATCATATCTGCCTCCAGTATCACACATACACCTACTTCCAAAGACAAAACACATTCTACTGTGCCGAGACGCACCGTGCGCATCACACACTCACCGTAGCAGGAGAGCAGTCCTCCCCCTCCCCCCGCTCCGGTGTGTCCGCTGTCCTGGTGCCCCTTGCCTCCGTCCGGGGGGGTTTTACACGCGGGCCGCTGCATGAAGAGGTGGAACTTGTTAAAGGAGCCGTCCCCGTCCGCGCCGGGCTGGCAGTCCTGCTGCTGGAAGGGGCTGCGGGCCTGCGCGCGGGACGGGAACGCGGGACTGAACTTGGCCTCGCCCGCGGGGAACGTCCGAAACGGGTGGGCGAGCGGCTCGCGCGCAGCCTGCGGCCCGTAGTACGGCTCCATGGAGCTCATGTCGCAGTATGAGACACACGTCTCAGCGTTCATTCCTAAAAAAAAACAGTACGAGGAAGAAAAAGACTACTTTTTTTTCCCTCCCTCTCTCTCTCTCTATCTCCCACTCTCTCTCCCCCTCTCCTCTCTCTCTCTCTCTCTCTCTCTCTCTCTCTCTCACACTCACTTTCCTCTTTAGAGCCGCAAAAGAAGCAGATACTCTCTCTCTCTGTCTCTCTCACTCTCTCAGCCTCTCTCCCTCTTCCTCATAGGAACACGCACACACACGCGCGCGCAGGCACACGCACGCACACGCGCTCCCAGCTGGATTTGCTTCGAAAAAAACCGATTCAGATGTTTCCCAGAAAACGAGCGAAAGGAGTTTTTTGGTAAAGAGAAAAAAGAGCCTTCTTAAGGTTTAGCGCCGTTTAAAAAAATGAGTCTCTCTAGCGAAGATGCAACCCAGATCTCCTCCGTGCGCGCAAGCCTCTCCGGCCCTCTGCTCGGGTATTATGGAGATGAAATGATGAAATGAATGGGTGAGGTCAGACCTTTTGCTTGGGGGGAGATAGAGAGAGAGAGAGAAAAAAACTGTTTTGTTGAGGAATATGTGGGGGAGACTTAACACATGACATTAATGTAATTAGGGTATGAATATATAAGCGGATGCTGATGGCGCAGAGGGAGCGGATCCGCAGAGGATGCAGCGCCACGCCGATTTTTTTTTTTGTACTTAAGTTCTTTGAACTGGTGATCTTCTCGTGAGATAAAACCCTCTCGTTTATCGTCGCCTTGTCTTTGTCAGCGCGCCTCCCTGCTCAGAAAGTGCTCCCAGAGGAGCCATCACTCTGGAGCTCCGACAGTAAACCTTCACCTTCTCCACACTCACCACACCGGCCTGATCTGTTCCTCTGCGGAACACGCTCTCAACTCACTGTAGGTGTGTTTCCCACCTACAGTACTGACATTTATTATTGCATCCTGTCAGTATATTCCAAATATTCCAATATATTCCTAAACATAAATTGGACTGAAGAGGGTAACATATTCAATGTGCGTTGATAACTTTTCACGTTGATAACGTATTTCACATAAGAATGCAATTTAGTTATTAGCTATTGTAGTCTAGTGTATTGTAGTATGGTATAGTCTAGTGTACTGTGTGTATACTGTATATGTATTTGTATATATGAACATAGACACACACACACACACACACACACACACACACACACACACACACACACACACACACACACACACACACA
>JBBIGA010000038.1:6681486-6714058 GCA_037576975.1 Alestes dentex
GAGGAAAGGCTGAGCCCTATGGAGTCCTAATGGGATGTTCCAATTTCCCAATAAAACTCATTTACAACTGGAAAGCCAGTATTTTTACTCTAAATGTTTGAACTTTGCTCATTATATTCATATTTGTTAGGATATTTCAGCTTTTGTTACATTTTGTTACAAAAAGAAGCTGCTGTTGAAGATTAATCTCATTATAAACAAAACAAAAACTAACAATTATGGTATTAACCCCTTTGATTTGTGACTTATTGCTCATGTATTAATATTAAGGCTCATTCTGTAGCTGCTCCAAAAAAAGTTGTTTTTTTGTTGCAACAGTGAATTGGAATGTGGGCCCACCTGCAGGCCTGCTGCGGTGAAATAGCATAAACATATTACATCAGTATATATATATATATATATATATAGTAAAATCATTGCTGTCTGACTGCAGTCTACTGGATTATGGGCTGCAGTGATTTTATCTTTACCAGAGCAAAGGCGATGCATAGCAGCCAGAGAGAGTACGTGTAAGGACGAAGTCAAATCACACATGGGAGAGCAAAATTCACTTCCTTCACCTGACTATGCTAACCAGATGGTGGGCTCGTGCCACAGTCATTCCTGATTGTATGAAGCATGACACACAGCTCTGGGTGCAGGCTTGTTTATTCCGCCCTGCGTGTTTGGTTGTGGTGGATTTTTGCTGTCTGGAGGCCTGCTTCCTTTTCTCAACAGACCTCAGGCACTTTGGTTATGTACTCCAGAGTGGTCAGGGCCTAGTTTTTTGACCCTTGGACGGTTTAGCGCCAGTGACACGTCTGCGTTTAGGAGATGTACCAAGACACCAGAATGTCTCCTGGGTGAGGATGAGCCCTGCCATGCCCATTGGGAGGACTGCTTTAACATTTTATGCGTAGCTGAAATTGGTTTCACATGAGTTTTGGGGGCGGCCCTGCGTCAGCAGATTTTCTAATTAAATTAAACAGAGAAGGGGGGGGGGGTCAGCGGTTGTACTGATCTTTAATTTAATGAACAGGACCCAAAGAAGGCAGACGAGAAGCTCATCAGTACCTCTTTTCAAGGCTCTTCTCGTGGTCAGAGATGCTTTAACCCGCAGGAGCAGGACAGAACCCATTGTGAAATGTCTACCTTTTCATCACACAGTTATGAGTTGTTATATTGTGGTTGAGCAGAAAGAGCTGTCATGTGTTTTTGATGCGTATCATTTTTCTATATTGAATTTTCTCTTTTTTGATATCTCGATGGAGTCTGCTGCTCTGCGTTTTTACATTCCCTTGTTCCACATCCAGCTGATGACAAAAGATGGCTTAGGCAGGGTAGCAGTAATATTGGGATCTTGCTGTTTCTGCATTTTGATTCTTCGTAGACCCCTCCCTGGATTTAGATCTGCAGAACTCATTGGTGGGCTGTGAGTTTTCTTCTTCGCCCAAGACACCCCCCTCCCTTAATCTGTAGATGAAAGTTTATTAGGATTTGTAAAAATGCATCCCATATGTGACTAGATGGGGAGTCTGGTGTTGATCTAAGGATTCCTCCTTTAGTGATATGATCAGTTGGGTGAATTATCCCACTTCATCAGATTCAGAGCACACCCGACATGAGCTGCGCAGAAGGTGAGAGAGAGAGAGAGAAAGAGACAGAGACAGATAAAGCGCAGAGCATGTCTAAGGACCTCTGTCATATCCACCGAAAACCCCCCACCACGACTCATATCATTTAAAAAAGGCCCGCTTTGAGTCACTTTGCAGTCACTGCAGGAATATTCCAGTGAAAATGCTATTCGAGCTGGGTTCACATCCTGCCCCTGTGATTAAACTGAACTGCTTTCAGTTACTCGGCTGAAAGTTTGGCAAAGCTCAGGCGTTCCATGACTCTGTGTCACCCATGGTGTTGTTGGTGTCACACAAAGGGACACACATAGTGCCTAAGAATCATTTTTGCCGCAGACAGGGCCAGCCAGTGTTGTGTGAACGATTCTCTCACAAAAGACAAAGACGCACTGAAAGTGTACAAGATTATACTTATTTGGAAACACTGGGCAGATGTAATAAATAGTTTCATCATTCACACATCATTCCAAATATTTAACAAATGGCCACTGGTATTTAAATAACCAGGATTTAAAAATGCTCTGGCAAGCTGACGTGCTGGCTTTTTGTCCCCCCACCTATAATTTTGTTCTCACAACAGCCATTCTGCTCTGCAATAGCTTCAGCTGAGCTGTCAAAACTATCACAATGTGGCTTTATTTACGAAAGTAGCAAAAAAGATTAATGGGTTCCTCCATTCTCTGATCTGAGATCTCTTAGCAGTTTAACAGGGAAGATGTTTCGAATGTGAAATGACAGGAAAACAGGATCATGCATATTGTCAGTGTCTACCTCCAAGATTTTACGGGAGAGGACAAAAACATTCTTGACTTTTAGTGTTAAGGTAAATATATTTTTGGAGTATTTTTAAATAAAATAATTACATTTTCATTATAAACTGTTCACACAATGTGGAGCACTTGAAACAAAAAGAAAAACTAGAGAAACATCCAATGCATTGTTCTTTAAGATGAGATTTGTGAAAGTGACCATTCTGTCCTATGCGAACACACCACAGCGTGAACAGCACTAAATTCTTCCTCTTCATTTAACCCATTCATCAAGTGAAGCAGTGGGCAGCTAGGAACACAGCGCCTGGGAAGCAGTGTGTGGGGACGGTGCCTTGCTCAAGGGTACCTCAGAGGTGCTTAGCAGTCTTGAGAATTGAACCCACAGCTTCTTGATTGCAGGGCGAACGCCCTAACCACTAGGCCACCGGCTTGTGAGCATGCAGAACTGTTTTGAAGTATAAAGAGCCTCCACTTGGCATAAAGGTTCCATACTGGATAAACTATTGACCTACAAATGTACATCCAAGCCAAGAACCTTTCAGAAATGTTGATTTTCAAGAGTACATTTTCAATAACATTCATACAGTAATTTACTACATCCAGTACGAAGCCCTTGAAACCCGCTGGGGAGCAGGAATGAAAAAAGGGAACGTGTGCAGGGTCTGCACCCTTCAAAAGCATTTGTGGACTTGCGGGTAGTGGCATCTCCAAACATTTCTCACTGATAATGTTGTGCAAATGGCTTGCAGACAGCAATTTCGATGGCAATGTATTCTGAATAAATTACACAAATGTCCAGCAATTTTGTTCTTTTTTCCCTCCTCTTCAGTCCGTTGGGAAAAGCCAGATGTGGAGGTTTTGGGTGCTGTTTTCGGCTCTATTACATCTGAGTAGTTGATACTAAAACATCTGCTATACTATAGGTTTTATTCCATCATAACACTTTTTAACGATATGGTTATATAGACACGGGTCATGTGTTTTTTTTTTTTAAACGGTTGAAGATGCCTTTGTGAGGGGCAGGCAAAAGGACAGGGTTTGGCAAGAAAAAAAGTAGAACCTTTGAATTTTCTTTCAAAAAATAGATTCACTTTCAAGGACAGCTAATTGGAGGCTGAATGTTTTCAATTTGAAGACAGTACACATGGCTGTCTTAGCCCTCCCAGTTTGATATACCCAGCAGCAAACGCTGGAAAAAATCTCTACTGCTGTCTTTTCTCTAACCTTACATAAGAAGATATTCCAGGAAACCTCCATATTTTTCAGTGTTGCATTTATTTTCTTTTTTCTTAAGTATGTAGTGAATAAAAGTCTAAACCTAAAAACGTGTAATGCGCAAGGCATAATTCATGCATTCATCACTGCAAACGGACCCTCATCAACTTCTCTGATGGTATTTCTCCCTGTGTTCCAACATTTAAGAAAGAGAAACAAACCTATGATGCTCAAACGTACTTGAATTTGTCCTAAATTGCACAGAATTAGGGGGGAATACAAGTGTAACAGGGTTACCTCTATTCACACAGTGACCGGTCTTTAGTCAGGAAAGATGGAATGCTGGCTTATTGGAAAATAGGTTTATTGGAATCAAGATCATCTTAAATATTTAAGTAAACTTCGGCTAATCTCATGAAGTGGTTACAACAGGTTCACATGGGTGTTTGCAGCCCCAGTAGCGAAAATGAGGAGATTTTCTACACGATGCTGCATCAGAACTGCATCTGGAAATGCCTACTTCTTGGTACTGCTTCGTGTTTGTCTTTGCTGACGAAAACAAAGTATTACATGTAATTGTTTGTATTGTTGCTGAATGCAATTAAGTCACACTTTGGATAAACAGTGTGCTTATTTTGTTGCCAGTTTCTTTTTTTAACCAGGGGAAAAAACATCTGTTTAGTTTTGATGGGAAATTTTATTAAGGGGCACCTATTGAGTGATGATGAGTGACTGGATGTTAATGAAGTTGACAAGGCAGCCTTCATTCAGGAAAATGAGATCTTACAGAAGTGTATTGTTAGGTACTCGGTACAACAGTGAAGGGTAGCGTTGTTTATTTAAAAGAACACAAAGCCATTTTGCCTCCTCTCCAGGTTGCTTGTGTGACTGGCATATGGAAATGCTTGAGAAGAAAATTAGGTATGAATCAAACTTCTGACTTCTATTTATAACCATTCCTGCTAAAACTGCCCAAGACTACTTCAAGGTATCAGTTGTTTAAGCTATTTGCTTTATGTTTTGGCATTAAATCGGATTCTTTGAGGTATTAAAAAAATGTAAAAAGAGACCAGAATCAAGTTAAAGCTTACAAGTGTTTGATTAACGACCAGACTAACTGTGCTCTCATGTTTAATTGGTTTGTATGACTCTAAAGCTGTCACATTTTTGAGTAAAGGGTTTGTATTTGGTCAGAATGAATTTGTCTTTGGGTCTTGATCATTATTCTAGAAACGCCTTTCACCAACTCTGATCCACTTCTTCAGAACATGAAAAAACCTGAGGGCCAGAAGAGGCCTTGAGTGAGACACTGGAGCAGGAGCTTTGTTGAACTTGGCTCAGCCCTGCACTGCTGACAATGGACTCTCCCCTTCACCCCATTTTCCTATCAGCACGGCTCTGGTCCTTTCTTCCATACGTGATTAATGTTGCATTCTCCGTTTTGACTTTCTTTTTTGGTTGCATGGCTGTTTCTGCTGTGTGTTAAATAGAAACCCACTTTTAATAAGCCATATGATTATGGTGGGATGCTGAGATTCAATTATCCTGAGATAAATTGCCCAGCAAGCCACAGAGAGTGAGAACTACTTAAAGATGTGTCGAAAAAAACGTGCTGGAGTGGGAGGCTGCAGACAGGCAGCCAGTCAGTTTGTGGGACTTGGATCAGTGGTAAATCATCATTGTGTTCTTGACTCTGGGTGTGGGAAGATGTTCAGGGCACGTCTGAGGTCTTGCCCTCACACTCTCCCGCTCTTGTCTGGACACCCCCATGCACTGTTGGTAGGTTTGTGAGAGCTGTTGCTGCTTTAATGTCTCCCTCATGGACAGAACTGTGAAAATTTAGCTGTGGAACATCCATGCAGAGTTATAGATTTGGCTCGCTGCTGTGCCCACACGTCTCCAGGGTTTCTTTTTTATTTGTCTCTCAAGGCCATGAAAGCTAACTTTCTTGAAGGCTGTCTTCCATCTACTCCCTGTAACCTTTTTGAAATCTGCAAAGACTTCTTTTCCGCTGCCAGAAATTAAACAAACATTGTTTTTTTATTTACAGCATAAGCTGGAACAACAATTTGACACAGTGCACTGCACATTGTGCTATGTAGTGTTTAAATATCAATGGGAATCATTAATCTACACAATTGTTTGTCTTGTGTTACATGATTTCTAGGTTCTTAGATGCTTTTAACCAAGGCTATCCTTATAATTATTCTTCAGTCTGTTCAGATCAATAATTCTCTACTATGCTATTGAATTATCGAATTGCATACATGATTATACAATAGCAGAATGTATAGCAAAACTAATAAAACTAATCTTAAATATTCTAACCATACCACCACAACAAAGGCTTCATACTCCTACTCTACGGAACATGAATCCTGCCACCACATCTTAACAATCCACTATGAAACAAGACACGTTAACTCATTCAAGAGAGAACACTATTCTAACACCCTATTCGACGATGTGACCCGTTCATGGAGAGGGTGGAACCATATCATGCTCTTAAGAAAAATCTGTTGTGTTCTTGGACATTTCAGCCACTGATGGCAGGTGCTTCTGCTTCGTAGTTAGATCTCATGAAATGTCGCAAATAGTCAAAAGTTATTACTTTTGGTTTGCTGTATAGTTTGAAATTACTTGCAGAATTACATATTTAATTACATAATAACAAATTCTATTTACAGAATTGCTCTACTTGCTTCTGTGAGCTACAAGTTAAAATATATCACAAGTAAACCTAATTTCTGAATTTCCGTGAATGCATAAAACAAGTTGGTGTTATTGCCATTGACATGACTGCAGGAAGGTAAGGGGCAGGACTCCCCCAGAAGCAGTCTGGCAGAAGCAGCATTCCCCGTCAGTTGGTTTGACTGGGATAAAAGCCCAGTGTGATCCTGCAGGTCAGCCTGTGACCCCGTCACTGTTTTCACAAGCAGAGTCCTGATCCTGAGCTCTTTATTTGGGCAGTTTGCTGCAGGCCTGCCAGGCCTGGCCAGGCCAGCAGATTGACTTGCTGTTGTGCTTGCGCCATTGGCCACACTCTTCCCAGCAAGGTGCCCGCTGTCATCGCTGTGACCTCTGACCTGGCCAGTGGACCGCCCCAGGGAGCCTCAGACCAGGGGCGGCACACCGGAGGGCCCAGGAGTAGAACTGACACGAGGTCAGAGGTCAAGAGCTGTGGACGTGTGCTTGTTTTAAACAGTTCTTGCACCTCAGTGCATGTGGAATGTGCAGTGTAGAACACTCTAGCTTTGCTATACATTCTGCAATTGTATAATTGTTGCTGATGTCATTTGAGAACCTTCTTTAACACCATTTGAAAGTGTCCTTAACATCATGCGACCATTCCATTATTCGTAGACCAATATCAATGATCTCTGATCACCCAAATCTCATTACATACATCAGCACTAAGACTGTTATTCCTTCTCTTATAAAGTTACCGTTTCAGAAACACAAGTTTTCTGACAAAAATGAAGACACTGAACCAGTTTCCCTATTTTAAAATCTATGCTTTTTTACTTCTCCCTTGCTGAGACTTTTCTCTGTTGTGCACACCCCTGTTGGCTCAGTCTCCCTGCCTGGGGCTGTTGCCGCTCCATACACAAACACACACACACACACACACACACACACACACACACACACACACACACACAGAAGTACATGAATGCCAGGTCACCCACCTGCCCTCAGGCATTCGCTCACACACCAGGCTCGACTTTCTCTTCCTCGCTGTGCCCTTCCCGTGCCCCAACCACCACCATGGCTGCAAGTGGAAACATTATCATTGGGGTCCATGTCCCCCCTCTTTCTCTGCCGTCCCCTCAGGCTACAATCGTAATTCAATTAAACATTTGCCTAAAGAGGATCATGCAGGAAGAGGCTAGCTGGTCACAGACAGGTCACTACAAAAATATGTAGCCAAACTGAACACACTCAGTGTTGACCAGAGAGTAAAAACACGGCAGTTTCTGTTTTAAAACAGACATGTTGGCTGTTTAATTGCTTTATAATGAGGTGATATTCCATCATGTATCATTTATGTAGAGCAGAAACGAATGATTATAAAACTATAGTAGTATGAGAATGGATGTCAGTTTAATTGTGGTTATTCTTTCATTCGTAGCTTGCATGATGATCTGCCTTGAAGCAGTTGTCATTAAAGGCTGTAGGATCTGGCTGAAATTGTAGAGTCTTGTTCTTGTGAATTGAACTCAAGGACAGGGACGTTTCCTCTTGTTCAACAGAGCCTCCCTGCAAAATATATCCTGTGAATTATGTAAATAACATGTTTCAGTGGAAAATAAAAGGTCTCATTTTTGTGTGAAGCCTCAGAGCATTTGATTGTGTGTCTTTGAAGAGCTTTTTCAAGGGACGTTTAAACCAGAACATTAAAAGCCACCGACTGTGTGTAATGTGATCAGTTTTCTTGTTAATGGCAACACAGGAGCCAATTAGATGTCATACAATAGTATTGTCTTTAAAGATGCATTCTTTTTGCAAAGACAGAATGAAAAACATGAAAAATTAACTGATGCCTGTTTTTAATATTTTGAAAAGTTGGATGAACAGAATGAAAGCCATGTAAGAGGCCTATGCTTATGGTGTTTGCAATCACTACCCAGGAATGTGCAGCCAGTGCTGGCAATAAATGTGACAAATTTTCAATTTCCTTGACTTGCTCAACTGAAAAATTGTTTTCCAACCAACTTAGGAGTTTTATGATCTTTTAGCTCTGGGGGTTTTAGATAAGCTGGAAGTTTGGTGTAATGTATTGCAGTGTGCAACCCCGCTCACTCAATGCACCTTATTGTAGTGACCTAAATGCAGATCAATCTGAGGTTCTCAAGCTCAAGGCATCCAAGCCAACAGTTTTCAGCTTCAGTTTAAAAAAGTTTGTATATGTGGTGTGGTTTTGACTCTGGAAAGGCAGTACTCGTCTTTTCTGCACCCAGAATGATGCTGCGAACCTCTGGACTCCTTCTTTTGGTGCTGCCACTCTCTTCTGGGTAATTACAACAGAACTTGTTGTTGGTCGTTTATTTGGAAAAAGAGTAAGAGTTGTAAAAGGCCCTCAGTGGCAGTTTCATTTTACATGGGTTTCCACATAAAAAAAAAAAAAACTTCAGATGTGATGCCTCGGAAAGGGGTATAGAGCTTTGGTGAAGAGTAAAAGATGGTGATTGGGCCAAGTGCTTTTAGAGCTGGAGATTTTTAAACACTACATACTTGCTTATGCCGGATTAACGAGCGTGACACCACATCACACACTTTACATGGGGTAAGACAGCAATGCACTGAGAGCCAGATTTCAGTGGAACAGCTAGTGCTTGAGAAAACAACTGGTGAAATGAGAGGGAGGCACCCTCTTGTTGAGAAGAAGCCTTGCACCATCTCAAATATTTCAGACGCAGGGAACATAAGGAGCCATAATCTGAGCACATTTTGTACACAGCACAACAAGCTGCAAATTTTATGAACATCTTTGCCTGTGTTTTAATGATAGTGTGGGTGTTTTTGTCATAAAACACTGCTATTAAACTCTTTTCATGATGGTGCAAGCTCTTGCCCGTGGTTTGCAGTACTTTGTACTGCACTTTCTTGTAGAAAATGTGGAATTAAAAGGCCTTTTTGACAAGTGAGACTGCTATTTTGTTATGTTTTATGTATTTGCTGCAGTGCACATGGTCTGACATCAAAATTGTGACTGGCGACTCAAAATGGACCACAAGCCTCTCTGGTCAGCCACTGCGACTGGAACTGACATCGCCAGGGCCGCAAGAATTTCTAACACAGACCAAAGAACTTACCGACTCTTTTGGTCAGTTAGGTTTCAAGTGCAAAAAAATGAGAACATTAAGTCACTGAGTTTTGTTCTATTTGTTCTGATAATCACATCACAAGCGAGTACACTCTTAAAGGTGCTAAAGGTGCCAAAAGTTCTTTGGGGCAATGTCAGAAAAACCAAACTGGTTCACTATAAGCAGAATCAATATTTTAATTGTTGTTGCATTCTAAACCCAATGTAACACAGTTTTAAAAACAGGTAATTACATTTTTTACATAGCCTATAAATACTTTTTAAAACACTGACTGGCAGATTTCTAAATGTACGACATAACGCATAAGTCATTTACCACAAATCAAATTTCAGTTCATGTTTATCTGCAGTGAATACTTAACTAAGAAATAAAGCAAATGTTAACGTCAGCCCAGTTTCATTAAGTACTGCCGATTTGGATTATGATGTTTTTACTTTCCTATTAATTCTTTGTGTATACTCATATTTATTAATATTAATTTCTTCATCCCAGCATAGGAATCACATGTTAAGCTAGATGCATTTCTGTGAGAAAATGGAACGTGTGATTGCATGGTTGGTAGTATGGGCAAAAAAAAGTTTGCGTAAAAAAAAATTGTCACACCGTGGATTTGAACCACAATCAGAGCCCAGTGCTTCACTGCTGTGCCACTGTAGGGGCATGAATGTGCCCGATCTTACCAAGCCATTTATGGTTTAGGACGGCTGAAAGCACTTGCAGCCGACATTCACTGGCTAATCATTTATTTAATTAAATTAAACCACAACAAACAGCGAGACATGTCTCTTTTTTTTAGAACTGACCTGAGCTTTAGTGTCTTGAAGGCCATTTATGAGTCTGTTGTGTGTTTTGTGCTGCGTTTTTTCTCCGCATTTGTGTTTCCCTCCTTTTTTCACTTTCCGGCCTTCTAACCCGTGACGTCACAGACTCTCTCTCTGACACACATTTTACACACACTCGAATGACCTCTCTCCCTCCCCATATATCACAGAGGGGACTCGACTAAACAATCAGTTAATTTTTTTAAATACTTGGTACTCTGATCATGTGATCGATAAGCTGTGTACAAGCGAACTGAAGGGGAAATGAATGGACATTTTCATGTTGGAACCATGGCTATATTACAAAAACTGTTGAAGCATCCTTAAATTCTCCTATAATAAGAATAATATTTAAACTTAAGAACAGTCACACTAACAATGACGCAGTCACATTAATAATGAAATATTGATTTCATCCCAGTATTACTGTTCAACACTAAACAGAGTGTATTGCAGTCTGCTTTTGAGCTTGGCCTCCTTCCTATACCTAAACTCACTGGACACTACTACATGCCCTGCATATCCGTGACTGTAATTCTGGTATAGTGTCTTAACAAACAGTTAAGACAACCTCTGAAAAAAACACTACAAATCAAAATGTGGTGTTATGACGCTGAATAGAGCCGTTTAAAGTTTCTATATGCCATTATAACACGATTGTTTTAGTTTTCGGTGTCGTTTTCTGACTGCACCACACTTGGCCATTCAGTGTGATTCTAGTGAGAAATCCAAGTGACCAACGACATGCTCATGTCATTAAGAATTCTCACATCTGCAGCAGCCAGTGTCAGGTATTGCGACAGCAGTGACCTCTGAGGCTGAGGTCATTTCAGAGAAGGGAACAGAGGGTCTGTCATATGCCTAATGTCTCGGAATGTCCTGGAAGCGACTAGAAAGAAGCTCTTTCAAATTTGGCCCTAACCAGAGTCATGTTCCTTATTCAATTTAGGAGGATACTTGGATGGAAGAAGTTGTCCTTTCTTCACAGTTCATTCATTCCCAGAGCTGAGGAGGGAGGGATTCAAATTTTTGGAAGCTCATGTTCTTTTCTAGCCTTGCCGTCATTTAGTTTATTTCATTCTTCTTTTAGCAACTACAGTATTAATACACAGCAAACTTAATAAGAAGATCAATCAGTTTATTACAAATATCTTGCCAGTTCTGTGCAGCATTTAAATAACATTTTTGATGGTCATTCATGTATTGTTGTCTTAGAAGGTTTTTGAGATCTGTAGTTTGAAACTGATAGAGCAGAACCATGTAGCTGTACTGAGTAACGGGCTGATTTTTTTTTTTTCAGTGCTTTGGTGAGTTCTAAAAATGGTCCTTGGCTGAAGCGTCGCACCCAGATAATACAGGTAGTCAGAAGAAGCCTAGTTCTGAACAAAGCTCTCTTCATCCTGCCAGTGAGGTGCAAGTGATTTCAATTACAGCTGCGAGTGCTGTTTACTGAGTCTGAGGTCAAAGGGTCATCGGTGAGCCAGTCTGATCTTCAAAGTTGCACGAAGAGCTCTGACTCTCTGTGCTTCTCTCTTTCCTCTACTGGAGGAAAGACTGTCAGCCTGTTCTCTCTCTGAGAAGAGCTCACACTCTTCAGCTTATTTGGTTCTGCAGCATTCATAGTCTTCTTGTGCATTCTGCATTAAACTTGAATGACAAATGCCTTATCTAATGAACCCCTTAACCTTTAGAAGTTGCTTAGAAGCCAGAGATAACAGAAGCATGGTGTCATTTGAAATATTTCTCACTCGTAGCTCTTTGAGACTCTGG
Source organism: Alestes dentex (assembly GCA_037576975.1). Taxonomy (NCBI): domain Eukaryota; kingdom Metazoa; phylum Chordata; class Actinopteri; order Characiformes; family Alestidae; genus Alestes; species Alestes dentex. The sequence continues at coordinate 6,693,504 of JBBIGA010000038.1, forward strand.
ATAAGAGCGTCTGCTAAATGCCATAAACGTAAATGTAAACGTAAACGTAAATGAGGCAAGCTAAATTCTTTCAAACCATATGACATCTGTGTTAATATGCAGAAGTAAAACTTTATTGTTTAAAATTAAAATAACAGTTGTGTGTATGAAACGCCATCCTTGTGTTTGTTTTTTTCTCTTCTACATAAATAAAAAACACATACCATGTAAAAGAGTCCAACATCTCGACTAAAACTTGTCAGTCCAGAAGTGAACGTAAATGAGATTAATTCCATCTATGGAATTAATGATTTCATTATGTCAGCAAACGGAATACAATTTAATATGACACAACCGTAATAACTCTTGACCCTCTGCTCAACAGAGTAAATGGGATGAAATAAAATCAGTGGTTTAGGAGGGATAAAAGAGAAGCATGTCCCTTTATTGGACATTAAATAGAAGAATGTGAGCAGATTTGAGTGACCTTTGACCCCTGTGACTTCCTCTTCTCACTACACTGAAATATACGCAACATGTCTTAGCCGCTCCGGCACGCCGTCAAACAATTAATCAAATTAACTTGGACCTCGGAGCACAAGAGGCAAGAAAAATCAATTTGTTTTAGTGTGCACTATCCATGGTGTTTGGAGAGGTGGGAAGGCCGGAGAGGCCAGAGGAAGTTGGGGTGGGGGACTACCCTGCCTGAAGGCCTTCCTGTCAACAATGGACCACAATGTGGCAGTCCTACAGGCACTCTATGCCACTGGCAGCAGTGTCAGAATAACTCTCACTAATGTGCTGCTCTCTTGATATTAATGAATTAGATGGCAATACAATTTGTCTTTTACTTTTTTTCTTTTATATGAGATTTCCTCAAGGGAAATTCTTGTTATTCAGACCCTCCCCAAGATATGCCATTTTCTGAGACTGGAACAATAAACCATAGTTTTCTTTGAAACTGTTAAAACGTTTAATTCATTTAGTTGTTATGACCATAATCACAGGTAAACTAATCAAGTCAATGGGCACAGAAATTTTAGACAGCTAAAAAAATCTGTAAAAATGACACTATTATACCAAGTATGACATATTTTTCACTATTTTTCACTTTTTCAGCATGCTGGATATGAAAGGAAAAAAATTACTCTAAGATGAAAAAGGACGAAAGTCTGTCAACTTACTTCCAAGGTTATTTACATGCAGACTATATAAACCATATAGAGATCAAAGTCTTTTCATGTAGTATCCTATATGTCAGGGGATCATAAAGAATAGGATTATGCTCAATTCTTTCTTGGCCAGCTATGGGTCATTGCGTCACTAGTTCATGCAAAAGAGAGCTACCAAAGGATCTAGCATTGATTCTGGATGTGAAATACAAGTAAAGTCTGTTGCTGCCACTGCTCATGGCAATCATGAAGCAGAAAAATAATTGGATGAATGAAAATGTATCTAAAGTTTAGCCAATGAGAAACCTAAAGTGTCAAAATTAACTGTTTGTACGATGATAAGAAACATGTGCTGGTGAGCGTAACAATAGCAAACAGACCACAGAAGATCACAGTGGATGACTGAAGGACACTTTTAATCATAAAGAAACAATGTTGATCAAATCAAGAACACGCTTCATGATGTAGGAATAGATGTGCCAAAAAACTACCCTGAAAAGAATGACCCTCAGGATTTACCACAAGATGCATACCACTGGTGAGCCTCAAGATTATAAAGAACAGGTTAGAGTTTGGAGTGGAGCAAGAAAATAACTGCTCATGATCCAAAACATGCCACCTCATCTGTGAAACTTGATGGCGTGGGCTGTTTGACTGCCGTTGGAACTGCCGTTCTTCTCTTGACTAATGACGTGACTGCTGACAGCAGCAGTGAATTCTGAAACATGCAGAAATACACAATATGGACAAAAGTATTGGGATACTGGTCTCTTACTTCCAGGGAAGGGCAATCTAAATGCTTCCGCAGACCAAGACATTTTGGACAGCACCATGCTTCCAACTTTGTGGACGCAGTTTGGGGAAGAACTTTTTCCATTCCAGCATGACTGTGTCCCAGTGCACAAAGCGAGCTTCAAAAAGACATAACTGGAGGAGTTCAGTGTGGAAGAACTTGACTGTTCCACACAGAGCCCTGACCTCAACCCTATCCAGTGTCTTTGGGATGAACTGGAACGGAGATTGTGATCCAGACCTTCTCATCCAACATCTGTGTCTGACCTCATAAATGCTCTACAGAATGAATGGGCACAGAAAAGTCCCACAGAAATTCCAAAATCTTGTAGAAGGCTCTCCAAGAAGAGTGGAAGCTGTTATGCCTGCCAAGGGGAGTCCAACTCCATACTGAAGTCTATGTATTTTAATGCAAAGTCCCTGTTGGTGTGATGGTCAGGCGTCCCAATAATTTTGTCCATACAGCGTATCATGACTGCTTAGATGTAACCAAATGTCTGAGAACTCAGTGGATGGACATTAGAGCAGGGACAATGACCTGTAACATACTATTAAAGCAACTATGATTTTCAGGGCCTCGAAGAGAATGTTCTTGGTCAGAGCAATGATCTGACGGCAAACATAAATGTAAACGTAAATGTAAATGTAATATTCTTGGTCAGAGCAATCATCTGATGTGATGCTGTCGCTTTCGTGACAAAACATTGTAACTTTTAACTTTAGTGAATTTCAGTATAACAGCATTTTATGCCAAGTAATTCTATACCATATGTAGTGGTCTATTTTTTCAAATTCTTACATTAGCAGGTCATATGTCTTCAAATGTTGTAAAAATAAATAAATAAATAAATAAATAAATAATTTCTATGATAGTAACATTGCGCTTCGCTGATGTCAAGACTCAAAAGATTCAAAAGTCTCAAAAGTAAATAGTATCTATGAATCACAGATTTCAGGTCATTGGTTGCAAAGGACGTATATGGTCTATTAGATTAAAATAATTTTCTTAAAATATAATTAATTCCTATTTATAAATACCCAGGAATGGTCAGCATCATTCCAAATGTGCTGGAGTCAGAGTCAACTAACTGTGTTAGTGTCCATTTACATACATATATACATACTTGCAATTACTGCACATAATTCTAACTATACATAAATGACGCGGAAGGTGGACAGTGAGATTTGTATCTGTGTGGGTGGTGTTTTCTGTGTCCCTCGTAAAAGTGAAATGAAGAAAAGCAGCATGCGTGGTTTTGGTGCTGCGCTTTGTACTTCAGTCTTCTGATAGCCAGGCTGCTGAAATGAGCCCTACTTCCTGCCTGGGTATTAGTAGCTATGATTTTGAAATAAAATTTTACTGCCTATCAGCAATGGCAAGCTTCAGTCTGGCTATCCCAGGTGCTGTAGCCTTGATTTAATGTGCTGCCTGGACAGTCAGTGGTCCAAGAGTATTGTTCCTGTAACAGTTATCTATTATCTAAAGTAGTATTTTCTGTTTCCAGTTGTGCCAGGAGGCAAGGGAAGCTGTTCTCTGGGAATAGTTAAAAAATAATGCAATTTTATGATATTCCATATTCCAGATTAGGAATTCATACTGGGTCCAACCAAAACGCCTTGCAAATTTACATAGAAAAAAATGATTATTAAGTAAATTACTGAATAGCATGTTTCCTTCCCTTGAGGGATGACTAGAGCATTTTCATCCTAATCTCTATCTGCTACATCTGTATCATGAAGTCGATTACCACACACAAATCTGACACATTTATGTACTTAGTTAAAAGAACAGAAACCTGTTTACTTGTAATAACCATGACACCCATAGAGACCAAATAGGAGATGCTAGAATATTACTTTACAGATGGACCACTGTTAATCAAGCTTATTAATTTAAGTTGCAGTTAGTGCATATACATTTGCGGAAAAGAAAGATATGTGGAGCAAAGAAGTTCCTTCTCATGGATAAGACTGGCATAATTAAAATCAACCAAAAAGAAGCATGGGGATATGGGACCATAACTTATACCCAAGCAAGGTTGGTCAATAGGGTTTTCAAAGTGGGCATATATTAACCTTGATGTGATCATTTGAGCTGTGTCAGTTTTGATATGCTAGAATCAAATTTAGGAACCAGTTTTGTTATTGTCTGTGTTACACTACTGACTAAATGGTTTCTCCATTCACGCATGTTTTGGTGTATTTTTCAAAAGTTATTCTCAATTGTACAAAAATAATCAAATCCCATCCAATTGTAGAAACATCAGGGATGCAAGTAAACACTCAATTATTTCCTAAACAGTTCAAAGTAATCAAATCGTTGTAAGGAGTGAGATTTACATCCATATTAGCTGTATGTTCTCTTAGCAAAATTAGCTTTAGCTTTACGTTCACTCAGTGTGGGGTTACATTTTCACGGATTTGCAGAGTCAGCCATTGTTTTGGAGACTCTTAGCTCATGAAAACAGAATTAGGCCTGGACAACAATGGTAGTTTTAGTCAGGGGTCCCCTGTGTCCCTGCACAGCTGGATTACATCTTAATCTAATATTTTGCCGAGAGACTTCTTTGGTCCTGTAGGTATAAAACCTGATTACAGGTGACAGATCGAGATGTGTGAGGCTAGCCATGTGAGTGGAGGGTGAGGAATGAAAGAGAAGGCCTAACTAGATTAAAGGTCTGGGCAGAGGGTTGCCAGGCAGGACAGGGCCAGACTCTGTGCTGTAATGCACAGCATGGCCTACTGGCCACGTGCCGATCAGGACTTGTGACTCGCACTCAAAGGTAACGACTGTGACTAGGGTTGAGCGGACAAAGGCCCCACTCAGCAGATGCGCTTTTATTTTCTGCCTTATATCCATGCGCTCTGCCCTTCTATTGCTGATTCAATTACTGCTAATCAGTCAATTCGAATCACATGCACCCAGCAAGTAAATAAGGCCGTCAAACCCACAGACACAAAGCTATGTTGTTTTCCTCCAGCATTCTGGGGTGGAATGCTAGTGTAACAGTGCCAGTCCATTGTCCCATATATAGCACCTGTGTGTAGCCTGGGAAACCAATAAACTGCGATACTATAACGTAAACTTTGTTTTGAGAAATATAATAAGGTACTGAGACATATGTGGGTTTTTTTTTTAACTATAAAATGGTCTGCTGCTCAGTTTACCTACTGGGACCAAAAGACAACTGCTCCCCAGCCAATAAAAATTTGTGATCCAGGCCACTGCAGGAGGCCTATTTGCTTCAAATGTCTTGTAAGGAACCCGGAATTTCACACAAGTGAAGAGAAAACGATTTTCAAATACCTCCTAATGGTATGTTTTACAGCGTTCTTGTTTTTATAGTGCGCTGTTGCCTTTTAGCGTACTCATTTAGGTGCATTAATTTCAGGCTCACTCATCAGGATGTACGTCTGCCTCCTGACCAACCACCAGCAAGTCTCACGATTCAGTTTCCATGTGTCACATGAAAAGCTGAAGATGACAGTGCTCCATGATCTTTCAGCTCCAGTGGAGAAATCACAGGGGGTAAGAAACAGGGAGAAAAGGAAATGGAGTTTGACATGTTGACTCAGGGGAAAATCCCCCAGGACCCCTCAATGGACAGCTATTAAAGTTTAATTGCTCGCCTCTCTTGGAAGCCTATCTGGGTTGTGGTGGTATAAGTAGGGGGATACAGAGTCAAGGGGGAGGGGGCAGTGAGGCGTTTGAATGCATTCATATGTAACACCTGTCTGTGAAAAGGTGGAGCAGTTCAACTTAGGGCTCTGACCCCCCACCCAGGATAATTAAAAAGAAGAGCAGTTACCAGCAAAAGCCCCGCAACTTTAAGAAAGAGCATCATGGACGGCATCAACAAAGAATTTCCACAGTCAAGCCGACTTCCCGTTCCTTCACAGCAAAAACAGAGCGCGCCTGAGCTATGTTGCAGGGTTATTTGCATAATTCACTCTGATGGCTAGATATTAACCCTGCGTCTTTGCTCACTTTTGTATCTGAAGATTACAAAGGGGCTATTTCCAGCGCCGTGCAGACTACCAGGACGAGACTATCAAAGGAAGGCAGTGGGCTTTCAAGTCAGGACACTTCGATTGTGTTACAGATTGGTTCCAGGTGAGGGGGCTTTGGGAGGCTCAGCCAGAGGAAAATTGCCCTCCATGAAGTGCTGGGCAAAAAGGAGCGAGGCTTCATGGTTGGGATGGCATTCCGGAATTCCAAAACTACTCACGTTTGGCGGGATTTGAAGGGATGAAGGCCGGGCCTCCAAGATCTTGTTGTGGTGATCGTCAACATATTAAAAGCTAAGCAAGCTGAAGAGACTAGCATCATAAAGCTTAGTAAATAGCCTGCAATTTTGTCTCTAGGGTGATTTTGGACAGACATTTTCCAGCTCTGTCCCTTTATTTATTTTCACCAAGTATATTTTTTCCTTGTAAAGTGTATCACTTTGCTCACTAATATGTTTCCTGGAATGTAACAATTGTACCCTTTGCTGTTCCAGCATCTGTTCCTGCTGACAAATAACCGCAATGGACGGGCAAATGCCTACTCACAGTTGCTCCAGTGGTGCTTGTAATCTTTTAAACATTCATATTTTATCAGTCAAGGCCACTGGTTTTCCTTGTGTACCAGTACACAATATTAAGTAAATAAAGATCGCACAGGAGGCTGTCAAAAATGGGTTTTTTTTGTTTTTGTTTTTTTGTTTTTTGCTTTTTATGAAAGAATTCTTATGACAAAGTTTGGTAGCTTTGATCAATTTATTCTGTGTTGTTTAGACCTTGGCAAGATCGGAGGAAATCTGTTTAGGGTTCCATGTCCTTTGCTTACTTATTTAATCTTTCAGTGATTGTGATGCCCCAGAGCTCCACTGTGGTTCTTGGTTTTTATAGGAGCTCTGTTCTCTCTATGATACACATAAACAACTCAGAGGGTCTTTCTCGATGGTGAAATATGACTGTCTGACATCAATGAACATTATTGCCTCTCTTGTAATACACTTTCAGTGGTCATCTTCTTTCAATAGATAACGCATTTCAAAGCCAAGCTCATCTGTACAGTTAAACGCATCATAAACCAATTCTCTCTGAAACACTGAGCAGATCTCGCTATGCTTCACATACGGACAGTGCAGGCATTGGCTCCTGTGCCTGCTGCACATGATACTACTGATCTAAAACAGGCAGAGATGAGAACACTAATCAGACCAAGCCAGGAGAATGCCAAGCCCTCACCTGTACTCTGGTATCTGAAGACTGGATTAAAAATATTGCTTTGCAGATACATTTGATTGGAAGTTTTCCTTATTTTATTTCCTTATTTTCTTTAAAGGGATACCACAGTCTTTCAGTGTTTTAGAAAACTATATTGCCATAGAGGAACTACTAACTACTTATGATTCCCTACAGAATCATAAGTGTTCCAACATTAAATCAACATCAGTACTGACATTAGATCAACGGCTATGCATCGAACATCTACATTATTTCAAAGCTTTTGCTCAACATTAAACCAGCAATATTTCAGTCACAGTTTGCTTAGTTTAAAGGACGTCTATAAATTATGTTGTTGGTGTTGGTCCATATCATAACTATTGAATCAAAATCTTCCCGAGTGGTAATTTTACAGGAGAAACAAAGAAAAACCTTTATGATGAAAAGTAAAACAAAAAAATTCATATTTCCTAGTGATTCCCATTTCTGTTGATACCGTCATTGTGAAATGTGAATTTCAGCTGGTGTTTTTAAACGAAGGGTAAAACATGACAAAAATGGAGATGTAATGTATATAACCTTTCATTTTTGCTTTGAGGAACGTGACATGATCTTATAACATATTTGTTTATGTACATCTTATCCAAGGACCAGTTAGGAAGTGTTATTTTTAATGTGTTAAAACGTGCACTGTATACTTTAGAAGTAACTCTAAAGCGTAATAAAGAAACAAAAAATTAGATTTGTTTTCAAATTGAGGCAGACAGCGGAGCTCTTTGAATGAGCTTGAGCTTGGAGTGGACTGCCTCAGGTCAGTTATTGACGTGGGAAAAATGGAATCTTGTAATGGTTCACTTATTTCCCCCTGATTAAGTTTACACTGAGAGGAAAGATTGTTTCCACCTTCAGCGAAGGCCGCAGCAACAGCACACCAAAGCGGATCCAGCAAGGCCAGAACACAAAAGTACAATCCAACCCCAATCCTCCCCCCCACGCACCCCTCCACCCTCCGCAAAGGCCACACAGAGCAAATAAGCTGTTATTCCACCGTTGTTTGGAAGGCTCGGGGAAGGATTGGTCCTGTAATGAAAAGAAAACAGAGACGATGTTCCCATGACGGATATGGTAAAGTGATTGGAACTGGGCCACATGGCTGGTGCCGAGTTCACACCTCTGGTCTCAGGGCTCTTGACGCTGCATTCCCGAGAAAAACCTCGCCGACTGACTCAACCTTTCCGATATGAACCTGATCCGGCGCAGAGGCCCATGCCATCACTTCCTGCACTGGGTTTGTTTGAGAGCTGTAATCATTGGCCTGGTCCAGCTTGACTTTGTTTGTTTTTTGCGGAACAAGAAGCAAACATGGGCCATGACTCTGGAAAGAACATGGAGGAGGGACTGTGAAGTAAGACTGGAGCTGAACTAAAATAGCAGGACATAGACATAGACCTACGAAAATGACACATGATATGTTCCTTGAGTCAGTTTGTGTAGAGGCATGTACAGTATGAAGCCTTACTGTTTTCAAGTCTGAGCAGATCATCCGCAGAATGGACATTTACCAGATGCAGTGACTGCGCTAACAGGCAGGAACATCGATAACCATGATTAAAATTTGTTGATGTACGTGAGGTCCATGGTAATACAGGCATTATTTTTTTCTTCATTACACCAGACCAGCACATGTAAATCGGTCACAGTTGTAGCACTACATGCTAGGGGTGTGTGTATGTGTAGGGTGTGTGTAAGGAGATGCCTAGGATTAGTTCGCCCCTGAGTGAGCCAACACATCAGAAGACTGCAGTGGGGAATCAAAACTGGAGGAAGTGCACTGTTTACGCTGCTTTCGGGCCCTCTCCTCACTTTCAAAGGAAACAAACCCTGCTGGCGGACAGGCCCGGACTAGGATTCCTCAACTGAAAACAGCCCCCCCTGGTCTTTGCTGTACAATGCCATGCAAATCACCAGCCTGACTTTCCCTCTCTGTTCTCAGGACATCCTGGAGATACCATCCCAGGCTGAGCTCTTAAAAACAAAGGTGCCAAAAAGGGTACTTTGGAATAAAGCCACAGAGAAAACTCAGGATCCTAAAGAGCCTTTTCATGTGCAGTTCATCAAAGCTGAATAAGTATGAAGAACCTTTTTAAAGTGAAGTGGTCCATATAATAGTTTTATGGCAAATGATTCTTTTCCCCTAGAACTGCATGTCCAAGCCAAGAACCATTTACAAACTTTTAAGTGTCTGTTGTATTAATGTAAGCTGATAAAGAAGGACGCCAGCTATCTGCTGGATGTTTATTTAAGGACAGCAAAAAGGGGAAAAATTACATTCGCACTTGTAGTCCCCAAATGTAACTAATTCGTCAAAACATGTTTAGAGTCCAAATTTTGCTTTTTCAGTTTGGCACTGGAGCTTCAAGGCTATTGTGGTTAATAAATACTAGAAAAGTCGCCCAAATTGTCACACAAACATCAACAAAACATCTCTCGATGTCATCTCTAACCAGATCCAACTCTCATGCAGACTCTCAGAATGGTTTAGCACTTTGTGAGCTATAAAAATAAACACAACTTCACCTTATTGTCATAAATATTGATTGTAGACAAGCAATCCTACTCTGAAGTGAAAGAAAACAAACTTTGCTGTCTAAAATGACTGCCCACAGCATTCAGCTACACAGAAAGTTTTGTTCATTTTTACAGCTCACAGTAATACGGTAAGTTGTGACACCTTAATGAAGAGATAGATACGATTCCGAAGAGTTGCAAGAAATTTTGGCAATGTATTAATGGAAAGGATTTGATTGACTACTGAGTTTTAGTATTTAATAACAACACTAGCCTAGCTCCAGTGCTAAACAAAAGAAATAAAATTTTGGCTCCAAACATGTCTTGGCTGATTGCATCTGGGGTACATGGAAAATATAATTCTTTTATGCTCTTTTGTGTTTTTTAATATATATACAGGCCAGAGGAAGATTTGCCACTCACAACAGTCTTCTTTGTCTTATCTGAAATAAATCATCCTCCTATTTGTAGATTATTAAAGTCTGACTTATTTCTGAAAATCAACTTGAGACTTTCTTATCTTTAAATACCTTATGGATCTCATAACTGGCTTTGTTAGCTGAGACTTGAAACAGGCTAGACAAAGGAAAAAAATCTAATTTTGAAAAAAATCACCCTCTTCAGAATGTTCACATTTTGTTGCTTTATCGCCTGGAATGAAGACACGCACAAAAAAATTCACTCCCTCCTAAAATACTTCCAATCTGTAAAAAAACACCTTCTCCATTCCACCTGTAATTGTTTTGATTAGTTCAGCATAAAAACAGCTGTTAATGGAGCATTCCAGTCCTTGGTAGTGCAACTGAAAGCAAACAATCTACTGTGGGTGGCAAGGCACTGTCAAAAGATCTTATGGACAGGCACATAAAATGCTTTATCAATCCCTAGGAACACAGAAAAGTCTATAAAGTCTACAAGAAATGAAAGAGGTCCATGGCAACTTTGAAGCACTTACAGGAATTTGTGGCAAAGAGTGGTCATTCTATCATATCTCACAATCCTAATTCTCATCCTTGACTTTTCTTATATTACAAGTGTTTATTATGTTGTACATTACCTGAATATTGTTACTTTTCCATTAGGATATTATTATTAGGGATTTTTTTTGTTATTTTTTTTTGAGGATATTATTGTTAATGTACCATGTTATAAAAAAAGTGCCTACAAATTTTAGTGAAAATATATCACATGTGACATTATTTTTAAGCACAAGATCAGCATTCATTTTATGGCATGTTCACATTTTCTGTAGGGCCTGTATTTCTTGCTAATCCTATTTTGGACAATGTCAGCCATCCTCTGCACGCTGTCGTCAGTAATCAGAGAAGCTTGTTCAGTGGCAGGCTGCTATTCCTGAGGAGTAACACCAACAGACTGTAACTCCTTTGTCCACCGTGCCATCAAACTATATAACTCTACAGTGTGTAGTAGGGGGCGGGGGGCCAGGGGGAGGACTCAGGACTCAGAAAGGTCTAACGCAGGTCTATCGCCCATTAACTATTGACTCAGTGTTTGTCAAAGCTATTTCACTATTTATGTCAGTTCAATATTTATTATTACTGTCTATCTACTTTTTAACTGCAGCTACCTCTTTTAACTGGTGTTTATCACACAATGCACAAATGCCACTTGTCACTTTATCACTTATCACATTTACCACACCATGTCACCTTATTATTATATCACTATCATTGTATCCCCTTGTTTTTCTTTCTATCCCTTTTTTGATGGGTGTTTGCTTTTTCTAAGATGTCCTACGGTGCTGTAAAAACGAACTGGAAACTGAATTTCCTGTTTCTTTCTTTCAGTCTATCTATCTATCTATCTATTTATCTATCTATCTATCTATCTATCTATCTATCTATCTATCTATCTATCTATCTATCTATCTATCTGTCTATCTATCTATCCATCCATCCATCCATCCATCCATCCATCCATCTATCATCTTAAAATAGAAATAAGCTCTCTTTTGCATGGGTAATGTCTTATGAAATCATTTCCATTATAAGCAGTAGCAGCAATAATGTAAATACTATACTAGTTCTTTTCTTAGTTCTTATAAAATCAAAACAATAAATTTGCACTGCAAAACAAAATTCTGTTTTATTTTTTGGACTGTTGGAGAAAAAAAACAGTTTTGCAATTGTTTTTGTGATATAAACTGACTTGTTTTTCAACCTTACCTGATGCAACAGCAGGCCACAATGAATGCACAGTCACAGAGGCAGCAGCAACTCTCCAACTGGGTCTTAACTACATAATAATGCTGTGGGCCTCTGATGTTGAGCCGCAGTACTTTTGAAAAGCACCAAGCACGCACAACCAAGCAGGCATCCAGTCCCCCCAGAGCCCACACTCTCACATGCACGGAGAGAGCATACACTCTTACATGCACTCATTAAGCTATTTTTAGATCAACCAAATTTACCTTCATAGAAGTGCAACAAGCTCTCCAGCTGTTTCACCTAGAGAACCAGAATGGTCTTTCATAAGGACATCATTAAGTAATACATTTTTTTCACATCATGAAAACATCTACAGAGCACCTTTTAATGTTATGTGAACACTTCATGATGAATGGACCAAAATGACGTGGAATAAAAATAATGACATAAGTAAAAGAACTCCTGTAACATTACCATAGAAGGTAAGTAAGATTTGAGCCTAGTTCAATGTCTAGGTCGTTTGGCAAATACTACCCCAGTCTCATGTGGATTTGGAGAAATGTTATTTCATCTTGCTATATATTTGTATTAGGCTTGCACAATGTTGACAAAATCCCATACTGCGATTATATTGCTTTTGTGATATCGTCATATTTCTTACTTATAAATTTAAACACAATGGTGCACCCTTGATATAACATGTTAAATGATCGGCCTGCATTATTTTAACCAAAATTACATTGGATCATGTGAATGTGTTTGATACATCTGAGCCTTGGTCAGGACACTCACACCACATGTTTGTAAAGCATTTCTCTTTTGCATATTGCAACCTTCAGTGATCCCAGTATCGCAACGGCCAAGATCGTGACAATGACTACCAATTTTAAATATATAGCGCTACCCTAAATTCTACATGGCTAGGATGCCAATAAAGCTCTTTGTGGCTTTTTTGATACAGTTCCAAATACTTCCAGCAGCCTATGGTTGTGCACCTTTCTATACTCTCCTTCCATGTCTTATACTGCCTGCCATTTGAATCATCAGACTCAATTGAGCGTTTGACCCGAGATCATCTACAGAGCTCCAACATGTCAACCAGCATCCCGTCATCATCCCACAGGCCTGCGCTTTCCTCATACTGGCCTGGGTGGAGGACAAGGAGGTGGGGTTGACCACCTCACGTCACTCCAGACCAAACAGAAGGGTTATTACAAAGGACAGCCCTGTGTGATTGAATTAAGCCTGTCACTGTTATTGTAGTCTGTTCTGAAGAAGAGATGACAGAGTCCAGACTTTTTTTAACGCTTTGTGCCATACACCACAGAGGCCTGTGGATGTGGCACAAACTGGAGACATGACAGGCAAGACTTGGTCTAGGCCTACTCACTACCCAAACACACACGTCATTTGGACCTGGTTCTCGTACGTCTGTTCAGTGATTCTCATCAGTTGCTTTGTTAGGCACACTCTAGTGAACCACAAAGCTTGGTCCTTGCTCGCACTGCCACAGAGTGAATGATGTAGATGGGTCTTTTGTTGTAAAGGATAATTGCTGGTGAAAGGTATATTGCATGGTACTGTCTGTTTTTTCTCTTAATCACACTACCTTCCTATCTTCTTTGCTGTAGCAACAAGATGCAGTTGGATGTCTTGGACCAAAGAACTTGCTTATGACACTTGGCCTTCTTAGTCACCTCCCTAACAAGATAGCAGAATGAGTACTTGAGAATCTCCACAAACAAAAGTCTTGTTTTACAAGCAGTCCATACTAATTTGTCTATTTCCCATTTTCTCCTGGGATCAATTACAAACACACTTTGGAATTTCGGCAGAGCATTCGATCCTGACGTAATACTCTCACAGGCCGATAGCATCGTATTCAGCAGGAATGAGAAGACATTCAAGCATGTTTCCAGTTTGACTTGTTTGGATGAAACATCCATTCCCGCTATCTCTCCATCAGTTTTTGTTTTGCTTTTCCAATATGGATAGATTTCACCCTAGGTAACAGTGGGAGCTTAAAACCCTTCCATAAAGCCTAAACACAAACATGGACCTGTAGCGCAAGCAGTCCTGCTCCAAGTTTGGGTTTAGATTTCCATCTGAGCTGATTTCCATCTGAATTTGGAGTAAACATGAAGGCCTCCATCTGGTTCTCCGTATAAAAGGGAAAGAGCTTGATGAAATCCTTGAATGTTTTAAAGAAATGCCCTGTAACAACTTCTATTTCAGCTTATCCTGTCTTTTCTAGTGAAGATTGTCCTGATTGGTCATTTTTTGATTTGTTCTGAAGTCTATCTGTGTGGCCTCAGGATTTCATCAGAAGTAAACATACACATAACCATGAAAGAACCTTTTGAAGCAGACCTGGGGGGGTCTGTTACATTGTAAATATATATGCTGATGTCCAACTCTCGATATTGATATCTCCTGAAATTTTTGCACCCTTAGGTGTATGGTGACTGAATTCAACTGCATTTTAGAAGCTCAGCACTTGGAAGGCAGCTAGGTCAGGATACTGCTAGCTTGGCAGTCAGGAGCTGAAGGCTTGAGTGGAGAATTTCTGTTGTAAGGTGAGAGTTGGGTCCAGAGGCCCCATGGGCCTCCTCACTCTTGGCCCTCTGAGCTGCTCATGACTGCAACACTTCTCCAGTTAAACACGATCTACTCCTGAGGCGCAGGGGATTCTTAGGTTTCTTCATTGACTTCCCTAAAGCTTTGATCATTCCAAAACAGAGCATCTCATTTATAACATTAATGCTTGTGTTTAAACGCTCTTCCAACCCTGAGTTTTCCGATTTGCTTGTTTCATCATTTGTGGTTTTACTTGGTTTGGTTAGCATTATCTGTTGCATATCAACATCTGAATTGGCAGAATCACACAGTCTATAAAAACATGTGTCTAGATACCTGTGGTTAGCATATACTACACAGCAAAGAACATCACATGAAAAGCATTCGGGTCAGGTGTAGTAGAAACAAATGTGCTCCTCCCCATATGGCGATCATTTTAGAGGAAAAAAAAAAGAATTATGACTTTAAAACATATGTAAAAGACATTGGCATATCACAGATCAAAACCAATCCAAGCTTTCATGTTGGAGATGCATCAATGAATGATGTCCATGTGTCGTACTGCATTCAGCTTGCACCTGCATACACACATACACACACATGCGTGCAAACGTCCACTCTGAAACGGACCAAATAGTGATAGTGGGATTGATCCATCATTATCACTGCTGTTGCAAAAAGAAAGTACAACCTTGACGGCTCAGGTATATTTGAATGCATGCGTTGATATTCCTATCCCTTCATAAGCTGCCCGTAACCCAACCTGAGAGGAGATTGTGATTATGAGTGACAGCTGACTGTGAAAGCTCAGCTCAAATGCTGTCACATGGATGGACATCTGGGGGGCTTTTGGCTGGGGCCAAGGAGGAGGGTAGAGTCCCAGGAGTTCCCAGAATGCCCTCTGAGCCTGGCTCAGTTTGAGCGGTGCAGCGGCATGCGCTCAGGTTTCGTGCTGGGAGATAAGATCGGGTTTGTGTGGATTCTTTACATCCACCAGCACCGGCGAGTGCAGACCCCCACCAGAGCAGACGTAACATCGTGCCATGTCTGAAGGCCAAGTGGCTCCAGCTCCAAACCGCAGCTAGTCACGCTAGACAAGAACAGGAACCAGGGTCAAAGGCCACGTTTCCTTTGTCTTAGGGCATACTGTTTAGATTTGTATGCTACAAGTTCTTAATGGCATTTTTGTCAGCATTCTCCAAAGCTCTGACCTCGCCGCAGTATCTTTGAAAGAGGACGTTTGTGGGCGGAGCGTGTGGGCGGAGCTTTAATTGTCTTATCTTGTGGTATCACTGTGAAGTTCCACATTACGTCCAAGCTTTTGTTTGTGTCTCGGGGCCTGTGATTGTGATAACTCTACGCTAGAGTGAGAAACATGTCAAATAATGGTGTTCAAAAGTTGCCCACAGAGAGAGAGTGTGAGTGAAGGAGGCTTACACTATGTTCTTTGTCTTAGGGCTTATTGTTTACCTTGATTTACGGCTCCGGTCCAACAAAATGACTGTGGTGGCTTTTATGACTGGCATAATACAGAGGAGGATTTGGTGATTAGATCCAACGCAGTAGTTTAGCAAGTTCTCATGTAAAGTCAAATGTTGCATGATTTGTAGCCATGTTGATTGCTGGCTCTTGTGGCTCTGTGATGAGCTTATAGTGATGACTTTGCAGCTTCTGTTCATCCTCCTCCCTCTCCTTTGTCTCTCTCTCTCTCTCTCTCTCTCTCTCTGTCTCTCTCTCTCTCACTCGCACACACACACACTCTTTCTCTCTCTCTTTCTCTCTCTCTCTTTCTCTCTGCAGTCAGGTGGAGATGAATGCACTGCTACTTCTGCCGCAGCTCCTCCAGGTTTACTCGGCCTCACAGACGGAGGAGTCTGCTTTGTGTCAGCTCCATTCCTGAGAGACTTCTTCAAAGGCACAGGCCCAGCTGCGGTGGATGAGAGTAGAGAAATGGATGGAGCGATAGAGTGTGGGACTCGGCAGCTCCTTCTCTCCCCCAGCCCAGAGGGGAGGTGAACAGGAGAAGGAAGAGAAGGTCATGGGCAGGGTGCTCTCACACATGTGTGAGCACACTGGAGGTTCAAATGGCTGGAATCCACCACACTCCGGTAGCTCGTTGTTGATTTTTTTTTTTGTAATGCATGTAATGACAAAGACATCTTGACTCCAACAGCGCGCTCAGCACTGAATGATGGGTGTATTACTGGAGCACAGAGCGTCCGCTCTGTCATGACCATTATTGTCAAGATACTGACCAATCTATGCTCTGCCCACAAGTGTATTTATTGTTAGCCGCCACTGAGAGTTTGGACAAGCTTTAAAGAACAGGGGCTAAAATTCTATTCAAACTATACCACATAACTGTGTTATTCACTTCATATGATTTTTATTTTGAGAATAACCACACTGTTTATATACATACATGAGCTGCTGCAGCTCATGGAAATTATGTCGGTTCTTATGACATCACAAAAACAATTAAATCAAATCTATAGTATTGATGGACTATGGAGTGAGAGGTATACTGAAACTTTAACAGTGAGTAAATACTACATCAGAGTTATTTATTCCTGAAAAGCAAGGAAAGTTTTCCTCAGTAGGGGTCCTTTAATGTCTCAGGCAACACCAACAGCTATTGTAACATGGATGACACAGAAAGGGGATTTTTTCCCATCATACACACTATATGTACTGACATTAAAAAAAAAGAAAGTCATCATCTGACAGTGAAAGTCACCATTTGTGCTAGTTATTCACAATGACTTGTACCGTACATTTTCTCATTAGGCTGAATACAGTTTTTGTCAGAGTCAGTGCTATGTACAGATTTCCAGTGCCACAACACATACTGTGGGCCATTTTAATTCTCCTAATTTCACTCTCCATATTGTGCCAAAGCATTTCTTAGCATTCCAGAGCGTGTTATTGTGAAAACTTTCTGCTGGAGTAAGGAACATGCCGAATCGTGCGGCACAAATGTCACCCACAGACAGCGAGTGTGTGAGCAAGGGAGGGTTACATCATGTGCTCTGTAAGGAAGCGTTCTTTTTTCATGTCACCAAGCCCATTTTTACTATCTGTGGAAAGTATTCACGCCAGGGCTCTGGGAACGAAGGGTGCAGGGCACGTGGAGGACTGTGCTCGCAAAACCACGCTCACCCCACTTTAAATCATCGGGCAACCTTTGGAGAGAAACACTTTTAAAGCATAGAATTTTGACGCTGCTCTGAAATCCTCTCCCTGTCTTTCGCAAGAGATCAGCATGCTCCAGCTTGTATTAGGTCTATACATATTCCCTAGAAATTTACCATTAAGTCTATAACTTGTAATTCACTTGGTTGTGTCATTTGTTTTTAGTCATCTTTAAAAACCCAGCCTTGATAAATAAAAACAATGTTCTTCATCTGTCAAAACTTCAGAAATTCTCCAAATCAGCTTCTGCTCTTTTCCATTTTTGGTAAAATTCTTTAAAAAGGGGTTCTTTAAAAAGGGGCTCTTGTTCTTTAGTAAGTGCAGTGGTTATGTAGAGACCCATAAGAACACAAACAACCGTTTGAGTGCTTTTGTGAAAAATTACATTTCAAAATTTCCACTCACCCAAGTTCATCCAAGACATGTGTGGTGTCCAGATTTTGCTTCTTTAGTTTACCGCCGGAGCTGTGAGGTTAACATTGCTAACAAACACTGTAAGTCAATAGCTGAGTTCTGCTCTGTAAATACATTTCCTCAACCCTCACAATAAATTGCACCATAGTGCATGAATAAAAAGCTGGAAGCAGGGTGACAAAAGTTTTAGTGAGCATTTTTACTAAAAACAATTCTATAGTTCTAGTGCTTAACTAAAGAAGAGACATTTTGACCACAACTGCTGCACAACTGCAGCTAGAACATGCCTGACAATGGTGTTAATTTTGTGGTCATTTTTAAATTTTTTTTAAACAGTTTTCTGTATAGATTATTTTTTTAGCCAGTAGCTCTACCTCTCTGCTTCAGTTAACCCATTGTGCTAATGGTCATGATTAGGAGGCTTAAACAATAAAATCTCAAGGTCTGTGCACTACATGAAGACCCACTGAAGTTTACATTACACGTGTTATGAATCATGTCTATACGCAAAACGACGTGATTAGATCACTGTTGAATTAATATACATAAGCCATAGCAGAAGTGATAGCAGATGAGGCCTCACTGAGCTGATTGAAGTCAGCCTCGGTGGTGGCGCGCACATGGAGGACAACGCGGGGACACCCAGGGCGAGTGTGGAGACTGTGGAGAGAGCTGACCTGACTGTTGGAGATGTTCGCATTGGGGTAGGTGCACTGGTCTGTTAGCGTTCAATCCAGTGAGTGGTGCTGGATAATAGACCCCACCATGCAGGCAGCTGGCGAGCAGACTTGTATCTCCATGTCCCCAGCCCCCCTCTGCTAGCAGAGCACCAGCTAACTCCTCCTTTCACTCTCTCTCTCTCTCTCTCTCTCTCTCTCTCTCCTCTCCTGGGGAAAAGAATATTTTTCTCTTTGATTTCAATCTTGGCACCAAATAAGGATCCTCTCCCCCAGATGGCTCCGCATCCTCTGAGAGAGACAGAGAAGGGGAGTTAAGGAGGAGAGCGATAGACGAATACAGAGCAACAGACAGTGTACGTGGAGGCCGACCGCAGCCTGGGCCACATGGATGGATGTGCACCCTGATGGATGCCTGTGATAATTATGAGCGAGGATTTATTCTGCTCATCCCATGACTGGACGGCGTGTCACTTTTACACATACACACACACACACACACACACACACACACACACACACACACACACAACAAACGCGCGGGACCACAGGCACTACAGCTCATTGGCTAGACAGAATTAATAGGGATCTGCTTTGTTGTGACTAGAGCCCACGGTTCGGACTGAGCACATCACAGGGGTTCGGTTGCTCTTGCAGTGTACGCTTTTGGGAAGGTCTGATTAGAGGTTTGCAGCCGGTATAACTAAGCTCGAGGCTAAATTCAGTCCATGCTCTGAGATAGAATGTGGCATAATAAATGAGCCACTGGCCGAGCTTGCCACCGAAACCTCATTGAACTTGCCTCACAGTGCATAACATACACCATCTGTGGTAATGATAGAGCAAAGGCATTATTGGGAACAGTTTTGTCATCTCTTTGTGGCATATGAATTATTAATGCAGTTTGCCTATTTGAATGTGGACCTAAGTGCACCGTGCCCTCATATGCCCTTACCAGAGCTGGAGGTCCTGCTTCGGAATTATGTGTGGCTGTTGACGTGTTTGGAGTAATTTTAGGCCATGCTAAAGCCTAAATGTAAAGACAGAGATTAGAACCACTTACTGTAATGAGAGGTGCTTAATCATTTTTGAGCAAAAAAAATCTTGGACCTGGAAGAAAGGGGATGCTCTGTGCTCCTACAAATCACAAAAAACTAAAGGGTGTAGAATAAAACATACCAAGTGTACATGGCAGACAGTAGATAAGAGCAGGAGTAGGGAGCTATAGGATGACGGTATGGATTTGGAGCCAGAAGCAGTTGGGCCGTGGTGCGGCTGACGTGCAGGGATATGGAGACAGGTATAGATGGATCACGGGTCAGGGGGAGTGGAATTCATCTCAGTGGAGTGCAGAGACAAAAGGAGAGAGAGAAAGTGAGAGAGAGACGGCGGAACACAGCGAGAGAGAAAGGATGAAAGAAGGATGGGGTAAGGAGAGACAGAAAGACAGAGAGAAAAAGAGAGACAGACAGAGAGAGAGAGACAGACAGAGAGAGAGAAAGACAGTGAGAGAGAAAGAGAGGGGGTG
This sequence comes from Alestes dentex, assembly GCA_037576975.1. Classification (NCBI taxonomy): domain Eukaryota; kingdom Metazoa; phylum Chordata; class Actinopteri; order Characiformes; family Alestidae; genus Alestes; species Alestes dentex. Next base: position 6,713,785 of record JBBIGA010000038.1, read on the forward strand.
ATACAGGAGTCAATGATACAGGAGAGAGAGTCAGTAGAAAGAGAAGTAGAGGGAGAGAGTGGGGTAAAGGAAGGAGATAAGAGAAAAAGAAGGAGATAGAGCATAGTAAAAATAGAGAGAGACGCTAAATAAAGTAAAGGGTGAAATGAAAGAGAGTTTGTATAAAGGAGGGAGAGAGAGAGAGAGAGAGAGAGAGAGAGAGAGAGAGAGAGAGAGAGAGAGAGGAAGATTCGGAGGGGCAGCTAGCGAATTCCCGTGCTGGTCTGCCGTGCAG
>JBBIGA010000038.1:6721266-6732217 GCA_037576975.1 Alestes dentex
TCTCTCTCTCTCTCTCTCTCTCTCTCTCTCTCTCTCTCTCTCTCTCTCTCTCTCTCTCTCTCTCCCCCTCTCTTTCTTTTTGTTTTTGGTTCCCTCCACTGTGAATAGAGACAAACAATATCGCTCTCTCATGTGGTTGGGACCCTTTCTCGATCCAAACGCTAACCATTTGTTTGTGTCTGTTAGCGCCATCTCTCCCACTCCCGATTACGACAGATTTAAACGTTTTCTGGGACCTCACACGCAAACCAAAAACGCGGCAGCCATGGATGCAATTATCTCTCCCAGCAGCCTTCCAGTATGGATGGGAAGGGTTCCTGTTCGGGCTGGCACGAGGAGAACGAGGGAAGGATGGTGGGAGGGGGTGAAATAAGCTCATGTGAAGGAACTCATATGGATGGTAGGGTGGTACCTTTATTGAGTGTGGCGGTGTTGACTAAAAGTCCAGACTAAAGGCTTAATATCCCACCATCAGTGTGCTTTCCTACTCTAGTGCTTCTCTTTCGCTGTGGCCTTGTAAATTCCAATTGCTAATTTCAACAGTTATGCAATTACTTGTCTGGGCGATATCTGCTGTCATCAATCATGCTGACTTTTAACTTTTGGATTGCATAGACTCTTGTACCCAGATGTGTCAATACATCACGCTCCAAATCAGCAGGCCCATACTGCACATCCACCGAATTGGTGTTTTTTTCTCTTAATTTAACGTGTGCATTGTGCACATAAATAATGGAGAATGTCAATGAAGGCAGCAAATCCCACGCACAGTTCCTTATATCTCAGGCCATCTATCTCAGAGACTCGCCAAAACCCAACCACGCTGAAGAATAACAAACACATAAATCACTCAGGCACAGAAAAGACGTTTGACGGCTCAAATCCCTCTTGATGGGATTATGAAGAGCTACTCATGAGCTTGAGATGTTTTAGAAGGTGATCTTCAGCAAGCATGGCCTAAACAACACGGATCATCTGGCATCTCGTAGTGGATATGGCTGTGGCCATCAAAAGTCAGGAGTCTATCGTGGGTCTAAGCTCAGTTCATCTGAAATTATCTGTACACACAGAAATCAGAAGCAAGAGAGCAGCCAACTGAGAGGCATCACACAAACCACCCACCCTTCTTGGCAAAGACACAGTTCGAGCTGTTGAACACCATGTGGGTTGTGTTATTTGACTAGAAAAAAAATGATCTGTATCTAATGCAGTGCACCCAGCGTACACAAAGTGTGCATTAGTGTGAGCAGTTGTTTCTGTATGGTGCTAGATGGTCAATGGCAAACCTCCTTAATGCTCCAACTGGTGGGTCCAGGCTTCTTCTTCTCATTTCAACTCAAGAATGTCTTATAGTGCCTTAAGATGCAATGGGTCTGAGAGTTTATGGGGTTAAATGAGTTAACAGGTACATAGCATCCGTGTCACCACAAATGTTTTCCCTAATTATTTTTCTCACTCTCTTACTCCTGTGTTTTGAATGTGTTTTAAACATATCTCACAACTCCAAAAACATGATAGAACATTAGAATCCACATGCAGCCAGACAAAGGTGACAACACTGGGCGTGAGAGGGCCTTGAGATGTGAGATTGTGGCTTAGTAGTGGCATTACTTGACTGATAAAGCAGGGGTCCAGAAGAGAAAACAGGCGGCCACATGAAAGCCCTCGCTCGTCCCATAGGGCCTTTTAAAAAGCTATACATGTACCACTTGGGCGTGTGTGGGGCTGCTGACATCACTCTGCCTGGTCATTTTTCTGAAAGCGTTTAGAGGCTGAGAAAATGAAGTGATTCCTTCGCTGTCAATGCAAATAAATTCCATACTCCTCAGGCAAAGGCACCCTCTTACCACTCCAATTTTTGCGGTGAGACAGAGGCAGTTTAAATGGTGGGGCAACTTAGCTTGTGGGCAACCAACATACTGAACTGTGAAAGAGAGTACATTATATCAAATAAGTCATCGTTCCCATATCTGATATTACACCCAAGGAATTACACTAAATATAGACATGGGAGCACAAGACCTACTAATATTAATAATAATATACTTTTCTACTAATAATATACTTTTCTGAGGAGGCTTGACTACAGGGTATTTGTGTACATGGTGGTTCGCAGAGAGATGGTCATATTTTATTACTAGGGAGAGTCATGTACTTTGGCCAGCTGAAATAAAATATATATTGCAGTAGCTCCATACTGAATCAAGCACCCACCAAATAATCCAGTTCTAAAGTTGCTACGCATCTGGCACAATCATTACTATACCTCTACAGAAGTTGTGTGTATTTTTTGGCGATACTAATTTTGACAGGACCATCAGTCCTCTCATGGCCTCTAGTGGAGAAGAGTGATAGCACATTTTGTTCTTCCCAGTCCAGTTAGGGGAGAATTATATTTGTCAAATGGCAAAATTATGTGAGTACATTACACAAAAGAGGTTGATGTTTTGTGCTACATTATTTACAGAACATAGATACCTATATTTACTTGATTAATTTATTCTGTACTTTCTCTTTTGAGTAAACATTCTGGCTACATTCTCTTGTACTTCTCTGTCTGGGGTGGGTCAAAGCTGGATGGAAGTGTGAAGTCCATTTTATTAAACAGACAAAAGAGACTTACAAAGAGGTCCAAGAGTAGACTGAAATGCTAGACAGTGTGGGGGGTTAACAGAGACATGAACAAGTCAACGAACGGTGGTGGTGGCCTAGTGGGTAGGATACATGCCTCTGAACCAACAGGTCATGGGTTTTAATCCTACCTTCAGCATTACACCACTGGGTTCCTGATCAAGACCCTTAACCGCAAGTTGCTCCAGGGAGACTGCCCCCTGTAGTTAGGGGACGGAAATGCCGTAAATGACACAACGAGAAAGTACAACAATAGAACGCTACTTAAGAATCGTGAGGAAACAGAGACGACATCAACAAAGATGGACTTCCACTGAAGGGCTTCAAGCACGGCTCGTCTTGAGCCTCCACTGCTCAAAAGAAGAGGAAGGCATGAATCAAGACTCTTCTCGGTCTTGGCCCCCAGTGGTGGAACTCTCTCTCTCTTCCTATCAGATCTGCGGAGTCCCTCGCTGTCTTCAAGACCCACCTCTTCAAGGAGCAACTTGACAAAAAAAAACCCTTTTATCCCCATGCCTTCCTTACTTTTGTTTTAACTTCCGACTTTTCTTTGACAGGTGTTGTTTAGTTGTACCTAGCGTGCAGTAACTTGAATAGTGGACGTTGATTATAGCGTTATAGGTTTAAGAAACAGATGTAGACTACTCGAGCACTGATGTACGTCGTTCTAGATAAGAGCATCAGCTAAATGCCGTATATGTAAATGTAAATATAAATGTAAATGTAAAGATCCCACAAAGACAAGCTGAAACACAGGAATATATACACTAACAAGGACAACTGAAACACGTGGGCAGAGGAGGAGACCTGAACGAGACACAGGTGAACAAGATAATAAGAACAAAGGGCCAGGGCAGAAACAAAATGACAGCAAACTCATATCACATACAGACACATGGCAGGGTAAACACTAACAGTCAGGAAACAGGGACAAGGTTGGGACACATTATATGCTCTTAATTGCAATCTTAAAACGTATTTTACTGTGTTTGTCCACATGCTTAGAAAAACAACAGTATGGGAAGAAGTCTGAAGATATTCACTGACAACATTACCTAATGCTGTGCTGGCAACACAACATTTGTTAACCATCTACATATTGTCAACACACTGTCATAAACATTTTGTTTTACACAACCTATTGCATAGTGTGAAAGGGATTTACCCAGTTCTGCAAACTGCCTCAGATCACTTGGCACTAAGAACATGAATGGGCAGCAACCAATCAGAGCTCAAGAGAAAGTCCTAGAGGGACAATTAGGCACTAAACCTTGGGAAAAACATTTAAAGTTGTTTAAAGGGGGGCTCATTTTTGCAAAAACGAACAAACAACAATGGCAGTGTTTAAGTCACTTCAAATTCAGTGTGTTTATCACAAAAACACAGATGACTGAGATTACAAGGTCCTTTTTGGGGGTCCCACCAGGTGAATGATGGGTGAAAGCAAGAATTTGTTCACGCTCTGGTGTGTAGATAACCATCTGCCCCACAGAATTGTGTTTAGACCCTGGGAAAGTAACTGTTTCTCAACACTAATGTCATCAGTGAAGTTTTACAGTTATAAATAACGGTCAGTTTTAATAAGACCTAAGTTGAAAAACAGTGAACTTGGCCTTTAACAATGAGCTTTCTAACAATCAACCTGTCTGAGAATAACAGTCAAACAGTTTCACCTGTTAAAATAAAACATAGTATGTTAACAGTATTCAGGAGAGATGGCTGGGAAGTGATATATATTTGACATGATGGCAGCCAATGGATATTAAATATGTAACAATATTAAGACTGCAAATCCATGATCAGGAAACAAGGAACAAGAAATGGACAAAAACACAGAAACACCAAACAAATAACAAGGCTCAAAACTCGCAGAGGCTCTGTCTCAAACTGCATGCGACCACAGTAAAATAAAAATAAGTGGTGAGGTATTACTGTGAGCAATGTGCAGCTGTCTGATTCACACACACACACACACACACACACACACACACACACACACACACACACACACATATATATATGTTATAAAAATACACAAATATATATAAATATATAAATATATTTAAATATATATTTAAATATAAATATATATAAATATAGAAATGTATATATATATATACATACATACATACAACTTATCTGACAGTAACTTGGTTAAAAGCAGGTGTTGATCTTAATGTAGCCGTACAGGTATAAAGAACAGACGTAGACTACTTAAGCACTGATGTATGTCGCTCTGGATAAGAGCGTCTGCTAAGTGCTGTAAACGTAAACGTATACTGACTTGTGTAGCTTTATTCTATTTTTTTTGGACTGTTCTTACTTTTGTACTGTCCACTTTCTGCCGTAACAACAGAAATTGCCCACTTGTGGGACTAATAAAGGCTTATCTTATCTTACCTTAAACCGTACATAAAACATAGAACACTGCTTTTAGAAGTAAATTCAGTAGTGCAGTATGTCAAACATGAAAGTGTATGTAGTTTGGGATGCAGCCAAGTCAAAGTGATGGAACCAGGTCAAGAGAGGGAGAACCAAAAATCAGATCAAGAGAGGGAGACGTTGTAACTGAAAGGAAATGAATGGTGGAACAGTAGCCTAAGAAATCACATGTCCCATTTTCAGTGACATCTGTGACCGGAAGGGAAGGAGAGCACGCTTGGCCTCACTCTCTCTGGGTGAGCAGGGAACTCTCCACTCACTGTGATGCCAGCCAGCCTGGGCATCTGTTAACTAATGTTACAGAACTGGTAGTGACAAAGTGTGGAAGTTCGAAAAGATGCGGTGGCGCTTCACATGACTCAAAGGAAGCACGCGCTGGCCTGGTGGTTGGGGAGTTGCCCCTGTGATCAGAAGGTCATGCGTTTGAGTTCCAGAACTGCCAGCGGCACCACTTGAGTAAGGTACCGTTCTGACACCCTTGCTCTTGCTGTGTCGCTGGCTGCCCTGTTTGAGGAGAATGGGTTAAATACAGAAAACAGTTCAGTGTGATTCACACTGTGTGCATGGACACTTAACACACACTTGAATTCCATTGTTGGTGATATTGTATGATTGGAGTCGTAGCTATCTAGATTTTCAAATAAATTGCAGTTTCCACCAATAACTTGAATATTCACACTGTTTTGACCTTTTGATGCAAAAACCTAAATTAACTTTGCTATGTCATAAAACATTTCTAAAATATAATTTCTTATAGACTCACTAAAGTTCACACATACCAGATAATCTTCAGTGATCTGTTTTACTCCTTTTGGAGACCCCCCCCCCCCGCTGCAGACTTTAAAGAAAAACAACAATGCAGTTTTTCAAAGAGTAATAATGCATTTTTCTTATTACTAAACCTGTTTTTTAGTTATAATTAACTAAAATGATATGAGAAGAAAGAGGGACCTGTCGGCAAATGTGAGCTAGTCTAAAGACGGACTATTTGCATTAAGTGATGACTGAATTTAATTAATGTCAGACCTTTTAGTACATATTCATTTCCTTGTTTTTTTTTATGATTTCCTATAACCCTCATGCTCTGCATGGCATGTGGTGGTATTTGTGTACAGATATTTATTTCTTTGTAAGTGACACATGAATGTGACTGGTATGAAAAACATTATGGTCTAGTTGAAAAGTAATCCATTCAAAATCAAACACATGAATGGCAGTTGTGCCATATCTTATCAGTAGTTTTGTCACTTAAAAAATAAATTCAAGATAAGATGAACCTTTATTAGACCCACAAGTGGGACATTGTGAGTGGACAATGGACAGAAAAAAGGGTAAGTGCTGCAAAAAACAATAAAATAAAGCTATTTCATATATTGCATTCAGGGGTAGTGAAAATACACCTGTTACTCACACACAGTTCACTAGTTGTTACATTCATACATGTATGTTCTCCTTGGGTACACGGTCAGTGATGTAACCTCAACATCAGACACGGTCACTCTTTATTCTAAGTCATCTCGAAGCTCTCTTCGTGGCCTCTGTGCTTTGCTATACCTCTCTGTTTCTCCAAGTCTGATGTCAAGATGCCATTACTACCAGGTCACTTCTCTCCTTCTTGGTTCATGTGTACATTTGTGACCTGTGGGGCAGCTGGTGGTCTAGTGCTAAGAGAGCTGAACCTGCAATCAGAAGGTTGTCGATTTAAATCCCAAGCAGCACTGAGGTACCCTTGAGCAAGGCACTGTCCCTACACAATGCTCCCTGGGCGCCACCTATTGGTGACAGCCCACTGCTTCACTTGTTGAATGGGTTAAAAACAGAAAAAAATTTCACATTGTTCTTTCTCTGTTTTGTGGTGTGTTCACGTATAACTCTAAGGAGCCACTTTACTTTATAAGACAGGCCAACCTGACCTCCAGATGGTGCCAGTAATTAAGAGACAGTTTGAAGGAGTGCTTGTAAACTGTCTGGGATCTCTGTTGGTGCTTCTCCTTAATGTCGATAGCCTCAAAAGATTCTGGTGATTTAATGACTGAAACACAAGACCATACAGGTCAAGGTGTTCTTGGGAAGCTGACTGACTTCCTCTTTAAAAAGGCTAGGTAGCTGTGGTATTTTGCCTGAGCAGCTGGGTGATGATTAATAATAGATTAGCAATGAAGGCTACGCCCTTGCTCACTTTCTAGCTCACTTTCTTCATCAGATTATGAGCATCTCATTAACCATTGAGAACAAGCTCTTTCAGAATTCCACACATGTGTAAGAACTCCAGCCTGCATTAGTGTAATAGATTAATTTGTTAATCCAGTGAATCACTGTTTCTGCTATTATATAAGTCATTTTTAACCTGCTGTTGATTTAAGAAATGTCAACCCTTTTAGTATGGCAGGATGTCAGTATTACAATACGTATTATTGTATTGTACAGTATTATTATGTATGTTGTGTCGACAGCTCCAAACTCTCTTCAGTTGTCTAAGCTTTTTGATCTATGACTGTACAGAGTTTGCACAAAAGATGGTCCTCTGTATCAAGGATACTAACAGTCTTTTTTGCTAACAGATCTATGATGCTCATGTCTCCATATTGCGAACAGATCTATGGTGCTCACAGGTCTTTCTTGATAACAGATCTAAGGCGCAAACAGATTTATAGTGCTCACAAATCTATGCAGTGCTCTCAGTATGACCCATCCTATTGAGTGATGATCCACATTGGCTAAAACTCAGTCGGTATTGTTTTTTTAAATTATAGAACATGATATCTATGTCAAAATATGCTTGAATATTGTATATTCATGAAAACTGTCATTGGAATGGTTCAAATTTCTTAATGATTTACTCTTATAATGCGAATTGATTTTAATTAAGCCATTGGTACCCAACCCTGAACCTGGAGTACGCACTTGCACGTATCACTACTTTCCCTGCTTCCAGCATACTTCATCCAACTAATCAGCCGAGTAACAACCCCTTTCTGCGGTGCAGAGGGTGTATCAGGTGAAAACACTAGATAAATGGATAATAGATTGATTTAGTCTCAAGGTATAATAGACACACAAAATAATCTAAGCAAATCAATAATAAACTGGCAAAACATAACTGTCATTCCAAAATTACAATATCAGAAATGACAATATTTACCTGTAGTGTTTCATCTTAACATGACCCATGTATTAATAATAGAATATTACCAGCATTGCAGATAGTGCAAAACCGCAGATTTTTTATACGTTCTCATATCAAGGATAGTGTAGTGATAGAAAAACAGTTCCTATTCCTCATTTTCTCCTACCAGTTTCAGCATCATATTCAAAGTTCAGAATGATAAATACTGAGATACTGCTGAAAACACCCAGCATTTATGATTTCATGTAAACATCAGTGGGAGAAGATGCAGTACTTCAGTGTGGATCCACCCATCTCTAAGCATGTGTAACAGAAGTGAGACAGTTCATTAATCCTGCACATCCATGGAACAAGAATTAAAATATTCTATATCAGACATCATGTTCAGCTGGGTGATTCCATGATACTATTTGTGTCCCACTGATTTTACATTTACAAATATGCATGTAAATAAAGTTAAAAGACATCTTAAACCAGTGTCCTTCACAACAGCATATGCAGGTCTCAGACAAATAACTGTCATAAACAAAGATTAAAATCATTGTCATGGCTGGCTCTGGGAGGCCACGCCTCTGGCCGCCTCGGTCACCTGAGTACTGAGCTTGGGTGAGTGGGCTCAAGATTGGGTCACGGCCATCTGGAGGGGTGTCAACTCCACATTGGCCAGTTATTCAGTGTTTCACCGCTTCCAGATGGTCTTCAACCATCAGGCTGAGCTGGTCTGCCACAATGCAGGTCTCAATGTGGGCGGCATTACTAGGCTGGCAATTGGTCTGGACTAGCATCTCAGAGCCAGGATGCAATGCTGTGCTCAGCCTGTTTTCCTGGCAATGGTGACTGGCCTTTACCTTGGTCCCCCAGTGGAGAGGTCCCTGTGGATCCCATGCAACTGGGAGCAGCCTAGCTGACAAACACAGATTGGACAGTCAGACAGGATCAGGGTTTGGATATGTACTGAGGGGCGAAGGACACTGGAGGAAGCAATGTCCCATCCATAGAGAAATGCCTAAACCTTTTGTCTTGGTCAATGAATCCGTCAATAACCATTTTGTCTCTGCCTCTGCCCTTGTAGATTCAGGAACTTAATCTCTCAGTTTGTAGATTTAGGAACTTAATCTCTTAATCTCTTGTCTGCTTCTTCCCATTGCAGACCCGGTCATGGTCAAAACCTTGGATGGCTACCCGGTCAGTGAATCACCAGTAACTCAAGTCACTGCTCCGATTTCAATGAGTACTAAGCCAAGTATGCTATGATATATTCACGTGTATAACTGAATATAAAAATATATGACACCACTGCAAAAATGTTCAGTTTCTCAGGTCTTATCTTTTTTAGGAGAAAGTGTTGAACAGAACTGCTTTGTCTTAGTTTTTAAGAACTGCTGACAATTTTTCTCCTAATTTCCAAATACTGTTGTTTACAGTAGTGTTTTTTTCCTCATTAAATAAGGTGATCACCTAATTAGTACCTCATAAAGCAGAATGAGGTGTAGGAATTTAACAGACACTGGCTTGGAATAGTTGTCATATTCATAGAGATTTAAAATAAATCACAGTGGTCTGCAGCTGTACATATATGTATATATTAGGACCCCTTTGGGTCCTAATATATACAAATTCACCATAAAAATGGAATTCTAGTCACATTACTTCCTGGTCCTGTCAGTATAACCACTCTTGTCTGAATTAGCAAGTCCCCTCTGACTCCATTTCCACTGAAACAGAAATGAGGGCAATGGAGGAATACACGGCCGAAGCACTTAGACAAGAGCGTAGAGAAGAAGGATGGCAGATTCGACCTTGCATTCACTATTGGGGCCTTAATGTGGACACTGTGAAGTATCTGCACCCACTCCTGCTGATACCTTCAGCCGTTGAACAGCTCCATGGAATGCAAGTTTTTTTTTTATACCAAATTCACCCTGCTGAGCGCGTACAACCTGGTTTGGATTTTGGCAGGAGATGAATGAAAGACAACATTCTCAACCACTTCCAGCCTCTATATGTATCATGTGATGCCAGATGAGTTGCTGAATGCCCCTTCCATCTTCCAAGCCTTCATGTATGACACGTTCCATGATATTCTTCACAGCTTTGTTATTTTATACTTCATATTTTATATCGATGACATTTTGGTATATTCAAAGACCCTTGTGGAACATGTCGTGTATGTTAGGCAGGACCTCTCTCGCCAGCTCAAGCATGGGTTGTCTGTTGTGGCAGAGAAATGTGATTTCCAACAATCAGACATCTCATTCCTCCATTGCAACATCAGGCTGGTAGGTGCCACTATGGACCAAGCTAAAGTGACTGTGGTTACAGAGTGGCCAGAGCCCTGTTCAGGAATTGCAGAAGGGTTTGGGATTCGCCAACTTTTACCTCAACTTTTTCTAGGGCTTCAGTTCTGTGGAGGCATTTTCTGACCTCCTAAAGAGCAAATCCAAAAAATAAATAATGACTCCCAAAGCCCGAGCCACTTTCTACAAACTAAAAGAACTGTTCACCACAGCACCCATTCTTAAAATGCCTGTCCTTCAGTTTATTGTAAAAGTCAATGCCTCTGAGGTCGGACTGGGGGCATGTTCTATCACAATGTCACAGAAGCCCTGGTAAACTCCATCCATGTGCTTTCTTCTCTTGGAAGCTGACAGGAGCCCAGCTCAATAATGACATCAGCAACCACAAGCTGCTCACTGTCAAAAGCGTCTGGAGGGGGCGTGGCATCCCGCTTTGGTCACTTACTCACCACCG
>JBBIGA010000038.1:6732317-6751998 GCA_037576975.1 Alestes dentex
AGTTATAAAAGTGTCTAAAGTAAAAAAGTTAAGCAAAGTGGCCAGAATTCTGTGTTTAATGTGCTTAAATATAGGTGATTCCTCTAATCAAAAAGGTGGAGCATTTTGTGTTACAGACACAGCAATGAAATGTGGCAATGTCAAGTTAAGCTCAGCTTTTTCAGTTCTGACCAGATTTACCTGAATGACCTTTTGTTCTAGTCAGTCTGTAAAGTATTTCACAGCCCACCTTGTTTGTTGATTTGTATTCTATTTATTTCTGTTGAATGTTAATGTTAACAAAAACTTTGCTTATTGGCAATGACAGGCTTTTTTTTAATGCAGTCAAAATCTGGCCATATACACTGCAATGTGAACTGCACATGTAGACTCTGTAAACTTAAAATATTGTATTTATCCTCAATGTGGCCTTTGTCAATTGCACTGAACGTTGTCTTGTCTTGTCTCATTTAGTTGTATTGGTGTGTTTTGTTCTGTGCTGTTCTGCTCTGCTTTTGTGTTGCACCTTGGTCCTGGAGGAACATTGTTTCGTTTTTACTATGTACTGTGTGTATATGGTAGAAATGACAGTAAAAACCCACTTGACTACTTGACTATTTATCTTTAAAAAGCAAAACTAAAGGAACCACTGATTGTATAATATGAAGAGATCACGCTGAGAGTTATGAAGTAAATTGTTCGCTCACTTTCTGTAACCACTTAATCCACACTAGGGTCGCAGGTACCTGTAGCCTACCCTGCGGTCAAAGGGGCACGAGACAGGGACTCAAAAGCACACAACATCACACACTCACACCTACGGTTAATTTAGAATCCCCAGTTCACCTGACACACATGTCTTTGGGCTGTGGGAGACACTAGAGACCCCGGACGAAAACCCACATATTCTATAGAAATGAATTCTAAAACAGGATATGATAAATAAACAATATGGACAAAAGTATTGGTACGCCTGACCATTACACCTATACACAACGAAACACAATGTACTTAAAATGTGCTTAACCCTACCTTAATTTACCCCTAAAAATATACCAAACCCCTTAATTAGAATTAAGTGGACATTAATTTGTGAAACCGACCCCTTAGGTTCTATTATTTAAGAGACAAATTTTAAAAAGTAAGGGGACAGTTCAGTAGTTTTACCCCTTGATCAGCCTTCTGATCTGTGCACTTTCCCCCTTAATTTTCCTTAATTTCCTGGAAATTAAGGTCAAAATTAAGGTCATTTTAAGGGGTAAAATTAAGGGTTCGCAGTGATAGGGACTGTAATGACATTGGATTATAAAACATAGACTTTTATATGGAGCTGGTCCCTTCTTTGCAGCTATAATTTCTTCATAGGCTCCCCTCACAGATCTTTTACAACAGTCTGTCGCATCTACGGACAAAAAATACAACAGTGAGAGATTACAGCTGGAAATATGGGGCCACCTGAATTCAGTCATTCAGAGGTGTGTCCCAATAGTTTTGTCCATATTGTGTACTTCATTGGGGAACAAACAGCTTTCTGTTTTCACACGCTGAATTCCTTCACAGATCTTTTACAACAGTGCATTGCATCTGCGGGCAGGGAAATACAACAGTGAGAGATTCGAACAGGAAGTAGGGGGCCACCTGAATTCGGTCATTAAGACGTGTCGCAATACTTTTGTCCATGTGGTGTACTTAATTGAAAAATGGATCTTTCTACAGTCACAGGCTGATTTTCTTCGCAGGTCTTTTACAACGGCATGTCGCGTCTACGGACAGAAAAATACAACAGTGAGAGAGTATAACTGGAAGTAAGGGACCACATGCATTCAGTCAATAAGACATGTGTCCCAATACATTTGTCCATGTAGTGTACTTCATTGGGAAAATATGGATGTTTCTGTAGTTACGGGCTGAATTCTTTCACAGGTTCCCAGCACAGATGTTTTACAACAGTCTGTCGCATCTACAGACAAAAAAATACAACAGTGAGAGATTATAATTAAGTTTGTATTTTAAAAAAACGGAGTTTTACATAAGCTGTCTCTCTCTCCTGAAGTGAACTCAGGCGAGGCCAGGCCAGCCCGGGGGGAGCCTTCAGCCATATAAATCCTCAGACTCGCCTTTCTCGGGTCTGTAGTTTCGCCGGGAGGGCTGGAGCACGTTCGGCTGGCTCAGACAAGCTCAATCATTCAAACTCAAAGCAAAACAGAGAGCTCTGACACCTCTCTTAAACACTGAAAGTAAAGGTAAGACGGTACTTTTGACAGGACAGTAATCCATTGTCTTGTGAGGGCTAGTTAAGTTTACGCTATGCTGTTAGCTTAGCTTAGCCTAACTCTTCCAGAACCGGTATAGATAAACCTCGTGAATTCCTCTTCTGTCTCTTTTGACACACATTTGCTGATTATTCTCTCTCATATCTATCGGCCCTATCCACGTTTAGTAAACCTCTTAAATCGATCAGCTAAAAGGACAAAAGTAACGAGATGGCTACTTAGGCTAGTGTAGCATTAGCTCGAATTTGCCAGACGGATTGATAGCAGCTTAGCTAGGTGTCGAACAGAAGAGAAATGGGGGTTGCTTCATTGGGCCATTTTATATATCACAAAAAGTAGCATCATTTATAAGCTCTACTTCGATATTAGACTCGTATCGATGAATAAAGCTGGGATTTGATGCAGCAAAAAAGGGTTACGCAGTGTGAGGAGAGTAGTTTTGCTGGACAGGCGACACCCTGCAGAATTCCTGGGTTCCAGCATCACCACAAAGAAGTCTGGCCATGTTTGAATTTCTGTCTTATTTTGGAAGCTGTGTTAGTCTGAGGGTTATGTTAGAACACGTTTTTAAATCGAACCGAAGTGTGTTATCTATGTTGTCCATTTCCATGCAAGTCTTTTTGTTTATTTCTGCTTGGCCACTGAAAGTTATCCATGGATTTAGGTTCTGTGATGGGGCCTGTTGTTGTTTTTCTCCATTTCCATGACCCATTTTCAACTGTGAGATACTATAGTAGTGGCCTTGGTCAGCATAAAGTAGAAGTGAACTACATTCTCAGGCCCTAAAACAAGCCCTGACAAGTCACATCAAAAATATGGACAGTGCCCAGGCACAGAAAGGATGATGGTAACAGAAGACTAATTTTTGTTTAATATTCCTGTAAATGTAGCTCTGAATCCTCTCTTTGTTGCTTTCTCAGATGCCATCTGCGAGTGTTGGCGACTATGCTGTTCAGTCCTCCAGTCCAGAGCTGGGCTCTGCCCCGGCAGCAGGAGCTCCGTCTGAGGCCTTGAAACAAGTGCTGAACATCGTGGAGAAGAAGGTTCGCAACATGGAGAAGAGAAAGGTGAATTTCTGCTTTTTACTAGCTGTACTTAACTTGTATTTCTATGTAGAGTTGATAAAACTAAAGGCAGTTGGTCACAATCAGCCACAAAACTGAAAAACATCTTAAGTACAAAAAAATATATGTTCTGTACTTTTATAATGACATGGTGAGTGCTTCACCTTCTTAGACTATATTTAAGTATTTAAAGCTTAAGCTCAACCCTCCTTTAAAAGTAAAATAAAATAAGGCAGAGGAAAACATAAAGTAGGGAGGGATAGCTGGTACAGCCAGGTAGCATTCTGCCAACTTTGTGAACTTCATTATGTTTTTTTTTTTTTTTTTTTCCTTTAATTTTAGTGCAAGCTGGAGGACTACAAGATGAGGAAGACCAAAGGCGAACAGCTAAATCAGGATCAGCTGGTTTGTATTTGACTTTAAGGTTGTTCAGCTGCATGGTACATGTCAAGTTGTAATGCTTGTTGCAATGTAATTTTAAAACCTAAGCTGTCATTCTCCTAGGAGTATGCGTAGTACCCCTGCATATGTAGTTATAATGGTGTTTAGGAATCCAAAAATAAATTTAACATTTTAGTTTAATCATACTACTGCATTGCAGTCTGAAAACAGTTCTTGTTTTGGATCTGTTCTGTCCCACATTGCATTTGTGGTAAAATCGTAGATGAGATTGAAGTGCAGAATATTGAATTAAATGCAAGGATGTTTACATCTGCACTGAGTGGATCATTATTGGAATCTCTGCTTTGTGTAGCTCACACCCTCAAGTCAGTAAAGGGCACTCCAGTTTTTGTTTCCAAAGATCTGTTGATGCTTTAAGGGTCATTTTCCCTGCAGTCCACTGAGTTTTGCAGCTATTGATGCTAAGATGCTTTTGTGTGCTTCAAAATTCATCCTGCTGCTGCAAATCAATAAGAAGTGAGCCTTTTCCACTGGGCATCATACATGCCTATACCATCTTTCCATCTTTCACCTAAGTATGATTAGGAAGTTAAGATCATCAACACTTCTTTTCCCTGAACTTTCCTCTTAACATTACTCTGCAAAAGGTTAGTCTCATGTGTTCTGGAACTATAACCACGCCCAGTGCAAATGGAACACCTTGAAATGATTCTTACTGATAGATTACTTGTAGATTGAACAAGTCTTTAGCCATACAATGAAGAAATGTCATGCAACTTGTCTACATGGCACAGCCATATTAAAGTTTTGAGTAAATATGTCTGTCTGATCTTTTTTGTTGTCTTTAGGATGCCTTGTCTAAAGCTCAGGAGGTGTCACATAACCTGGAGTTTGCTCGGGAGCTGCTGAAGAGCTTCACATCGTTGAATCTTGAGGTCAGTGTGTTTTTGTTAAAGCCTGGCAAGTACCCCTTCAAAACTGTCTTCATTTCTTTTCTTCCTGGTGTGACTTGCCTGGAAGAGCATTCATTGTTTGACTTTTCCTTTGTTGTGTCCTCTTGTAGATCCAGAAAGCGGTGAAGAAGGCAGCGCGGCGGGAGCAACTGAAGCGGGAGGAGGCAGAGAAACGGCGGCTGAAGGCAGTGCTCGAGGTGCAGTATGTGCTGGACCAGCTGGGTGAGGAGAATGTCCGGCAGGAGCTGAGGCAGGCCGTCGGAAGTGGCAGTGGAAACGAAGACCCTCTGCTTACTGACGCTGAACTGACTGGCCTCGATGAGTTCTACAAATTGGTTGGCCCTGAGCGGGACCTGAACATTAGGTAAGGTATCAAGGAATTTGTTGCAGTGACCTTTCCTCTCTGCTTAAAAAGTTACATTTTCCTAATTGAGCTTTTCACATGATATCAAACTTGTCTTAATAGTTATTGTCATGTATTACAACCTTTTAGGTTGACTGATCAGTTTGAGGAGGCATCTGTACATTTGTGGGAGCTGTTAGAAGGAAGGGACAAAGCTGTGGCTGGAACCACATGTAAGTTGAATGCTTTATAAATATTATGCATTTCAGTGGTTTCAGTGTTCTTTGAAATGGATTTGCAATGAATTGCACAATAGGAACCCATCCATCAGCAGGCCTGTCTTTTAACCATGATGGTCAGCTTGAGCAGTGTGCTGCGCTGAGGCCCCAGAGGGCCAGCTGTGCCTCTTGTTGCCTTGCTGGCCTGAGTCAGCAGCTGGGCATTCTGCCCAGGGTCTACTCAAAGCCCCTCAGCGAGGGGCATCAGTGGTAGAACAAGCCAGCTAGAGCATGAGTCACTCCTATATGCTCTCTGCTGTAGACCATGCATGATCCTCATTTCCAGTCAGTTACAGACACAAACAAGACTCTTCGTAAGGCACAATATTTGTTGCTGGGTAGTTGCAGACGTGTTTATCCTGTAGTGATTTGTCAAGAACTTTGAGACTTTCGTACCACACATCTGGAGCGTCCCAAAACAAGAGTCCAGCATTGTAACATTGTGACCCTGTATTTAAAAACAATTGGCTCTTGAGACTAAGATCGAGTATCTGTTGAAACAGAACTAGCCATCTGCTTAGAACTGGAAAGTGCTTTGACTAAGCCCACTTAGTTCAAAATGTCAGCCCTTGCTCATTGAGAACTCTGAAATTAGAGGAAGCAGAAGATAGCGCCTTTTTTAAGCACCAGGCTCACATTCCTTTTCTCCCACATTGCCACTTACTGTTTTATAGACAAAGCCCTTAAGGAGACCTTTGATAAGATACTGCTAAGTGGGTACTTTGACCGGACGCAGACACATCAAAACGGAGTGTGTGAGGAGGAAGAGGAGCAACAGCCTCCTGCTGAGTCGTCGGAGAGTGAGGAGCAGCCGGCAGAACCAGGTATGAATCCTCTCCTTTGTGTGCCTATAGAGTGATTTGTTGGTGAATTTTTAGAGTTTCGTTTGATATTTGAATCTTGTTGCAGAGGGGTCAGTCACTCAAGAATTCACAGAGAACATTGAGGTGGAATCAACAGAAGTAAGTACTGGCTGCATGTTTTGTGAATATTCTGTGCTGTAATGTCTGTCTTAGTGCTCAACACCACTTTCTTTATTTGCAGTTTGTAAACCGACAGTTCATTCCAGAATCTGCCTATACCAGTACTGACAAAGAACAAGGAACAGAATGGGGTGTGAGCTCTGAGGTGAGACCTCTTTCTGCTCCATTTTTATGATGAATTGTTGGTCTCTTGATCTTGTTGTTGTACTAGTTTGTGCTTGACACTGTCCTGTACAGGTTGTAACCCCACTCCAGCAGCAGCAGCAGCAGCAGCAGCCGCCACCTCCACCCTCAGCAATGAGCCCAGCTCTAGTCAGCTCTGAGGCTCACGCCCTGAACCCTGTGCTCCCTCCCTCTGCAGCAGACCCCATGGTCAGGAAGCAGGCAGTGCAGGACCTAATGGCTCAGATGCAGGGTACTTATAACTTCATGCAGGTCAGCAGCTACTACTGTTTCTGATTTAACACCAGGTTTTTTGCACCACACATTTATAATATTTTGAAATTTTTTTCTGCATGTGTTGCAGGACTCCATGTTGGAGTTTGATGGACAGCCTTTGGATCCTGCTATTGTATCAGCTCAACCTATGAAGTCTGCACAGATGGTCTGTGGGCCAGGTAAGGTGGACCTTGATTATTCAAAAACAGTAGTATGGCTGACGTGATACAGTTGTTTTAAACTGTGTAGCGGCTCATTTGTGATCTGTCTTGCAGCTCACACGGAAACCAGACTCCCTCAACACAACACAGTTCCTGTACATCCAGAACCCACGCAAGTAAGTAGTTAAATTGGAGGTGCAGCGAGTGCTGCAAATGCAATTTCCAACTTTTCGCAGTTTGGTGCATCCCTGGAAAAACTCTGCTCCCCCCTCTTATGCCATTTAGGTTGCAATGGTGTCGCCTCCTGCTGACTCATACGCCACCACACCACCCCTCTACCAGCCTTCTCACGGTTCAGACCCCCGGCCGCCATCCGATGCCATCGACCCTCTCCAGGTAAAGAGGCCACAATGTGGTTTCTACATGAATGTGTTCATGTAGGCCTGGATCTTCAGGTGGGGAGGGGGGATATGTGTGTTGATCCGTTGCCCATTCCCTAGGTGTCCATGCCCCTGTCGTCTGAGCAGCCCCCTGCCCCTTCCTCCCAGCCCCAGGTCTTTCAGTCCGTCTCCAAACCCCTCCACAGCGGCATCAACGTTAATGCAGCACCATTCCAGTCCATGCAAGCGGTAGGCTTTGACCCGTCAGCATGGGCTTTTTGCTCTTCATCCTTCCGCACAGCTACTACCATACCTGCTATTTGTCATGCCACATCATACTGTACTGTTAGTGGGTGGTTTTAAAGCTTTTCTTCTGTGCTTTGCCTTTTATTTTAATTTATATGAGGGTTATTTTGCACAAGTATGTTTTGGCATCAACTTATACCTTGGTCCTGCTTTTCTCTGAAAACAGTTATGCTTAATTGATGAGAATTGGTGACTTTAACTGTAAAGCTAACAGCACAGTGGTGCTTTTGAGGAAAATGATTCTAGGATTAGACATAATATAAGTATCATTTTTATTATCCTAAACCTAGGTGTTCAATCTGAATGCCCCAGTTCCTCCATCTAATGAGATGGACTCTCAAAAGATGTCTAGCCAGTACCAGAGTAGTTACACCCCAGGCTTCAGCAGCCAGTCCACCCATTCAGTTGAGCAGCAGGAGCTGCAGCCAGAACCTCTCCAGTCAGGTATGCCACGGTTTCTTCTGTCTTTTAGAAGTGCAGTTAAAAATGAGCTGTGATCAGCTAATGTAGCATTTGTGGTTTCATGTTAGTTGTTGGAGCATTCCACTCTCAAGACCAAGGCATTCCTTCCTCTGGAGGCCACCAGTCCTTGCCTCAGCAACCCTCAGGCCAGGGTACAGGCTTTGGGCGTCAGGCGCAGTCTTTCTACAGCAGCCGAGCTGTGCCACGAGCTGGCCCCAGGAACGCCAGGGGAGCTATGAATGGCTACCGAGGTCCATCAAATAGCTTCAGAGGTATAATTAAACACCCCCACCCCACTTAACTGGGGGAATGTCCTGATCCGATTCAAACTATAACACTGAAATAGGCATTTAAAAAGTGTAAATGAACAGACATGCCCAAGTTAAGTGATTTAGCTGTATTGTCAGCCTAGAATGTCTTACCTAAGTTTAGTGGCTATATTATGTATAAATACATTGATCGAATAAAATGTAGAAATACGTTGAATCAGATTCAGTCTGCACTAAACATGGGGAAAAATAACTGATCACATCTGGATCAAACAACTGGGTTGTGACATCCCTCTCTGTGTGTAAATAATCAGAAAATATGTAATTCCCTGTTTGTTTCCTAGGTGGATATGATGGTTATCGTCCTCCCTTCCCCAACACTCCCAATACTGGTTACGGACAGACACAGTTCAGCACTCCACGAGACTACTCCAGCAGTACCTATCAGAGGGTGAGCATGCATTCTCACCTTAAAGGATTTGTTGGCTCATTCGCTCTAGAGCCGTCATGATTTCTCAGTAAAAAAAATTGTTCACTTGAATGAAAAACATTCAAGTGAAACTGTCCCAGTTTTTTTGCATGATAGATATTTCAAATTATTCTAAAGCTTATTTGTTACATAAAGGTAATTTCAAAGACTATTTTAAAGTTTAGTCTGTTTGGCTTCTTAAATCTTTCTGCCCAATTGATTGTAAAATATCAGTACTTTGATTTATAGGACTATTAATTATACAGATTTTGTAGTCTAGCACTCTAGTGATTGTAGAAGAGTAATCGGTTTCATCATTTTGTGCCACTTTGTTATGAAAACGGCAAGTGACCCAGAGCCGTCAGCCTAGGAACGACATAAAAAATAAGTACATAAAAAATAAGAATTCTGGACTTTCTGGAAAGAAATAAAGGCCATTTAATTATTTCCTAATGATTAAAATGCTTACTAGGTTAGTAGTTAAAGTTCTGCACTGAGCTCTCCTCAGGCAACTACAATTTCACGAGTTTGGCCATCATTTTGACAGACATAACTAAGAAATGACCTCATTGAAAAAAATGGGGGGGGGAAATGTGTTTGTTTCTTTGGCTCTAGTTTTCACCTCTGACAGAAATAGAGCTTGCTTTTAGGTCTGGGCACCTTAAGGGCTGAGAACAAAGCAAAAAAACCAGGAGCTAACCAGGATAGCCGATTTTGTATAAATTGTGAAAAGCATCCGTAAATTCTGTTTACCAACTGATGTTTTTTTCCACAATGAATGGAGAACCTGACAATGTTCAGTAAATCCCCTAAAATAACCATGAAAACATTACACAGTGTTTGCAAAGATCTAAAAGATCTTAACTAATGTTCATCCATTGTGTTCTCAAGGTAAATCCGGTCAGACTCGTCTCTGTATCTGATAAGTGCACATAAACACTTTTTTTTTTTTTTTTAATTATTTATTTATTCCCCCCCCCCAAGCTCCACTAATAGCTGTTAAGTTGCTCTTGACTTGCTTTGTTCATATGTGGCTTCAGATACAGAGGCAAGTTTACAGTGACCTGTGGTTACCCTGCTTATCAAATTAGCAGATTAATCGAATACTGTAATTGTGACTGCCATGTGTGACTAGTATAATCACTTAAGTCTTTGTTTGCCTGAAGTTCAGTCTGATGGGGTCTAACATGGCTCAGTCTCTATTTGCCATAAGCATACCAAAGCTCTGCTTCTCTAGAAGGCTGTTTATGTGTTCTGAATTTCCTGCATTCTTTTTTCCCCACCCAACAGGACGGATATCAGCAGAGCTTCAAGAGAGGAGCTGCACAGGGACCTCGAGGTAGCTCTCGAGGTAATGCTCAAGTGATGCGATCCTAAAAGCTTTGAGAAGACTAGTGTCTTTGGCCACATTGAACATTCATTTATTGAGAATGTGTTAGCCCCTGCCCATATTTTTACTTACTTTGACATCAGTGGTGTTTTTGTTTTTTGTTTTTTTTTTTTTTGTTTTTTTTTTTTGTTTTCCTTTTTGGCTTATTGATCAAAGTAAGCCTAATTTTGGTAGATTTAATATACTTAAACATTTTAAGGAGACACATGCAGAGCTGGAACTGTCAGTGTTGTGATTTTTCAGCAAGGTTGTGTTAAAAGCAAATAGATATTCCTGTAAACTTGAAAGATTTTCATTAATTTATTTTTTGTATAAAATAAAATGCAAAAAATACCTGCCACTGTCGGTCCAATCCATGGGAGTGTTTGGAATATATGTTCTTTTTTATTATTATTATTTTTTTTTGGCCTGCTCCTCCTGCCCCTCGGTTCTTCATACTCCCCACCCCCTTCCATTTCATTTATAAGAGTCTCCCTGCACCCCTGGCCTTTGTATGCTTATGTCGCTCCTTGAGAGAATGTTTCAATAAAGATGTGTTGCATTACCTGCTTGTCTGCTGCTTTTTGCTTTTCATGCTCCAAAATCTTTACACCTGCCGCGGTAACTTGTTGCTCTGTTTCCAGATGTGGAGTGATTTAGTTATCTGGCTTTGCTACAAACCCTCTGATGGAAGGCAGTTGATTGGCTGGCTTAGCTGTCAATATTCCCACAGCTTTGCTTTCTTGTCTTTTTGCACTATGTATTGTGTCCTGCTTTCCAGCAAAATTGAGTCTCCTGGGGGTTTGAGTGAGCTGTTGATAGTTTTGTGGTAACCCGGGACAGATGTTAAGAGCTCTTGGTGATGGGAAATAATCCTTAAGCGTTACTCTCCCTTTCAACAACTGTACATTTCCTATTGGCTCCATCTGCCCTAACAAAATAATCTTATGTGATTTCAGCCAGACACATTTGTAAACTTTAGTTGTAATGACTGTGTGGCTGGGAAGACATTGTTTTGGCAGTGAAAATGACAGGTTTGTCATGAACATAAACAATTCAGTAGAGAACTGTTCCCACTGTACTTTCACATTTGTATTCCGAACCAATTTTAGTTAGGCACCTTCACTTTGTGCCCTTTTGGAATTTCAAGTTCATGTTGGCCTATTTAACTTGTACGTTAAACTTCAAGTCCTGTTTACTAAGATGAGCTGTGTTAGTTGGTTGTACAGGTGAGTGGCATTTAAGACCCTCAAATTCTGTGCATGTGATTTCTAAAGGCTGGCTTGCATAATTGAGAAGTAATGAGTCGTCTTGGACAGTTTGGTTGTGTTAAAAGTAACCTTGTTTGTTTGGGTTCCAGGACGAGGGGGACCATACAGGCCAAGCAGAGGGATTGGCACCATGGCTGTGCAACAGAGCAGCTAACCCCAACCCAAAAACTCTCTACATCATATCACACACTTATCCTCTCTCTACCTGTGGCGACCTGGACTCAACTTGAGCTTTCTAAATCCATGTAGCAAGTAAGGACAAAGATGTCAAAGACAAACATCGATAATGAAGCCATACCACTTCTAGTGCTGTATGTTTTGAAGCTTTCCCTCAATCACTTGCCATTGCATAGCCTTAAATCTTTAACGCAGGAACATTCGTGCCTTTGCATATATGGGCTTATTGTTTTAAATTGGACCAGAATAGCCAAGTATTCCTAAAAAAAAAAAAAAGTAGCCGCAGGAAATGTTCAAGCAAATGTGAAGAATTAACTAAGTACTGTACTGTAATTTTTTTTCATCTAGTTTTTTGGGATCTGCATCGTACTGAATGTGACCGAATGAGTGCTTCATAGAATTAAATTTCTTTGAATAGCTGTGTTAATTGTGGTTAATTGCATAAGTAGTTATAATACAAGTGAACGAGTTTAGGACGGTAACATTTTGAAAAAACTGTTGTCATATGTTCAGTATTTCTCTAACAAAAGCACCTGATGTGTAGATATAAGCAACTGTTAATTTCTGTGTATTGGGAAACAACAACAAAAAAAAAAATCAGCAGTGGAATGCCTCAACCATTTTAATATCTTTAGCACGCAAATTACTATGAAACCAGTATATAAAACAACTGATAAATTACTGATTTGTGCAAACACCTTAAAATGGGCACATACTATGAATGGCTTGAATACAAGATAATTTTGATGTGGCTCCTCTTCATAACTGGAATTTACAACAAAAAAAATAATCTGGAGTTCTTGATACACAGAACTGTACGAACAGAGGTGTGTAATTTGCATGTGCTGGTATACTTAAGTCTGTAATGTTTATGGGTCAGTTTCCAGACACAAATTAATCTTGTTCTTGGATTAAATTATGCTGCTACTCAAAAGCTTAAATTACTTAACTGCAAGTCTTGTTTTACACTGACAAGCTGTCAACCTGTATACAGAATAATGGCCCACTGTTTTCCTAATTATTGCTGTAATACTTTCACAGGTAAAGTCT
The DNA here is from genome assembly GCA_037576975.1 of Alestes dentex. NCBI lineage: Eukaryota > Metazoa > Chordata > Actinopteri > Characiformes > Alestidae > Alestes > Alestes dentex. The sequence continues at coordinate 6,744,945 of JBBIGA010000038.1, forward strand.
GCTTCACTAGGCCTCCATGATGGCCTGATTTTCTGCTATTACTAAACTTCCCTGATTGTGATTAACACAACTAATTGATGATTGATCACAAAATCTTTAATACTATTTATCTCTATAGGCTAATGTTCTGAAGACGGATTAGATTTAGTACTGCTTTTTCTTTCCCAAATCTATATCTGGAAGGTTAGCCCTTTCAGGTGTCAAAAACAGCTAAAGCTAGCAAAAATCTTGATGAATATATATATTTAAAAAAAATATATAAAAAAAATGTTCTCCCAAATTGATTTCTTTATTGAAATACCTGGACTTTACTCAAGGTTTTCCCTTCAAGATAGCGCGTTTTTTTTTTTTTTTTTTTTTTTCCATCCTTCACATATTTAAAAGCTGCACTGATCTACAAATTCCAGCATAGTCCTAATGTGAAGGAGAAAAAAATTAACATCCCACAATGTAAAACAATATCTATTATATTTACTTCTGAAACCACAATGTTTTTGTATCTACAGTGGCTTTTCATATTCTCTAAAAAAGTGAATGTGCAAAACAACTTAAAAGCATACCATTCCATAACGAATTGGCCAAATAATACCAACCACAAGGGGGGGGGGATTACCAGAAAACGTATGAACTGTATTTAACGTATTCTGTAAACTGAGCACTGATTATGTTACAACACTTCTGAGAGCAGCACCCTCTCAAATCGACAAATCTGCAGATCACATGTGGACTTGGGTTGTTGCTATCCATTGACTCTGTACTCTGAAGAGGAGGTATGAGCGGTTCATGTCTCTCAGTGTGGTAGCAGGCATTTAAATCAACCCTTTCAGGACCCACACCACTGGTCTGTAGCTTAGGGCACCTGTGGGGCACCGTGGACTGAGTTGGGGTCTTCGTGAGGCATTGGCTGACCATCCTGGAGTGGGTCTGGGTGGCCTTGACTTAGATCCTGATGTGGTATTTCATTCTGATTTGCCTGGATTTCTTGGTGATCTGGAGGAACTGGTTGGTGTTCAGGGGGCGGGGTCTGGTCATGCTGGGGAACCTCTGGTACAGCATTCTCTTCGACTGCAACAAAAATGTTCAGGATGTTGCAATTCGTAATATACTGGCATCCATTGGGAAAATGTACAAGGCATGAGCTGCTGACCAAATGACCGAATTCAGGTGTGATATTTCTAAAGACTCAGGACAACACTATGCAACTCAAAGAGTGACTCACTGTGAACTTCAGGTGGCTGCTCTGCCTTTTTTATACGTTCCATGTGCTCTACAGCCTGATTGCAAGCAAACAAACAAAAGAAGGGATTTGACACCAGTCACTTTGTATCTTGAGAGATTAAACTAGTGTTCAGTATATACAATAAACTATGGCATGCATTTGAGAACAGAAATGTTTTTTTTTTTTTTTACCTGTTGGAGTTCTATTTTCTGTGCATTGAGCTGCTCCTGCTGTCTTTCTAGCTCCTCCCGCTGTTTCTGCAGATCAGCTGCTTTCATGTTTAGATCCTCTTCCTGCTTGGCTAAGTGCTCCTCAAACTCCCGCATCTCCTCTTCTGTGTAGGCCTGGTTCTGCTCCAAAGTCTGACCACACATATTAAGAGAATCAAGTAACCCTACTCAGTCAAACAACCATGACTGCTCTAATTACATGTTCACTGATATGGCAGAAATACAAACCTCCCAGCTGTCTGGCTCCAGAAATTCTTTTTTCTTTGTAGCAGTCAGGAACTCATCTAAGGAAACCAATCTATCTTGGTTGGAATCAACCTGTTTAAGAAAGAAGCAAGACTTCAAATCCTATGCTGCCCTTGTTGTGGAAAAGTGTTGTTAATTATGTTCAGTAAAGTCAAATACTGCCTAAAGACAGATTTCTGGCTTCCTGTATTACCTCATTCATGACATGTTCTCTCATTCGCAGCCTTTCTTCCTCCATCTCTACCATGTCGTCTTCTTCGTTAGTAGGGTCGTAGATCTTCTCCAGCTACAAACCCAATTTCAATGTCTATTAGACCTAGAATCATTTTTCAGGAACATCATATTATGAATATAAAATGTAACTTCCTACCTCCTTAGTAAACAGGGCCTCCAACTCTTGCTCGTCAAAGAAGCCATCTCCATTTGTATCTGCAATACACAATACACAAGAAATACAAATTAAGGTGTCATTATCAGAATTATTTGAAGATTAAAGAGGCACTATTACCATAATGAAATATTTAACCTTACTACAACTTTCACAACTATGTTTAGATGCTTTCTACTGTAATGAGTGCGATTTCTGGTTTAAAGACTAGGAAACCCCCAGTAGTACTTTTTCTGTGGTTTTGGACTGGCTGGTATTTGGTATCTGTCTCGTCAAATATTATAGTTGTGCTTGACCAAGTCCAGTGGCCTTTGAAAGATTGTACGCTAGTAATATTTCTCAGTGGCAGCCGACAAATAGCAAAATCACTGTCACTATGGTCAACAAGCAAAAAAATAAATCAACAAAATGAAAGCACCTGTAATAGTCAACAAAACAACACCTTGGCCCTCAGCAAATTGAAAACAGCTGCAACATTAAAAAAATAATATCACTGATTAAGTGAGCTTGTTCAGAAAATTAGTACTGGTTTAATTATTTCAAAATCCATCTAGAAAGTCACTGCTGGTAAACAAACATATGCCTACCAAAATGTGTCTCTGCGCTCTAAGTTTGCTGCATTCACACTAATTTTCATTTTTGCCACAGATGCGATGTCAGCAAATGAATCAAGTGAAACAACTCTACTATAAGTAAATCATACGGTCTAGTTAAATCCTATAGTGTTGTTACAGGCAAAATGATCATCTTAAAGTAGAAGACATACTGTGCCTCCAGCAAAAACGATAATGAACACGCCAGTAAGTTTTGAAGAGGGTTCTTTTCTTGTTTGTCTGTCTCGCTCTGAACTCTGTCTTTCTCATTTGCACTCAGTCTTGAGTTGGACTCGGTTAGTCCTGGACTTGGACTTGTTCCTTTAAGCCTCCATGAATCTTTGTCAGTTCAGTGAATATCTTACCATGGAGGTTGAAGAAAGTTTTGGGGTCAAAATCATCTGGATCAAGACCATCTGCTTCCTCCCAGACTTCCTTCAGCTGATCCTGACTGCCCTGCAAATCAAGCACATTCAGCATTAACAAAAATGCCTGCACAGAAACATTTTCTTAAAATGGAAAAAATATTTTGTAGAATATAAACATACTGGATGATTGACTTTAGGGTGATCAGCATGCTTCTTCTTCATCTCTTCATAATGCTCCTCTTCTTTCTTCCTGCCCTCCTCATCCAGTGTCTTCAGGTGCTCTCGTCGCTCGTGCTCTTTCATCATTTCATACCTCTTAAACTCCTCATGCCGCTCCTTGTCAAAATTCTCCAAGTCATTCGTAGCCTGAACAAAACATGAATAACAATACCACCAACTTTTGCTGGGTATGCTGATAAAAATGAGTTCAGAATGAGTTTCACTTTGAGTGATTCTCTGAGTGACTTTTGAGTGATTTAATCAAGTAGGTGTTTATCGTCATTTCAACCATATACACACACCACACAGTGAAGTGAGACAACTTTCCTTCAGGACCATGAAGCAACACAAAGAACAAAGACAGAAACACCACAAGACTACACAAGTGCAGGCAGGGCAGGACTTCAAAGAGAGCGTGCAAAAAAGACAAGAGCAATGGTGCAATAATTTACAAGAAAAGACAGCATACAGTGCAGCCAACAGGAACAGTAACAGTACTAGTTTGGGGGGGTGAGAGGTCACTGACAATGCTGGTGGCTTTGCAGATGCATAACAGAGGGAAGAGAGACCTAAATGATCATCTCAGCGATCCTGTAGGGTCCTGCTATCTGATGCAATTTGATTTCCATACAATGTCATGATGCAGCTGCAGAGAATGCTCTCTATAGTCCCTCTGCAGAATGTAGTGAGAGGGAGCTCTCCTTCGTGTCTGCAGGAAGTAGAGATGCTGCTGGTGTTGAGGGCCCACGGGAGGTTCTCCACGATGTGGACACCAAGGAACTTGGTGCTTTGGACGAACTCCACTGAGAAGCCTTTGATGTTCAGCCATTGGCTATTTCACTTCCTCTATGTATGGCACCTCGTCACTCCTGCTGATCAAACCCACCACGGTTGTGTCATCAGCAGACTTGATGATGTGGTTTGATCTGAGCATTGCTGCACAGTTGTGGGTCCGCAGCATGAACAGCAGAGGGCTGAGCACAAAAGGGCCCATATGCTCAGTGCAGTGGTGTTGGAAATATTTCTCCCAATCCTGACTGTCCTGCCTTCTAGTCAGGAAGTCTGGGATCCAGTGTCAGAGCGAGGTTTCCAGGACCAGCATTATTAAGTTTTATCAGATGCTGAGGAATGAAGGTGAACTGAAGGAGTGAATGCTGAACTGAAGTTGATGAACAGCATTCTCACGAGTGTCCTTTTAGCCCAGGCAAGTGAGGGCCACTTAGTGGTTGGGAAGATATGCAAACTGCAGAGGGTCCAGTGAGGAGGGCATGTGTTTTTTTATATGCCTCATGATGAGCCTTTCAAAGCGCTTCATGATGATGGGTGTGAGTCCAATGGGGCGATAGTCACTGATGCAGGACACTGAAGAATTCTTTGGCACAGGGATGATGGTGGTGGCTTTGAAGCATACTGGAATGATGGTGGCGCTCCGACAGATATTGAAGAGGTCTCTGAGAACATCTGCCAGCCAGTCTGCACGTCCTCTGGGCACATAACCAGGAATATTGTCTGGTCCGGCAGCCCTGCATGGGCTCGGATTGGCAACTTTCAAACCTCCCGCCTCTGAGTACAGCGGCATTTAACCATCCCAAGACTCGCTTGCTTTGTGTTCTCTGGACTGTCCCAAAATAAATTAGTTATATTTTATATGGAAATGTTGCTGAATTTAGCAAGCACTGCACCCAAACATGAACAACCAGCACGAGGATGTGGGGGCGTGGCGGACGAGGCCCGGACGTCACAAAAGCAAAAAAAAAATGCAGAGGATATCTGCAGTTTCCGCAAACAATTATTAGTTTGGTTCTCAGAAAAACATCCGCGAGAGACTGAAGCCGCGACTGCTGAACCACAATTAAGCAGGGGTTTACTATATATTATATGGATGCATAATGTACAGCATTTTTGTGAAGTACAGGTGTATTTGAATATTAGCAAACAAATGTGTTAATAAATTACATGATGGAGATTACCCACATTGTTTGTTATGAATACACAGACCTGAGACACTACTCTCTAGAGGAGTGGGAGATGAGAGGGAGCTGTAAAAGGTATCTTTGAAACACAGTGGATCAGTGTCCCAGACAGGCTTTAAGCCTAAAGCCGCCTTCAGACCGAATGCGGCATGCGCTGCGCTTTGCTCTGGAACCCATTATTTTCTATGGCTTGCGCGGCACACAAAAGCGGTTTCTGGGCTACACTGCATTCTAAATATATTTTTCATTGAAATGAAAAATTTGTTAGAACTAGGCTTAATACCTGTTGGGTAAACTGACCCCTAAAATACGGATTCAGATACGGATTCTGGATGAAAATGCAAGTGACAACATACTGATTTGATGAGTCTGTCCAGATCCTCCACCTCAAACGTGTGAGGGTTCATGTGGTTCAGATATTCAAACTGCTTCAGTAAGGCCTGGTGGTCCACAGCCATATCTGAGGAGAAAGAGAGGCAGAGTTTTTTTTATTATATTTGCTTCAGTTTTAGGCCTTCACTTGCAGATCTTCAACATGGTGAGTTCACAGAACAGGGAAGTACAGCAAACAGGGAAGGAAAGCACATTACAGATCAGTCAAACAGAAGTAAAAGGAGTTTAACACAAACAAAAAAAACAGTCTGTCTTTGACAATACTGATGAGATACACGCAAAAAGAAAGGCAGAGAGGAAGACAGACAACACTAAATATTTCCATCTATAATACTATATGATTATTTTTTAGTATTTTTGCAACAATTTACATACCATTGCCTCCTTCAAGGTCCTGTTTTGCTTTGATCAATGTCCTTAACCGGCTCACCTCCTGTCGTTTTAACTCATCCAACTTCGTTCTCACATGGTGGCTGACAAAGTCCAGTTCTTTAGCCAGTTTCCCTTGCTGGAAGAGATCAACAGTTATGTCAGTTAACCATGTAATCTAGCATTTCACAAAAAACAAGTGCTTTACTATTTTACCTTTATGTCTTCCATGTCTGTGTTGTGCAGCTTTTCTCTGAAATGCTGGTCTTTTTCGAGAAAGTCGATAACCTCCCTGAGATAGCGATCATAGTGCAATCCAGTGTCCTTAAAGAGTAAAAAAAACAAAAAAAACCAAAAGAAAACAGGACTTTGACGAAGTGAAACTGGTAACGTTCTCATCATAGTTTACTTTCTTAAATATTATTGAGCTCATAAGGTTAAAACAGTACAAATAACAGGGGCACATCTTGAGTCCTGGAGGGCCGGTGTCTAACACAATCTGGTTACTTCTACTCACCACACTCTGGGGTGGCTCCTTTATCGCCTCCTCTGGTATCTTCACTTTTGTTTTATCCACACTAATTGGCACTGCCTCTGAACAACACAGCAGGCTGGCGAGCACAAGGCAGCTGGTGATGGCTCCTTTTGTCCAGGACATCTGGAAAAAACACAAATTGGCAGTGAGCAAATCTCTATGTACAACCAACTCCTTGCAGTCGACCACACACGCACAAACACACACACATCAAACACCATGGACTGATCAGTGGAAGTTTATCTTGTGTGCAATATTTATCTTATCTGCAAAGACTCTGATACAATTTTTGGGGTTAAATATTACTGTGTGCAATGTGCAGTTTGTGTGGTGCATTATTACTGTTTCTGGTAATGTCTACTGCTACCCTGTATACATATCCACAGTGTTCATCCATACATATACATTTTATATATATATATATATATATATATATATACACACACACACACACACACAAGCTTTATATATACATATTCATGTATTTGCACAAACACACATGCCTACATTTACATTGTATT
>JBBIGA010000038.1:6752802-6763308 GCA_037576975.1 Alestes dentex
CCTTTGTACTGTCCACTTTAAACCGTAACAATGCAAACTTCCCACTTGTGGGACTAATAAAGGTTTAACTTATCTTATCTTTTTCTTATTGGCCCCTGGTCTCCTATTGGGTGTGCAGCATAGGTAATGAATGAAATAATCCACAGCTGTTTAGCACAGTTAGGTATCTTATATATGGGCTGTCGGATCTGGCACTCAACCCTATCTCTCAGCTGGCCTGGACAAGACGTCACCCTCTGAGTCAAGAGTATCTGGTCATTATTTAACCACACAGGGTCAGTTTCCAGCCCTATGCTGTTAGTAATTTAGCTACCCAGCTAGATAGCTGTGATTTAAAGGCTTTTTTTCTGGTAAATTAATAGCTAATGATATTCTGAACAAGTTTAGAGGTAAATGTCAGCGGACCAATTGTGGTCTGACACGCAGCTTAAGCAGAAACAGGTCATTACTCAACAACTACTGCTGATGTGGCTAACAGGAGCCAGCTAAAGGTCTGAGATTAGCCAGAGATCATCTTACAGAAAAACACACACCCAGAGAAACAACAACAGGTCAGACAGACCACACAGACTCTCCACACTCACCCTGTCTAGATCTTCACCGCGTTATCTCTCCTGTGTTCTCCCTCTCATTACCCCTGGAGCTGTGTTCCTCAAAGACCTGCTCTCAACTGAAGAACCACACTGAGGTTCCACCAGCTCAGAGACACACACAGCTCAGGGACCGGGCTCTCCTCACAGCACCCCCTACCGGTCAGCCTAAGGTCACTGCAGGCAGGGGCCTGTATTAACACATTAAAAACTACACGATCACACTTCAGAGCGTAAAGAAGTTTATAAGGGAAAACTTCGCTGTTTCACAAAAAATACATATCCATATATGCATAATACACACACGCGCACACACATATGTGCACACACACGCACACACACACAGACACAGACAGACACACACATAGACACACGTGGGCACATTAACGCGTTATTATCGCGTTAACACATTGTTTACGTGGACAAGTATTTTATCGTGTGTTAACGCAGTTTTTTAAATTACAGCGACACTCGCTACTGAACATACTGACTGCTTCTGCTGCTTCCTGGTAAAAAATGTTTCTGCTGGTACCTGTTCAGAAAAAGAACAGATTTATAAACGTTAACTTGCTGTTGCTTGGAAAGTGCTATATGTCTACAATGCCTCACGTCATTACATATTCTTCATATACAAAATGGGTGTATAAAATTCAGCTTGTGTCTACAAGTTCTGAGCACAAAACACCAGCTTTATTTGAACACTTATACTATTTATGGCTTTATTTATTGTGATATAGATGTTAGTTTCTTTGGAGAAATGAAAGATCTCAATCCTTTATATACTGGATAGTGACGGCAGGATGGTGTCTTTATTTCAGCTTGTGTCGACAAATTTTGGACACTAAACAGCAGCTTTTATTTGACCGCTTATACATTATTTATTGTGATACAGATATTAGTTTGTTTATGAAAACGAAAAGCTCCATTAATCATATATATTACGTGTCTAAATGAGAACTGTAGACTGTAGTTTGGTGAGTGGTGAGTGTGTCTGTGAGAGACTTTTATTCTAGTTCCAGAGTGACGTCACCTCCTTCCCGAGCTCTCCTCCCCGGGCGCGTGCCGTCGCTCTCTCTCTCTCTCCGCGCGCGACACCGCCATCATGGGCCGCATGCACGCTCCCGGGTACGACCGCTTTTTACCTCAAAATACAGAAAAAATCGGTGAAAATGAGAATTATACCGTGTCTATAAAGCGTGGGGCAACTCCTGTCAGGCGTTTGTCTGGTAAAAATGTTGTAATCTGGTGGTTTGAAGTGTTTTGCAGTGAGAATCGTCCTCCTCAGTAGCTTTAGCTTAGCTAGTGCCACGGCCGCGAGTAGATGTTGCTGCATTTAATTAATTATATAAATGTAATTTGTTCACCGAAGCCTCTGTGAAGTTGTATTTATGCGTGTAAGCTGTTATAGGTGATTGTTATGCGTGTGGTAAGTGAGGACCATACTGCTTCCATCTGTAGCGGAGTGAATAATATTCCTCACATCTCCTTACAGACTCTCTCAGATACACTAGATGGACAAAAGTATCGGGACACACCTTTTAATTATTCAATTCATGTGGCCTATCACTTCCAGCGAAAGACTGTTAATGCTGGCGTATACCAAGACATTTTGGACATCACGCCTCTAACTTTGTTGACAGTTTGGGGAAGAACCTTTTCTATTCCAGCATGACTTTCCCAGTGCACAAAGCGAGCTCCATAAAGACGTGGTTGGATGACTTCGGTGTGGAAGAACTTGCCTGTCCACACAGCCCTGACCTCAATCCCATCCAACAACTGAACTGGAATGGAGATTGCAAAATTCTCGTCCAACACCAGTGCCTGACCTCATAAATGATCTACAGAATGAATGGGTGTAAATTCCCACAGAAATTCCAAAATCTTGTGGCAAGCCTTACAAGAAGAGCTGTTTTGGGTGCAAAGGGGGACCATCTTGTGTATTTGAGTGCAGTGTCATTCAGTTCCCTGTTTGTGTAATGGTCAGGTGTCCCAGTACTTTTGTCCATATAGAGTATGTCTCACACTTCATATGATTCAGGTCGTTTAATATTACCTCTTCCTCTGTTGAAAATTGAAAGGTAATAGTGTAGGTACCCAACCTGTATACTGGATGCAGGTAGTAAACTCTTAGGTTTTAATTAGTCTGCCGTTTCTAATTTATCACAGTATAGCTGCGTTTGTTTCTTTAGAAAATTAGGCATTTTAACGTTTCTCACTCAGTTTACTTTTCCAGAGTTTTTTCATTATATGAAATTGCAGCTTGCAGCCATGCTTCCTTAATAGGCCAAAGGACAATACTTTTCTAACAGTTATATCCAGCTGTTTTCTAATTTTCTTCTTAATTTTGTTTTTCAGTAAGGGCTTGTCCCAGTCGGCACTCCCATACAGACGCAGTGTTCCCACAGTAAGTACATACACTCCTGGTGTGCTGTGCCTTTTGTTCTGCTCAAGTGATTCGTTGTCTTAAGTTCTGTTTCCACCTGTCTCTTAGTGGCTGAAACTTACATCAGATGATGTTAAGGAGCAGATCTTCAAACTGGCCAAAAAGGGTCTGACCCCCTCTCAGATTGGTATGTGGTTGTATACCATATTTCAAAGTTGCACACTTTTTCTTGAGTGAGTGAAGTTTGTCCATCTTATGCCGAACATGTTATTTTGTTAGTTTCAATGCAAGTGAGTACATTTAACAGTGAGAGCCGCCTTTTGTTCCACATTTCATGTTTTAGAATGTGTTTTCTTAATGCCCCAATTTCCTTTCTCTAAAGATACCTTGAAATTGGTCCATTTTAGGTGTGATCCTGAGGGATTCTCATGGTGTGGCTCAAGTGCGCTTTGTCACTGGCAACAAGATCCTTAGGATCTTGAAGTCCAAGGGCCTGGCCCCTGATTTGCCCGAGGATCTGTACCATCTGATTAAGAAGGCTGTTGCTGTGAGGAAGCACTTGGAGAGGAACAGAAAGGTAAATAGGCACAAATTGAGCACAACCTTTAGAATTGTCATAAAATTTGGACAATGTGTGAGGCCCATAAATGGGACAGTTTCACTTGCATTAGGTAGTGTAGTATGATTTTTCAGCTGTCTTGGCAACCAAAGCCTGTTTAGTTTAATATTTCTAAATTATACTGGCACATTTGGCCCTTTAAAACAGATAAACTACATACTACACTAATCCATTGTCATTGTCAGTTGCTGTAAAGTATTTGGGTTGTTAATTGTTAATCAATGTGTACCTGCAGGACAAGGATGCCAAGTTCCGCCTGATTCTTGTTGAGAGCAGGATCCACAGGCTTGCCCGTTACTACAAGACCAAGAGAGTACTTGCCCCCAACTGGAAGTAGTAAGTATTCATTAAAGGTTTTATGGACCGGCTTTTATTTGTTGTTGTAGTTGACTTGTATCAGGCTTAGCAGAGTTGCACATTTCATTGTCCCATTCTTTGTCTGTAAGAACTGAGATATTTCTGATGTGCTAGATCAACATAGGAGGTAAATTAGCAGTCTGGCTCTTTTGTGTCAAGGCTGCCAGTCCCCTTCATACAAATAATTAGGATTTATTTGGTTTGTTTTATTTGACTCCTTCCTTTCATCTAATACAAAATTGTTTTTCTCCACAGCGAATCCTCCACAGCTTCTGCCCTTGTGGCATAAATGTAAAACTTTTGGACAAAATAAAGAATTTGGATGAACAGTTTTACCTGTTGTGGTGATTTGATTTACTTTTTGGTAGCACTGTCTGCTGTCTCCGTGCACCCTCTGAGTTGTGTGCTAAGAGAATACAAAAGAATATCATTCATTTTATTATTAGAAAATGATTTGTGGTAGAACGAACTTTGGATAGTTCTCCAAAAATGAAGTGTTTGGAGTAACTCGAAAACTGAAAGGCCTTGAATGGCTAAAGTCTTGATAGGTAGGTCATATTGCAATATGCAGGTTAAAAAAAACAACTTGGAGTTACTAGTGTACAGCCATAAACAATAAGCATGTCTTATACTGTGGTACTGAGCAACAATAGCTATAGCTGAAGTTGCCTGCCCTTTATTGTTGCCTTTTGTGTAGGCCCTACTTGGTAAGTTTTAAAATCTGTATGAAATAATGGTCAGGACTGGCTTCTGTTTGTATTATTTTTACACTATATACAATTCCAATGAAGTTGGGACATTGTGTAAAACGTAAATAAAAACAATGATTTGCAAATCCTGTTCAATCCTGTTCAATTCAATTGAATACACTGCAAAGACAAGATGTTTAATGTTCAAACTGAAACTTCAAACAAATCCTCACTCATTTGATGCCTGCAACATGTTCTAAGAAGGCTGGTACAGGGGCATGTTTACCACTGTGTTACAACACCTTTTCTTTTAACAACACTCAAGCATTTCGGAACTGAGCTGTGTAGGTGGAATTCTTTCCCATTCTTGCTTGATGTACAATTTTAGTTGCTCAACAGTCCGGGGTCTCCGTTGACGTGTTGTGCTTCATAATGTGCCACACATTTTCAATGGGAGAGGGGTCTGGACTGTAGGCAGGCCAGTCTAGTACGCGCACTCTTACTATGAAGCCACGCTGTTGTAACACGTGCAAAATGTGGCTTCGCATTCTCTTGCTGAAATAAGCAGGGGTGTTCCTGAAAGACGTTGCTTGGATGGCAGCATATGTTGTTCCAAAACCTGTATGTACTTTACAGCATTAATGGTGCCTTCACAGATGTGCAAGTTACCGATGGCATGGGCACTAATATGCCCCCATACCATCACAGATGCTGGCTTTTGAACTTTGCGCTGATAACAATCCAGATGGTCCTTTTCCTCTTTGGCCTGAAGGACACAACGGCCATGATTTCCAAAAACATGGACTCGTCATGTTGACTGGTCAGATCACCGCACACTTTTCCACTTAGTGTCAGTCCATCTCAGATGAGCTCGGGCTCAGAGAAGCCGGCGGCGTTTCTGGGTGTTGTTGATACATAGCTTTCGCTTTGCATGGTAGAGTTTTAACTTGCACTTGTAGATGTAGACAATGGTTTTCTTAAGTATTCCTGAGCCCATATACTTTACAGAATGATGCCGGTTTTTAATGCAGTGCCACCTGAGGGATCGAAGGTCATGGGCATCCAATGTTGGTTTTAAGTACAGAGATTTCTCCAGATTATCTGAATCTTTTGATATTATGGACAGTAGTTGATGAAATCCCTAAATTCCTTGCAATTGTACATTGAGAATCATTGTTCTTAAACTGCTGGACTATTCACCCACGCAGTTGTTCACAAAGTGGTGAACTTCACCCTATCCTTGGGGATGCTCCTTTTATACGCAATCATGACAAACACCTGTTTCCAATTAACCTGTTCACCTGTGGAATGTTCAAAACAGGTGTTTTTTGAACATTTCTTAACTTTCCCAGTCTTTTGCTGCCCCTGTCCCAGCTTTTTTTGGAACATGTTGCAGGCATCAAATTCAAAATGAGTGAAGATTTGCCCAAAAACAATATGGTTTATCAGTTTGAACATTAAATATCTTGTCTTTGTAATGTATTCAATTGAATCTAGGTTGAAAAGGATTTGCAAATCATTGTATTCTGTTTTTATTTACATTTTACACAATGTCCCAACTTCATTGGAATTGGAGTTGTACAGAAAATGATTTTGAGGGAAATTGTTGCTGATGGCAGACTTAAGAGGACAGGTTTGATCCTGTTACAAAAATTTATAACAAGGTGGCTTTAGAAAAAACTTTCAGAATTAGAAATCTGCAGGTCATGATCCTTAAACTTCCGTTAACATGTCACACTATGATAGTAGTCCAAAGAGTGATGACAGTGTTCCTGGTGGTGAAGATTCAAGATTGTATCCCATAAATATATTGTAATGAAACAAGAATTTTTGTTTTATAAGTCTTGACAATTTTGTTAAGTAATGAATGTGTTGGGGTTTCTTATAAACCCCTCATGAGAGCCAACCTGCAAAAATATTAATCAATTACCCCGAATCAACTCGAATTGTGTAAGTTGTCATCACCTTCTATTGTGATGTTGGTGTCACAGTACATGACATTTACCTTCCTTTAGATGCCATTTTGAAAGTGCGTTGGTACTGGTTTGAGATTGTTTGTATACACACTAAAATACTAGTTAGCAAAGAAAAGTTTAACTAATTTTGCTATTTTAATAGCAGACAAGGGAGGTTTTTTTTGTATAGCACATTACCTTACACAGGTCATTTTGCAGAGATGAGCATAAAAAGAAAAGTTTGCAATAAAAGTAAATGAAGATCTTACTGGGAACTGAAAACAGTGGAAAATGTGTCAGTTTTAAGTTTCTTTTTAAAACTGGCAACATTCAGGGCAGATCTGATCTCTATAGGTAGCAGCATAATGACCAAATGCCCTTTCACCCTGTTTTGATTCTGATGTTGGCATGACTAGATGACCAGCTCCAGCTCATCTAAGATACCTTCCAAGCTGTTATTTATCAGTAATTTTGGAGATACTATATTGCCAAAAGTATTCGCATACCTGCCTTTACACGCATATGAACATATGTGACATCCCATTCTTAATCCAAAGGGTTTAAGAATGGGGGCTCTCCACAAGGTTTAGTGTTTATGTTTATGGTAATTTTTTGACCATTCTTCCAGAGGCACATTTGTGAGGTCAGACACTGATGTTGGACAGGAAAACCTGGCTCGCAGTCTCCGCTCTAATTCATCCCAAAGGTGTTCTATTGGGTTGATGTCAGGACTCTGTGCAGGCACACCAAACTCACTCCTCCACGTCTTTACAGACTTTGCTTCGTGCACTGGTGCACAGTCTTGTTGGAACAGGAAGGGGCCATCCCCAAACTGAGTTGGAAGTTGGAAGCATGAAATTGTTCAAAATCTCATGCTGAAGCATTCAGAGTTTCTTTCAGTGGAACTAAGGGGCCGAGCCCAGCCCCTGAAAAACAACCCCACACCATAATACCCCCTCCACCAAACTTTACACTTGGCAAACTGCAGTCAGACAAGTACCGTTCTCCTGGCAACTGCCAAACCAGATTCGTCCATCAGATTGCCGGATGGAGAAGCATGATTCATCACTCCAGAGGACACGCCTCCACTGCTCTAGAGTGCAGTGGCGGCGTGCGTTATACCACTGCATCCAACGCTTTGCATTGCACCTGGTCATGTTTGGCTTGGATGCAGCTGCTCGGCCATGGAAACCCATTCCATGAAGCTCTCTACGCTGTTCTGGAGCTGATCTGAAGGCCACATGAAGTTTGGAGGTCTGTAGCGATCGACTCTGCAGAAAGTTGCTGACGTCTGCGCACTCTGCACCTCAGCATCCGCTGACCACGCTCCGTCAGTTTACGCGGCTGTCGTTCCCAATCGCTTCCACTTTGTTATAATACCACTGACAGTTGACTGTGGAATATTTAGTAGCGAGGAAATTTCTCGACTGGACTTGTTGCACAGGTGGCATCCTATCACGGGACCACACTGGAATTCACTGAGCTCCTGAGAGCGACCGATTCTTTCACAAATGTTTGTAGAAGCAGTCTGCATGCCTGGGGGCTTGAAGTTATACACCTGTGACCATGGAAGTGATTGGAACACCTGAATTTAATAATTTTGATGGGTGAGTGAATTCTTCTGGCAATATAGTGTATATATAGGACCCAACCCAGTGAGTGACAAACAATAAGCAAACCTTTGAACTCCATTCTGTATCTGATTGGAAGCCAATGTAAGGACCTAAGGGTTGGACTCATGTACTTTCTTTTATTGTTTATTCAATTCTAATAAACAGCTGCATTTTGAATATGTATCTGACACAAAACCTCTGACCTTTGCTATGTTCTCCAGAAGCCAGAATGCTGATTTAGTAACAGCTTTGATGTGATCACTAAGATCCCTATAATTATATCAAATATTTTGGCATGGGTTTTTATTTACCTAGATTCCAGATATGCAGAGATTGCATAGTTGTGATCTTGCTTCTTTGTTCCAAAACAGAACTATCTGTTTTTTTCTTTATTTAACTGAAGGCCATTTTTGTGTTACTTCATACGATTGTGTGTACTGAAGATTTCAGTATCATAGTCACATACTGTTGTAGTATGCAAAGCAACTGAAAAATATGCAATTTTCACATACATTTGTTCATGTGTACTTCATAATTCATGCGTTAAAGGGCTTGTAATGAAGATCATTCAGTCTTGCAGGTCTAGCAACAGTTTATCTAATCAGCTATATTAGTTTGTGGTATATCTGTGATTATTTTTACATACTCAAACTTCTGCAGTGCTGGGAAACTGAATCTATGGAGTAACCCAATGTTAGTGTGATGTCTCACAGTGCTCTAAAAACTTGGCGATCACACTAGTTTACAGTAACCTGAAAACTGCCTCGAGTAAATGAGTTTATTGCAACAACTACTGATTACTAAACATCACTCTGACTGAGTTTTATAGGAGCACAGCACACTGAATTGAGCCTGCAACTCACGCAGAGATGTTGTGCTGCTTTAACATGCAGACATGTAAAAGGTTTGGATTGTTTTTCAGTCCTTATTGGTGCTCTGAATGATAGTCACATGGAGTGCAACATTCATGAAAAGATGTTTATTATAAATGGACAGGGCTGAACTGATAAAGGAAAGAGGAAAGGAAAGGAAGTTTTATTCAACTATTCAGTTTGTGCGTCCGCCATGAGAGAAGGAGAGAAGATCACAGATCTTGGTGCTCTGGATTTCACACAGTAAGTTCATTAAGTGTGGCAGCTGCTGGTGTACAATAGTCCAGTTTAAAGCAGGATGTGTGTTTGTGTATTTTAGTTCCTGATTCAGCTCAGTGGAAGATTAAACTTTAAACCAAGTTCCACAAGTGTTCAAGCTTGTAAAGAGACTTTATTCAGAGACGGAGCTTTTTCTACTGGTCCAGTCAGCTTGGTCCAGTCCTTATAGCAGTGTGTGGGCATGGTACCCTTGTCTAGGGTATCTCAGTGGTTTAACAACCTTCTGTTTATAAGGGCAACTCCCTCAGCACCAGGCCACCAGCTGCCCTTACAGCAGGAAATAAACCAGCAATGTTCTGATCCACTCACTCAGACCGCCGAGTGTAACCACTCTCCCACAGAGGGGGGAGTCATGATATAGTGTGTCCTATCTTCTACAGCTCTGTGTACAGAAGGAAATAAAAAAACTCTTTTCCAGTTCCATAATGGAGCCGTAACTCAGTGACTGAATCAGCACATGATCAGTGATGGAACCTCGAAAGTGTGGTGACTGACAGCACAGCTCAGTTCAGCTCGACTTGAGTCAGAACACATTCCAGCACCTTCAGTTATTTTTGGAAATGACTTTAGATTACATTTTTGATCTACCGATCATCAGCTCACCTGATTTTACCGTAGCTACCTAGACTTATCCTTGCAACATTGGTCATTATCTAGCCAGCTGTCTCTGTGCAGTGACTTTGAATTTCCCCTCCACTTCAGTGGACAGTCCTGTGTTTAAAGGGGATGTATTATGCAAAACTCACTTTAGTTATAATAGGTCTATGGGCTACACAAAACATGTTCATGAAGTTCTTTGCTCAAAATCACTGTCATATAAAGAGATCTCACCAGCTCTATTCCTGACAGCAACATGTCAGAGAGTGTTGTGTTTTATACAGAATGTGCAGTATAAAAAAAGAGTATTTTAACAGGTGATTAAAGTCTGAGTTGTTCAAGGGAGTAGGATGGGGGGGGGGTGTTGATGGTGGGGTGTGTGTGTGTGTGTGTCCTATGCTTCAGTTCCGGTTGAGGAGTTTGGTGGCCTGAGGGAAGAAACTGTTCCCCATTCTGGTAGTGGAGGCCCATATGGAGGATGTGTGTTTGTGTATTTTAGTTCCTGATTCAGCTCAGTGGAAGATTAAACTTTAAACCAAGTTCCACAAGTGT
>JBBIGA010000038.1:6789968-6802468 GCA_037576975.1 Alestes dentex
CTGGTTCAGGACTTCAGTTAGATGCTCTTTGTTCTGCTTGAATGATTCATACGTAGGTCACTGTGTGTCTTAACCAGCAGAAACATTCCTCTGAAACTGGTCAGGTTCAGGGACTGGACAGAAAACGAGAGCCTCGAGAACTATTAATGAAAACTACATTAAAAATGGCAGAAATTCTGGCTCTTTGGAAGCAAAATATGATGAAATGAGGGGTTGCTCAAGACAGTAATTGTGTACATTATTGTGTACATGTATATAATATATACACCGTCCGAAAATAACTTTATGGCTTAACTTGTAACCGAGTGGCTGCCTTCACTTTAACGTTTTAGAAAAGTGAGTGTTTTGCTGTGATAAGAAAATGCTGGATATTTACTGGTGGAATTTTGTAACCATTGGCTCTGTTTTGACTCATGCCTCAGTAATAAGCATCATATTGACTTTTTACACATCAAAGTTGACAGCTTGCTTTTATTACATTGTATATTACGTGCATGCAAACTGTAGCTTAGCTTACTAGCATGCTAAAGAAGACAGTATATCAGTGAGTTACCCCTCTGGGGGGTGCTGGAACAGGCTATAATGGTGCCATTGATTGTTGCAATTTATACCCCTAATTATAGTCACTGTAATACATGTCTTTAGCACTCAGGTCTACTGGCGCACACACGCACACGCACACGCACACACACACACACACACACACACACACCCCTATATTCCTAACTCACTCAGCTTGGACTGATCATAGGACAAACAGCCTGGAGCGCTGGTCACGGCAGAACCTCAGCAAGCATTAAAACCAGTGTGAAATATCTGCACCGAGAGGATAAAGTAATCGCTGTCTGAATGAATCATCGCTGGCCAGGCTGCTCCAACTGCTGTCCAGGAGGATGCAATTCCTGTGGCTGCCACCAGGGAATGCTGTTGAGTCTTTCTGACTTTCAGCTCCTGACCCTCGTGTATCACATCACAGGGTCGGGGCTCTGGCAGCCCTGGGAGTGAATGATGAGCTCTCACGGGGTGGACGCTCCATCTCAAGATTTATTTACTCTGTTTGTGGAGGCCTTTTTTAATCTCCTCTGGTGTTGCGTTTGGGCACAGTTGAACCAACATGCCAGTTTTGATTCACATCTAAGTGCAACAAACTTGACATTCTTTCAGTGAGTGTATTGGTCCTTGAGATGAACGCACAGCTTAAAAGTGTCACTGTATATTTGAACTTTTACATGCCTTCCGTGCAGATATACTGAAAAGCTTGCATGGGGAGGCTCATTGCTATAGTCTCTGTCCTGGCCTTAATCTCAAATCAGTGTCAGCATCTGGGATGACCAAAGGTTTTTAGACCACCTCTCTGTCTGGCATTAGCACAGCACAGTATTTTATGCATTTTTAAGAGAACTGTATGGAGGTCGTCGATGTTAAGTTTATCACTTGTAACATAAGTGCTCTATGGTTGACGTTATTTGCCGCTTTTTGTTTTATGTCAAAATGATATTTCTTTGTTGAATGATATTTCTTTGTTTAATTGCTAATTTAATTTTAAAGCATGCATTTGCTAGGTCCTGATCAGAAAATTTTATAGCAGAATGACAAAAACTCAGACAAAAAGTAATTTAGGAGCAATCGAATAAAATCAATATTTTTGTATTTCCCCACATTTTTACTGATGTTACTACTGCCAGTAGTGCATTAGTACTGCCAGAAGGTGGCTGTAATGCACTTAGAAGCTGTTGGTAAATTCCATTAAACAGATGAGCAATTTTATTTTGTAGAACGGGGGAGGGGAGGTGAGCGATTTTATTTTAATTCAGCCTTGGTAGGATTTTTTTATCATTTCATTTTGTTTAGTTTTGTTGCTGTGGTGGTGAAGATTTATGCCCTGGCGGTGAACTGTTACCAGAAGAACTAATACACAAAGTACTTTTCAGATGTTTGCGCGGTACGCCCTTGGCATCAGTCATGAAGTTTGGAAATGTTGTCCTTTCACATCTGGTCTGACTCCTTACCAACTGATCAGCCCAGTGGCTCTAGTGCTACACTTAAACACAGGAAGGTTCTGGTTGCATCCGGAAAGCAAGCTCATCAGTTCCTGCTGATCTGCTAGAGCTGGGCTGTGAAAAACTCTTTGGCAGGTGTAACTTGAGAGTGATTGTGGGGATAGGGAGATGCCTTGAGGACCCTTCCTCCTTTACTCGATTAAGAGAGGAGACTTCTGCACTGTCTGCTCCCCCCATCCTTCGAAAGCTCATAAGGGAGCTGGAGAAGGTGCTGACGGGGTGGATTCGGGTGACTCGGGGTTTCTGCCCAGGCTGAAGCAGCGCAAATTCTGTTGGCCTGATGCAACACTCCACACCTCGCAATCTCAGACCAGCGGCTGGCGTGTGGGGAGCGGTCGAGGCCGGGAGCAGGTAGAGGTCACTGCGGGGTCGAGCTCACCTCTCCCCCCCAGCTGGATACCGAGGACACACGGATATTTCTGGCACTCAAGGCCGAAGGCTTGGCTCTCACCTTCGGCTGCGTTCCTCACTGACTAACCTCGCATGAGAACAGCCAGTGGCATGGATTGTGCAATTAGCCCTGCTGGAGCCCAGAAAGTTCACGGAGCAAGCAAGCAAGGCTTTGCCAGAGCTACAATAAAGCTGCTTGAAGAGGTGCTGTGTTATTCTGAGATTTGAGCAAGAAGCAGAAGATAACTTAAAAAGTAGCTCCAGCATACTTTTCCTTTTTTGGAGACTTCTCTTGGTTCTGAGGGACAGGTAAGCTGCTGGTAACTGGTTGCTCTGCAAGTGGAATCTTTGGAAGAAGACTCCAGCGGGCAGAGTTACTTAAAGTGACTTTTCTCCTTTATGTGTAGCGAGGATTAATATTTTAACTAAATTTCAAAATGAATGGATTGGTAATAGTGACTCATTGCCTTCATTACAGGCAGATGATGTGCTGGATTTCCTGTTGAAGTCAGTTACTATGAGTCACCAATACAAATTTATTGAAGAACATTAAGCATTCAGTGTCAATTTTAAAATATATAAACTGCATATTGCAATATTTTCCATTTCCTTGTGTCCAGTGTAGCTAAAAAGTTGATTATTATAGTTAATATCAGTCACCCAGCAGCATGTTGTCTCTCTGACCTTGTTTGTCCTGTTGGGGAAATTACAGTGGTCAGTTTTTCAAAGGCAAAGGAATCATTTTCCTCCATCCTATGGTGCAGTTGTTATGTTGCATGAAGTGAATGGTGGCTCAGCAGTCACTCTTATGTATTGATGAAAGAATGATTCTCACTGTGCTGAATAAATTTGCGGCATGCTCTGCATGTCAGGTTTATTTCTGAGCGTGTCTTGAGGACTTTGAAGTTTTATCTTTCTATACCTGGAACTAAATGTGTGTTTAAATATGCTGCTCAGCTCAGGTGGACCTATTTCTTTGCACTGTTGTCAATTAAGGTGTGTGTAAAATGAAAACCAACAAACAGCAATGCTGAAAAAAGTGTAACTTAGGTGAAGTACGGAATTAGCTAAGCTATTTACTTCCAAGGAAATCCAGCAGTATAATATAACACATTTAATATCATTCTGAAAGTTAACATACACAATGCAGTGTTGCAGCTACATGCTGCATCAAGCACAATGAGCAGAATATCAGATCATTTATTCCCACTCCTCTCCGATTAGGCTCCTGTCTATGGACACTGATCATTCCTGGCACTGACAAATGAGCCGTTTATTTCCCAAGATCACCAAGTACAAAACAAAGCTTCCTATCGCTGAACTGACGGCTATTTCGTCAGCTGACGATATCAGCTGATACCTTACGTAGCTACATAACTGGCTAATTTAAAAAAAGGAATCAACATGACTTGACAAAACATAGTGCAGTAATTTATGAAAGTCTGACATGAAAGATTTCCATTAACATCTAACTGCAAATGTTCTATTGATTGAGCTCCGGGAGTGGCTGAGAGCACTCTCACAGGGATATGGAGTGTTTGTTGCTTGATTGTGGCAGGGAGATGGAGAATGGGGGCGGGCTGAAGGTGCCTGGGGTTCTTCATCCACCACAGGAGAGCACACTCACGCCTGCTACTGCATTTTAAAGAAGGCTTATCAGTAGCTGTCAGGCATTTAACAAAACAGAAGAAGAATACAGATTGGACGATTGCAACTTTGGCTGTCCAGGAGGTGTGATACGGACAAAGTATTAGTGTTGCGCTTATGGTGCTACACATTGTGATGCCCATGTCATGACTTTTTTAACAGAAAAGAAAGTATGAAAATATGAAAATATTGTCAAAGTTTCATTAATAACCCCATCCATACAGTCCATATATGGAAACTAAGCTGTAAAAACAGCATGTTTTCAAATCATGTATTTTATGATGTCACAAATACAGCAATGTTCAAATATATCCCTCCGTTTAGCCTATAGCAGTTTAGCCCTGTGCGTTTATGCGGAAGTTCTAAGGAATGTTTCAGCCTTGTGCTGCCTTCAGAATGAGCTGCAGCCAATCAGAAAAGAGATCATTTACATATGTCAGTCTTAAAAAGTCATGTGAGGAATAATTTTGATTGTTTATTTGGTACACAAACCCATACAAAGGTCAGTGTAAAAATGAAAAAGAAGGATAAAGCAGTCTTGGCAGCAGTATTGCAGAGACCATTATTGCAGTAGTGATTTATAGACAATACATTGTGCAGCGGCTCCACGGTGGCGCAGTGGGGAGCACTGTTGCCTCACACCTGGCTTTGAATCCAGGTCCTGGCCTTCTGTGTGTGGAGTTTGCATGTTCTCCTTGTGGTGGCGTGGGTTTCCCCCAGGGTCTCCGGTTTCTCCCACAGTCCAAAGACATGAGCGTCAGGTGAATTGGGGATTCTACACTGACCGTAGGTGAGTGTGTGAGTAAATGGTGTGAGTGTGTGCCCTGCGGCGGGCTAACGCCCCGTCCGGGGTGAGTCCCTGCCTCACGCCCGTAGACCCTGGGTACGCGTGACCCTAGTAGGGATTAAGCAGTTACAGAAAATTAATTAAATTGTGCAACCCTACCATCTAGTAAAAGATTTCTGTTTTCCAGTGTGTACAGCAAAATGTTAATTGTTGTAATTGTTGTTGTAACAATTAAAGAAATAGCTCAACCGAATGTGACTACCATTCTAGCTAGACATGGCACAAAAACCATCTCTTTGCCTTTTTCTGTTCTGATACTGATATGGATAGTGAAACCTTGAATACTGGCCCGTGCTGAAGTTTTACTGGGTGGACTGATTTATTGCAGCTCTTTGGTTGGAGGAGTTTTGTTAGATTTGTTGTTTATTAGAAAGGGTATATTTTTGTGGATATAACAGACACTTCAAATAACAAATAGTGTTGTTTACAAGAGCACAGTGTTTAAATTTTCTTTTTCCACCTATTGTCATGCTGTTTCTCTGGGATGTTGACATTTATTGCCTTGGTCATCATCTGCATCATCTCCAGCTCCTCACCCTCAGCTCCAGCAGTCATTCTCTCTCATATTCTTTTTCTGCTCCCTCACTGACTGACTTGTGGCATTTGGAGTATTGCTTGAACAGTCAGACCGCATTTTCTCTTGTTGTTGACTGCAGTTGTAATTTCATATCAAATTGTTAGTGACATAAGCATTGAGATTGCTGTTTGTCAGAATGTTTTGTTTCTGGTCTCTGCTTGTGAAATTCTGTTAAATCATGGTGTTCTGTTTGCTAATGATAGGTTAATATTCTGTTACTTTCCAACCCTAATATTATGTTGTTTCTATCTGTCATTTAAACATAGCAGCTGTCCTTTATTTTTCATTGTTGTTTTTTATAGACACATGCTTGCTAACATACAACACAAAGCATAGAATAAAACAACACATGAATCTCAGGGCTACTGATTTACAGTTATATCAATAACAACAGCAGCAGCAGCAACAACAACAACAAGTATTATTATTATTATTATTATTATTGTTGTTATTGTTGTTGTTATTGTTGTTGTTTTTATTATTATTACTATTCCTTTGTTGTTATTATTGTTGTTATAGTTATTGTTGTTGTTTTTTATTATTATTATTACTATTCCTTTGTTGTTGTTCTTATTATTTTTGTTATTATTACAGTTGAAGAGCATTTAACTTCATGCAGTTAGCAGGGAAAGAGATTTTTTTTTACTTGCTCTATCTGGTTTCTCTCTCTCCTCTCCTCGTCAGCTCTGTGTCTGCTGCTCTCTCTTCCTCTGTTCTGCAGAATGTGTTCCCATTACAGCCACGTGTGTTTCCTAAGATTGAGTTAATAAATAAAGTGCAAACAATCTTAAAAATTGTACAAAATCCTACCACTACTAGGTGTACAGTGTGCAAAACAGTGCTAATTAGATGCTGTTTTGTCTTTCGCAGTAGTGCAGACTTTAACGCATAATTGTTTTTTCCACCATAGTTTAGCAAAACTCAGTCATAGCGATGTAAAAGGTCACCATGTTAAAACACATTGACATTTAATGCACAGAATGTTTTTTTAATCGCAAACGAGAGCAGCATTGTTGTACAGCTTTGTATGATATACTATGCTCAAACCAGAGCCAGTCACTTTTTATTTGTCCATTATATAAAAATGACCTGGAGGTCGCACAAGAGTGGGACCTTATTGAATGGGGTGAATGGGGCTAAATGGCTAAAAACGTTAAGATATCTTTCTTATCTTTCTTCTGGCTGTTTGATTGGTGTTCTGGCTGCTGAGGGCCAGTTGGTTAATGTTCGGGCTACTAAGGGCTAATTGGTTGGTGCTCTGCCTGATGAGTGCTGATTGGTTGGTGTTCTGGCAGCAGAGTGCTGATTGGTTGGTGTTCTGGCTGTTTGGCTGATTGGTTGGTGTTCTGGCTGCTGAGTGCAATATTTGCGTTTTTCTGAACAAAAGTGTTTAATCATTTACAAAAACAGTTACTGGTACCCTGTGTGGAATCAGTGCCATCTTGTAAGGCTTACTCAAAATGGAAGGTAGTGTCCACCATTTAGCGCAACTCCATTTGCTTTATTTTAATACATTTTAACTAAACTATTCCTTTAAGACTTGCAAACGCAACTTGGAAATGTTATTTCTTGCTTTTTCTTTCTAGGCCACAGTTAATTAAGTTGTCATAGCATTTTAAGCAGGGAGCAGCTCTTTTACGGTGTATAGATCCGGGAGTGATTTATTCGCCCTTAACCTGGGGGGCGGTTTGCATGCAGCACAGATAGGAAATGACCACCTAGATCAAGGTCCTCCCGGACTCCAATATGGCAGTGGCTCCACAGGGCTGATAGCAGTGTGCTGCATGATTTTATTTGCTCAGTCAGGGGAATGCTAAATGGCTAACTGCGTGAATGATTGAGTGCCCTTCACTCTCGATGATCTCATTCTTCACTCATTTTAGTGATCTACTCGCTTCCAGGTGGCGTTAGGTGCTTTGCTTAACATGGCATGCTAATATCATATTCTCAGTTATATGATTGGTATCACTGTAAGTGTGTAGTGCACTCAGAGTCTACACTGCTCTGATGGCGTTTTAACAAAAAATGACAACAACTTGTCAGAAATGGCAAATATTCAGAATCGGACAAAAAAAGTGTTTTTTCTGATTAATTAAAAATGTATTTTGAGATTAGGATTATTTGTATTGCCTATAAATGGTTACAAGTACCTAATACATGCAGGACATATTCTTGTAATTTCTTTTCTTAAAAAATCTCTATTGACTTTTTTTGTTCTGTTGCACTGAGCATGTTATTGACAAAATAATGTCCCTCGAGATAAATTTCTTATCTTATCTTAAAATGAATTGGTGATCTCATGTCCTCACAAAGTATAAAAACAAACGTCTGTGTGTGAGAGAGGGAGTATTTAGGCTGAAGGAGTGGAGGTGGCTTTGGACCCCTCTGGAGGAGCTTGTGGCTCAGGGCTCATTCTTCACCTGCAGCCCCAGTCTTCATTAGCTGATAGCAGCCATTTGCAGCCTCCTGTAATCAGTCTCTCTGAGCTGGAGTGCTGCCAGACGCCAACTGCTACCGCTTCAAGAGGTGGAAGGGCTTTCTTTCTCTTGTATCTTTCTCTTCCTCTCACTGTTCCCTCTCTCTCTTTCTCTATTTCATCTGCATTCCCGCTCTCCTCTTTCCCAACATCCTGCCATCGTCTACCTGCTATAAAATCCTTCCTTCATCATCCAACCTCTCCTGCTTGAGCTGTTTCGCTACGCTTAATGTCTTTTACCTTCTCGACCCCCTCACCTACGAAAATAAAGCATGTTTAGTGCTGTCATGATTATTTGATAAAAACAGATTACTCAGTGAAAATTGATCTTTACAATAAATCAATAAATTATTGCTCAGTTAGGTGCTCTTTTATTAAGGGCTGTCACTACCACTTACATTGGTAATTTACTGTGTATATTGACGCAAAATCAAGTGATTGTTTTATCCTTTTAGACCCCTACAGTTATTCTAGAACACTCTTTGGATATTCTGGAAACTCATTGAGCACTTGTTCAAACAAAATGTTTTATCATAAAATCAGAGAAAAGTGACAGTTACTTTAAAATAAAGTTCAATTCATTTAAAATATGAGTGTGAAACCTTAACTATGAAAACAACACCAAGGGATTGGAATTTTGTTGTAAATACAAAATGCTGTGAAAAATACAATGCTGTAAAAATAGCATTGTAATTCTAATGTTGAATATACCTAATCAAATTAAGAATTATTAGGAACTTAAAGAGGAACACAAAATTAAAAAAGGATAAGATGGTCAAAATGATTTCGTAGTTCATAACATGATGACCTACTATGACATAAAACTGCCTTAAACCTGTCTTAAGCTGTTGTAAAGTTTCTAAAAATTGGCTAAAAACACTAGCAAAAAGCTCCACACTTATCTTAAAAATGTTTAGCCTTTGTTTTTACCACCAGATATACACTTATCGCAAGAATGTCGACCTTCACACAGTACATTCTCTGTCCCTCATGCAGTAGTGAGACGTAGCTGAGCTGCTGAGTGTGGAAAACACTGATAAAAGGCTACGAACAGGGTTCATATAGACAAAACACATATAAGTCAACAATTCTTGTTATAACTTGATGTTACTGAAGTTCACTCACTCACAGTGAAACAGAACGTGTTCAGTTAACCAGTTCAAGTAGTGATAAACATGTGGCTAGAATTTTAAAAGATTTAGATTTTGAGCTTGTGATCATGATCATCACTGCTGTCTAGGTGAGCAGGAATCTGGTCTGACTCGGCTCCATGTCTGATAAATGGCAGGTTATATCCTATCTGAAAACAAGTGGTAGTGGTGCCCCCTTCTGGAGAAAGTTCAGACTGCAGAGCACGACTTCACAAATACTTGTTAATCACTAAGCCGATTCATCGGGAACATACATATTTATCTACGAATTTGATTGAGTAATCGATTATTTGATCATCATGACCACCATTGTTTGATCTTTTAAATATATTTATCATTATTATTTAGCTGAATTATTGATCAATAACAGTCACTGCATGTGTTACTAATATAATTGATAAGTTTTAATGTTATATGTTTATATTGTTATGTCATATGCCATTTTGTCCATTAATATTTTTGAAATATGTGAGTTATTTTAGATGGATTCTGCTTCTGTTGTTACTGTGAAGTCTCATTTCATAAGCCCAGAGCCTTGAGTGCACCAAAAGTAGAGCCTCTGACGTCACCCGCACGGTGACGAAAGCAGTACGGAAGGCGCAGGAGCTGAAGCGAGGCTTAGAGCTGCACCACTGTGTGTGTGTGTGGGTCTGTTGTGTGTGTCTGTATGTGTGCGAGGAAGTCCCTCACATCACGCATGTTTCCTCAGGCTGGGCGGTATCCCCTATCAGGGCGTTGTGCGGTATGTGTGTGTGATGGTGTCTCTGGGCAGAGCTTGTTAGGTGTGTGTTTAAATTTCTGTATGTTTTGCTGCCTGCTCCTCCCCCCCTCTGCCCGCAGCTCTGCATGAGTGGGAGAACTCCATGAGCGGGAAGAGTGTTTAAATGAAACTGCAGCAGCAGCACTAGCAGCTCCGGTTATCTCCTGGCACACACACACACACACACACACACACACACATTCACCCACCCACACACCTGCAGCGAGCATGTGGAATCATCAGGGCTACTCGGAGTACACTGTCTACCCAGGACAGCCCGTCTGCACTGTGGCGTACAGGTGTGTACCTTCTTCTCGGGGTCGCTGTGTGTGCCTAGTGAGTGATGCAGCTACTTCAGATCTACTTTATACTGTGTTAGTGATGTATCAAAAGTTTAATACAGTAATGACTATGACAAACAGTTCAGTACTGTAGCTTTAAATGTCGCAAAGTGTTTATTTCAACAGGAAAGCGTGTTGCGTTCTGCCTGGTAATTTAACAGATGTGCTTATTTGCCTCGACATAGGGGTGAAGTGTCATTATGCTATTATGCTATTGGAGGGATTACAAGGTGTAATCTGTTTTTGTTTTGGGTTTTAAACACAGTGTGAGGAATAGTAGGTCTGTAGAACATGCTTAACACTTAGATAATTTCTTTAATTGTTTATTTCACATTGAAAGACTGTTGTATCAATATTGTATCAATAATAGTTTTCAGTCAATAGTTTTAGGTATTATTTTGGTAATAAGCACTGTTAAGTCGGTTTTGTGGAGGGAGATTGATCAGCCATGGTGGTTTTCACCACCAGTCGGTTTGTACTGTTATACCTGTAGGGTTATTATTCAGGCTTATTATCCATTGATTGCAATAAATACTTAAGCAACTACTATAAAGCTAATGGGGAAGATGAAGGGAAGTCAGAGAAGTTTGCACCAACTGAAGGGGTTAAACTGACTTGCTGGTGTTTTTTCTGTAATTAGAACAAGTACGCAGGAGCAGTTTGATGTATGCTTTGAATCTTGCTGCTGAAGCATTTGATTCGGTGCGTTGGAGGCTGGATTTCCTCAGGGAACCTGGCTGGTGGTTATTAATGTTGAGTGTAGCAGCATGTGATGTCCTTCCATTAGCTCTGATGATTTGACTGGCGAGGGAGTGTTGTTAGGGGAAGTTTAGAGGAACGATCTGTGTGTGCTGTGAGTCACTGTGTGGTCTTTGCCAGTTATGATTATTGTCACATTCGTTTAAGCAGTGGACTTGGAACACACAGACAACTCCCGAATGATCTGAGTTCACAGATTCTTGCTCGTGCCCTCATTTAAGTGTAGAACAGCTCTTCAGTGAGGTCAGCTTTCAGCTACATTTGGGTTAGAATTTCCTCACCCACGCAACGCAGATGGGAATATAGTTATCCCTTAGAAGTGTTAGTAGCGATTCACTATTATTTAAATATATGTACATGTTGTTATGTAACGGTTACATAATACATTACATTTACTGTCAGGTATGATATACTCTTTAATTTTCAAATCGTGATGAAACATGGCAGAATTTGAAAAGAAGACCACCCACCAGTGCCTTGTACAGTTTAAATTATAATAAAATATTTCCCTCTGCTAACAAAGACAACTGAGGTATCTAAGAATTAAATTAAATTTAATCTTGGAATGTAATTCCTGTATTTTTTTCAGTTCACTATGATGATGAAACAAGAATAAGTAAAATGACACTATGCAAGAACTGCGGATATTATTAATAGTATGCGAATATTGTGTAAAAACAAGCAAAAGACTTTAACAGGATTGTAGTGTTCTCTGTGGGTTTTTTTTATCAGTTTAAAACTATGGAAAATTGGGTGTACCATGTTGGTGTTTGTCTACACTTAAGTAGTCTTTCTAGTGGCTGCTGCTCATTGGGATGCACTGGGGATCTACCTGTCAGGCTGGGAGAGGGACGAAATGGAATTACACTCTGTTCCATTCTCATTCCAGTCAATTCTCCGGCAGTAGCCGTGCCTGTCACCTGCTGGCCACCGCCGCCTCCTGTCTGTGGCCTGGCTGACAGCCGCACGGCAGCCTTACAGTGACCCATCAGCTGCTGGGGACACAGTCAGCGAAACTGTGGGGTGGTAGGAGCCTAGTGAGTAGAACACTTGCCTGTGAACACGATGGCCACAAAGTTGCAGGTTCAAACTCCCTACTTCCTACCATTGTGTCCTTGAGTAAGATACTTAACCCTCCAGGGGGGACTGTCCCTGTAACGAATGATTGTAAAGGGTAAAGGGGCATTTGGCTGACGCTCTTATCCAGATTTACAGGGCCAGTCTCCCCTGGAGCAACTGAGGGTTAAGAGTCTTGCTCAAGGACACAATGATAGAAAGTGGGGGGTTTGAACTTGTGATTTTTGTGGCCATCGGCTTTACACGCAAGTGTTTAACCCACTAGGCCACTACCACCCCTAATCGTAATTCACTCTGGATAAGAGCATCAGCAAAATGCCCCTTTACCCTTTATCTTTTCCACCGCTGCTCCAGGCCCAATCCATGTCCACCAGCCTGAGTGAAGGTGCAGGAACATGGGGTTATTTCATCCCTG
>JBBIGA010000038.1:6852356-6871585 GCA_037576975.1 Alestes dentex
CTCTCTCTCTCTCTCTGTCTCTCTCTCTCTCTCTCTCTCTCTCTCTCTGTCTCTCTCTCTCTCTCTCTCTCTCTGTCCAACTCCCAGGCCAGTCACACGGGCATGCGCTCATACATTTACAGTAAGAACTCTGTGATTGGCTCACAGGCCGAGCACGGAGGCATGAGGACCTACTTCTTCAGTGCAGATACGCAGGAGGACATGAATGGTTGGATCCGTGCCATGAACCAGGCTGCGCTCATGCAGAGCCATGGCTTGAAGAGGTCAGTCACCCCCCACTCCCACAGCCGCAATCCCCTCTGCATGGCACGATTAGCCGTGATTAAACCCAAGTTTGAATTCAGAGTCTAGATCAGCTGTTGGGGGCTATATTTCTCCCTGGGGATTCAGCACAACGCTGCTGGACAACAAAGGAACATTTCACATATCATTACAGACAGGGAACCCTCTGAAGAGGCCTGATGATTTTTTGGGGGGGAACTAAAAAATAGGCATCAAATGAAGATGATCCAGTCAGAATTGTTATTCTACATTCCATCTGAGCAGATACAGCCAAGCAAGCTCTCATGTTGGTTAGGCCCTGGAAGGCCTAATGTGTCAGATTAGTCACCATTATGATGAGAAAATGACTGCAATCGATCAATCTTGTTTTGATTTTTGGAGGGTGGGACCAGTGGGTGGGCTGTCTGAGAGTCCTTGAGGGGTCACTGTAGCTTAACCGGAGGCACTGGATTCCTCGCTGTACATACGAACGGTAGTCTAAGCAGTGGGTACCTGTAAGACGATAAACAGCATCTAGGCTGTGCAAGGGCTCTTTACTAAGGGAGTTGCTCTAAAACTTCTATGTACAAATGAAAATATATGCTAATGTGTCTGTCACAAGCTTCAGCTAAAACATAGGATGTCTTTTAAACCTTCGGATTCCACGTTTATTGTGGAACATCCAAAAATGTTCATGTGCAGTGCCTTTAACTTAGCATTGCTATGCTTCTGCAGTCCTATAAGGATGTTAGCAGAAAGGTGCATTATTGTAAAGGTGTGTTATTGATATTTGATATTTATGGCTTAAAATGAAGGCCAGCTCCAATAGTTGCGGTTCACCACTGCGTTTCAGTAACAGTGACCTTTCCTGCAACGCTGGTGCATTGAAACATTGTATTACACAGTGTGGCATGGTCTAAGCTAGAAGCAGAGAAAAATCAGTGCATTTTCTCTGTGTTCCTTTTCTTCCTTATCCTTACACCGTGGAAATTTTATTTTATATTACCAGCCCTTCTGACTTTATGGTCTGTTAAGTGTCTCACAGTTAAATCTCAGTTCCGCTAGTTGCCCCCGAAATATATTTCCGCGCAGCAGCCATTGTGTAAAAAGAGCTGATTGAAGTTTCCTCTGAGGCCCTAATGCGTGGTGTAGCTGTAGCAGGCCTCTGCTTTCTGCACTGATTCATTATGTTTAATTGATCTCAGTGAGGCTGCCAGATGACGTCAGGACGAACAGCTGATCTTTGTCAGTACGGATGGTTTGCAGCCACTTGGGGAGGGGGCGTGTGTGCATATATGCCCATGTGCATGCCTTTCCCACGTTCACTCGTGCCTAATTAGTTTTGTTATTTGTGAATTGGTGCTATGTTAAACATTGATCAGAAACCTGTGCTGTGCAGATTCTTAACCAAATAAGTCTGCCACACTTTCACCTCCTTGCCCCTGAGCTTTCACACCACAGCAATCATCCGTGCTGGTGTTTACTCAGTCATCCTCATTGTGGAGGTGCAATGCAGTGTGTTGCCGAGGCTCAGGCACGCTGCCATGGCAGGGAGTGCAGTCTGACGCTGCAGCGCTGGGATCAGCATCACTGCGGCATGCTCCTGCTGCTGCTGGAGTCTGCGGGAGAGCCAAAGCTCAGATTTTTTTACTCACTTCTACTAAATAAGATCTGAAAAAAGTCTGATAACCCCTAACATCATCTCTTTTAATTTTAAAATGATCTAAAAAACTAAAAAACGTTATACTTTGCTTACTGATATGATTCTCACTCATCAAAAATAATTGTCAATCATCAACTGTTCTTTTTTTTAAACTCAAATAATGCCTGAAAAAGTCTTATGCAATTATATAACTGCTGTAATGATGTGTGTATAAAGCTGCTCATAATTAACCCTAGAACTTTAAAACAGGTTAATAACCCTCAAACAACAGCAAATTTAAAGTAATAGCTGGAAACACCAAAGCAATCCGATGGAGACGTTTGGTCAAAGTGAAAATAAGTACACACCCTCTACAGAGAACATACTTGTGCACATTTAATGCACAATTACTGTTTGGTACATTTAACATGTGTCTAACAAGTACAGAAAAAAAGGCCTTTGCAAAAGTTTTCTTACGTATTTAATGTTGAGCTAGAAAAAGTATTGGGCACTAGTATCTGCACAAACTGCCATTTATAAGTTCCCTGTAGTGCATGTGTACTTGATTTCACTTTTAAAATTAACAACATGTGTAATTTGACAGGGGGTGTTCAAAGCAAGACTCTGGAGTTATTTATACATTTTAGTGTTTGATGCAATACTGATTTTCTTATATAACATATATAAGTTATATAACATATATTATATCTTCATTAATATTACAATGAAGTATAGCATTGTAAAGAAGTAACATTAGTAGCCGATTTTACACAGTATACAGTTTATACAGGATGTGGACCAAGCCCTGGTCTGCAGCTAGCTGAGTCCGTGCCAGTCCTCCCAGAGGGCCCCACATGATATCTAGTTGTTTTTGAAAGGGTGTGAAGTGAGAAGAGGTTGTTTATGACGCATGTGTCCATTTGGTTGAGCTGCGGTGTTTATTCGCTGTTAGAAATTTCTCCTCGAGTGTGCAGGCTGTTGGCAGTGTGTGACAGTGGAGTTTTTGGACACGTCCCAGGCTGATGCTTATTGGTAGTATGGCAGGTAGTGTGAAATAAACTGTTGCCCAGTGCCTCCATTGTACAGTGAGCCCCTGACATGAGTGCAGAATTTTTTAAGACCCAGGAGTTTCATTAACCAGCATTGCCATCTAGTGGACAGTGCTTTCACTGCAGTTCCAGGGTGAACCACAGAGAGCCACGGAAAGACATTATGATCTGAAATGATGGATGATATGAAATGCAAACTGGTAGCAGGTGTGAACTATCACAAGCAAGGGCTCGCTGATGTCTGTGGGGTGGCAAAACATACTATAATGCTTATTCTAGCATGACAAAAAATGCATTTGTAAATTTGGAAGTAGATTGCTTTAATTTATTTAGGAATATCACAGTTCTCCTTATTATTTATCTTATCAGTGTTCTAGTTACAGTTATTAATGTTGTCTGTATAACCCAAATCACAAGTGCCACCCTAGGGGGAAGGTGTGGATGATTATGAATTATTGTCAAGCTAATACGCTAGAAAAAACCAGACCTCTGATGACTGATATCTCACAAAAGACAGAATCATAAATTAGACAGTGAAGTAAATGAATGATCTCTCCCATTATCTGAGCTATTACCCCAGAACACAGATAGAGTGCCCCCTCCCTCTATTCATATTAAAGATTAAACGGCTGTCAGGTGGATTCACATGAGAAGATTTTGCTGCTTAAAGCTGAAAGAGCTCATCTCAACAGCCAGCAGCAAGAAGGGAAGATGTGGGTGTTACATTAGTGAGGATATTCCAGCTGACTGCATCTGCTGTAATGACAAATGCGTTAATGAGATGTACCGTTTTTATTGCGCCCTTGCTGTTACTTGAGTGAGAAATTGTGATTTTGGAGAGAAATGCTTCAGGTTAATTGAACAGTGTGCAGCCACTTGTTAGACGAGGGCTTGATGACTCTTGCTTGCATTTCAGAGAAAAGAAATTCTCTGCCTAATCAGACAAGACTGGATTGCCACATGAAGAATACTAACTATTTTGAGACAGTGATGGATTAAGTCCTTGCTGCAGTTTCTTTAAGAAGGCGTTATGTGAGAGTTAATAGACATCGTTCAGATCTCACTGGAAGGAATAGTGACTTATGAAACTAATATAGTTATATAATAATATAGAGAACGGACCATTGTAATATGGGCTCACCCACAGGCCCTTAAGGGTTTATAGGTTAATATGAGAAAGAAGGAACACTCTTCCTCTCCCCACAGGGAAGCTTCAAAAACTGAGCAGCAGGCCGTTCCCCA
This sequence comes from Alestes dentex, assembly GCA_037576975.1. Taxonomy (NCBI): domain Eukaryota; kingdom Metazoa; phylum Chordata; class Actinopteri; order Characiformes; family Alestidae; genus Alestes; species Alestes dentex. Next base: position 6,856,551 of record JBBIGA010000038.1, read on the forward strand.
AACCAATCACGTTACCTGCAGCAGCAAAAGCTCCTCCCAGGCTGAGGGCCTCCACCAGCCAGGGTGGGGCGAGGAAGCAGATGGTGAGGCGGTCAAGCTGGAGAGAGAGGTGGAGGTGCGCCATGTTTACAGTAAGGATGGCCCAGAGTCCCAGGTCAAAGCATCTTTTCCAGATGTGGAAGTTGATGGCCTTTCTCCAGATTCCAGAGCGCCATCCCGGGCGTCATCCACCCTGCCCATGCAGAGGAACGGCCTGCATCCCGACCAGAACGGGAACGTGGTGTATAAGAGGGGCCTGGTACCCCGCACGGACACGGAGAAACAGGTGCAGAGGAAGACGGCGCTGGCTCAGGTGGAGCACTGGGTCAAGGCCCAGAAAGGAGATCCTAAGAGGTTAGTAGGTTTGGCATACACATATGATTTAATTTGCCAAGTTAAGGCTTCTTGAAGTTAGGCAGTATATTCACTCTATTTTACTGGATGTTGATTGTAAGAGGATTAAGACTATTTGTCTCATTTAATGAGATTCTTTTTAGTAACTTTTTCAAGTGAAATTAGTTACCATAGACAATGTTACCTTTTGTTTTGGTTGTTTAGTTATATGCCAGTAAGGTCACTATTTTTGCAGAGTCAGCTCTCAAGTGTTTTTGTTTGAGTGGGAGATTTTTTGTGAAACAACTCCCTCTACTGATACTGAATGTCATGTGTGTTTCTCTTAGACAAACACCATGCACTGATCAGCCACATTAAAAAAACTGACAGGTGAAGTGAACAACATCATTACAATTGCACCTGTCATTGTAATATATCCAGTCTCAACAATATAACAATATAAGGGGTGAGATATATTAGGCAGCAGTTCCTGAAGTTGATGTGCTGGAAGCAATGGTCAAGCATAAGAATCTGAGCACCTTGACAAGGGCCAAATTGTGATGACTGGGTGGCAAAATATTTCCATATTTATTTACGTTTTATTATATATTGTAGATATTTCTTTTATTGCATAGTTAAAAAAAACTGTACATATGTACGTATGTTCTGTCTTGTTAAAATCTCTGTAAATTCTTTACTCGTTTCTGTTGTTTGTCTCAACATGAATTTCTTCTGATTCTAAATCTTCTGTGTGAATCCAGCCATCCTTCGACGGAATACACTCTTCCCAGGCGGACCCCTCCTCTGCAGCCTAAGCTGGGTGCGATGGAGGCCTACCAGTCATTGCCAAAGACGGCCCGGCGCCCATCAGGCGGCTCGCCCCCGGTGACCCGCAATCTTCCCAGTGACTACAAATACGCCCAAGACCGCCTCAGTCACTTCCGCATGTCCACGGATGAGCGGCTGGCCACCAAGGAGGGCATGGTGTGGCAGCTGTACGAGTGGCAGCAGAGGCAGCAGTTCCGCCATGGCAGCCCCACGGCACCCATCTTCACCGGGCCAGACTACATGGACACGGCAGCCGCCTTCCGGGTCACCCTGGAAGTGCCCCGCTCTATATCTGTGCCCCCTTCCCCATGTGACATTCCCCCACCGGGACACCCTTCCAAGCTGCTGTCGCCCCGTAGGCCCCACACCCCAGCCGACCGGGTGACTGTCCGTCCGCTGGACGAGCACTCGACTGTGGTGGACGCACCTGGCTCTCCAAGACGAGTCATTTCAAAGGTGAGATTACAGTGCTGTACAAAATGTTAATGTTTCATGAATCGTGAGTGTCAATGTAATTATATTAAATTGGATTAGGTGTGGTTTAAAAATATGCTGAATACGCTAACAGGACAGTTTAAACAATGCAACATGTCTTTTTTGCCGGCCAGAAGTGAAAGCATACTTGAAATGTGAACATTACTACTAACACTGAAACAAAATTGATATAGATTAATATAATAATAATAATACTGATAATAATAAGCAGAAGAATACATGCAAAAAATAATGATAAAAAATTATACAATTAATAATAATAATGAATAATGATTGAATTGCCCTATATTTGCCATGTATTTTCTGTTATATATTTCATATGTTTGAAATATTCTGCTGTATAGTGCAAAAGTCTTGGGCCAGCTGAGAAACCGTTCATTAATTAACCATTTAGGAAGTGTTTTTTGCATGAAGCAATGCTATAGAAAATTGACATTGACACAGTATGAATAAGCAGAATTTTGGTTACGTTTGGTTATATCTTCTGAGAATGTTAGAAGATTGAGACTAACCCCCCGTAGTTCAGCAGTCACTCGCAGAACTGAACAAATAATTGTTTTGCGGAAACCGCAGATATCCTCCTCATTTTTTTTGCTTTTGTGACGTTCAGGCCTCATAGGCCACGCCCCCTCGTCCTCGTGCTGGTTGTTTATGTTTGGCGGCGGTTAGCAAGGCAATCAGACACCTGAGCAGAATGAACCTTCGCTGCTCAGCGCGGCACCCAAACGTAAACAACCAGCACAAGGACAAGGGGGCATGGTCTTATTAATTAATAAGAAAAATATAATTGACTAATTTTGTAACATAAATATTAACATAAATTCAGCTACATTTTCATATAAAATATAACTATCAATTTTTGGTACTGTCCAGAGAACACAAAGAAAGGCGTCTGAGGGTGGTGAAATACCGCTGTACTCAGAGGCGGGAGGTTTGAAAGTAGCCAATCCGAGAACGCTATTTATTTCTCTATGTTGCTGATTGGCTGCTTCCCTGTGACCCATCTCTGGCAGCTGCAGTCCAGAATTTCCTGCGTGGAGCGTCTCGAGTGTTCTTCTGTTTTTCGTTTTGTTCTTCTTAAAGCCCTGTATTTTTAGTACAGTAAATTAAATTAATTTATTACTGTATTTACTCTGCTTATACCAAAGCAAATGCGTGTGCATGAATTACAGTACAGTCTGTATCTTACACATCAATACACATCAGTATTTTACATTCTAGCACTGCAGGAGAAGTTCAGTGAATCATATTTGTGGGCATATTTAGGGTTTACACTATTAAAATAGGCATTTTAGGGTTTTTTTTTTACCACATCACAAATTCGCGTTTTTTCACGGGTGCTCTTGGAACGGAACCCCTGTGAGAGTTGGGGGTTTACTGTATATGTATAAAGGAGAAAAAAACAACATTCTATGAAAGACATTCATGTATATTGTGACCAAGGGCCACACAGTACAAATCACCAAAATGCAGACAATTAGTGCCATTAAATAACAAAGGTGCAGGTATTTTACTTAAAGTACAAACACATGTTAAACTTGATTTGCAGGTTTGACTCCTGTCCTCTGTGCGGTTTAGTCATTCAGTAATTTAGTTAAATTCTATCAGCAGCACACTTGATTTCATTTAAGGAAAGATTGACTAACCAAACTAGTTACTGGTATCTGTAAACACTGGACTTTCTCTAGGAGAGGTTATACTCACACACTGACACTTAAAACCAAATGTGTTGTATTTATTTTTTGGAACAACCGTCATTTTTTTTCTGTCTGAACCCAACCTAAGCTGAACTACATCATTCCAAAACTGATCAGAATCCAACAAAAGGTACAGAATTAGACCTGCAGGATAATGGCGTTACAGTGCAATGACAGCACTGGCAGTAACTGTCTATTACAGATAAATAAAATATAAAACAATAAAAAATAATGTTTTATTAAAAACAATTAGGTGTCAATTTAAATTGAGTTTAAATATAGCAAATGTATTCATTAGACAATTCAGGCAAACAATTTAGTCTGAGCAAACGTTCCACAATTGTGTAATCCTCACAAAGAGGTTATGCTTCACATGTTTAATCCTAAAGCTTTTTTTACGGAGAATTATTTTTGGAAAATGACGTGCAAAATCAGCATGAGAGTTGAGATCTCATCAGGTCCAGTGGGAAACTGCTTTTATTGTGCGTAGATGCTTGGGATGTGTGAGGCGCCCGAACCGCCTGTGTGTGTGTTAGTGGGAATCAGTCCATGAGAAGCAGTGCTTGACTGGTTTCCCGCTGTACTGATTTTTTTCTTTTAAAGGATTTCACACATGGTTTCCCACAGGATTCACACAGCCCAGAGCCTGTCCCACAGGTACAGGGCTGTGTTTTTGTGTGTGTGTGTGTGTGGAGCCGAGTCCTGCTACCCTGCTGCAACTGATAGCAAGTTTGACAACTCTGTGCCACACCTACCACATCAGAGCTGGTCTTGCTAGCATCCTCCCAGCTCTCCACAAGCAAACATACTGTCACTCTCACTCTGTGCTCAGCAGAAGTCAAGCCGTGTGTGAACGTACTAATTATGCGTCCCAAGCGAAGCTGCCATAAACCAGAAAGACACAGGCAACGCTGCCTTTATGCCGCCGCAGCAAACAACAGTGGGGTCTGATCGTGCTACTTTTAGCTGGAGATGAACTTTGTTAGCCTGGGCACCAGCAGCTTGTAGGGTTTCCAGGATTTCTCTGGAAGGCGAGCGTCTTTGTAGCGCAGACCTCCACCGAGGATCGTTAAAGCGCATATCCTTAAGTGTTAAAATTTTGCCAAGGGCTCCCCAGCTCCCTATAAACAGCCCCATCTGAGGCATCAGTGTTGTCTTTCTTCTGATCTCCCATTTTAAATCAAAAACCTATTATGCAGCAGAAAAAAGTAATGCCCAGGGAGTAGCGCTGGAAAGCACGGCTCGCACTGTTTCACTTGCCTGGTAGCAAACAAATCTCAGTTTAAGAACGCAGGTTGGAGATAATTTATGTGTAGTTAATTAAATCTCTCGTTGTTTATGAGTCCTGCTCAGGCTCTTGATGGGCCTGGTGGAAGGTTTCTGTGTGTTAAGCAAAAATGTCAACTCTTCAAAGCCCTGGGGCATTTAAAATGAAGCGCACACCTTTTCCTCAGATCAGTGTGTTGCGAAACATGGAAAGCATTGCGTGCGCTGCCGGAGTTGCAGAAGTTTGCAGCTGACTTTTATGTGACACCAGAAAGGCCCGGAAAAAAAGGCAGGGAATGTGTGGAAAACTGTTTTATAATTACTGATGCCCAGTAAGTTCTGGTTTCTGCCTTTACCTCTCACAGACTGCCCAGATCGAGAGGAGATCTATGCCAACCATGGGTTACATCACACACACAGTCAGCGCACCAAGCTTACACGGGAAAACAGTAAGTCTTTAATTAAAGCTTATTGAATCAAGTGCACAATTTGAAGATATCCTACAGGCTACGCAAACGGCGTTAACCGGCTCAGTCCCAAGACTTGCCAAAGTTTCAGCCCAGCTAAAAAATTCCAGATTTAAAGAGGAATTTCACCAACTTTTTTTTTTTTTTTTAACTGCAGAATTCAGTCATTTACATGTAAACGAAAGTCCTATTGAGAAGAGCTTTAATTTTACATGGGGTCAGGGCTCGCTTTTCAACAGGCACTGATTTTATTCCAGGATCATTCATAAAAGTGCTCCCCCCTCTTGCCCTGAGATGGATACTTTAGTAGAATGTTTGTTTACTTGGTCTGGGTGGTAGAACTTCATCTCCATCCTCTCTGCACTGAGCGTTAGCAGGAGAAGATAAGTTTCTACCACACAGAAAAATCTGAACTTCACCTCCATCCTCCCCACTGAAAATAAACAAAGACAGTCTTAAACGCAAGATCCCGCAGGCTGATCAAAGTGGTGAGTAGAACGTCAGCTGAAGGTGTAAAACGCTGCTTTATATTTACAGTATTTTCAGTTTTTAATTTTCTGTGGTCACATGACCACAGCATCTAAATTTGAAGACACCGCCCACCAGAAACTTGTTTGTCCTGTAGATTTATTCCATCCAGGAGTAAGAATGTGGGACGCATATAACATCCACTACAAATAAGGCTAGTCTTTTTTATTGTCAAATATTGATTTTCAATATGTAGATTGATTATAGAGGTTGTGATAGGAATCAGAGGTCACAATGTCAAACCAACCTCTTTTTCCTATTCAAAATAACCACCAAACCTACACATGCTTTCTGAGTTTGTATATGTAATATTGACATTGATAAAATAATAGTACAGTTTGAATGTATGTTTTAGTCCATGATCTTATTTTAAAACAACGTTACAGACGTCAGTGTATTTATAAACAATTTATTTAATTCTTCAACATTAAACACTTCCTGGAACAATGTCTGTGAATAATTCTGACTTTGTTAAACCATTTATTACATTTAATTAGGAGAAATTACTCTTTTTAACTTAATAAAGTATTAATTTCCTGAACTAGTATTAGATTGCAGCAAACTAGAACATTTTAACATGAATAAAATGTTTTAATAAAAAAAAAAAAAAAGTTGTGCTGTTTTAATTATATATATATATATATATATATTTAATTAAAACAGCACAACTATTCTCAGAGGTAAGTAAAATAGTTGTGCTAATGTAATGCCTTTGTTTAGCTTATTCAGTGTACAAATACTGGAATGTCTTTTGGAAAAAAGTGAACAAACATACAAAAAGAACCTAAAATCACAATGCATTAAGATAAGATAGTAGGGTAGCAGGATGAACTTCTATTAGTCCCAAAGGTGGGAAATTTACTTTTTAGAAAGTGGACAGTGCAAAGGTAAGAGCAGTAAAAAACAATAGAATAAAGCTAAACACAACAGTATACAGGGGGTCCTCCGTTTACAACAGTCTCGACATACGACGTTTCGAGTTTACAACGCTCACTCCCATAAAAACGTACAATACCGTTAGCGTCATACTTACAGACTACGTGGGTGAACTAGTTTGGTTGCGCGTGGCGGGAGAATACGCTGTAACGTGGCGTGTGAGTGAGGGCGTTGGCGTCCCCCAGTAGGCTTACCTTCGCCATTTTGACTGTTAACAGAACAAGTACAATATATTTATGTCCTTTTCCTTTTCTGTGGCCAGGTTCTGTGTTAGTTGTGTTTTTATGTTCTAGATTATGATTTTACTGTGTTAGGATCAGGAAGTGACTTAGACTAGGGTGTGTTTTGACTTACACCAACATTCAGGTTACATCACTGTCGTGGAACGGGTCTGTGTCGTAATTCGAGGACCCCCTGTAGTATAAAAAGCACACTATACAAATAATACAAAAAAATAAAAATCACAATGCATTAAGGATTCTGTTATTAATGTTTTTTTAGCCTTTTTATTATTTTTTTCTAATGTTAATTCCTTATTATATTCCTTAACAAATAAACACTGCCCACAGCAGTGAAACGTAGCGGTTCAGGTTGCGAGTCGCGGCCCTCGACCCGGCTCCTGAGCCGCCCTGAAGTATTCTCTCTGCCCCTCTCCCAGCCGGAGGAGCTGACGCTGCTCCTCATCCAGCTCAGGAGACACCAGGCCAAGATGGCTAGCGTGCGCAGCGATGCGTTCACTCACCTGCAGAACCAGCACAACGGCCTCTCAGGCCCCAGCCTACAGGTCAGAGGGTCAGAGCCACCCCCCTCCCCAAATCCCACGCTGACCTCAGGCCCTCTCTCTACTGCATCGTGTCCCATTTCCCCGCCCCCGTCCCGCTCTGTGCCCTCATCTGTATGGCTGTGCTCTGTGGGTAGTTGTGTCGTGGTCATGGTGGTTTGGTGCTAGCTGGCATGGACAGTGGAGAGAACTTGTCTCAGCTTGGACTGCAGAATTTGAACATACCGGCCTGTGTTGTGTTATTAAAAAAAAAGATCTCGTCCTATGCATTTTGTATTTTTTTCCTCACACTTTTTTATTCCCGTTTGTCTTGTGTATTTATCTGTAATCCTCTGAATTACCCCCTTAAATGTTTGTTTCAAGCATGTTGCTTGTTAACTTGCCTGCATTTGAATTATTAAGTGTTATAAAGATTTCTCTTGTATTTAATCTGAGGACAGTATGAAATTTTTGTATAGTCATGGTCAAACCATTATTCAAAACAGAAAACAGAGTCAGTTTCCTGCTTGTTCTGGAATAGCCAGACAGAGAACACAGTGCGTGAATCTCAAATTTGCAGGCCAGAGTGAAGCTGCAAAGGGATTCTGCACTTTTTCTTATTACAGACACTGTTTAAGCCCACCTTCCTCTCTTACTGCTGATACCTGCTCAGAGGTAGTTTTGCAAATGTGACAGTAATCCAGAAATAACCTGCTGAGGATTTTAGATGCATTTCTTTATAATTGACTATGCATGTTTCACCCAAAAATGCTTTGATTTGATTTTGTGTGCATGTGAAAAGTGACACTGGCACTGTGAAAAATCATTTTGATGACCAACCCTCCTAGATTAAATTAATTGTATTAATGATATACATACAGACTATAATTTAGATGGCTGTAATTTAGATCTGTGTTTTGGTTCAAGGTTGTTGGCCCATTAATGCTGGTAAGATTGACTACTTAGGTAAAATGATGTATTGACATCAAATGCTTGAAACCTGGTAGTTAGTCTTGAAGTAGTTTGGTTGGTACCATGTATGTATTGAATTTCAGTACTCATTCCTAGATATAAAAACATCCAGCTTCATAACATAGTATTTTAAACTGAGATCTCAAGCCGTTTTGCAGCTCTAAGCAAAAATTGATGCTGTTTCACATTTCATTTCGCAATTTTTAAAGCTTGTCTAACCTCACTACATCAGATATGAAGTGTTTGTGGTCCGAGCACGGACAGGTCAACTACATTAATAATAAAAGTTATATATATAAAACAATAAGCTGACAACGTTTAGAGTGACTGGCAAGCCTCGGTCTAAAGATAGCACACTTTGCAGTCTTTTGTCAAGTGAACTGTCTCTCTGTTCTCCGTTTAAAGGCAGATGACACTTACATGCAGTTGAAGAAGGACCTGGAATATCTAGACCTGAAGGTGGGCTCCTGGTGATTCCGATTTATCCTACTCTTTTACATCTCCCTCTTTTCTGTAGGACCCTTTCAGCTTTTTTAAGTGCTTTACTCTCTTACTTCTTTAGAGCACCATGTGTTTAATAGCATATACAGGTAGGTCTATATGTATTTGGACGTTAATGCAATTTGTGTAACTTTCTCTCTTTATGCCACCACAATGGCTTTCAAATTAAGCAAAAGATGTGATGGAAGTATAGACGTTCAGGTTGAATTTAAGGGGTTTACTAAAGTATTACATTAAATATTCAGAAATAACAGCCATTATTAGTTAACAGTCCCTCCACTTTTAGAAGCTCAAAACTAATTACACAAAATAATATAATGTAAAATATATGAACTGTATTAATCCTTGGCTGAAAATCCTATGCAGAGATTTCTCCCATGAGTTTCCTGTCCTGCTGCCGCCTTCAGTTGCTGCTTGTTGGTCTGTCTGCCTTCATGTCTTCAGTAACTGGGAAGCATATGCCTTAAGATTGACATCAGATGATTGACCTGGCCATTGAAGAATATCCCATTTCTTCCCTTGAGAAACTCTCGGGTTGCTTTTGCAGTTGGGTCATTATACAGTTGTACTATAAAGCACCTTCCAGTCTGTTTTACAGCATTTCACTTTATTTGCCCAGAGAGTTTTACACTTTAGAACTCAAAATTCTACTTCTGTCAGCAGCCACATCATCAACAAACACGGGCAGCCATGCATGCCCATACCATAACACTGCCTCCACCATGTTTGACAGACAGTGTAAAGGGGGCATTTGTCTGATGTTCTTATCTAGTTACAGGGACAGTCCCCCTGGAGCAACTGAGGGTTAAGTGTCTTGCTTAAGGATACAATGGTAGAAAGTGGGGGGTTTGAACCTGCAACCTGGTCAACCTGGTTCACAGGCAAGTGTTCTACCTACTTGGCCACTACGACCCCAGTGTGGTGCTTTGGGTCAGGAACTGTCCATTTATTTTTTCTCCTCTCATCATTCTGGTGCAAATTTATCTTGGTTTCGTCTATCCAGAACTGAGCAGGCTTTCTGGTAAAGTCTAGCCTAGCCTTCCTGTTCTTCAGTGTTACCAGTGGTTTGCATCTAGAGGTAAACCCTCTGTGTTTACATTTATGAAAGCATATTTGACAGTGATAGGGCCAACCTCCTCAAGACTGCTTTTGACCTTCCTAGATGTTGTGATGTTTTTCTTCGCCAAGGAAAGAGCTCTGTGATCATCCACTGTAGTGTTCTTCCGTGGTCTCCCAGGCCTTTTGGTGTAGCTGAACTCACCAGTGCAACACCAGATTGTTGATTTGGGCATAGCTAAACTTTTAACTCTCTCTGATAGGTTTATTTTGTTTTCTCAGTCTAATCTAATGATGTCTTCAATCCTTCACTTGCATTGACACCTCTCTGGACCCCAGGTGAGTTGCAGTGAACAGCTACCAAATGCAAAATCGGGGCTTTGAATCAACTCCAGACCTTTTATTCACTTAATTCGGCAGGAATAACGAGGGAGTGGGCCAAACCTGGCCATGAAACAGCTTGTCGATCACATGTCCAATAACATTTGAGCCTCTGAAAAATGGAGGGATTGTGAAAAATGGCTGTAATTTCTGAAAGCTTAATTCAGTACCTTTTGGTAAAACCCTTGAATTAAATCTAAAAGTCTATATTTCTGTTCATTTCCAATTAATTGTGGTCGCATACAGAGATGAAATTATAAAAATATGCATTCATGTACCAAATACAAATGGACCCAACTGTATTTACCAGTGAAAACATGAATGTCTCAACAAATTCATGCTTATAGTGACTGAACCAGGATGAAGTGCTGATCTGAGATCAGGGTTTATATTTTCAGGCTAGTATGTGTGACTGCATGAACAGGCTGGTATTGACCGCAGATCAGCACTCTTCACCTTGCTAATTTAGTGTAAATAGAACAATAGGCCCATACATGTTCAGACCTGAAGAGACTCTAATGTTCTCCATGCTGCTGCGCTCCGCTCTGTGCCATTGCTGCCTGGAACTGAAGGTCAGAAGAGTGGTTAGACGATGAAAATCATTTCAAATGAATTTTCCTTTTTCCCATAAGCAATGACCTTAAATGCCATTTAAGCTTCAAATACCTTTTTCTTTCTTGTCCTTTTTTACTAACTTGTCACACAACATTCACCAGCATATTTGGTCCCACTTCATACTGACTATGAAAATGGAGAGTCACTATAATAAAGTAAATGTCAGTTGATAATGATTTTATTTTAACCCGCAAACCTTAAACAGTTACATATTTGACACATACAAGGTGCACTGACTTCTGTTGTCATCACAGTCGTAAAAAGACACTTGAATATTTTATGCACCAAATAGTTTTGCTCGACTTGACGTTTTTGAATACTTTTGCAAATACTTTGAACATTCTTCATCCGTTGAATTATTTACGTGACCTACACCTCTGACAAAGCGCTTATTCTTTGAGCCATGTCAATCGAAGTGGAGCTTTTAATGCCAGTTTTTATCTTCGTTTCAAACAGATGAAGCGTATTGAACCGCTCATCCGTTTGGTTCACAATGTCTTACAAAACTCCACTCAAGGAAGTGGGTCCAGTTTGAATGTAAGGACGATGTTTGTACAAAATGTGATTTCTACATGGCTTCGTAACCCTATAATTGTGATGTTTTCCTGCTGGACCATTCATGCCATGCCCATGGTGTTTCCTTTAGTGTGTTCTGGAGAGTCACCACTGTGTTATAGCGTGCTTTTGCGCATGTGCTTTTTAAGTGCTATGCTTTCATTTAATAGTTTATGCTTATTGCCATATGGAGAGAAAGGTTCTCTCTGAAAAAATATCAATACTATTCTAAGGAACTGTAGACATTTTCTGAAAGATGTTCAGGGATTACTTCATTTTAAGGAGCACATATTGGGGAGATAATGTACATCTGCTGATGTACATATGTTGGAAATGTAAATGGGATATTAGGGTTTTGTTTGTTGATTAAATAAGATAAGATAAGATAAACCTTTATTAGTCCCACAGGTGGGAAATGTCCAAATGGTTTGTTCACACCATATTAACCTCAGTATGTCCTGCACTGGTGTGTAATTAATGGTCTATGAAAATCATGAACTGTATTAGGGGTTAGGGAGGACTAGAGGCATACATGCGGGATGTAAGAGAAACCTTCCCTCCATGGCACCACTCCAGGGGCACAAGCAGAGCTCAGCCCAGGAGCCATCTAAGAAGGGGGGTCTGTGACAGGGGACAGGACATTAGGACAGAGGGGACTGCGAAAAAGCCCTTAGCCACAAAAACGTCACTTAAAACCGGCTAAAATCTAGAGGAATAAAATCACATATAATCACAAACAAAAACATAAAAATGTTATAAAAACTTAAGACTAACAAGATCATTTTAAGACTAATACATAATACATAATAAAAAATAAGTACGTAAATGCATAATAAAGACTAATACAGCTTTTGAGTTTAAATAGTTTGTTCATGCTTGGTAATTTATGCACTAATAAAGTTATGCATGAATAAAGCTTAATGCAGAGTGAATAAACCATTCGGAAGTGTCTGGGCTAAAAGTGCTTGGGCATAACTTGAATTTGTCACCTTTGTGTGTTCCTATGCTTATTATTATCATCATCATAATGGCTGGTAATAATACTGGTTGGGAGAGCTATACAGTTCTATAAGTAGCTGTCACTCTGTAGCACTACATTTGAAAGGCCCTTCAGATCATTGTGAAGATATGTGTTAAAAACCAACAACATACAAAGCAATAGTATCTACAGATACTACTACAATAACTACTACTGTGTTATAAATACTGCACTGTTTGTTAGAGGTGGGGGCAGCATAGGTGACACCGTGGTTCTGATGCATGTAGGCCTGAGTATTAATTAGTTATATATGTTATATATACATTAATTTTTTTTAACGTGCGTTAAAGGTCACGCTACATGCACCTGTTATTATGAGTTACTCTGAATAATAATGTCTGCTTAATACATAAATACACAAGGTGTAAATGTTGTAAAAGCTCAAATTTATTTATCAAAAATTCACATAGCATAATTACTCAATGGTATTGAGTAAATCCTTTCTTTTGGAAGCATCATTTGCAGTCAGAACTAATAATAATATGTTGCAGTGCTTGTGTCACATCATATGCATCATAACTCAGTTATGTAACATCTCAATATTTCAATATAAAATCTCTATAGAGTAACATTATTATGGTAAAACTGTATCACTCATGTTACAAAAACTGATTTTGAAGTTGATATGTAAATCGGTATTCTCCATCATACTAATAAAGTGTTGCCCTTTTCTGACCCCTATTTAACACGACATAGTGTTTTGTTTGGAGTGTTTTAGGGGGGATGTCATGGTGCTCAGTCGGTGAAAAGTATTGATACTTTGCCAAGGAAAGTGTATCTCTGAGTGCCCAGAGGCTCTTTCCACAAAAATGCAAGCTTCCCTTGTTTTCAAACAGTTTTTTTAGCTGGCTTGTATCTGGTATTTTATGTGTTTTGTGTGTTAAGTTGGCAAAAACACTCTCCTCATATGAACATGATGTCAGCAAGCTTGTTGTCAGTGCATTGTCAGTGCAGTCTCAGTGGTTCTAAAACATGGGTCATGTGTTTTTGACTGCTGTTCTCTGGGGGAATGGAAGTGGTTTCCAGCCCTGGTCTGGGAGAACCCCTCCCCTGTGCATTTTCATATATCCACTGCTTCAACACATCAGTTCAACTCACAGAGGGCTTCGGAATTAGCTGTTAAGTTGGATAAGATGTGTTTAAGCAGGGACAGTATCAAAATATGGAGGGCCGGGGTGCTTCAGTAAACTGGGGTAATTCTGCTGTTATATTTAGGGCTGTCATGATTATATATGCATATAAAGCCATGGAAAAAGATAGACCACTTTTCTCCTTTTTTCAGTTCACTGTTTGTACAATTTGCGGCAGTGTGTGTGTGTGTAAAATGCACAGGTTGCTCTTCTGTTCAGAACTATTGCAGTGTGTGTGTAAAAATAAGAAACGACACAACACTCTTACATTATTTTACTCTCTGAGTCTCTCTGTCTCTGTCTCTCTTTGTTTTATACACTATTGACCAACTCTTGATTCACAACTCCAGGTCAATAGTGTATAAAACAATAGTGACCTGCAGATTTTACACAAACACACTCCCACACATTACAAAAGCAATAACCAGAGAGAAAAAATGATGCAGTCTCTTTTTCCATGGCTGTATTGCCATATAGAATATATAAAGGTTTTAGCATCTTTTAGCCTAGTCAGGCTTCCTTATTGATCATTAAAGTTTCCTAATTTTATCTTTTTTCCTGGTGCTATATTGTGTAATGTTTGAACGACGAAGTATAGTTTTTTATAGATCAGTTTTGTTTTTTTGAAACTGCTAATATTGTCAATAGTGACAGCCCTAATCATATTATGATCAGGTCCTATAGAACTGTATGAGCATTTTGCACGTATGGGATTCTGCAGGTCACTGGACGCGACGTGCTGAAAGACAGACCTCCCCGGCCTGTCAGAATCGCCGAAAGTGACATTGACGTAAGTTGTGCTCCTCTGTTCACCCTCCTCTTTCCACCTCTCCTCTCTTCCTTTCTCTCCCTCTTCCTCTTTTACCATGTCACAACTTAAACAAATGCTTTGAGGAAATATCGCTTCCTGGTGAAAGAATGACCAAGTTTGGACTCGGCAGTTTGTTTGGGTAAACACAGGCATGTAAGCAAGACAGCGCTGGGACGACGCTGCGGTGTCGGTGCCTAACCAGCGACTCTGACTATAGACGAGGCCTTTTATTTCCAGAGCTCAATTTAAAGGGAAAAATACATGCTATGGGATTTTTATATTTTAAGCTCGTAAATTTTTCAGTTTGATTTTTGTCTTCCGTCTCCCTCTCTCTGTTTCTCTTTCTTGCTCTCTCTTGCTCTCCCACTGCCTCTCTCCCTCTCTCTGTCTCTCCGACTCTCTCTCTCTCCGTCTCTCTCCCTCTCTCTCTGTCTCTCCGTCTCTCTCTCTCTCTCTCTCTCTCTCTCTCTCTCCCTGTCTCTCCATCTCTCTCTCTCTCTCTCTCTCTCTCTCTGTTTCTCTCTCTCTCTCTCTCTTTTTCTCTCTCTGTCTCTCTCTCTCTGTCTCTCTCTCTCTCTGTCTCTCTCTCTCTGTCTCTCTCTCTCTCTCTCTCTGTCTCTCTCTCT
>JBBIGA010000038.1:6882915-6894675 GCA_037576975.1 Alestes dentex
ACCTCAACCCCATCCAGCACCTTTGGGATGAACTGGAACGGAGATTGTGATCCAGACCTTCTCGTCCAACATCAGCGCCTGAACCTCATAAATGCTCCACAGAATGAATGGACACAGATTCCCACAGAAACTCCAAAATCATGTGGAAAACCTTCCAAGAAGAGTGGAAACCCTTTATAGCTGCAAAGGGAGGATCAATCCATATTAAAGTCTATGGATTTGAATGCAGTTACGTTAAAGTACCTGCTGGTATAATGGTGAGGTGTCCCAATACTTTTGTCCATATAGTGTACTACAGTGCAGTTTCCACACCTGTTTTATTTATTTCATTTTCTGTTTTGTGCATTCTTTTTAAACATTGTCTGATGCTCCATTATGAGTATTCCTAACCAAATGCCTTGTCTCTCTTCCAGCCAAAGCTGTGTCTGGTCATTGAGGTGCTATCTTAACAGCAGACCAACTTGTGTTCAGCTTGTCCAACCCCGTCCGTTCTCTGCATTCTTGGCAAGACATTAGCGCACTTTTGGACTGGCATTCATATCGGCGGACAAGGCGGACTTCACTTCATAAGTGCATCATTTTTAGTAGAGCTACACTGAAGCGAGTATTTTGTATAGGTCACTTGCCTTTTGCTGTGGAAACTGCTGTGCACATACTAAAATCCGAATATATGTCTAACAAACCTAACGGCGTGATAGAAAAACTTGTTTTATATATATATTATTGCACTTTTAACATGCACTGTATCGTAGAGTAAATGCGGAAACACATTTTAAATGTCAAGGCCCTCGAGCTGAGGTCGAGTTTGAAGAGAAATTTTAGCTGAATGTAGAGAGGGAAAAAGTATTATGCATACTGAAGGCGAAAGGTTCAAAATGTGCTGGTACGGATATAACTGTCAAATGTTCAGTGTATTTTTGTTGACTGAAAAAACTTCTTACACCAAATCACTTGAAATATGATATTATTTTTGTGTGTCTAGCACTGCCAGTTTCCAGTTAGCTTACCAAATGAGCTTTTTTCTTTTCTTTTCTTTCCTTTTTTTCATTTTGGGGGGGAGGGGGTGGTCTTGGTTGTAACATTTAACAATATTTTCTGAGATTTTGTCAGATTGGGAGGGAAATACATGGCATTTTTTTAAGGAAAATGTAAATATTAAAGATATTAACAAATTGCCTGTCTTTACTTTGTCCTGTTCCTGCAAGAGTTGCGAGCACTTTTAAATGTAATCACAGAAGTATTTAAATAGATTAATTAGAATGAATGCGTTCTTCAGACATGTTTCACAGTAAAGGTCGCTGGGCAGGGAATTCTGCTTCAAAGATTTTTACCTTTATTGACACCAGAATAACAGCGCCAGGCAAGTCAGAAACCCTCGCTGTCCTACGGATTTAATTAAGGTTTTGTGAAACATTTCTGGTCTTTGTAGCCCCCCCCCTCCCTCTCTTTAGATGAATAAAGAGACGAGGAGATAAAATGAGGAAAGAAAACCTTAATTTCAAAATTCCTTTGCTTTCGCTTCCACTTAGGTGCTACAATAACTTTTTCTTCCTGGTACCCAGTAAGTACAAAAGATAAGTAGCCAACAGGATTCTCTTTGATATTTCTGATCGATTGCTTTGACCTCTTTACATTTCTTTCTAAAGAGAATTCAGCTGACAGAGGTGAACTTGGAATACAAAAATAAAAGGTAGCGAGGGTGAAAAGACAGTATTGAAATGTTTCTTTAGTTCAAAGGTTCTCAGTTTAAAAGGGCATTTTTAATTCCCTATCCCTGTACCTTCCGCTGTGAAGCTCGGTTGTATTAGACTGCAACATGCTTGGCAAATGGCAATCAGAGGTACAGAAGTACTGTGGGTATTAAAATCCGACTGGGCTTCGTAGGCTATGTTTTAACTCCACTGTCTCACAGTGTGCTGTTTTTATCGATCACTTGTATAGCATCAGTAGAGCAGGCCGTGCCAGTCGGACCCGCCTTCCTCAAGGGACCACTACTGCTGCTGTGGCGGATTTCAGCGGGAGCTTTTCGCAGACAGCCGGCCTGCGTGGCTGTTGGGCTACTCTGTGTTTCATGCCCTGTGCGAGATCTTTATCTGTAATTGGGGAGTAATTACAGGCTCTCTTCTGCTGCGTCTTGTTCTCTGAAAGCACCTGCAAGACATGGCGCGCCTCCCACTGCTCCACAGAGCAGGAGTTGCCACATCTCACTGCGTCTGATTTGGAGAAGTGAGAGGCGGACTCCACTATGTGTGTGTGTGTGTGTGTATATGTGTGTTTGTGAGTGCTCCTGGTGGGCATGAGAGTCTGATCACATCCGCTTTTCTGCTTATTTTGCAATAAACGGGATGCCCCCCACCCCCTCCCTCTCCTCCTGCAGAAATCCACCCAAGCCCATCCGCAGAGAATTGTGGCATTTCCATTTATCGATGTTTGGCTGCTGGTTCATATACATCTGTTATTCCACACTGCAGAACTTCAAAGAGAATGCAAAAAAGGCCCCATTATGCTAATTCCATCCTGTTCTGTTAAACGCGCTGAGTGACTAACGCGTTAATCCTTTACGGAATGTTTCACTCCAATTCAAAGAGGTGAGCTCTAAAGAAAAGCATATAAGCAACTTGTCGCTTTGTGCTAAGGCGCCATAGACCAAGGAGTCAGTGGCATTGGGCAGAAAAAAAAAAAACCCATCTTTGTTCTTATTCAATTTTCAGCATTTGCACTGTGATTACATTTCAATGGGCCGTCACATCACAAATGCCATTGTATTCATGACTTTAATCAAGCCATTTATGAATAGGCATGGAGGCAAAAGGAAATTTCCTTGAAAGTGAAGTTGGGGGTGGGTAGGGGGCGGGGGTGTTGCATTTGAATTTTGAATACTGTCAATGTCCTTCATGCGAACGAAAGAATGTCACCTTGAGAAGCTCGGAAAAGTGCAGTTTCGCGCATTCATCCCTGCGATTGCGAAGAAACCCTCCGTAGAACTGTGGCGATGGTCCACATCTACAATGGCTCATCCATGTGTACTTTGCAGCTTTGCCTTTAAATTTATAGTCTGATACAGACAATTTGTCAATATTGACATGGACTGGGGTGGGGTTTTTCCTCCGCCTAAACACTCTCTGGTGAATTAATGGCGACTGTTTACTAAAAGTCTAGGAACGACTGAATTAATTTGCGCAGCATTTCCCCACAAGTCTCCATAAATTTGTCACATTGTGACTCGCAGGGATGCTTTTTGGGGAGCGCCAGAAATGACTCCATCTCCCAGGAGGCCTCCGGTTCAGTGGTGAAATTTGAGCCGAGGAAAGCAATCCGAGCGCACCTATATGTGAGTGGTTAAATACGCAGGCGTGAGTTTGGCGGCTTTGACCCGAGGTCCTGCTTCTTGCATACTTGATAGGAGCTGACAAAAGTCAAGCTGGAGAGAAAGCGAAGACCTTGTGTGCAGCTGTTAAACGGTAAGAGGCAAACCAGAGGAGAAAAATTACTTGCATGAAATTTTTAGACTTGATGCTGAAATACCACAGAAATTCCATCTGCGGTTCAGGGGGTCAAGGGCAGTTCCCACCTTGGCCTTATGGGGAAACATGTCTGCTATTTATAAACTAAATGTCAGTGCGTGCCATGAATGAGTTACTTCAAAGCTATTGATGGAACTTGATGTCTGAGGACTGCAGCTTAATAGTGAATTAAGCATTATTCTCAGCACTTTTAAGTAAAAATTTAATTTCCAGAAAAAATAAATACTTCTATGATACTTTTATGACTCATGGGCACTTACAACGCTGTCCTTGACACAGAGACCGATCATACCTACCTCTGTTAAATAATGTTCTTTAATGTTTTGAGGTATAATGTTCTTTAATGTTTTGAGGTATATAAAACTCTTTCTGACCTTTTTATCAAAGTAATTCAGCATGTATTCTGTTTCATTACACTCATAATGGTGGCAAGCCGGGCCAAGTAAAGAAATTAATGGGTGCAAATGGGGTTGATTTGGTATGGGCCTTATTTGGACACATTTGTATCCAGTATCCATTATCTTGGTTTTCCTTTTCTCTGTTCTCTACCACCTTCTGGCGCTCAGAGTGAAGCCTCTTCATTGCTGATTTCCATGTGCATACAATGACATGCACAGCAGGCTCCGAACAAGCAGCAGTAAGGTGTACCATCAGAAATTCAGCATTTCATGTCTATCCGGCTGCCTTTTATTCAAAGGTTCACAATTGCTCTGTTTAAGGACACTATGTGTTGTTTCGATGCTCTTGCTTTCAACACTGCAGGGTTTCTTCAAACTTATGCGTACACCTAAGGGAGTCTGAGGGATCTAATACAAAAGCTACTTTGAATCAAAAATGGTATCTTATGCTGTTTTATCACCATTGATTTATTATCCATACTCTTATAAGGATGAGGTTGAATTATTAAAAAGCTCTGCTCAGCATCATGGAGCGTTCTTTTATACAGGCGCCTCATATCTTACAAATGAATAGATAAAACTGTGAGAGACTGTAGGCGGCAAATACCTCAGAGCACTGCTCCTGCTTTTGTATATCAGAGATGAGATTTACTTATGATCTGAAACATCCAGCAGCCTTTGTTGGATGTGACAATGAAGACGTTGGCGTTCAGGGAAGCCAGCATCTTGGATTGAAGCCTCAAACAGCAAGGAATTGAAGATGAGAGGCAGAGGGAGCAGAAGTAATAGCCTGATGCACAAATGATTACCTTTGAGTACGTAAAAATGCTGTGTTCAACGGAACAATAAAATGCTTTCACGCTCCATAAATGCTTGGCATTTACAATACCTACAGTGAATAGAGATTTTTGTAAACACAACTGAGGTAAATGCCCTTGAGTCCCTCATTTGATCTAACAGTTCTTTTAACTTGAGGAAGCCTCTTTGCTGCACCTTTCACTTCAAATTAAGGCAGAGCACTGTCTTGAGGCATAGAAACAAAACACGCAGGGCTGCATTTTCTGGCTGTGTTTGCGAAAACTGCCAATTAATCATTGATGAAAGTGTTTAATGAGGCTCACCTAGGGTTTTAATGAGAGCTTTGCCTGTGCAAGCCCCCACTTCACATGGGTTTTGGGGGTAATAGGATGGTGCTAAGCGTAATTTTACTTCTTTTTCACTGGCTTAAAATCTCTCTCTCGCTCTCTCTCTCTAAATATGTGTGTGTACTAAACATATATATATATATATACACATCTGTTGGGCCAGCAGAACACCTTCAGTGAGCTTTGGCATATATTGTGGAACTCATCTTTCAAGAGATATTCCTGTAATTGAGTCACACGATTTCAAACTCATCCAATCATTTATTGCCCCTTTGTACCCTGAGGATGAGGGCATGGTCCAAGAATGGATTACTGACCAGGACATTGGGGCCAGTGCCTGGGTACCACTGACTGCCAGGAGCTCTGGGTGTCTTAGAATAGCCATTTAATATGTATAAATATGTAAATGTAATATGTACAGATGAGTAAATATTTGCTGCCTCATAAAACTTTGTTGTTGTCCTTGAATACAATGTTAAGACAGTGATTGTGGTGTGCACTGTAAATAATACATTTTAACATTTTTACTTTTCAGATATCTAATAGTAACGAAACAGAAAAACAATCTGTATGCTTCATGTTGTTGCTTATTATTTTTGGCTTTACTTAATTGTATTAATCGTGGAATTTTAAGGTAACCACATTACGTATTTGTTTAAACTAGAAACTCATTTTTCACAGTCTGCTTATAATGTAGACACAAGATAAGTGCACATAAAAATGAGATACTGTTTCATGCCATGCTCGATCGGATCAGCTCTAATAACTTTATATTGATATGCAGTGACCCTTTTTTCTAAGGAACCCAAACCATGGTGGGAAAACACCCCAAACAGGATAACAGATCTGCTGGAGATCTGAACTGCTGGGGTCAAGCATTCAGGTGTGTACCACTTGATATACATCACTTGATATACTTGATATACATCACACATGCACTCACCCACTTGTGGAGAAGTTGATGAAAGATGATTCATCAGACCCTATCACTTTTTTTTCCACATCTCTGTGGATCAGTACAGATGATTTTCATTCCTCTGAACCATCAAATGTGCTTTCTCTTTCAACAGTCCTGAAAAAACATCCCTGAATGGTTTGATGTGTATGAAAATGTAGGCATATTACAGACACTAGAACTCAACCCAGTGGAGCACCTATGGGATGGATTTTTTTGGATTGACTTGTTAGACAGTGATGTCCCCCACCATCATAAAAAGACCAATTTAGGGATTGTCTATACACAGACAGCTGACATTTTAGACATTAATCATTTATATTATAACATTATAAAGTCAAATTAAGTCAAATTGATTTTGTACAGCACTTATCCCAACAGATGTAGAACTTTATGGAAATAAGTGAGCAAGCTCTAGGTTAAAAAAAAAAAAAAATCCATCAGAACAGGCGTGTCCAAAACTTCAGGTCTTGTTTTGAATGCACTTCTCCAGCCTCGCCCAGTCAAGAAGACTGCCTTTCAACCCACTCTGCACCCACAGACTCTCCTACTGCATTTTCCTCCCCCTGCCTCTTTAACTCATGGAATTGAGAAATCTATGGTCTACAGTGATTAAATGAACAAACTGGCTAGTGTGCATGTCTGTACTACATAATACTCACAGCTACGAGTAGAATCTCATTTTACTTTTTATATGGCCACTTCTATTCGGTTTATGATTACCTGGAGAGCTGTGCCAGGTGCAACGCGAGCCAGACTAGTTCTGGACTGCAAACCCAAGTTAGCCATTTGATGCTTTTAAGACAGTTTGATAGGTCTGATTATGTGATTATTCACCAGAAGGTGAAAAAAGAATATTATTCAACAACTACAACAATCACAACAACAATACTACTACTACTACAAATAATAATAATAATAATAATAATAATAATAATAATAATAATAACAATAATAATAATAATAGTAATATAATTAATAAAAGAAGATTTCACCTCTAACTCCAACCTCTTATTAAACAAAACATGCTAGGCTCAGTCACTCAGAGAACTCACAAATGAAGTTTCACTTGGAAATACTTTATAGTAAGGCAAGAAAGGGTGTTAGAATTCCTGATTCACACTGGCTTCAATCACAACTGATGTTGAATGAAACCTCATTTCCAAATTAGTAACTTAAGTCCTTTTGGAGCGCTCCTACTGGTCCCTCAGTCATAAAATTTTCACCCAGTGTAAAGAGCAGCTGGCGTTTTTACATGGTGTAAAAAAAAAAAGGAATTCCATGTGTTCTGAAAGTGACAATGTGTTAATCACAGAGTAAAAAATCTAATGAAAGTATTCCAGTATAAATAGGCTCACATTTAATTATGTCAATTAAATCAAACATTCGTGTGATTTGTTATATGAAATCACTGAATGTGAAAACAGGGCATTTTAAGGCTTGTCTATCACAAGAAAACAAATATAGTATTTGTATAGGATCGGCTTGAATAAGTTAATGGTATGTACATAATGCAGATCCTCACAACAGAGATATGAGGCGCTGGAGGTCTCCATCATTACGTAATTAAGAGGATGTAGCCTCATTTACTTAAACATAATTAATCAAATGATTCTTATTAACTTGAAAGGATCCTGAAGAGAAAAAAAAAAAAACTTTGATGAAATTTGGAGTAACAAGTAAGAGATTTAGGTCAATTAATGAGAACAGAGTGTCCCACTTTGTGGGTCCAGGAGGGAGTCAAAGAATTTGCATGTATGCAAATGATGTGCAAGTTAATTGCATAACTCTGCAATCATGAATAATTAAGTGAAGTGGTCGTACGCCTGTCGTGCCTTTCTTTGCTGTCTCAGAGTGACTGAGGCGCTTCGTTTGAACCAGGTCAGTGTGTGAGAGCCAGGGGCTTTGCAGTGTCATGTCATAGGGAATGAATTAACAAGAGATGAGGATTTCTGTGTTACTACAGGACTCTATTGTCCAGCCACCCACTCACCAGGTCCTCTGAGCTCTCTGAGACATCAGCACCAGTGCTGTCCTGTTGCAAATCATCTTGTTCTTTGGTTTAATGGGGTGATGAAAGTTCTACAAGAGCCCCAGCTTTATTAGGTGCATGTCTCCCCTAAAAAGAGAGTTATAATCAGATATTTGGACCATGATATCCACCACCTTGAACTTTCCCGAGTAAGCTGTGACAATAATGCTGAGAAGAGTGTTGAATGTATCTGGATGACAAGCTTCTGTGCAGGCCCTTAACAGCTTGTAACTGAAAGTGTTGACAGACTAGCAATAAGCCCATACGACTTCAGACAGCCTGCGAGTTTTCGGCATTATTATTTAATTTCAAAGATTCAAATATGCTACACACATGTCCCTCCCGCGTCGTGATTATCTATAATTAAAATGTTTATAAAGTCTCCAA
This sequence comes from Alestes dentex, assembly GCA_037576975.1. NCBI lineage: Eukaryota > Metazoa > Chordata > Actinopteri > Characiformes > Alestidae > Alestes > Alestes dentex. The sequence continues at coordinate 6,891,357 of JBBIGA010000038.1, forward strand.
ATCAACACAAAATGTCGTAATGAATTGGTTTTTCCAACCACTGACATTCTCTTCCTGTTTTTCCTGCCACATAATAGGTTGCAGTTTGTCATTTTCTCTCTTTTTTTATGAGCAAATTTAGCAATGCTAAAAATGCTCAAAGCAACTGAGAGCCCATGAGTGCCTTGTCGGGTGAACAGAATGTGGATTTATGTGCTGGGGAGCGCCTAGAAATGGATCTGAAAATGTGTTATTTTTCCCTGAAGGAACAATAAATGCAGTATTTCTTTGTCTGTGTAAATTCCTTTGTCAATTATTTGATTAAAGTAGTTTTATTCAACTAGCAGTGTCAAATTGGCCAATTTTTTTGTCCATAAAAAAGCACTTTCCCATGAATAAGGCATGCTGTCTATATCTGTGATGCTTGTATACATAACAATGTTCTCTATCCCTTGCTACTTAGATGCATGAGGTCTGTTTAACAGAGCTTTCCCTAAGCAAAGTCCATATAAGGCCTTCGTGAATACTAGGCAAATATACTTGAGAAGTGTTGTTCGCTAGCTCTCAAGTAATCACGACAAATCATATGGCAGTCTCTATATTTCTCCTGACAGAGGAGCGCAGCCTAATTAAACATGCAGAATGGGAGAAGAACACATGTTAATTTAATGTAACAAAAATGTTGATTTTTATGCAGGCTCTTTTAAAATATTAATAGAGTAGGCTTGCATTCTGTGACGTATCAAAGCATTTCACAGTATGCTAATGTGATGCGAGCTGCCTCTTTCTCTAACAAGCTGGATGGGAACATTCTCCCGGACCAGGCCTATAGGCTTTAAACCCTCATCATCAGTGGTGCACACCATTAATTAGAACCTTAAAAGACCAGTAAAGAGCTCCTGTTCTTAAAATTATTCAAGAGGTTGGACACAATTATATGGGGGTTCAGTTCAGTCCCCTAAAGATAATACACTGAGACAACGCAAATGAGAAAAGAACATACTGTGCAGTCACTGGACATGAAGTATTTTGTAAAATAGTCAGTTATAATAGGGACATGCAGTAGTGGGCTTTTAAAATGTGATATTTCTAACTCATGTAGTCTCTCTTGTTTTGGGTACCAGCGGGTACAAATCTGGTGTTACAATACAAATCTTAAGCTAAACTGTTCACAGATTTGAACATTTTTTCCATTTTGTAATTTCTGCATTAATGATTACAGTGCACTCCTATTACAAATCTGACATATCTGACTACAAAGCAGTTGTCACACTCATTTATTACACAGAATGCTATAACACTGGCATGCTCAGTATACTGGCCTGCTGACAGGCTTCCAGAGAAGCATTTTGTCAATTGGTCTTCATATTTCTTAATTTCTTTACATAGCATAATCCTAGTAGAATGAACAAAAACACCAAATGCCACTGCAGCAGAGGTTTAATCAACGACAGGTTTGTGTGCTTGGTTCAATTACTATAGTATGAATAATAACTCTTTTGCCTTAATTGTTTTTGGTCATTCAAAAATAAATAAACAAATAAACAAACAAATAAAACCCACACACAGAGAAAAATACAGAACGAACAGTCTACAATCCACCAAGTCTGTTTGGGACCATCTGCTTCAGCAGCATTCCTTAACACGACTTTAATGCAATCCCAAGAGTCACCGATAGGTGGCGCGTCAGGCCCATAGATCAACATGTCAACCCCTCACGATCTCTGCAGTCAGAATTAAGCACTACTGAAATCTGCGGTCCCTTAAATTCAGTTCTTGGTCAGCTTTTAATAGCAACTAAACAAAATATATATATATATATATTTTACCATTAGAAAATTATTTTCTGTGTGCCGAATAGAAGGAGCCCACGCCACTTGCTCCTGAAAGTAACATTATCTATGAAAATACTAATAATAATAATTATGAAAACCCTACATTAGTAATATACCCACATTTACCTTTTGCGTTACATCTCGGGAGACAAAAATAAACACGTTGGTTTTCACTGGTGGGGACCAAAAAATTTCACGCGTGTGTATTATAAAGCAGAATCTGCCCTGGTCATGAAACTGTCCCGTTTATCTGAAGGAAATCTGGACCAGGCGCGTGGAAAATAAAGATAATAATAAAACTTCTGACCTCCTTCGTTGTTTTCTTGGACTTTGCTAATGTCTAATGTCTTTCCTCGTGTCAGCTAAAGCGCATCTTCTGGGGGGAGAAAAAAAGGGAGAGAGAAAAGTTTCAAGAGTAAAAAAAGAAGAAGAAGGGGAAAAAAGCTGCTGCTGCCTTGAAGGCGATGCTTCTGCTTGAATAATTCATCTTCCTTTTTTTGGTGCACATAGAATCTGGGGATGAAGATGTGACGTGTGGATATGATTTTTCTCAGGAACAAAGGGAATGTGAAAATGTGAAAATGAAAGACAGACATGAGCCCGAGCAGATGTGATGAGATGTTGTGAAAGGATAGCTTTTCTAGCATACATACTCTCTTCATCTGCTCCTCTCTCTCCCTCTCTCTCTCTCTATCTTTCTCCCTCTCTCTCTCTCTCTCTCTCTCTCTCCCTCTCTCTCCATTCCTCCCTCCCCCTCTCCCCTCTCTTTAGCCCTGTGTGACTCTTCTGTTAACAAACAGCATTTTCTTCTGCATCTGCCCCTGTAATTGTAAGTACCTCATTCTATTGCTGTATTGTGTTATTTCAGATTGTCTCTTTTTAAAAAAGAAATATTCTAATTTATGCTGTAAGTTAGATCAGGTGACTTCAGATCAGCCCTTAACTTTTAGATTGATTTGGGTAATTCTTTACAATTTTTTTACATTTCTTTTTGAAACCATCTCACTTCTGTTGCCATTGATGCCACAAGGGTGTAATTGACTGGAGGTGCATATCTATTACAGCAAGTTATTACAGGTAGAGCACTAGTCTGTCTGTACACTCTGATCTGTGCTTTCAACTATTTAATTGGAATAGTTGCAGATACAGACAGCTGTATTAATAGGGCACTTCTGGATATAAGTTACTGTATTCAAATATATTTTCTTTTTTAAAGTGGTGCGATTTAGACAATTTCACCATTTCTCTCTCTCCCTTCGTGGCACCGGATGTTATAAACCGTTATTTGAACAGTTTGGTATTTCTGCAAGCTAAATTATAGTCCTTAATTTGACGTTGGATATCAGGAACCTACATGATAAAAAGAAAAACAAAACATCCTAGAGTCGATCTGAGAAAACAGGTCGGATTGTTCCCGTTATTATTCCCTAAACGAGATTTTATACATGATGAATATCTTCGATTTATTTCCAGTCGCTGCTTATTTAATTCGGAAAGTGTATATA